>CM056205.1:56039278-56686778 GCA_029692085.1 Gymnothorax javanicus | reverse complement strand
TATATTGGAAAGAGTGGTTGGTTTATAGCAACGGATGCTGTCTGTCAAAGCGAAGCCCACTGCAAAATTTGGAGCACCTGGCTAGCCGTTACTGTGCCAGTGACCGGATCAGTGGATCAGCGACGACCAGCTGAAACTTCGAGAACTCCGAAAAGCCTCCTTACTAATGTTGCATTTCTTGACTCAAATGCTGTAGATTATTTATCGGATATTTCTGGCAATGAAACAGCAACGTTAAGGATATAGGCTACAGTCCCAAGTGCAGGCTATATGAATAAATCTGCTTTGGCGCCGCATTTCAGGAGAACACAGAGGATATTGGTCAGTCCCCATATTTCTAAATGGCTCATTTCCTTGGGCTTAATCGGTTGACATGTCTTCATACCTTGGTGGTTATGTGGCTACACCACTCATTTCACGCAGGAGCGTGGCTGCGCTACACAGACAGCCCACGAGCTCGAGGAGCTCTGGCTTTCAGATACTTTTGTTAGTGGTACATGGGGCGACATTTGAAATAAAATTCAAACGGCACAGGAGCACTTCGTGCATTTATGCTAGGTATGTGCGTATACAGAAAACAATCTATGGCCCATAGGTCGGAAATGACCAGACGGGAAACTCCGTTTTCTCTCTCAAATGTTGAAGTTTTCTTGAAACGGCTGCAAGAATTATAAACAGGCCTACAAGCTTGCTTCTTTGTCCGACCATTGAACATTACCAGCAGAAAGACCAGGGGCCTTATTTATAAAAATTTGCGTGGATTTCATACCCAAATAATACGTACGCACAAAAAAGGACATTTTGTGGAAAATAACCCAATTTATAAACCTATGGGTAAAATACACTGCATGGAATTTTCATTTATTTAATCAGGGATGGACTTGGAATTTATTGACATTGTGCTTAATCCTAATAATTTACCTTTTTTTTTACTGTCAAGTTTGTTTTTATAAATCAGAAAACTGCAAAGAAAGTGATGTACACATTTTTTTTGTGCCTACGCACCGTTTATAAATGAGGTCCTGAATGTGCCCATTATCATGACGTATACTCGTCAGTATTAGTTCGTCCAAACCACGGAGAAAGGGATAGAGGGGTGGAAATATGCTCAAGAGCGATTCCAGGGGTGGGCAATCCTGGTCCTGGAGAGCCAGTGTGTATGCGGGTTTTTAATTCTATCAATTACCCCGACTAATTGAGTTAATTGATTGCATCCATAGATTTACACAATGATTAGATCAAACAAAAATATTTTATGATGGGAGACAAGAACAGTCTTTGGTGGTCATTCATGATACACTGTAAACACTGATAATGTGGTGAACTCAAATGTTTTGTGGAAACAGATTACCTCAAAAAAATTGTGTAGGCCAACTTAATTGCATTGCGTGGAAGGAACTTAAAGAAAATAAAGTTATTTTTTACATGTTTTAAGTGCTGTGAACACAAGATCATTAAGTTGGCATACTCAACTTTTTTGAGGTAATCAGTTTCCACAAAACATTTGAGTTCACCACACTATCAGGGTTTACAGTGTATCCTAATTTAAAGAAACACGCCTGAAATGTCAGATTTCATTAATGGTTTGGCTAATTTAGATAATAAACTAATTAAAGGCCAGAAGTTGGTGTGAAAAACAGGGACAGATACGGCCCTCGCTGCCCACCTTTGGATTAGGCCTATAGAGGACATTAGTTTCAGTGACATTAAAATTGCATCCTCTAACGATAAATATGTTGAAAAAGAAGTAGACTTAGTCGTGGATGATTGACATTTTAACTCTGTAAGATGCGCAGCCACTGCATGTAGACTTGTGGAACTTGTGGCTATTTTTAAATTTTAGCTGTTTGAGATTCCAAGATTTCAACGATTCCAAATGTTTTGTGGAATAACAGGGAAACGTGAATAAAATTGTATGCTAGATATTTTCCATTTGATGTAATGCCGTGGCCGTAAAATCATGGCTTCCTGGATATGAATATTTCTCTCAGTCTTTGGCCCTATTTACACTGTAAGTCTTGATACCCAGATCGGATTTGCTGCCTGAATCCGATTTTTTTAACCCGTCTGGATTTACGTATTTTATCAAGTGACCCATATCTGATTGACGCGATTACACTTGCCTACAACATCTGAAACATCGCGCATGCCTACTTTTGGTTTTACCGAACTTTAGGCCACGCCCACTTCTGCACCAAGCGCTAACTGCTAAGCCAAAAAAATGGATGATGCTGACATATCGTCGGCCTGCTGATAAAACCTCGTATCTCCAAACTGATAAGAAACCAAAACTCGTATGTCCACTATTTTTACATGCAAAATTAAACATTTTTTTTATTTTATTTATAACTTATTTTATTATTTTTTTTAATTTTATATTTATTTTTTATTTTCCTGTAAAGTTTATCATTTTGAAGATACGAGGTTTTATCAGCAGCCCGACGGTATGTTTGATAATGTTTGCTGTGCATGAAAAAAGCCCTAACATTGCCAGGATTTTAGGCAGAGAAGAAGGAAAAAAGTGCCACAATTGCAGTGGATCGTATGCTGCAATAAGAGCAAAAAATCGAATTGCCTCTTCAATGCGTTCATTTAGGAAAGACAACCTCCATGTTCAGATCTGCCAGCTTCTCAAATGTAAAACCTGTTCATTTTTTGAGATCGGATCAGGCCTTGTTTATGCGACAAAATAAATCAAATATGTCGCTGATTTGATGGCGTTAGTCGCAATGTGTAAAAAATCTGATCAGCCTGTTTACACATTGCATCTCTATTTCATCAAATCCGATACATATCTATTAATTTTGTCATATTAACAAATAAATCTTTTATTTTTGAGAAGCTGGCAGACTGAAGGCTGTCTCCACCCAGACATTCCTATGAACGCCTGAAGAGGCATTTAATTGCAGCATAAAAGATGCAATTAGGGCCTTTTTTTTTTCTTCTCTGCCTGAAAATCCTGGCAATTTAGGCGGAGTTTTCATGCACCGCAGCATTTATCAAAACATATCGTCGGCCTGCTGATAAAACCTCTTATCTTCAAAATGATAAACTTTACAGGAAAATAAAAAATAATAAAATAATATAAATATAAGTTAAAATATAAATAAAATAAAAGTTTAATTTTGCATGTAAGAATAGTGGACATACGAGTTTTTGTTTATCAATTTGGAGATACGAGGTACTATCAGCAGGCCGACGATATTTCAGCATCATCAATTTTTTTTTGTCTCAGCAGTTAGCGCTTGGTGCAGAAGTAGGCGTGGCCTAAAGTTTAGTAAAAACTAAAAGTAGGTATGCGCGATGTTTCAGATGTTGTAGGCAAGTGTAATCGCGTGAATCAGATATGGGTCACTTGATAAAATACGTGTAACCGCACGATTAAAAAAAAAAAAAAAAAAAAAAATCGGATTCAGGCAGCAAATCCGATCTGGGCATCAAGACTTACAGTGTAAATGGGGCCTAAATGAGGCCTAAGTGTGATGTGGCCTCACTGAAGCGCTGCCATCAGCGGAAACAGAATACATGACATTTTCCCAGCAAACAGGTAACCTGGGAACGTTCCCTGAAGGTTCCCTAGAGGTAATTTTTTAAAAACCTTTGGAAAACGTTCTCTGAACGTTCTCTAAAGGTTCCCTGAAGCATTAAAAACCTTCAGAGAACCTTTTAAGGACGTTCCCTGGAGGTTCTCAAGAAGTTAATTTAAGGTTTAAAAAAAACCTTTAGAGAACGTCCTGAGAACGTTCTCTAAAGGTTTTCTGAAGGTTACAAAATTAGCCTTCGGAGAACCGATGGAGAACGTTCACTGAACGTTCTTTCAAGGTTATTTAATAAACCTTCAAAGAATCGTTTGCGAACGTTCCCTGAAGGTTCTGTAGAGGGTGTTTAAAAAAACATTCAGGGAACCTTTTAGGGAACGTTCCCTGGTGGTTAAAGGTTAACTGAATCCACACCGACTCCGATCGGTCCATCCGCAAAACGGAGAAGAGAGCGGCCTCGACTTTTGACGGTTGCAGAAAATTATTGGACCGTCCAATTTGGACGAGTAGATTCAATTGTTTATAGGCTCATCAAACTTTCCGCATAGTTTATGTATTCTGATTTGATTAATTTTTGTATTATAACCAGAAACCTGGTAGAGACATTGGGTGGCCTTTTATGCTTAATTTTTAGTGAAACGTAATCCCCACCGCCATCTGCTAAAATAACGGAAATCTCCTCCTGTTCCTATTCATTTTATCAGATCACCTATATTCTGACTTTATCAATGTAAAGTGATAATTGGGCTCCCAGTGTTACGATAAGCAGTCTTGTTTCATTGCAGGCAGACCGTTTAAAACTGTTCTGGTCAGAATTGGCAACATTTTACTGTAGGCTACATATTGTCTTGCAATACATATCGGTCTATTTATATCAGTTTTTCTTTTTTAATGAAAATAGTTCATGAAAGAAGTCTGAATTTGTTTTTTTTTTTTTAAATTGATCGATCATTCATTCATTCATTCATTCATTCATTCATTCATTCATTCACTTAATTTAATTTTCTTAAGACCTGAGACACATTTGAATTCTCGAAAAGAAGCCCATCTGCTGGTGTGGACATGTAAGCGTATCCAGCCAATACCTCAGGCTTACACCCTACAGAAGAATAATGCAACTTAGCCGCGAAACGCAAGTTGAAGCACAGGCCTACTTGCTCATATCATCTGAATTTCATTTTGTAATTAGCCTGGCTATATAGCTATATATATTTCCACAGAAAAAGATGTTGTGGAATAAGGCGGCTAGATGGGTATAAGATTATTTTGCGTTCGTTATCTCTCGTATCACGCGGCTTTAGGATATTATGTCGCGAAGCAGTAACATTTATTTACTTATAGGCTACCTCTTCGCAAAAATGAAATGTAAGACAATCGTTCTCACTTTTTTGTAGGCTACTTTGATCGGTTGCGAGATTAAAGCGGTAATTCCTTCGCAAGAATTTAACATATGAAACTGTTCCTCTCCTGGGTTGCAAATGCGAAATAAAAGCGACACACGCTCGGTCAGTGCATTCTCCGACACAACACCGGCGTTTTGGCCTCAGTGGATGGGAGGGTGATGCCATCGGTGTATTAATGTGAGTGAGAATCCGGTGTCGAAGGGTGAATAAGAGGTGAAATTGGAAAATGCAGTCCATGACTGCACTCACTGCAGTATTTGCTTCTCCTCTTCAACTCGACTCTTCTGCCTCCATTTTAATTCCGTACAGATAAACTTTCTGCGCTCACTTGGGAAATTGTTTCTGTGGCGAAATTGCGCTCGCACGTTTACAAAAACTGACGAATTCAAAGACAAACCAAATATTGAGAAATCTGGTTTTGTTTTTTATTTCTATTAAAGTTCCAGAGAAACATTTTTAAGTTTGAAAATAACTTAAACAATTGTTCTCAGAACCTTGATAAGCTGCTTATTGATTCACTCCGGCCTTGAATTGGTGAATTGGTTAAATAATGAGAATTCAATCAAGGAAGCATTTTTGTTGTTATAAAGAAACTCACAGTGCCACGTTTATAATATTATAAGCCTGTTTGATTCTATCTGTCATGGTTCTGGATGTTTGTGCTTGTTTGGACTTTTCTTTGCGGCTCTCGTCCCTGACGAAATCGTATTCCTGGGCTATCGAATTCTTCACCCAGCTGGCTGATTGAGCTGGGGCGGCGCTTTCCCAGAATCTATATAAAGAGGAAGTATGGCACGCCTCCTTCGCTAGAGTGTCTGTTTGTAGCTACGCACTATAGCCTAAGATATCTTTAGTCAGGATTTGTTTGACTTTCTAGCTTCTCGTTATTTTTGGAGTTTCTTTTTGCTTTCTCGCTTAGCTTCCGTATTTCGGACTATTATTCATCCTTGGAAGCGCGAGTACTTTCATTTGGTTTGTATTATTCTCTGTGTTAGTTCTGTGTCCGTGCTACTCCCTTTCTCTCTGGTCGCTGCACTTGGCCTCCGTATCAAGGGGGTAGGAATACAACCGGAAGTTGAAGCTCAATTGAACGCTCTAGAAGATGGCAGATGATCAACTAGCGGTAGCTTTTCCATTCACCCCCATTCAATTTGTCTGACTTTTGACATCAAATAACTTTACACTAAAAACATTATGAGCCTTCATGTCAGCGATAATATTTTCTACAGAGAAACCACATTTTGTAGCAGACGTCTTTACTCCATATGTAGCGTTATGGTCTAATAGTAAGCATTTTTAGCCAATGGCACCAGGCTAGGCTAAAAGTGACGTGAAATGCCGGCGACTTTTTGTCGCACAGGAGGTAAATAACCGTACTGTTTAGACCAGAAGCCCATAGACGAATCATAGACAGAAGACGATTGAGCCACATCGCTAACAAAGTGAAGTACCTATGAAGTAATAATTCGCAAAACATAATAACATCGAACGGAATCAGACTATACTGACAGACGCAATCGCTTGCTCGCTGGGAATTATGTGTAGGATACATCTACCAGACGAGTTACCGCTTCTCAGGATGTTGGTTTACGTCAGTGAGCTGACTTCGATCTTGCGCAGTAGGCGAGGTGCCCAACTGAAAACTCGTTCAATTGAGCCTCACACTCTCCCGTTGAAAATAGCGCCATCCCACAGTCCACTTCTTTTACTGTCTATGCTCAGTATACTACCGGCCATTACACTATCCCTTTATCATTATGGGGAAGACATTGAATGAATAAATTGCTTGATTGTTATTAAGGCAAAGTACATGGGAACAGTTAGCGGGTAATTTGGCGTTAGCTGTGCAACCTCGCTGGCAACTAGCTCAGTTTTTATGACAATGTCTGGAGATGGCAATTTCAAACCGATGCCGATTACCGGCAAGTTGGAAGAACAGCAGAAAGGACTGCCACCTCAAGAATGATGAAGTGGACTGAGGATGGGGCTTTTGGATGTTTGACAGGAGCTGATGCAAGATTTACACCTCTAAGCCACTGAAAATAAAGCCATTTCTGCAATCTTGTACGTAGGCCAGGTAAGCTACAAAGAATAAGTAAATAAGTATGCTTATATTTCATATATACAATGCTTGGTTCATAGAACGTTCTGTGAGCGTTGAGAAAACAACCGTCTGCGAACGTTCGATGAATGTTCTGTGAACCTAATTTGTAACCAAAAGCGAACGTACACGGAACATTAAGAAAACTTTCCCAAGTAACCGTGAGGGAACATTCGCATCAGGGGTCCAAAGAGCGTTCCCAGACCCTTCAGGTAACGTTCGCGGAATGTTCCCCGAACGATACATGGTTTACTGAGTGCCTACAAATTGAAAATTATTTTTCTGACTTTGAACCTACTTATGGGAAAACTTAAGTGAGAAGTTATGAGTTAAGAGGGTTAAATGCTTTGTGTATACCCGCGCCAGTCAGACAGCGCAAAAACTTTTCCTATTGTCTTGATTTTTAACTTTTCGAGCAAAAAACAGTATTTGTTTTGGTAGCACAAGGGGCGAGTCGGCTTGTTCGCTTTTGACTGTTTTCACCCTAGAGGGTTTGTCATCATTAGTGATCTCTAGTATATTGAACGATTTGACTGCATAGCTACAGTCGATTTTCTGAACAGCTGTAATTATGTCGCTTTTGACAGGCAAGTTTGTTGCAATTGTGTTCTCAGTCTCATTCTCCCCCCTGTACAAAATGACTATTCGCACTTATTTAAGTGCGTCCAAGCACAAAACTTGATCGAAATTCGCGTTAGACACACTTGTAAGTGTGGCCAAGATGCACATTGCACCATTGCCCACACTTATTTTAAGTGTGTCCAAAGCTATTTTTTTTTTTTCTTGGCCAAACTTTTTTTTTTTTTTTTTTTTTTTTTTAAGCGGTACTTTCTAAAAACTGAAATGGTCATCAACTGGCGCACTTATAAGTCTGGCCAAAAAAAAGAATCCTGCATTGGCCACACGTATAAGTGCGAATAACATCGGCCTTCTCTGTATGTAATTGGCTTCTGTTGATACATGTAGCAGGGAAATTGGTTTTGGATTTTTTTTTTTTTTTTTCATGGGCTTCAAGGGTTTTGTTTACTCCCGCAAAGATGCATAAGAAATTACTACATGCATTTGCTGATGTGAGCCAAGCGCAAGGTTAAATGTTGAGGGTAAATATGTGCTTACATAATAAATTAATTGATAAATGCATACGTTTTTATTGGTGTTATTTGGGCGGTTTTTTATGCAATTAGGCTGTTTTTTAATCAGTTTTGGGCTGGAAACCACGCAACCAATCTGGCAACACTGGTTTTGAATCCGGAGAAGATAATGGAGTTCGCACGCAGACAAGCAAGAATCGTCTGACTCTAATGTGGTTATTCATCGTTGAACTAAAGAGGACGCGAGCCTGGGGCGCGTTTCCCAAAAGCGTAGTTGATAGTTCGTCCATTCACAGTCAATGGTTCCAACTAGGTAAGTTAGCATCTGTGATTTCGGGGCACTACCAGTTACCTGGATGTAACTCCAGTTCCATGAGTAGGTGCGTAGCCCTCTAACGGGCTTCGCTATTGGTTTACCCCTCCGAGGCCCCGCCTCGGTGCCTGAGAAAGAAAATTGAACTTACCTGCTCCTTAGGAGTGGGTAGCGTGCTCACCTCCTATAAAGCCCTGGTGCTGCCAATGCTCGTCTCCCTTTGAAACTCAGCATCTCACACTCAGGGCCAACTGGGAGGTTGTTAGAGGGCTAGGCACGTACTCATAGAACTGGAGTTACATCCAGGTAACTGGTAGTTCTATTTCGTACGTGCTCCACCCTCTAACGGGCTTCGCTATTGGTTTACACCTAAGGCGAAGCCCGTGAGGGATGGATGTACTCCCAGGTGGCCCCAGACCAGAGTTCCATTGAGAAACCAAGAGAAACCCGTCCACACACTGGGGCGAACACCGCCAGACTGCGTACCCCGCCCCAGGTCGTGGCACAAAAAGTAACACCAAACCCAAGTCTGTGTCAGAAGGGGCCCTCGATAAGGTCCCTTCTTAGACTGGATGAATGGGGGGGGGGTTGTAGCTGTCACCCCGCCAACGAGAAACCCCCACACCCACAGGCGAGCACCACCAGAGCGCATCGCCTCAGGCTGTGGCATGACACAACATTAGAAGCCAAGCTGATGTCGGGATGGGACCCCCCTCCGATAGGGTCCCTCCCCCAGACTGAATGGGAGGGCTTGTTAGCTGTCATTTCCCGAGGACAAGCCCCCACACCTGCAGGCGAGGCGCCCCCAGAGCGCATCGCCTCAGAGTGTGGTAATACTCTGGTCAGTTTTGGAGGGGAACCCCGCTGACAGAGTTCTCAGGACTGACTGTGCGACTGTGCTGGCTGTCATATCCCTGAGATATGACTGCACCTAGGTCGAAGCAGAAGACCAAGAGGCCACCCTGCAAATTTCCTCCACGGATACGCCCTTAAATAGCGCTGTAGAGGATGCAATATCCCGGGTGGAATGTGCGGTCAATCCTGCTGGGGCAATGAGACCCACCGCCGAATAGGCTCTGCAGATTGCATCACAGATCCAGTGGGCGAGGCGCTGTGCTGACAGAGGGGCCCCCTGAGCCTGTTCGCTATAACCAACAAACCGCTGATCCACTTTCCTAAGGTTTGCAGTGTGTTCCAAGTAAATACCGAGCGCGCACACTGGGCACAGCTTGTGCATCCGTTCCTGCTCGCTGGTGGCATGAGGAGGTGGACAGAAGGCCTGCAGTCGAATGACCGATGACTTGAAAACTGTGGTGATGACCTTCGGCCGGAAGGACGGATTTGGACGAAGCTCCACTGATCCCTTGTCATGCCCCCTTCATGGGGATTTCCTTCAGGGACTCTTTGAGGGGGGCCGCGCAGCATCCACTCTGGGCGTGTTTGCTGCAGTGATCGCGGCTGGACAAGACGGGTTTGACCGCTTCACAGCCAGAAGTCACCCCCTGGTAAAGTGCTTTTTGAGGGGAGTCCGCAGGTTAAGACCCCCTATGCAGCGCGTACTCCCGCAATGGGATCTGCAAACAGTGTTGGATGGCCTGGCAGGACCACTGTTTGAACCCCTGGACCAGGCGGACCTGCATATTTTATCAAGAGGGCCCTCCTTCTGGCCTTGGCGTCAGCTAGGAGGGTGAGCGAGCTGGGCGCTTTCTCAGTGCACCCATCATGTTTGACCCTTAGAGAAGAGCGCAGGTTCAGGCATCTCGCCTGACACCAGCTCACAAAAATCCGCCAACGGGTCGCATAAGCCTTGGATGTGTCCGGGGCACCTGCACACTGAATTGTGGACACCACCGCCACAGGCAGGCCCATCTCGCTCAACTTCACCCTTTCAACTTCCAGACCACGAGAGGGCGGGAGAGAATGGTACCCGGCGCCTGCATCCTGGTTGAGGGGAGGTCCGGAATCTCCCACGGGCCCTCCACCGCCATCTGGATGAGATCCGGAAACCATCTGGTGCTCTGGGTCATTGGTGCCACAATAATTATAGACAGGCGCTGTTCCTGTACCCTGTGGAGCAGTGGCATTAGTAGCCGACGGGCGGAAACGCATACAGCAGGCCGGCTGGCCAAGCTGGATGGGTCAACGCATCCACCCCTAGGAGAGGATTGTTGGTAGGCCTCAGGGAGAACCAAAGAGGGCACATAGTGTTCTCCTTGCTCACAAACAGATCCACCACCGGATGGCTGAACAGCTTCCAAATCTGCTCGGCTGTCCCGGGGGGAGGCACCAATCCTCCTCGGGCAGGGTCCCCCTTGACAGCCTATCTGCCCGAGCGTTGAGGATGCCAGGAACATGCCGGGCTCTCAGAAAGCAAAGATGGCGATCCGCCCACGTTAGGATGGAAGTTGCCATCTTGTGTAGGGCCACTGATCTGACCCCTCCTTGCTTGTTGAGATAGGCCACTGCCGTTGTGTTGTCCGATCTCACTAGGACGTGCCTCCCTTCCAACTGTAAGGGAAAATGGTGCAACACCTTCTGAACCGCTATGACTTCCAGTAGGTTGATATGGCGCTGGGGCCCCTGCCATGTACCTGTGACAGAAGCAGGGCCGCAAGTCCCGCCCCACCCTGTGAAGGAGGCGTCTACAAATATGTGGGTATAGTGAGACACGCATCCCATCCGAACCCCCTCGCGGAGCCGGCTGGGTGACTCCCAAAAAACCAACGTCTGTCGCCCTCACATTGGTATGCGGAGCATGCGTTGTTGGTCCCACCTTGGGTCCAGACGAAGGTGTATGAACCAGCGCTGAAGATCCCTCATGTGCAGCAGCCCCAAGCGGACTACTGGATGGGCAGCAGCCATATTCCCCATTAATGACATGACTGCCATTGCCGGCACCGAGACTGCGTCCAGTATTCCTTGGATCTGAGACAGGATCGCCTCTGTTCTGTCCACTGACAGACGTGCGGTCGAAGCCCGAGAGTCCAACAGTATCCCTAAGTACCACGCTGTTTGGCTGGGCTGCAGGGTGCTCTTGTCATTGTTCATAGTTAAGCCCAGCTGAGCACCATGTTGCATTACCAGCTTCATATGCCATCTGCTTGGAAGGGGCCAGGATCAGCCAATCGTCCACATAGGTCAGGATCCGTATCTCTCTCTGCCGGAGCGGCGGCCATGGAAGGAAGGCCATGTTGTTTGCTAGTGCGACCACCTGAGCCGCGCTAGCATAATAGGGGTCAAACAGGCTCGCTGTCATCCTGTTCCTCTCAGACAGAAGCAGCAGCCGACCGCCTGGCCACATGGAGGCGGTGGGGAGCAAACACCACCTCACCGCATCTTCAATCGCCGGCACACCCGCATCCCACTCCCAGCCTTCGACGGTATAATAGGGCGCATAGGAGATCGCCGGGGACTTGGCAGCGATCGGGTTTCCCCAATTGCGCTGGGCGTAGCCAAAAATGGGTACCATCTTGGGACATACCACCTTAGACCGCGGTCTTGACTTCAGCTGGGCCAGCAGGCCAATGGTGAAGTCATCCGCCTGGCAACTGGAGGGCTGTGGAGGCAGGGGCATCTCCATCCGTTCCACTGCCGACTGAAATAACCCGGGCAGGTTGTCCAAGGGGTAACGAGGCTCTGGGGGAGGCTTGTCGTCCCGGAAGAGGGATGCCGGATCGTCTTCGTAAACCCGACGGTCATCCTCCTCATCATACTCATCCCAAGGCTTGGAGTGGGCCGCCACCACCGACACTCGGGCTGGCCCTGAGCCAGCCCGGAGGGTGCGTGCGGCCTGCATGAACTGCTGGCGCCGCTCGCACTCCTCCCGAGGAAGTGCTGCACAGGCTGCACAGAAACCGGACTCCTCCTGATGATGCCAGCCCAGGCAGATGAAGCAGTCATCGTGCTGGTCTTCGGGCATCGTGGGGGAGGCACAACCATGGCAGGACTTTTCCATGTTGGAATCGATACAAGAAAGTGACAAAAATTTTGCGAGTTCAGTCTCTCTCAAGGCTGAGTGGAAAAGGGGACAAGCATTGGCAGCACCAGGACTTTATAGGAGGTGAGCATGCTACCCACTCCTATGGAGCAAGTGAGTTCAATTTTCTTAGGCACCGAGGCAGGACCTCGGAGGGGTAAACCAATAGCGAAGCCCGTTAGAGGGCGGAGCACGTACGAAATGGAACGCACCCCTGAGCAATGTCATGTTACGCAACAGCAAGTCTGAAACTATTTTGCTGACATTTTTGAGTTGAAATCAATAGTATTACTTCGCTGTGAAATAACAATTCTTTTAAACATTTGATATTGCCTTTGGGTTTTAAAATTGTATCTCAAACTATAATTAAGCCTTTACTGGCGGCTATGTTTTTTTCCATTCGCTCATACACTGAACAAAAATATAAACGCCCCATGTCAAATATTGATGCCACATGGAGTTAACAACTCAAAGTGAGCATATGCTGACTTTTACTTGTACAATAGGGATATTTCTCTTGATTTGTGTACCCTTTTCTTATCCATCTTTTTGTCAGTGGGCATTTGCTCAGTGATGCAGTGATTTCACTCATTACATGGGTATGGCATTTCCAGACGGTGATCAGACAGAATGAGCAGTACCCAGACACTCCGTATACTGGGGACAATAAAAGGCCACCCCAAAATGTCAAATTTTGTCAAAAGTCATCATGCCTCAGATGTCTCAGGTCATGCGGGAACGTGCCATTGGCATGCTGGATGCAGGGATGTCCACCAGAGCGGTCTGCATGCAGTTCCTCGAAGCAGAGCACATTCCAGTTCTGGGGCCTCATTTATCATTGTGGATACACCTTTTTTACACCATTTTTTCCCCCGTTTTGTGCGTATGCACTTTTCTCCGCCAAATTTGTGATCTATCAAACCCAAACCTGATGAGAAAAAGTGCGGACATTTAGACCCATTTTGACCATGTACCGTCATTTACATCCTTTTTGAAGAACAGAAGGAATTGGCGACGCAGCTGCTGAGTAAGAGAATAGCAGTGTGCGAGGGAGAGAGGAGCGCGGATTATAATCTATTTAAAAGAACAATCAAAGCCGCAGCAATGTCCGGTTTTCCTAATGTAATTGGAGCCATTGACTGCACTCACATCATGATTAGGGCACCATCGGTGAATGAATTCGTATATGTGAATCACAAAAATGTGCATACGATCAATACCCAAATCATATGTGACGCCGACATGCTCATAACGAATGTAGTGGCACGTTGGCCTGGCTCTACACATGATTCATTCATCCTGACGCGTAGCACCGTGTGGGCGAGACTGGGGGCAGGCGCTGTGCGTGACGGCTGGCTTCTTGATGAGTGCATGTAGGCTACACAGTATACTCAATCATTGAAAACTGCTGCTTATAATCATCAATTCAAGGCTGATATCGTTGTGACTTACAGGTGATAGTGGCTACTTCCTGAGGGAGTGGCTGCTAGGTCCCATCCCGGACCCACAGGGTGCCAGGAAACCCAGTATAATGAGGTCTATGCCCGTGCACGCTGTGTCGTGGAGTGCGCCATCGGGCTCCTAAAAGGCCGTTGGCGCTGCCTGGATGCATGGGATGGTAGGGTTCCTCTACCACCCGTAAAAGGTCTGCAGGATCATCTGGGCCTGTGCCATCCTGCACAATATGACAGTGAGACATGGGGTTGCGCTGCCGCCGGGCCTCCCTCCACCCCAGCATGTGGACCTGGACCCACAGCCCCCTCCCCGTCATGAGGGTTTTCAACGGGGACTAAGGACACGAGCTGCGGTTGTGAAGCCGCCCCTCTACCTCTCACCCCTCATGTTGAGCTAAAGAATGTGCATATATAGCCTACGAGTTTCTCAGTTTCAGTCTGGTAAAGTTGGGTTTAGTTTTCAGTATTGCAAGAACCTCATATTTCATTTCTCATACATTTTATGTCCACAAGTTGAGACAGAAATAAATTAATGTATATCAAACACGACATTGTAATTTTTGTCCCCCTATACAACTGAAACAAAACACACACCTACTGCATTTGACAAAAGATTCGACAAGAAGGTTCTTTTTTTTATTATTATTGCCTCTGTAAGACTTGTGACCGCAGCACTCGGTGGTTTTACGCTTGTTGGTGAGGCCGGGGCTGTGGCTGATCAGATGAGATTGTTTTAATCTCCGGAGGAGAAATTGTTTGGTCCAACATTATGTGTTAATTTCTGTTGTGATTCTCTACGTGTTCTTAGTTATATGTTCTTGTTCCTAAATAAACCACAAGACGAAGTGATCATACAGAATTAGTGCAAATACCTGCCGAAGAGGACTTTTTTCCTCGCCTGCACCTCACTAACAAGAACGTGTATGTCACTCTCCGAGAAGTTTCGCTTCTTTCCGCGTTTCCCATCCATGCTTCACCGTCTTCCACTGACGTCACTCCACAAATCCCCAGAGCGCAAATGGCTACTTTATATGCAGGTGCTCATTTGCATTGACCATATATGGTTGTGTCTGGGCGTGTAGAGGGCGGGATATGAGGCGTGTTCATGTCCGCCCTTTTCTTGGGTCCGGTGTGATTTATCACTGGAAATTGCGAAGAGCTGTGCGTACGCACAGTTTGATAGATCTGAAAAGGGTGTAAATATTTTGGGTGTACGCCATTTTTGGCTTTTCGCCGTACGTGAAAATTTAGTAGCACTTTTACACCCTTTTTGATAAATGAGGCCCCTGGACTGGCCTGCGTATTCGCCGGACATGTCGCCCATAGAGCATCTTTGGGATGTTCTGGATCGATGTGTCCGCGACCGTGTTCCAGTTCCGGATAATGTGCGCCAGCTCCGTGTGGCCCTCCGGGAAGAATGGAATAACATTCCACAGGCCACGATGGACAACCTGATCAACTCCATGCGAAGGAGATGTGTTGCTCTGAGAGACGCAAATGGTGGACACAGAAGATATTGAACATTCAATTTCAACCTGACCCCCAACGTGTTCAAAGGATTGTCACTCCTTTGTAGATGCCAATATCAAGATGTAATGGACGGTGATCTGAAGATTAGTCATTAACAAAATGAATTTTGATTCGCTTCATATATTGCATAACCCAAATGTTAAAAACTCAAAAATTTGACATGGGGCATTTATTTTTTTGTTCAGTGTAGTTACATCAGGGGTTTCTTACGGAAGGTTCTGCTGTCTGCAGTGGTCAGAATTCAATTTCCGGAGAAAAGTGATCGTGAACACGCACCATGGTAGGAGTTCCACGAGCGCGAGCCGTTGTCATGGACACCTCGGATACCAGCGCGTTCATGAGCCCCACACTACGCAGGTGTGAGCAAAAAGTCACACAGCGCATGTCCGCGTGGTTACGGAAGTTGGCCCCCATGTCGGCGTGCTGCGCCATTGAGCAATTTCCATTTAAATGAATGGGCGGCCATTTTCCAGTTGTATATCCAGTGAAATATAAAACATCCTTGGTTATGCTGCATTCACATGGAATCAGGGAGACGGGAGACATCTGCTGGACGGAACGGAAAAACAAACAAGCAGCCCGACAGAACGGCACGACGGCAAAACGAGACCCACGTGACATGTTTTTATGGCGATGTTGTATTGTTTACAGTAAATAAAATAAAATACAAAAAATATATTCTTGTGTATTATTTAGTGTTATTATCGTAGCAATATACATATATATGGCTATAAAATTCTGTTTTCTCTAGATATTGCCTTGCAAACTGAAACTCATGTTAAATTCCCTCAAACATCATTCATTCATTTCAAAGATGGATAGTGAGATGAGAAAGGTGCTTTGTATATCCCTTCTCTATATTCGTTATAGTGACATGAGAAAGGCACTTTGTATATCCCTTCTCTATATTCGTTGGAAAAGGAGAAAAAACAACAAAAGCGCATGTGGGTGCATCCTGTCCTGCAGGAGCGAGCAATATATGGTGAATTTCACCAGCTCATCCAGGATCTGAAGATGGATGAAAGCAGGTTTCAAGGCTACTATCGGCTGACTCTTTCTCAGTTCAACCACCTGCTTCATTTGATTGCTCCACATTTCCAAAAAAATGGACATCAATTTCAGGACACCTTTGAGTCCAGAAGAGAGGCTAGCCATCTTTCTCAGGTATTTATTTTATTATTATTTACAGGCTATAACAACTTTCATGCATTAAATGCAGCCCAAAGTGCTTTGCAACAAACAATAATACAATTTTACTTACCTTTGACAATGCAAAAAGATATAGAGGTGGGCCTATAACAAATAAATTACTTTTTTTTTCTAGACATCTAGCAACTGGGGACTCATACAGATCAATTGCCTATAGTTTTCGAGTTGGATTCTCAACAGTGTGTAAGCTTGTCCCGGAAGTGGCTAAGTTCATTTGGGAAGTACTTCTGCCCACCTACATGCCTGTTCCAGACAAGGAAGCCTGGAAGAAGATTGCAGATGAATTCTGGCAGCAGTGGAACTTCCCAAACTGCTTAGGAGCGATCGATGGAAAGCATGTGATGATACAAGCCCCCCACTCCTCTGGATCGGCCTACTACAACTACAAAGGCTTCCACTCTATAGTCATTTTGGCTGTAGTTGATGCCAGATACAGCTTCTGCATTGTGGATGTGGGAGCATATGGCAGGACAAGTGATGGCGGAGTCCTGGCCAATTCATCTATTGGAAAGGCTTCGCAGAGGGGCACAGCTGACCTGCCTGAAGACTCCACTCTCCCAGGGGCAGAGGACCATGGTGTGATGCCGAACACCTTTGTCGGTGACGTGGCATTTCCACTGAAGAAGTACATGATGCATCCTTACCCAGGAAAACTCCTCCCCAGAGAAAAGAGGATTTTCACCTACAGGCTGTCTCGTGCAAGAAGAGTTGCAGAGAATGCATTCGGCCAGCTGGCATGTCAGTGGAGGATGTGTAGACGCGTCATGGGACATAAACCTGAAACTGTGGAAGCACTTGTCAAAACTTCATGAATCCTACACAACTTCATGCGCTGGGGCCATGCACCATCACCCTCCCAGATTGATAACTCACACAACACAGCCTCAGACAACCTGGGCAGAGTGGGCAGAAATAACAGCACCAGGGAGGAAATGACGACCAGGGAGACCCTCACTCACTACTTTGTCTCTCCTGCTGGAGAGATGTCATTCCAAGATGCTGCCCTGTAATAACCCCTTAGAGGACAAAACAGTAACTTCATGCATGACAAAGACACATCTATTACTTTCTAAGATTTTCATGACAAATTTTGAAACATCAAACTCTTGTCAGTGCCTTATCATTTTGCATATTATCAGCCTCATGCAATGTTTAAAATGTTTCATTCTTACAATAAAAATCACCACTTCAGAGCTCATATAGTATGTGTACATTTATTTCAGCTTTTTAACTTAAATGCATTGCATTTATAAACACAGCAGTCTTCAAACATGACTGCTTTTTATATAAAAATTTTGAATAAAAATGCATTGGAATTTTATATAATACAACTCAAATGAGAACAAGTCATAAAACATGACTGAAAAATACAGAAAAGTGCATTATAGACTCCTGAAATGAGTCACAGTGGAACAACATTGCCTTCTTTGGCAAAAATAATGCCAATAAAAATACAAACATAAACACACAAACTCAACAATAACATTCTTTGTCACAAATGGTATATCTGGAACTAAAAAATCCTGCCAAATGTATTTAATGCATGAAATTATGCAAAACGAACCTCATGGTATAACTGCAACATGAATCTGAAACTGGCTCTTCTGTTCATCAGAGAGATATTTCAGTTTTGAAGCCATGCTCAAACACCAAAGTTCATCCTCATCATGTTTTTTTTTTTTTTTTTTTTGAGAGCTCCCAGGAGATGGCTTTCAAACTCACTGGTCTCGCTGCCGGTCACTGGCTGGCCCTTTTTTCTTTTAGTCCCCGCGGGGGTCACATTGGCAGATGATGAGTGAGGGTACATATTTTGTGATGACATCTCCATCTAAGATCCTTCAGAGTTTGCGCCATCTGCCACAGGTATCAGGTCGAGAATGACAAAGTCCTCAGGCTCCAGGGCTTGACTCGTACCTGGGTCAATGACAAATAAGCTTTTTAAAAATGTTTTTTTTTTTTAATAAATCTTTAAAAATGTACAGAATACATTTATTTGAAGTTGGAAGAGTGTGTTTAAACAAGTATAAATGGTTGCACAACATTTACAGGGTTTTAGTACAGTTTTAGACGGTATTTACAATTTCACCAGCCAAAAAATGTCAGGTGGCGCAACCAAAAGTTTCTTGGAAAAAAAAAAACACACTTCCCTCTTTTTTTCTAAGTGATTTTTTTTAGTAAGTATACCTGAGAGTGTCTACTCTGCCTAAAACATTACTATTTTGTAGTTGAGCTGGGTATTAAAAGTAACTTATGGATTCTTTATTGTAGGGGGCGGGTATTTTGGTTTTCCAACATCCAACTTTAGATTTAAAATGTGAATACTTTACAAATTTAAAAAGTATATTGTTGTATAGAATGATTATATCACAATTTCCAAACATTTGTTCACGTCAATCTCCCATTTCTTGGTTTAAATTAGTATTTTACCTGGTTGCGCCACCTGACTTACTGGTTGTGCCGCCTGACATTTGCTGCTAATTCCCAATTATTCAGGCATCTACTTGGACACCTATATAACCTTTTGACTTTGCTAGCTAGTTCATTCATTTGTACAAGAGAATAAAGAGTTTTAGAATAAAATAACTTTTTCTTAGTTTTATATTGGTTGTACCACCTGACATATAAACTGAACAAGTCTAATTATGAAGAGAAAGTAGCTATTTTTTATCAATATTTGAGAGAGATCTACATACCTTTCATTCATCAGTAAAGGTCACTTGGGGTCCTTTTGATGATGCAATATCCTGTTTACTCATCTCTCTCTTCAATTTAAAATAAAAGTTGTATGAATGCGGCTGCGCCGCCCTGAAATTTCAGATATGCAGATTTCCGGACAAATTTGTTTTTAATATTCCAAACAATTTAAGAACAATTAAAATATTAAACTTTGTTTATTTGAAAGGTTTTCAATATAAAATTATGCCCCCATATTAATATTATATTTATTCATATGTTAAATTACATATTTAATACATTTCACAGTGTTAACTTGCTCGGATGGTTGCGCCACCTGACATTTTGAGGGTTTGAGATGGCAAAACATAAAATATATATCATTTTTATGATAAACTGGAAATTTGTTCAAATTAAACAGGTTTTATAGAATAAAATGATGCTTATTATGAATCATTTAAAATGATTTTAAACCAAAGTAGTGCGCTCAGACACAAAAATCTGCATGTCACGTCATTGACCCACCGACAGGGGAAGTGCTCTCAGGCATGTTGCTGCTGGTTTGTCTCTCCTTCACTGTGGGATTCAGCAAGGTCAGGAATGGGAGCAGCCTCTGTTGTGGGAATTTTAAATCGTAATCCTGAAAGAAATCAGACTGAGACAAGATGAGAGTAAATAGGATCCTTCCATTTGCAAATAGGGTCTTCGTTACAGGCAAGAACAAAGACAAAGGAATCTCTCCTTTGCTTTGGATATATGTAAAAGCACAAAGTCAGAATCTCCTCCCCTTGGGGCTGAAAAACATCATGTTGGTCCCAGCCGTTCCTCAGCCAGGAGTAGGTATCCCACGTATGGCTGACCCTGACAGCCATATCTGCAGTACAGAGGAGTCTTTCTCTCTCCCAATCACCTGTTGCTTATTTCGTGGTTCTGCAGGCTTCGCAGGAACTGTCTCCTGGGAACACACAAAACTCAAAATACACTCCTTGGTCCGGCTGGACCTCAAGGTTTCAGATAGAATGAATGCACAGTTAATGGCTTTTCTACTTACTTATAAAAGCTAGACTATATAAGTTTAGCAATCATGCCTGACCTAGGCTGCTAAAAGGATAAGCAATTAATAACACAATAAGCAATAAGGAATTTATGACTGAATTCCACCAACAGCCTCCACTTCTTCTTTGCGGCAGCACCTGACCCACTTGGCTTATCATCTCCTTTAATTTCTTTTTTTGTGGCAGTCCCTGATGTTGGTCCATCTTGTTTTGCGTGTCTGTACTGAATGGGAAAGAAAAAAAAACGTATACCGCATTATTATTCAAAAACAGCAGGGTTACAATGTGAGCAGGGTTAGAAACATGCACAGTGCACCTAGTTAGAGATGAACTATCATCTATCACAGCTAAGTACTCAATTCAAGCAGAATAGGGTTACCAGCACAATGAATGTGTATATTTTTTGAGACACTATGAATGAGAAAAAGCTTGGTAATGTTGTTGCTGGAAGAAGATGAGGAACCGTACGTGCCTCCTGCAGACTCGGTCCATAGACTACAGAGAGCTAACGCTATCCAGATTGCTCGCTAAGCTAATCATGCAAATAGGACTAGTTCGTGTTTACCAACATTGACGTCATATTCAGACATGCGCATTAGCGTGGTTGGCAAGAACAAGTGTAAATCAATACAACAAAACCGGGAAGTGTGGCATCCTGCAGTTGTGGAACCGATTCGGCAATCTCTGAATATGTACAAAACCTTGACAGTACCGCGAAGACAAGATATTTCTCCAAGCTAAAGTACAACCTGAGTACACGAAGGTTTGTGTGGGCTTCCGGATCCTTACGAGCTGAAAGGTTGGAGGAATGACCCTTCTTTGGGTCTGGGTCGGCTGGATCATCACTTGATATTCCTTCATCGGACATAAATTCTACATTTGTTTATCATCGTTGAGCAGTGAAAGTAATTCACAGTAGTACGTTTAGCGGAGCGACTTTAAAAGGGGGCGCCAATATATTTAGGGGGGTTTTATTTGTGGTAAGGGGGTTTAGAATTTATCATTAATATTTAATATCGCGAATGCATATACTGCGTAGGCCTATGGAAATCTTACCGTGACAAATTGACACGACTCGACCGGTGAAACATTGCCAAAATTGACAAGCTTGGATCTGGATTGTTTATCACGCACAGGTTAAACTTTTTGATTGTGATGTCAACAGAATATGACCTGCTATGCCAAATCGAGTTCAATGATTTAATAATGAATTTGCTTTTACGAAAAGTAGAAAAGTGGTCTTGTACAGTTGCCTGTGTCTCTAAAGAACAAATCCAATTGTTGAATGTGTGAATGTATGAGCGCGCTACAGATGGCACGGCTATGATAGAGAGGCTACGATGTTTAATTTTGGGTTGCATCCTGATTCCCGTAGTAGGCTATTATTTTAAGAATGCAGGCTGCCTGACCTTATGGCTTATCCACAAGGATTTTTTAAATTCATTTTCTCTCTCGTTATTTTTTGCATAGTTCAAATGGGGCAGAAAAAACGCCTAGAAGTTGAACGCAAGAACTCTTGTGCCTTCTCGACCAAACCTTGTTCTTATTTTCAGAAAAAGGGGTTAGGAAGAATTCGTTTTATCTACCCTTGTTATGACAGTTACTCGTTGAGCTCAGGACTTCTGCAGTTACATTTAAAGAGCTTAGGACATGCACTGAGCATGTTTATGAATATAAAAGGGTACAATTAGCCAGTGGCGGGCGGTGGACGGAAAACCGGTGGGGCGGAAAACATCCCTTGATACGGATGAGATTAGGGATCCGATTTCAATCATTTTGCGGAGTCAACATGTTAGTTTCCCTTGTAATGAAATTTTTAGGCGAGTGAATAAATTCTATAAAATTTTTAATTCACATGCCTTAATAGGCAACTCTTCACGAAAAAACCACTGAATTTTCCGCGTTAAATTTTGTCACATCCTAAGAAAGTCGTCAAACCTGTGCGTAATGATTGTTTAATTGAAAAAGATTGAAATGCGCTCTTTTTTGCGTTCAACTGGTGCGTTTGATTTTTTCGTATTGTAATAACCCAGACTCCTAATTGAAGTCTTTATATGCTGCCACCACCTTTGATAACCAGGAAGGTCTGGTATAAGAGGCAAAAGAACAATACCACCATACAACCAGTTCCATATAATAACAGATTTGACTTTATTCACAAATTTATACAGCAAAGGCACAGAAAGTAGCTGGCATGAGATAAGGCTAAAGGCAGGCCCAATACGTGGCAATCACAGCATTTAGACCAGCCAACCGGCTAGATTTACCATGACACACAGTGTCACGCAAATATAAGCAAATTCAACACACTTCCCAGAAGTCTATACAGCAATTAGAGGGACTACGCTACCCAACATTCCATCACAAAAAGGCACCAAATGACGGACCCTCCCAACTGCCCAACCCACTTCCCTTAACCAGCCCTCCCACAGCTCTTTGCCAAGTTTAAAATAAATGACACAACCACAATACATTTATGACAAGACAACATATACATTAAAGTTAAAAATCTACTCAACTCGCCCACATTGACGAGACCCACCCCCGGGGTCTGGGCTAATGGTACCGTCTGTTACCCATAGGGCTTAGGCTGAGACCAAACAGTTGCAGTGGTGTTAGTAGGTAGTTCGCACCACAGAGATGGTTCGCACAATAGCACCACTCAATAGTGATGTTACTTCTGACACTGATGCCCCGAGGTCTGTATTGATCAAAGTAGGCGTGTCCAAATGAAGCCTGTTTTGAGGCCTGTATCATTTTTCAGAATATCATGTGACCAAAGACAAATGAGGCCCCGGTTCTCTGAATCACGTGATTGCCTCGTTGTGTGATTCGATTCACTGAAAAAGCCGCGAGAAATTCGAGACGTGTTCTGCGTTACCTGGTGAGGTACATGCAGAACACTGGAGATAATGGAGCCACCAAAAAAAGGAGGACATCATCCATTTGGGAACATTTTGATATATCTCCCAATAGGGAGAAACATAATATACATCTGCTGAAATCAATCACGTGGAGTGTGTGGAGGATGTGTGTGTGTGTGTGTGTGATAGATTATTTATTTATATATATCGTATCTCTTTAAATGCAATACTCCTCTTTGTGATTGAAACACAACAGCTTCTACTATGCCAACAAAACACTGTATCTGTGTAGCTTCCAGGAAACATGATGTGGACGAGGCCTTGTTAAACATGGTTGTCCTGGATTCGCAACCAGTCTCAGTAGTAGAAGATGAGGGATTTCAGAACCTCATCCATGTACTTGACCCAACATACACTCTCCCAACAAGACAGGTATGTATTGCATTGGTATTACTATTACAAATAATTTGACAGCAGTAGAACAAAGGCCATCATGCACATTTGTTTGCTTTTCCAGGCTTTAAAGGCCATGGTTGAGAAATTTTCTACTGCCAAGGAGAAGGCAAAGGAAGAGGTCCAGAAGGCTGCAGCTGTAAGTCTGACGGCAGACATGTGGACCTCAATGAATATGGAGGCATATCTTGGTGTCACTTGCCACTATATTACAGGGGAGGACACACTGAACACAGTTGTGCTTGGTGTGGAACACTTTCCACTGAACCACACAGCTCACAACCTGGCTCATGCAATGACTGCAATCATGGAAGAGTGGGGTTCAGGAATAAAGTTAGCTGCCCATTCACAGATGCTGCAGCCAAGATGAAAGCCTGTGCAAGGGTATTGCAAGTCAGGCACAGCATCTGTGTTGCCCATGCCCTCAATTTAATTGTGTGGAAGTCTTTTGACCGGGTCCCAGCACTTGCAGACATCCGGGAAAAAGAAAAATTGTTAAATACTTCCGGACCAGCACTGCTGGAAAAGAACGCTTGGGCCAAATTCAGGGTTCAATGGGAAGGCCGAAGAAAAAATTGCTTATTGAGGTAGAAACAAGGTGGAATAGCACTCTGTTTATGTTAGAGCGCCTTTTTGAGCAGCGTGAAGCTGTGGGCATACTGACATAATGCCTCTCGGTTGTCAGGAAAATGAAGTAATTCAGGAAACAAAGGTGTTAGGCCCCTTTCAACAGGCCACAGTTGAACTGTCAGAGGAGAAGCGTGTGTCAGGGACAAAGATCATTCCACTGATGAAGATGGTCCACCATACAATTCAGTGTGAAGCTGTAAATTTACACACTGACCCCACCAAACATTTGGCTGACAACCTTCTCCGTCGCCTCAAAGAACACCTGGCCGGTTTAGAGTCGGTCAGTGTTATGACACTGGCAACATTGCTGGACCCCAGGTTTAAAGACCTGGGCTTTCACAGCCCATTGAAAGCAAATGAGGCTGTGAAACACTGCAGATGGAATGTGGGCATGTCATGCATGACACTGCACCACAGATGCCTCAGTCAGCCACCTATGATGCCACTGCACCAGGCACTTCAACACCAAGCTCAGGTACGTGTTCATATGATGTGATCTATATTTCTGAGTGTTTGCTTCAACACTTATGTATTCTTTTGTAGGTGGTGGTAACCTGTGGCACCTACTGGATACCACTGTGACTCAGGAGGCGTGGAGTCGCCAATGCTGAAGCAGAGGCCATAGTGGAAGTCCAGCAATTCATGGCAGAAGAAAACCTTCCAAGATAACAAGACCCACTTTTGTACTGGCAAACACACAAAAACATCTGTATCCACACCTTTACAAACTGGCACTGCAGTTTCTTTGTACACCTGCTTCTTCAGTCCCCTGAGAGAGGGTTTTTTCTAAAGCTGGGGAAGTTCTCTCAAAGAGAAGGACACACACACACACACACAAACAAAAAAAAAAAAAAAAAAAAAAAGTGAAAACCCTAAAGCACCCTCCACCCATTTGCCCAATCACACAAGCACATCCTATAGCCATTGTCCACATACACTCATTGAGCAAATACCATAATTGAAATGCCATGACTGAATGATACTTTATTGAAATACCACCAATAGTATTTCACTGCTACACCAATCATAGATTCATTTCTAGTTTCAGAATACTTCAGATAGAGATTGACAATACCATGTTTACAGTCCTACTGGTATATAGCCCACATGTGAACATCATAGTACTGCTGTACATCAAATGTCCAGCAGATGTCAGTACTCCCAAATGGGCTGTTAAACGGAGCTTCATGATCAGCCTTTTCACGAAGCAATTGACTGGAAAGATTCGATACATTCACGGGGCCTCATCACACCGTCACTACCACTCGAACTACCGAAAACTTCACTTGCAGGCTACTGGGACCCACAGTCCAAGCTTCCAAAGAACAGCCAAGGAGAAAACAACTGTGGCATTCATAACCCCACCCCTCTCGGTCTAAAGGAGGCACCTAGCCTCCCCTCCTAGCGCCGGAACAATCTATACCTCCTGATCTTACCATCTTCGTCGTCGGCGACTCTACACAGCCGCAACGACACTCAGCAAAACCCCACTCCCGCAAAACTGCCACAACACACCGGAACAGCCTCTCCCGTCTACTCCCTCCCGATCTCCTTTTATTAAGTAAACTTAATCAGCCACACGCTTTTACAATCCAGCCCAATTATTCAATTACACACAAAGACAGCCCCAACTGCAATCCCACTACAGTATTAACGAAGACAATTAGCTACACCTGAGAGGGGAGAGTTTAAGTGTCTTTTACTAGGGAAAATGACTGAAAACAGATCAAGACTAATAAGCAGTTTAAAGACATGTTTATCGACCTCCTTGTTCTCTGTCCACCGCCCAGCTAACAAATTTTGGTTCCCAGAACGTTCTGGCAACGTTATTTTTTGGTTGCAGGAACCTGAAGGTTTGTTTTGGTTGTCCTGTGGTTCCCCAGAAAAGTTTTCCTGACGTAAATACAACGTTAGTTTTTGGTTGCATATTTTGGTTCCCCTAACGTTCTCCAAACGTTCTCCTAACTTTCATAAGGTGGGAACCTCTGGGCAACCTTTACAGAACGTTCTATTTTGGTTGTAGGAACGTTCCCCTAACCTTAAAGCTAACAAATTCTGGTTCCCTGAATGTTCTGGCAACGTTATTTTTTTGGTTGTGGGAACGTTCCTTGAAGGTTTGTTTGGTTGTCCTGTGGTTCCCCAGGAAAGTTTTCCTGACGTAAATACAACGTTAGTTTTTGGTTACATATATTGGTTCCCCTAACGTTCTCCTAACTTTCACAATGTGGGAAACTTTGCGTAACTTTTATAGAGCAGTAGCGGCTACTTAACTTAACGACCAGAAGCCACGGGTGGTTAAATAAACGAGATTGTTTGCGACGCGCAAAACGCTGAAGAAAAAAAACTCAGATCCACAAACGTACGTGCGTTTGACTATTTATTCTTCTCGCACGAAACTGCAACATGGCGAAAGGCTTAGAAGACAAAAACGCCAGCATGAAGGAGTTGAGCGGACAGCAACAGGTATGCTCTCCCTACTCTCCATACTACCAAACCAGTGCACAGGTGCGAATAACTTTAAACAGTGTTGCCAGATTGGTCGCGTGGTTTCCAGCCCAAAACTGATTAAAAAAACCGCCCAAAGTAACACCAATAAAAACTTATGCCATTTATCGATTAATTTATTATGTAAGCACATCATATTTTTACCTTCAACAGTTCACTTTGCGTTGGTTCATATCAGCAAATGCATGCAATAATTTCTGATGTATCTTCGTGGGAGTAAACATTACCCCTGAAGCCCACGGAAAAAAAAAAAAAAAAAACAATTTCCCTGGCTACATGTATCCACAGCGTTAACGAATTCAGATCACAAGACTGAGAATACAATTGCAACTAACGTTTGCCTGTCAAAAGCGATATAATTACAGCTGTTCAGAAAATCGACTAGCTATACAGTCAAATGGTTCTTTAATATAGCCTACCAGAAATCACTAATGATGACTGACCCTCTTGGGTGAAAACAGCAGTCGAAAGCAAACAAGCAGACTCGCCCCTTCTTTTGCTTCCAAAACAATTATTTTGTTTTTTGAGCAATACTTCATGTGTGTATTAAAAAGTTGAAAATCAAGACAACTGTTGGCGAAGTTTTCGCGCTGTCTGA
The DNA here is from genome assembly GCA_029692085.1 of Gymnothorax javanicus. Taxonomy (NCBI): domain Eukaryota; kingdom Metazoa; phylum Chordata; class Actinopteri; order Anguilliformes; family Muraenidae; genus Gymnothorax; species Gymnothorax javanicus. The sequence goes on along the minus strand of CM056205.1, from coordinate 56,659,384 downwards.
CTGACGCGGGTATATACAAAGCATTTAACCCTCTAAACTCTAACTTCTCACTTAAGTTTTCTCATAAGTAGGTTCAAAGTCAGAAAAATAATTATTTTTAATTTGTAGGGAAATGTCACATACGTATTCTGTATCTGCTGATGGCAGCGCTTCAGCGAGGCCACATCACACTTCATATCCAGGACGCCATGATTATACGGCCACGGCATGTCAAACAGAAAATATCTAGCATATAATTTTATTCACATTTCCCTGTAATTGTACAAAACTTTTGGAATCGTTGGAAACCTTTGGGATCTCAAACAGCGAAAATTTAAAAACAGCCTCAAGTTCCACAAGTCTGAATACAGTAGCTGCGCATCTTATAGGGTTAAAATGTTAATAATCCCACAATAAGATCCATGACTTAGTCTACTTCTTTTTCAACATATTTATCGTCCGAGGATGCAATTTTAATGTCACTGAAACTGATGTCCTCTATAGGGCTCATCGCTCTCGAGCATATTTCCTCCCCTCTATCCCTTTTCCGCGGTTTGGGCGAACTAATACTAACCAGTATACGTCATGATAATCACATTCTGGTCTGTCTGCTGGTAATGTTCAATGGTCAGACGGAGAAGCAAGTTTGTATGCCTATTTATAATTCCTTCAGCCGTTTTAAGCGAACTTTGACATTTTGGAGAGGGAAAACGCAGTCTCCTGTCTGGTAATTTCCGACCTGTGGGCTATAGATAAATTGTTTTCTGTATACCTAGCATAAATCCACGGAGTGTTCCTGTGCCGTTTGAATTTTATCTGAAATGTCACCACTTTTACCACTAACAAAAGTATCTGAAAGCCAGAGCTCCTCTGCTCGTGTGCTTTCTGTGTAGCACAGCCAGGCTCCTGCGTGAAATGAGTGGCGTAGCTCACATAATCACCGAGTTATGAAGACATGTCAACAAATTATGCCCTAAGAAATGTGCAGTTTAGAAATATGGGGACTCACCAATATCCTCTCTGTGCTGTCTCCTGCAATACGGCGGCTACGGCGCCAAAGCATATCTATTTATAGCCTTCACTTGGGACTATGTCTTTAATGCTGCTGTTTCATAGCCAGATATATCCGATAAATAATCAACAGCATTTATTGTCTCAAGAAATGCAACATAAGTGACGAGGTTTTTCGGAGTTCACGACGTTTTAGCTGGTCGTCGGTGATGTCCCTGATCCGGTCACCGGCACAGTAACTTGATCGTTTTCATAGTTGGAAAGGGGCTTAGCTAAAATGGCTAGCTAGGTGCTCCAAATTTTGCTGTGGGCTTCGCTTTGACAGACAACACCTGTTGCTATAAACCAACGACATTTTCCAATCTTTTCCCCCCACTTGTTTGATTACAATAATACGGTAATGGCCATCATCTTGGCAGGGTAAGAGGCTTAGCTGGCTAAAGGCGAGGGCTTGCGACTGCAGAAGAGCTCTTGTCATCTAGGATTCTGCACTAACGTTATGGGGTCCTGAGGAGAGGGAGGGGGCGTAGCACATCAAAGTAGACACGCAAGGAATAGGCGTGACCTCTGGGCGTGACAACATGTCCTTGCTTACCTCCTCTCAATGAGAGTGGCCAAAATGCATGTCAATCAATGTTTTAAAAGCCAATAAATGCTTTAATGAATACACCAACGTAATGGTTCCTCAATAACGCTACGTGCGTGCTTAACAAACGCAAATTATGGATATTAAATAAAACCGCCGAGTTATTCCCAAACCAGCCCAAATTGTGTCTACCCGCCCAAAGTTATTTTTGCCCACACAATTCAATCGAAACCAGCCCAATTTGGCAACACTGACTTTAAAGCCCCACTTCCGCTATGCCCACGTGATATGTCAATTACCGTGGATAACGTAGTATAAGGTGCAACGTAAACAATGTTTACATACGTCCGCATATGGCTCCAACACAACGTTCTATTTTGGTTGTATGAATGTTCCCCTTACCTTTAAGCTAACAAATTCTGGTTCCCTGAACGTTCTGGCAACGTTATTTTTTTGTTGTGGGAATATTCCCTGAAGGTTTGTTTGGTTATTCTGTGGTACCACAGGAAAATTTTCTTGACGGAAATACATTGTTGGTTTTTGAATGCATATTTTGGTTCCCCTAACACTCTCCAAATGTTCTCCTAACTTCCGTCATGTGGGAACCCTTGGGCTACCTTCACAGAACGTTATATTTTGGTTGTAGTAACATTCCCCTAACCCAGGGGTGGGGAACCTTTTCCAGAAAGGGCCGGCGTGGGTGCAGCTTTCATTCCAACTAGGTAATTACACACCTGATTCTAATAATCAAGGTCCTTAGCAAAGATCCCAGAGGTTGATTAGTAGAATCAGGTGTGTAGCTCCTTGGTTGGAATGAAAGCCTGCACCCACACCGGCCCTTACTGGATAAGGTTCCGCACCCCTGCCCTAACCTTTACATTATAACTAGCCTTTGGAAAACATTATGCCAACATTTCAGTTAGGCTCTCTGGATGTTAGGAATAAGCTGGCCCCTCATTTTGCAGTCATTGATGAATGGACAGACAAACACAGAGATGGAACAGAAAGCTCAATTATTTGGGAAAATAATTTAATTAGTGCATATATGTATGTTGGCATGTATGTAAATATGCAGGCTAGGGCTAATGCCTGCATGCTTGTGTTGCAGCAGTCACGAGTCTCATTCCTCCGCTCAGCTGTCAGCTGGCCTAAAAATTTGAAAAAGGTACAATTAATAAAGTTTGATATAGTACGCCAGAGTTTGTTGCTGTAAAGAAATGCATAACCAATGCACATAGTTAGGCCCTGTAGAACAATGTTCAAAGCTTGTATAATACCACTTCATGAGACAATAGGGATTCACTTCTTTGATAATGAGATTGAATTTATGCATTCAAAATATAAAGTATTTTGCTGTGTTTAGGAATATCTTGTTTTTTCTTTGGAAGAGGCTATTCGCCCTGCAGCACTTCAGAGCAAAAGTTAAAGGAGTGTGGGGCAGATTATAAAATGAAATCACTTATTGGCCCGGCTGTGGGGAAAATGGCAGAAGTGCTTCTCTTAACCGCCCCGCCGTGGTGCGAATAGCTGAGCTGCTTGGCTTGTCCACCCCGCTGCAGGGCAGAGAGCTGATCTCTTTCCCCCAGTTCACCCCGCTGCCGGGCAAATGGCCACTTCCTTTTCTGGCCACTTTTCCTGCTGGTCTAGTTCTGTTTAGCTTGTAAACTATGATACTGAAGAATTAAAGTTGATTTACGCAATCAGTCGTAATTCAAATTTTATTTAAATTGAGTGCCAGAGGGCGTTTAGTTTAAGTTAATCCATGTGAATGAGACACATTATTAGATAGTCATAGGAAATCAGGCAAAACACAAACTGATAGATTTTAAAATGTTTCTGGAATATGTTTCTTAACGTCCGCATTTGTGGGAAATGAGGCTTACAAAGAAAGCGCAAAGTCACTGTTTGACTTTGCAATACAGGTTGGACAATAGGCAACTTGTGCGACCGATGCTGCTTAAGGCTAGCAGTGCATAGTTCTGGAATTCCTGAACTGCACTGAAGCGCTCCATTGAAAATCGTTTAAATCCACCGCATAAGACCTCGAATATACTTGCTGCTCACGACGCGTGCGCTTACGCATCATGGCTGCCACGCGTATTCTACGTTCGTGAGCGTAGAGGTCGCTCATCTCGACGCGAGGTAACGTGCCGCGTGCGCGAGATGCAGAATTGACATGACCGCTAGAGGCGCTCGTGCGAACGAATACATTGTGGCAGTGTATGCGATACCCGGGCAATACCGCCCGCCGTTTTCGCGATTTCAGGGTCCGATATGCTGCTGTCTGCCTCTAGTGGAGACCTCCAATACTATGCGTTTTGGACGCGTTGTGCTGCAGCAAGTGTGTGCACTCACGAAGCGCACTGTGTACGCGTCCGTTCGGTCACACAGCAAGAATATTTCTAGCTTAACTTGTCAACCGGTACAGCCGTTGTCACAGCAGCGCGAGACCAGTATTATACTGACTCTAGCTTCTCAGACAAATGGTAGCTAGCTAACTTAGTTAACAGTTCAACCGTACAACGAAACTTCAATAACGTTTGATAATTTTACTTACCTTTACTGCGTGTTGCGATGGCGCCAACACTAATCTAAACAGTAATGAAATAACTTTCCATGCAATTCCATTCTATACTTAAATGTCATATTTCTAACGCTATGAAATAATTATAGCTATAGTAGAAGTAAACTAAAAGAGACACCACCTTCACTATTACCAATGTCACTCAGTCGAAACTAATCACACAGAAAGTAATTCAATAACACCTATAAATTATCCTCTAATCACCTAAATTGATTATCAAAATTATGTAGGCCCAAATAAAATATCGACATCCTCGCGTTCTCTCCGTGGAGCTGTCTCTCCGCAGTCTTCAACCCGCGAATACTACGCTACAATTTCCCCGATGTACCCATTTTTTATTTATATTTTTATGGCGCGAGACACATGGGCGTAGCCAGAAATTTTTCACTGCAGTTGCTTAGTAGTTGCTATACAACTGTACGGAGCTGCTTGATAATTTACAACAATGCCAATTAAACAGCGTAAATAAGGATATGGATGTCATTATTGGCCTACTCATTCGAATCAGGGCCGTCTGGGAGATATGCGCGCATACCATGAAACAGATAAACATTATGGTGTAGGCCTAGGCCTGTCAAAATCTATTTGAAATTCGTTGTTGATAATTTAACTGCTGGTATATATGCCGCTTTGTCACGACAGTGAGAAATGCACATAATAGCCCTAGCCTACAAACCATTTAACAGCTAGAAAAGCACTCAGAGGGCTCTATCTTTCACACTGCCCTACCCGTTGCTACTACCCGCTACCCGTGAATTACGCATTTAGCAGCTTCCACTATCCCTAAACGGTATCTTGCGGCCACACTACCCGCTATACATTATGCCGAATCCTTTATTTGCGACTGGAGGTGTGCCCGTGGGCGTGTTTATGCGCTTTCCCTAAAATTGCTATCTTGACCACACAGGGTAGGGAAAGCGTATTGCGGGTCGTCAAACCACCCGCTACCCCTTTGGCAATTGAAGACACGGCTTCTCTCTCCCTATGCGATCAAACAGCGACAAATTTCCAGCGAGAGCGGCATTTCAGAACTCTTCAGCGAATTAAGGTAATTCTGGTGACAAGTACGTGGTTTCGTCCGTTTACATTTTCCAATCGGACAGCTGTCAATTATTTTTTTACAGCAAGTTGCGTGACCGTGCTGCAAAAACAGGTGTGCATACTTGTTGCCGAAATTACCTTAATTCATAAAAAGAGTTCTGAAATGCCGCTCGCTGGAAAAAAAAAAAAAAAAAAAATTACCGTTGCTGAGTGCCAGTGCATAGACCTATTTAAAATTAAATTATTTTTCTGTACTGAATGTAGCCCATTATTTTGTCGCTGTTAGATCGCATGGGGGAGGGAAGCCGTGTCTTCAATTGCCACTTCAATATTCTTGAATTGGAAAACGTGTTAATAAGGGAAAACCATCAAGAATTAGCCAGGACTAATTGTAGTCAATAAAGGGAAGGATATTTTCTCCCAAATTTTCAGGTCTAGCGCCGGCCCTGAGAATTATTCCCCACAGAACGAGAACGCGTGACAAAACTGCGCCTCTCCCATCAGGCAGTGACGGAATTATGTCACCTGGTTGCAGATGATATATACACCGCTGCCCGCTGTCCGTATGCCTTGCCCGTTGCTGTTGGGGTTACTGTGGCACTATTTTTCTATGCTAGTGGGCCATTCCAACACCCACTCAGCTCAATTGGAGGCATGACCCAACCATGGTGAAACGCATTTTTTTTTTTTTTTTTTTTTTTTTTTTTTGAAGTTTCCATCACAAAAGGGGTAGGCTTGATGTTTTTTTTTTATTACATACCAAACATTAAACAATATGTGAATGTCAAATAATAATAATAGTAATAATAATAATACAATTCATGATTAACTTAACAGAAACAGATCCTCCCCTGTCTGGATTTGACCTCAAGCACGAGCAATTTAACTTCGTCTTCGGAGATACGTGGCGGCCTTCCTCTCTCCATCACGGGTTTCGGTTTGAGGATTTGGGATAGCGCAGCCTGCTCCGAAAGGCAATGGCACCTAGCACACTGATTGGTTTAACTGGCGTAACGCCCAAACCACGCCTATGCATAATATAACGGGTAGCGCAGGTGTTTTAGGGATATAGGCAGGTGTGCAAGATAGCAACTTTTGCGGGGGAACGCCTCTTACGTAATGCTAAATCCCAAAATAACGGGTTTAGGGACTCTGGCGCAAGATAGGGCCCATAGAGCGCAGACCTCCGCCAGGAGGATAACTGAGATACCATTGGCTCACTGTAGCTGAAGTGGTTGCTACAGAGGACGATTATCTCTGTAGCAAGAGAATTTTTTTTTTTTTTTTTGAACTGCTGGATGGATGCTATGGGCAAGTACACTACGCAGTTTGCACATCAGGCTTAGCTGAGAAGTTTTATTCAGGCAACTCCTGAAAAACAGGGATGGGACTGAACTTGTCAATATTGTTCCACCTCGGCTTGCTTGTGAATATTCAATAACTGATCCTGGCGTGCCATCTAGTGATAGATTACTGTAACTGCGCACTGTAAAATGTAATAAGTTGACTTTACTTTAAAAAAATGCAAACTCGTTGCCTTAAAAAAAGTAATTTATGTTGACTTAGATAAGTTAATCTTAAGATAAGTAAATCTAATTTATCTAAGTCAACATAAATTACCTTTTTTTAAAGGCAACGAGTTTGCATATTTTTTTCAAGTAAATTCAACTTTTAAATTTCACAGTGCGTGCATACATTTGCAGCTCCATGTCCGCTGGCGGACACATCTGCACAAAGATACCCCGCCGAGCAGTGCGAGCACCGTTGTTCTTCTGGAACACACCAAATCCAGATAATCCTTATGATGAATTACATTCATATTTTAATTTGTAACGAGTAACGAAGTGGCCAGTGTCAAAGTAACGACTTGAAAGTATACTTTTTATCTTTTAAATGTAGTAGAGTAAAAGTAAAAGTCTCGGTTAAAAAAAAAAAACGTAAAGTACAAATCCTCAAAAAAAAACTACTTAAAGTACTCCAACGAAGTACAAATATAACTGTCTAACCCAAAGGAAGCTTCATTATAATCTAGCTGGCTTCCCGTTACGTTAGCCAACAATGAGAAACTGCAATCACAACGCTGAGTTAGCCAGCTGGGCAACGTTACCGTAGATTTGCAATGCAGACCGTATTATTCAGTCGCTCCCAAATTGACAAACATTTGGAGATCGGATGGCTTCGATTTTGACAGGTGTATTTCAAAAATAAAACGTCTGCGAGACGTCTTCTGCCGGAACTTACTATCGTCATTATACATAATATTTCTTGGCCATCTAAAGTCAAAATACATCATATTTATTTGGACAATACACAAACGTTTAAGCTGAATTTCAGTTGCCTTACGCTTCAGCAGATAACGATCCATGTTTGCACTTTGCTGTTGTGAGGCTGCGTTTCCAGCGGTCTCGCTTCTTTGCTTTTTCCTAGCTAACGACGTGACATTAACGTGACCCCTGATAGGCTAGTTCTCGCGAGTCTCATCGTTTTATATTGTGCCTTTTACTTTTAGTTATAACAAGAACACATGAAATGTTTAATTGAATTATCACCATTTTTTTATATAACACTACTAAAAAAACTTGCATTTTAGTTTTCAGCCTTGGAGTTGCTTTGCGGTTGCTGGGTCACATTTTGGTGTTACATCAATACATCAAGTTTTTCTTTATACCGTTCATAAAAATGTAAAGATTAAGTCGGGTGTATTCATTTTTTAAAATATTTAATCAGACTAGCCTATATATTCCTGATTATTATTATTATTATTATTATTATCATCATCGTTCGTGCCTTCATGTGTTTATACTGTTATATCTCTGAAGCTTTCCTATTTTTCCATCAGTCAGTTTGTTTTGTATCTTTATATTTTGTCCTGAAAAATAAGACTATAGCTGATTTATATAAAATTGTGCTGGTCCATCGCTGACAACCACTGCGTAACATTCTAGGAACGTTCTCTTTTTGTTTTCAGTAATACCAAAATACAACCAAGGTGGGAACGTTGCGTGAAGAGCGCAATGACACTCTTAGAGAACGTTGGAATTTTTAGTTCCCCGAACGTTAGGGGAACGTTCTGTGAAAACATAACCTTGAGCGAACGTTCTCTAAACGTTAGTTTTTGGTTTTTGTAAATCTAACCTTAGGAGAACCACACGCTAACGTTAGTTGAACGTTTTGAGTTTGCTGGGCGCCCGCCACTGCAATTAGCCTAAAAGAATTCCCATCGTCTGCCTAAAAAAAATGTAGAAAATAATTTTTAACAAAAATCGCATTTTTTTTGTTACTTGCCCCGCTCCCCTTATTAACAAACATTTTGAGCAACACAGAAAAGCGATTCTGGCAGTCCTTGCCCACACTCTAAACAACTGTGGGGCAAACTGTCGCAATTTGTTGCACACCATATTTACCCTGAATTTGTACTGCTTTGGAAGAATGTATTGTTTGGATTTACTGAATTTGACAGTGATCTTAGTTCCCAGTTCTTTATAATTAACCTACTTATTATTCAGACCAAATTTTACATACATAAATCTAAATTTTTGAAAAAAAAATACCTAATTACTTTGAATTTGTCATCCACTTCAAACAATATATCCTCTCCATTTCTGACAGAAACAACAAAAAAGCTGTTAAAACTCTTAACCTCTGTAAGCTTTATGAAATTTTTACGTGAATCTTATTGTTTTTTTTTTTGTTTGTTTTGTTTTGTTTTTTATGGACTCATTTGTTTGTACTTATGATTATACGTCCCCCTGGCATAGATTTACAATCTTTTTTGTAAGACTTGCTCTCTTCTTTGTAAGAATTTATGATTGCAATAAAAAAAATAAAAAAATTCTGGCCGTCCCCTGCACGGTCACCTCATAAGTTGCACACGGTGGGCGATTGCGCGTTCGACAACGATGGCATCCGAGTCAGATTCCGATAGTTCCTCAGAATTTTCAATTGAATCTGTCCATTTTGATGAAGAAGAGTACTTTTTTATGGAAGATGAGGAAACTCAACATAAAGCTGCTTTCACACCGGACGCGACGAAACGAATTTTTTCGCACGACAGATCAGGCTACATTCAAAGTCAATGCAAAGAGGCGAATACGTTTCCCTTGTATTCGCGTATTTGCATTGACTTAGAATGTAATCTGTCGTGCGAAAAAATTCGTTTTGCGTCCGGGGTGAAAGCAGTTTAACACGGGATTCAGAACCATACAGATTCCAGCCTGAGTACTCGAGCTATGAAGACAGCTAATTGTCAGTGAGTACGTTTACATGCACAGCATAATCCGATAACCGGGAATAATCCGATAATGGAAATAATATGATTTGAGGCGTTTACATGCACTTTAATAAACCGCTATCTGGAAAAACCTGGTTTACATGATTCATTCAAGTAGTCGAATTTCTCTCGAAGCAGTGGCAGCACCAGAACTGAAAACTTGGGGGCTACAGAACATCCCTTTATTAGTCCTGGATAGTTCTCAATCTTTTTCATTATTAACAATAGCCTAGATTCGCTCCGAGAGCACTGCTGCTAATTCTTCGCCTTTAGGTATGACGTCGACAATCATTCATTTGGACGCGTAATTTGGTCAGCGTTATTCCAAATTGCATAGGCTACCTGTCAGCTCTCACGCATAAGGAGTTTAATGCCTTCAGTGGCATATCGTACTCTCGCCGTAGTCTGCAATCTTATACTTAGTTGATAACAAAAGTGACGATTGAAAAATTTTAATTCGGCAAACAATATTATATTTAGTTGCCGAGTCCCACTTTTTAATGAACGAACGAGAGTGAAAGGCGATATTGCATTAGAATGCGGATCAGTCATTATTCAATCAGCGCATATTTAAGAAATTATCACGCGGAATTTTAGTCTTCTCTTGCTTTTCTTTCCTCGGGGGTTGGAAGCTAAGAAATTGCATAAAGACCTAAATGGTTTTTTACAATGCAGTTCAATTAAACAACTTAAATGATCATGGAGCGCAAATTAAATCACCAGATGCGCGGAAAAGGTAGCGCGGAAGTTTCAGAGCAGTTTGTCTTTGGTAAAGCATGGGCCTATTTTTCAGTAAGTTATTTTTTCTGTACTGAATTTAGCCCATTATTTTGTTGCTGTTTGATCGCATGGGGAGAGAAGCCGTGTCCTCAATTGCCAATGGATTATTCCTATGACTGGAAAATGTGTCAATAAAGGAAAATGATTGAGAACTAGCCTGGATTAATTCCTGCCCTCCACAGGTCGCACATGCGCAGATTTTAAAAAAACGAAAGAAATCAGCTTTTGCTGTATAGCCTACATGCACAGAATAAACGGATTATTGGGCAAAAAGCTAGGTGTGTTTACCGGATTTCTCATAGACCGACAACGGCCTTTATCCGATAATGATTATCGGACTTTGCAGTTTACATGACCACTTGAATAAATATCCGTTAACTCCAGTAATCCGATAATAATCGTTTTATTTAGTATGCATGTAAACGCACTCAGTGTCTCCGCCTGTCCCGAACCGTAGGCTGCAACGCTTACCAGCCAAGAAGCGGAATGCTTATTATTCCGGTTCTACAATTGTTTCTGTGCACTGCGTGTTGAACAAGCCTACTCACTTTTCAACCTTAAGTGAATTCAATAGACCTGGCGTTTGGTTACCTTACCTAACAAGACCATATATAATATATTAGGCTAAGGATAGCGCTAGTGGTGGCTGAACTCACGCCTGATCTAGCCAGTAGTGAAATGAAAATGTTCGCGACTCCATTCATTTCTGTGCACTGTTTCATGAGCTCTCGAAACAATGCGTGTAAGCCGCAGGCCTACCTGGCAGCTTGCTATTATTAGCTAGTTAGCGAGCGAACACGCAGTGCGCAGAAATATGGAGTCGTGAATGATATCACAACATGTGTAAACCATATCTTGCAGCTTGCTATTAGGTAGTAAGCTAGCAAGCACACAGTGCACAGAAATAAATAGAGCACCGTGAATAGTAGCCTATCATTACACTACTTAGCTGGCTAAATCACACTGAACTGCGAGTTGGCTGGCTATTGAACAGACAGTGCAGAGAAACGATTTGGGTTCCGCAAATTATAATAATAGTAACTAGAATCTGTGCTTGTGAAGCACTATGATGTTCCCCGCCATTATATATATTTGGTTGCACATTTTGAAGAGAGAACTATGAAAAGGCACATCTATACCATGTAATATAACAATATGCCTAGTTTGGTTCAGAAATGTGTTTTGGAGTTTTGGTTCGGACAAGGTCCACACTCTCAATACGCACTAAGTTGAAAAGGTTACCATGGAAATCGGAAAAAAAAAAATTTCTGAACAAACAAAATATCAAAAGGCACATCTACACCATGTGGTCTAACACTATACCAAGTTTGGTTGAGAAATCTCTCATAGTTTATGAGTTGTGGTCCGGACAAGGTTCCCAACCTCATTATGCACTAAGTTCAACTTGTTACCATGGAAACTAAAAAAGGAAAAATTTCCGAATGAGCAAACTATTAAAAGGCACATCTACACCATGTGATGTAAATATATGCCAAGTTTGGTGGAGAAATCTCTCATAGTTTAAGAGTTGTGGTCCGGACAAGGTCCCCACCCTCAATATGCACTAAGTTGAACTTGTTACCATGGAAACTGGAAAAAATAAAAATTTCGAAACAACCAAAATATCAAAAGGCACATCTACACCATGGGATCTAATGATATACCAAATGTTGTGAAAAAATATTGAACGGTTTAAGAGTTGTGGTCCGGACAAGGTCCCCACCCTCAATATGCACTAAGTTGAACTTGTTACCATGGAAACTGGAAAAAATGAAAATTTCTAAACAACCAAAATATCAAAAGGCACATCTACACCATGGGATCTAATGATATACCAAATTTTGTGAAAAAATATTGAACGGTTTAAAAGTTATGGCCCGGACAAACTTGCTCGGAAGGATGGAAGGGACGGACGGACGGACGGACGGAGGGTAAAACATTGTGTTCCTCGCAACATTTGCGGGGAACATAATAATAATAATAATAATAATAATAATGATGATGATGATGATATGTAAAAACATGAATACTCGAAATGTTGGCCGCATATCGTAGGTTTCAGTCACCCGGGCTTGCCTGGGCCAGCGAAGTCTGCACCAGTACGTAGCACTTGTTTTGTCCATATTCTCGATATCTCTGCACCTTTCGGCCACAGAAACATTCCATGGCCATATGCATGCGTTGCACTGCATCCCCGAACTACACATCGTTTTCCGTTCACTCTCGGTGATTTTTGTTGGTCCATTCTTTAAGGTATCCTCCGTCCAGACCAGGGCCTCGTTTCCCAATAACGATCGATCGAAGAGTTCTACGAGGGTTTGCTGCGAATGATCTTACAAAAAATCCTCGAGTCGTTGCTAACGTGCGTTTCCCGAAGCAGCTCTTACGCGGGAGCGCGCGCACAGAAGTTAAGTACTTCGTAACTTCTCTTCGGGCTGCAGTCCGCTTCAATGGTGCTGAGATGTTTGACTATTTGATCTTAGGCCACAGTCACCGATTTGAATGTAGGCCTGTGCTGCTCTGCAGTCAAAACAAAATAAAATATACATTAAGTAGTAAGAATAAATGAAACATATTACACAGTGGAAGCACAGCATGTAAAGAAAAGGTGATGTGCCTGTGACGGCTGCTTGGCTGAAATTAAAAGAAAGAAAAAAATCCTTACATGTAACTCGTGGTCTTGACTTGTTTCCAGTCATTCTTCTTGATCAAGTTTTCCAATAATATGAATAATCAATTGGCAGTTAAATTCACAGCTGTCATCTTAATGCATTGCTATGGCTATAGTAGCCCACAACGGTAGGCTACAATTAAAAAAAAAAAATTATGTGAAAAAGATAGACAACTCTCTCGCTTTTGCGCCTCCAGATTGTTTAAATTACAACAAAGAAAACGGAGATTCGCAGCAAGAACCCGCAATTTAATAACGTCGGTTGAAATGCAACCTAACGTCAATAGGCTATAAGACGTTTTATTTGTCGTCTCACCGTCATGAGGATAACTGACCACAGCTGATAACGAATCATGTTTTCCAAGTTCAGGTATTGTTAATTTGAATGACTGATGGTAAACACGTCAGAACCAGTTATTTATTTCAAGGTGTGTTTTCTCTTCCTCCTCAGCTCTCCAGTCGCCAGTGTGCACTGATTAATTAATTTATTGCCCTTAAGAACAAAATAATTACCAAATCTTGCATGGTTCTTATATTTCTGTCAGCATTGGTGACATATTCAGGTATCGTCACTCTGTAATCAAATTATCACCCTTAGTAGGCTATATAAAGGTTTCCGCGGAGTATCGGAAATTTTGTGAAACGATATTCAAAACAATTATGGAAACAAAACACCAGCCTCGAAAGTTGGCTCTTCCCTCCGGACTAGTGAGCTGGGGGGATGGTAGTTGCACTTCAGTTGCGTGCCCAAGTTCAGTAGAGGCCTGCACTTCTCTCCATCATGATGCTGTGCGGTCATGTGCCAATGCTGAACAACTTGCGTGACCAGGAGGAGGAGGCTGGTAACAGATTGGCAGGCATGAACCAGCTAAGAGATGCAAAGTATGGCTAGTTTCTGGGCACGTCAAGTTATTGGGCATATTTAGAATACGCCCCTTTTTTCCCTTGCGTGAACAGCACTCCAGTTGCATCCACCGCCACAGCGAAACATTTATTTGCGTTTTCTTCGTTTTCCTTTTCAGGGTTCCTGCAGTTCTAGAACAATATTTTAATTTGCTGACATGTGTATATAGGCTATATCTTTTTGTTATGACGTGCAATTTCTTCTTGCCTTTATTTTTTAATGTAATTATTAAAGCTATAATTGTTGTTCATTTTTTGTGAATACATGTTAAAATATCGCAATTCAAGTTCCACGACTCACTTTCATTCACGAACAGCATCAGTGGCCATGATTAAATACGATAATATTAACAGAACACGCTCACAGAAATAAAAAGTAATAGTTTGCGATGACTCCTGCAGGTCTTAAGACGCTCGTAGTTTTCTACGAGTGGTCTTTAGCACTCGTAGATCTACGACAATTTCTGAGAGCGTCTTAACCCATCAAGCAAGAATACGTCCAAACGACGTCTTTTTGAGACCTTCCACAAACGTCTAAATGACGTCCCCTGAGGAGCCAGAATGAAAGTTTTTATGACGTCTTTTTAGGACATCCTCTGGACGTCCCGCATTAACGTCCACCGAACCTCTGCACAAGGTTAAAAATTAGTTCAAATGAGGTCGTTCTGGGCGTCTTTTCAACGTCAACTGCACACTTATTTTAGAGATAGGCCTGCTTGACGAAAAAAAAAACATATAGTTCCTGTCTCCTCCCACCTTGCGATGCCTATCTCTCCGACTGCTTTATTAGCTCTTGGATGTCGCTCTTGAGCAATTGTTATGACAAGTTTAGTGAAGTATTGCGTGTGTGCGTGCATGTGTGTATGTGTGTGTGTGTGTGTGTGTGTGTGTGTGTGTGTGGGGGGGGGGTTGTGTAAGGGGTGATTGGATGATTGAGTGCACCTGGACAGTAATGAGACAAGGGCAGATGGAGCGGTGTTAAAATGGAGTCCAGAAGCCATGAAGGGTGAGTCTGGGGAGCAGCGTTCGGCTGCTGTTGTTTATGCCGAATTAAACACTCAACTTTTGGGGGGCGGGTGCCGTTCGCATGCTGGTTAGGGCTGCCGGCGGCGAAGATAGCTAGTGGGGTTATAGCGATAGTTGAAGGGGGACTCATAGGAGTGTATTATCGCTTCCCAGTAAGGGGTTCTCTGCATTCGTTATAATTGTGGAGGCCTCATTAGCGCTGGACCGGCGTCTATTGTCCTTGCTTCCCCGGGCCGACCAGCGCCAAAGCTCAGACCCCGGGGGAGGGTCTCGAACCCCGGGAGAGTTATATTTTAAACTTTTTGTTTGTATGGGTGTGTGAATGAATGTGGATGGTCGTATATTTTAATTGTGTAGCGGATTCATGTTTCGGGGTGGGAGGGTATGGCTTGAGGCTTTTTCAAATGTTGCTGGACTGCGTCTTTGCGGTGTTTTTGGATTGCAGTGCTATTGTGTGTAGTGCCCTAAAGGGATGTGGTGTTAATTTATTAGCCTACTTTGTGTGATGACATGTTCTTATGAATATAAGTGGTGGTTTGCTAACGCACGTGAAAAGCTGAACAGGCCTATGCTCTTTTTAACCCGATCGGATTCGTAGCTACGTGAATTGTATTAAATAAAGGTTGTATTTTTATATTTCTAAGCTCTTGGCTGTCTGGATATTTTGCTCCCTTCCCTAGGTATGTAATTCTGACGTGAGTTGAGGTTAACTACACAAGCAAAGCTCCTTTTTGCGGTAATGAGGAGATTCGATTCTCCAACCTGTTTATCACTGCGCTATAGTCGCCACCGATTGCTCTACGAAGTTACGTTCAAAGGATGGCGTAGTTAAGATGTGTTTCGCGACGACTACTTTCCACGGGTCATTAAACGAACTTCGAACTTTCGCGCTAAGTGCGCTAAGTGCTACGGGACCGCTTCCTTGTTTGTTTGCTAATAATAAACCTTAAAAACCTCGCGAAACTCGATTGCTATAGCAAGTTCAAAGACTGGAGCAGATAATAAAATGAAATCTCTTATTGGCCCAGCTGTGGGGAAAATAGCTGAAGTGCTTCTCTTATCCGCATCGCCGCGGTGCCAGTAGCAGAACTGCTTCTCTTGTCGGCACCACCGCAGATAGCCGATCTCTTTCCCCCAGTTAACCTGTGGGGCGAGTCGCCACTTTCAACAAACCAACAAACGACTATGATGACATTAAAATACAAAATTTCATGTTAATAATTTTCTTAATTGTTTTATTTTCCCAACACTATAATACTATAAGTCCAGTACATTATTTTTCATATTATGGATACAAGTTGAAATTACTTCGTTTAATGACCCGTGGAAAGTAGTCGTTGGGAAACACATCTTAACTACGCACCGCCGTTCACCTAACTACGTGGTGCAGTTGGTGGTGAGTATAGCTCAATGATTAACAGGTCGGAATGTCGAACCCCGTCATTACCGCTAAAAATAACTTTACTTGTCATAACAATTGTTCAAGAAGGACAAAAAAGCAGTCGGAGGCATCGCAAGGTAGGTGGAGGGAGGAGACAGGAACCATGTATTTTGTTTTTGTCAAGAATCTCTAAAATAAGTGTGCAGTTGACATTGAAAAGACGCCCAGAACAACCTCATTTGAACTAATTTTCAACCTTGTGCAGAGGTCTGGTGGACGTTAATACGGGACGTCCAGAGGATGTCAAGACGTCATAAAAACTTTCATTCTGCCTCCTCAGGGGACGTCATTTAGACGCTGGTGAAAGACCTCGAAAAGACGTTGTTTGGACATATGCTTGCTCAGTGGGAAGTTAGGAAGGTTTTCGGAAACACTCCACAAACGTAAGATGCGTCGTAAGAGGGATTCTACGATCATCGTTGCATTAAGATGCTTTTGGGAAACGAGGCCCAGAGTCGTAAACTACGGCTAACCACCTAGACACAGTGGCCCTCATTTATCAAACGTGCGTACACCAAAAAAATGGGTGTACGCCAAATCTCCCGCAAGGATCGGCATTTATCAATCTGAACGTGAGCGAACGGTCCGCAAAAATCTCACGCCAGGTCAGACCAGGTGTACGCAGATTTGAAACCAGCGCGAACAACATGCAGGAACGAGTGCAGCTGTCAAAATGAGTAATAAACCATATGCAGCGATGCGGGCGTCATGCTGATGTTGCTCTTATTAGAAAAATTAGTAAATAGGCTAAATAGATAAACGAATTAATGAATGAAAAAAATAAGAAACCTGTTTTGAGAAATTAATTTCACTTATATTTTGAGACAGCCTGCTTGTCAGGCCAGATGGCTGACAATTACAATCAATTTAATTAAGCGCCATGCGCGGCTTGGCAGATATGCTGTGTGGTTTGTCACATGCTCATCCAGTCAGATATATACTGAACAACAAAAGAAACACAAGTTAATTAAAGGCAGGCTGGAAAATAAGTTTTCGCATAATTATTTTAGAAAATCAAATTTATTACTAGCGCGTGCACATTTACACTCGTTTCATCAAACTTTTCTTTATTTTGCGGTCACTTTGACTGCGTAACCATAAGAGTACATTAACTAGCTAACTTGCGTTTCTTTTGTTGCTCAGCCTACAGACACTTTGACCGTGATCACATTTTGACAATGCAGATCTTCTATATTCGAGGAATAAACTTCTGTCCGAAGTGAGAGGAACTTTCGGCAAAGAGAAGATCTCCTCCGGGGAAGTGACGAGTGGCTGCACGTTTTAATGAGGGCACAGCGCGATCTTAAAATCGGAGCTTTTTTTTTTTTTTTACCTACATTGAAGCATTTGGATTGCCAATTATGTAGGCTATATAACATGAAATATCATAGATCTATAAATTGAATTTATTAAGGCCAATGTTATTCGCACTTACACGTGTGGCCAATGCTGAATTTTTTTCTGGGCCACACTTACAAGTGCGCCAGTTGATGACCATTCCAGTGCCGCTTATAGAAAGTACCGCTTAAAATACGTTTGGCCAAGAAAATTTTTTTTTTAGCTTTGGACACACTTAAAATAAGCATGGGCAATGGAGAAATGTGCATCTTGGCTACACTTATAAGTGCGGGAATTTCCATCGATTTTTGTGCTTGGACACACTTAAATAAGTGCGAATAGTCACTTTGATTTATTAGCTAATGAATTAAATCAAACCACTGCTGCACTCCGGTTTTCCACCCCAACGGTGTTTACCGCAGCAGCAATAGTTTTCCAAACTGCAGCCTTCTGAGCTCCCTTTATGCCACTCTTAAGGCTTCAAAATGAAATTAATTTGTTTTTCTCCACCTCAGACATGATAATTTATATTTCCTCCTCAGTGAAGTTCTTTCTTCTTTGCCGTCTTTCGAGAGTCTATGTCGTAAAGTGGGCAGGACTATGCCTCCCAGAGCATGAATTTATAGGGGCGTGTCATGTAAATTACGATGGTTTCGGCCGCCAGATTTATCAACGCCAGGCCAGTTCTACACCGAAATCAGCGACGTACACACTTTTAGTAAATCAGACGTGACACCCGGCAAACGCTGATATTTACACCAGAATCTACACCAGATCCTACGCAAGTTTGATAAATGAGGGCCAATCCGTGTACAACTTATGGCGTCACGTGGCTGAGCTGGCCCAGCTACGCAAATGTTCTCGATGGAGGCAAAGGGGCGTTCCCGCAAGTGGATAATTTAGCAGATAAAATGTTTTTTTTTTTTTAAACATTGCGTAAAGTACATGAAATTAAAACTATCACTAATTGTTCAAGATAGGTACTTTGTAGCATTTTTGGGTGCACGTAAAAGACAGAGCTGAATTTCAACGAGAAGGGCCGCAAAGACCAACAAGGAGAGGGGGAGAATGTTTGCCCATCAACATGTGTCAATGGAAACCGAGGCAGAAATGTTAATCTTTCTGACAGACCCTTGACAGAGGTCGAAATATCCATTTATCTAGAGGTTTATCATTTGTACCTTCCGCCAAAGCTGATTCATTTAAAACCAGACTTGAGACTTTTTAAGTTTTTGAGATCGGTGAAGCTGAAAGCTTTTTTGAAAAAAAAGACAAAATGTAACAACTTGTTTACAAGGTTCGGGTGGTGGTTCCACATCGCCTGCACCCGTTGGAACTGTGAAAATTTAAAAGCCTTGCACCTTTATTCCTCCGGTTAAAAATTCGTCCGTGGCCACATTCTGTCGGCTTATTGAACAGGAAGTGGCAGTAAAGGTACAAACCCATACTCAGAAAAATTGTTTTCGAATATCACTGTGGCTGAGAGAGCAGCACTGAAGTCTTTGTCAAATGATATTAATATTGTGATTAGGAGCGCTGATAAGGGGGCAAAATTGTTATCCAAAGCAAGGAAGCATATAGAACAGAAAATTGAGACAATTGAGCAATTCAGCCTAATATTCCCTTACAAAATCCTACCTGAAGTTTGTTCAACAAATTATCGTTATTCTTAAATAGTGCTTTGAATGGTGCATTTATTTCACAAAATGAGTTCGATTTTATGTTTGACCCAGCCCTCTGTTCTACCTTACCTAAATAAATAAGTCACTGAGCCTGTTAATAGTCCAATAGTAAGTGGTATACAGTCCCTCACTGAACATATGTCCCAATATTTGGACTTACATATTAAAGACATGGTCCTAGAATTCGTATTTGAAAAAACCACTGATTTTTTAAATAATGAATGATATTGGCAGTATCAAGAGAATGACATATTGTGCACCATGGATGTAACTAGTCTTAAAACTTGAGGTGCCTCATGTAGAAGGGCTTTTAGCCTTGAGATATTTTTGGACAGGCGACAGGAACAGGCACCCTCCACTGACTTTTTAATAAATGTTGCTGAATTCATTCTTCATCACAATTATTTTAAGTTTGAGGAGTCTTATTTTTAAAATGTCAAGGTGTAAGTATGGGCAGCCCCTCGGGCGTAAATTAATTTATTCATGGGCAAATTTGAAATAGATTTCATTTATAACAATAACCCATTTGGTTCTTATTTGAAGTGTTGGTATCAATTCAGCGGGATGTGTTTTTTTATTTTTATTGCAAGCGAACAGTTAGGGAGTTCAAAATCTTTGTGAATTCTAGATTACCCTCAATAAAATTCTCTTTAGATAGTAGTTTGGATACAGTAACATTTCTAGATGTATATGTAAATAAGACAAATTCTTTGGAAACTAAGGTATATAGGAAAAAAACGGATGGAAATAGTTTCCTCGATTTTACTAGCTATCACCCAGTGGGTTTGAAAAAAAGTTTGCCTTTTAGTCAACTGGAAGGGAGTTAGAAGAATTTGTAATACTGATAGAGCTTTTGAAGAACAGGCTGCAGAATTATGTGCTCGGTTTTTAGAGCTAAAGGTTATGATCACAATATTTTTGGAGGCCAATCTTAACAAAGTTAGGCAGATATCTAGGAATGATTTGCTGATCACCAAAACTTCTAAAAAGAAAAAAAATCGTTTGGTTTTTGTTACCACCTTTTCCCCTGTATCTACTGAGATTAAGAATTGTGTTCAGAAATATTGGCATATATTATCTGGCGACCCTCAGGTTGGACATGGAAAAGAACTACCAATGTTTGCGTACAAAAGAGAATTTGAGAGATATACTGGTGAGAGCAGATTGTTATGGGCGTCCTCAACATTTTTAAGTGAAATACCAAGGGCAATTTCCCTTGTTCTAAATGTTTACATTGCAATGCCATGATAAAAGGTAATTTTTTTCATCATCCACATTCTGGAAAGCCGATTGAGATTAAGAGTACAATTACATGCAAAACAAAAATATGTTGTATACCTTGTTTAGAAATGTCCTTTGGGTATTATTATGTTGGTAAAACTAAAAGAGAACTTAAGATTCGCATTGAACATAAGAGTAACATCAGAAATAAGGATGAGAAATCATCAGTAGCAAACATTTCAGTCTGTTGGGGCATGATATATGTACATTAAGGTTTCAAGGTATTGAGGTAGTTCCTCCATTGAGGAGGGGGGGCAACAGGGACAGGGTTTTTACTCCAAAGGGAGGCATTTTGGATTCATTCTTTACAGATGAATATCCACGGGGTCTAAATGAAGAATTATTGTTAAGTTGTTTTCTTTAATGTGCTTATTGTGTTCGGTATACAACTGGATCAATATTGTTGATTGTGCGGGCTTGAACTTTTGTATTAATTAATGAATCTCTTCACTGGTATGGCTGTGCATCTTGTTATTGGTAGGTGGATTATAGATTTATACGCCGTATTTAGTTTCTAAAGTAAATGCACTATGCAGAGGGCAGTTCAGGAATTGTTATAAACTAGATCTCATGTATCTCACTTTCATCTAATTATATATTGACACTGTGTCTGTGACATTCAATTGTGATAGTTTTTTACAATTACATTGGATTTATTTATTTATTTTTTTTCTTATTTTTTGTTTGATGAGTTTAATAATATAAGTTATAGTGATTTCACGGGCCCGGATTAGCCTATAAAATATGGGTTCAATTCGCAACCTGATGAAAGCTTTGTGCTGAAACGTCGTTGTATCTTTGGGCCTGCTGGCTTGGCACAATAAATATAAAAAGGACACTTGAGTGCTGGTCTTTCCTTCTCTTCATTACTTTGTAGCATTTTATCACATAAAAGACAGAGCTGAATTTCATGTCCTAAGCTCTTTAAACTTACATTATGTTTGCCCAAATGTCAAGAAATGCTGATGGAAATGTTGCGCATCGCCTCGCCAAAGGCCTACTGTTTGTAGCCATTATGCAATATAACGTTTTTCAAGTATCATTCAAAATGATGTCCGTCATGATTTCATTGGCAAAATGTAGCCTATATTTGCTGTGTGCAGCAGGCCTGTATATCGATGCCAAGTATTTGCTTGCAGTTTCCCCGCTGTTAAAAATATTGTGGGGGTAGGGCCTCGGGGAGGTGTCAGCCCCAGGCCTCGAAGATGGTTAACGTGGCCTTGGCTAAAGGGCCCCAGAACTGGAGCCCCCAAGACGAATTCTGGTGCATTCTTGACCTCTCCTGGCTCCAAATCTCAAGTTCAAAATCCCAAAACCTTTCTCAACAAAGTGAACTAAAAGTAGCAACACTAAATATCATTTTATTGACAGTTCATATATGTACCAACAAAAATACTGAATAATAGTAGAAAAGAAGCACCTGAGTCACAAGAATTCTGATCATGGCTTAAATTAAGAGCAAAAAATACCTTTATTCAGTAGGTTTAAATAAATACCTTTAAATACCAATAAATACCTTAACTTCAGTTTTGAAAACTTGACTTGAGTTTTGGTTTGATTCGAGAAAACTGCATGAGGTCTTTGAGCCCCACGTAGGGAGTTGTGGCATCAGGATTACACGAATAGTGTTCTAAAAATGTGCGCGGGTGGCATTTCGGCGTAAATTAATTGCATGTGCAGATTGATTGTAATAAACGTAGAATTTTCAAGTATATGCCAAGAAAGCGGGAGATTCTGATTGCAAACGGGAGGTTGGGAGATTATAGCTGTGTTCGAAATCGCCCCCTATCACGGATATAGTGCACTATATAGCGTGTCCGCCATTTTGTAGTGTTGTTCGAATTAATCACCTTTTCCGAAACAAGGCCCTAATCACTACCACTTGGTCATGAAGTGCACTTCGGTGGAAGTAATCTTCGCAGCTGAATCGAGTTCCCTTCGTAATGGGAAGGGTATAAACAAGGCAACCTGCTTTCGGACAAACGTCCCTACAGTGGGCGGTAAAGGAACTGACGTAACGAGCCGTCAATATGGATTGGAACGAACATCTCGCGGGAGCGGCAATCGCTGTTTTCATCCACCAGATGTTGACAAAGGAAAGAATAAAATCATCCAGGAGACGAAGACGTTTAAGGCGTCTCATGATTTTGATACATCAAGAAAAAGTAGGTATTTTATATGAATGCTTATAGCTACTATAAAGAATTTATGTTATAGTTGCCAACTTTCTTTTTATAGTTTGAGGTTTTCCGTTGTTTAAACACATCCTTCACCCTTATGCATTAGAGACGTAAACGATGCAACATTCAGCATATTACAATTGCAAGCTCTCTGTCCAAAAATAGGCGATGGTGCTATTCCAACAAAGTACATTTGGGGTCTCGAACCCCGGTCGATTGAGTCATGAGCAGTGGCGCTGCCGCTGCGCCGCGCCATCAATGACTCACGCAAAACTAGGGGCGAAAGCAAAACTTACTACGCCTTACAGAGCAGCTTAACATGTGTAAGGCTACATGCTCTTCTTATTTTACTATTCATTATGTATACTCTATAAAATTGTCTTTAAATTCAGACAAGTCTGATTGATATCTGTGTAATATTTTTTCATCTCAATGATAACCCATAAATAGCTAAATGTGGCTTTTCCACAAGCAGTTGCAGTCACTGGCCCAGAAGTCAACAACCTGGGTTCAACTGCTGTGTTGCCGCCTCTATTTCCACAGACTGATACATCTGTCAAACACCACACAACTTACAACTCTTGTCTTTTCTTTAATTGAAGATATAAATACAAACAAGTTCAATCTTAACAATTTTGTGCAAATATCAAGATGCCAGTAAAGTTAGAATCTGTGAAAGGGAAAAAAATGGGCAGTCAACACAACTTTCAAGAATGCCTGCCATTTGGATAATAAAAGTGTTAGATTAATAGCCATTTGTCTTTTATTTTTTATTTACCCAGGAGGCCAGAGGTCCATATATGCGCCTAAATGCAAACACTCCTATTATGGCACTGTATGGAAATCCAGACATTTGTCTGAAGAGGGACTTCCGTGTGACCAGAGCTACAGCACAGAACCTCATACGCCTTATTGCCAGTCCACGGCATCATGACTGGGGCCATGAGATGGAGGTTTTGGTTTTCCTATACAGCTTGGCCCATGGGCTTTCCCTGTCTGTGGTGAGCAGAGCATTTGGCATCCCCAGAAGCACTGTTCATGACATGATCCACCGGGTAAGCAGGGAAATAAAGGCCAAGCTTTCAGTCTTAATTTCCTTGCCATCCCCAGAAGACCTTCCTGATGTGGTGCAAGGCTTCATCAACCTTGCAAGAAGTCTGGCATTTGACCATGTTGCTAAGGCCATAGACGGGTGCCATATTCGCATCGCGCCCAGGAACCTGCACCTAGCAGGCTATTTCAATTACAAATTGTTCCCGTTGTTATGGCCCCAATTTGTTATGGCTTCAATTTGTTATGACGTCACGGACAGCAAGGGATGACAGACAAAATTCTTTAACTTCAACAGATTTAATTAAAACAAACAGAACTAATCTACTCTCTGGTAACTGACCAAGATTGAAATAAAAATAAAAATCTGAGATATTTACATTTCCTTTGTACTGGAGATGGGCTGCTATGTTGCAATGTCCTGGGACAGGAAAATGCTCCAACACAGGCAAAAAAATCCAAAGTGGTCACAGGTCTTGAAAAGAGTGACAGGTCTGGTCAAATGTATCCTTCCACAATTTCTCCTTGCAATTTCTCCTACTACTCGACACTCTCTGATTTTTTCTCCTTATATACTCTTTTCCAGCCCCTCTGAGGCATGCCGGGACATGCCCAAACCTAGTTTTAGATTTTAACAAAAAATGTCAATACTGCCATCTAGTGGCTTTTTACCACAACACCGTCCATACAAATGCAGGCAATGGCCGGTGATGCCAAGGGCAGGTTCTTTTCGTGTTTGTGGGAAACCCAGGCTCGGTGCATGACGCCAGGGTCTTGTGCAACAGCCCCATCTTCTGCCAGGCCCTGTACCCTCCAGCAGGATACTACCTTTTGGGAGATGCAGCATATCCTTGCCTGGAGATGCCGATAGGCATCCTGACCTCCTACCAACATCCTGTGAGAAGCCGGATTCAGGAGCAATTTCACAGCTGTCATGCCGGGCATGACTGGTGGTCTGAGGGCCTTTGGCATTGGGATACACCCTTTCAAAGGCCCTGGAAATATTCTTTTGCCCCAGACATCAAAGCCTGCTTGGTTCCTGCACAATCTGTGCCTCAGCATGGGTGACGACCTGGCTGACCTGGAGATGCCTGATGCAGATCCACAGATTGCTCCCCATCAGGGGACTTGAAAGATCTGGCAACAATGTAAGAGACAGACTGGCATTAAACCCATCTAGCCCATGTACCCCACCACTTAAATGAGCACAATTACTGGTAACTGTTGGCAATGTTTGAACATACTTGTTTTGGTTGTTTTTGGGGGCTTTTATTTTATTTAGTGGTTATGCAATGTATAGTTGTGTGTACACTTGTCATGTCACACTAAAGTGAGCCTGATTTTTCTTTACAGCACATAAAGTTTCAATGAATTTCTTGACATTTGTCATTTGTCTGAGGGTTTTGTCTGATTATCAATATATATATTACAGAAACTAAAAATAACATTTTTTGACAGGGCATGCCAAATGTATCTCTCTTTATTTTCCCCATTACAGAATCAAAATTAACTCAAAACATTTTGCAGAATAGAAATCAAATCAGTCAGCAAATCTAGAAGCCACAACGCAACATAAAAAGAACCAATAACTTTTTTAACACAGAACTTAAACTTGCTTTGCCCCCTAAAAAAAAAAAAAAAAAGGCTACATTTTGTTAACCATCCGATCAAATGAATTCAACAATCTCTCAGTTTGCTGACTGTTCTCTTTGTGTCGCTCATCCTCCTTTTTGGATTTCTTTTCCAAATGGTCATTAAGGGCATCTAGACTTCGCCTCTTGGCAGGAGGGGGCTGTGGGGATTCAGGGGGGTCGGGAAGCAATGAGGTCAGATGGGGTATTGGGGTCGCTGGGGCTGGGGCCGCAGCTGGGGCCGGGGCTGGGGCTGGGGCTGGGGCCGCAGCTGGGGCCGGGGCTGGAGCTTGGGCTGGGACTGGGGCTGGGGCCAGGGAGAATTGTGCCGTCTCCTCCCCCTGGTCTGTCCCAGACCCAGTCGGGGCTTTTTTAAGGACTGGAACAAAGATTAGCATCTTAAAAATGTTACAATTTACTGTAAAACAATATGTTGAATTGAATATTTTGTTACCTTATATTTGGTTTTTAAATTCTCCCATTTTTTGGAGGTCTGTTTACTGGTCACCACTCCATCAAGCTGCATCTCTTTAATGATGAACCTTCAAAGCAATAGCGAAAATACAGGGTTATTATTCAGACGAAAAAAAGAAGGAAGAATTTCTATACGCTTTGATATCTGACTGAATATTGATAGCAGGGCTCATATGGAACAAATAAAACTTACTCCCAAGCTTCTTTTGTGGCATTTCTCCTCTTGAGAAAAAGGCCACCATGCTGCGCTCTTAATTTAATGAACTCTTTTATCTGCAGACCCTGAAACAAATAAACATCGACCATATGAAACACAGGCGACAAAACATCTGCATTTAATCGCGTGACAAAAGCGTTCACATTCAAAACATGAAGAGGCTAACTACTTTGTCGAGACTTGAATCCGGGCCAACGGCGCCAAATAGTAGCGACTTAACCATTACACTACGTGACACCGTTAAATTTTATTTGTTTCAAATTATAACTATGTTGTTGACCATGAAAATACATCACATTTATATGTTGTATACAAGAAAACGAGGACTACATTTTTTATTTGTGCATGGCGGCTAGTCTATTCATTTCAAAAGCCTAATCGGTAGGCTAATTAGAGGAGCAAAACACACATGTAAACAAACAGTTACTCGGAACTCACATTTGTAAGCACTGTCCTCAATGACGAGCAGTATTTTGTAGTGCACACCTCGGCAAGTCAGCATCGGTGCTGACTCGACGCTGAACTCCACTTGGGTTAATTGCTTTCGGATGGCACTTAATTTGACTCACCCTTCACGAGAACGCGCAAACGAAGGTAAAGAGTGTAGGGGGAGGGGCTAGGGGCTCATTTCGGAAACCGCACTTTTCATCAATATATAGTGGACTATAAAATACCCGTTATGCACAGCGGAATCGAGTGAGCAAGTAATACACTGCGGTGGTGTTTCTCCACAGAAGAAGAATGCGAAGAGCGAGATAGAGACGACCGATTCAACGTCATCAAGAGCTCAGCGCAAAGGCCGCGCCCTTCTTGGGGAAAACAAACGCTCTTATGCGTTGAAATCAATGAGAAATAAGCGCGATAATTGAGCAGTAAAATGCCCTAAAGTTGTGGTGTGCCGGGTTGCACCCCAATAAAATGATCAGTACGGACCTCAGGTTCCCCATCCTACCTGGAAAAGGGAAGAATCCAAATAGGAGAGTTAAGAGAGGATGAAGAGTAAAAGCTATGTATCCAGTGTCTTCCCATGTTTATATGTGTGGGAAACGCTTCATAACAGGCTATGCCACTCTTTTTTTAAACTTAGAAAGTAACCTAAGTACCCTTTAATATGTAAGACTTGGTACTATACTTTATTAAGGTTTATTCGCCACGATTTTTGTCTCGTCATTATTTATTCTTTAATTGCTTAACTAGCTAACTTAAAGTAGCGTATCAACCGAGTCAGGTTTGCGGTCTCATGTTTTGTGCATTTGTTAGTTATTCTTGACCCCAAACTGACACAGACTTCGAAATTCGCGGTAGTGAAAGAGCAAGACGGTGGACCGATCAACCTTAATTTATTAAGATAACGCGAATGCTCAGGTTCAGGCAAGGTAGCAAAATAATCGCTTGACATATCAATAAATCAATAAATTAATATAAACAGGAAATTTAGTGAAATAAATTGGATACATTTTACACCTGAAAACACATCAAATTACATTAGAGTCAATGGGATCTGAGGTTTTCTATCCCTCAAAAAGGGGCGCGGTCTTGACATTTGGCGAAGTACCCGGATGTGCCGGTCGTCTCTATGGCTCCACCCGGCAGAAATATATTCTCCAATGTTCCCCTAAAGCTGCTTTCAAACTGGACGCGAAACGAATTTTTCACACGGCAGATTACATTCAAAGTCAATGCAAAGACGCGAATACACACGAAACGCTGACGCAACCATATTCTGGTGCAGTTTCCGAAATCTCCTTTGGTCATTCCCTATGTAGTGCACTATATCATGTACACGATGTAGGGAATAGGGAGTGAGTGAATGAGTGGACGATTTCGAACACAGCTGATGTGTAATTTATATAAAAAACGGGAGATTTCCCGCCAAATCGGGAGACTTGGAACCTCTGCATATGAACCTGGCTCAGTTCTCTCTGCTGAACTGTCATTAGGGTAATACTTTGATTTTAGAATATTTAAGAATATTTAACCACCACGCAAACTGGCTATGTAAATGCGGATGTCGTCTGGCTGGTACAGCCCACAATAATACAACTAAAGATATTTGCCACGGCACTGTTTACATTACATGCATTTAGCAGGCGCTCTTACCCACAGGGATGTACAACACGAAGTGCATTTTTTTTTTTTTAAAGATTTTTTTTTGGGAATTTTTCCTTTGTTTGACGGTTGTGTGGTGTGGGGGGTGGGGGAGGGCATGCAGCTGGTGACCTGGGCTGGGGTGGAGCCCAGGTCGCTGCGGGAGGGACACAGCCTTTATGGTACGCGCGCTTAGATCGATGAGCCACCGGGGTGCCCCACAAAGTGCATTTTAGAAGGACCAAAAGTGCTGAAAAGCCTGGAAGGTGCTTGTTGTCCAAATGCAAGTGCAGCCATGAATTTGGATTGTGTAGTAATTCTGCCACAACAAAGAGAGCTATAGCCTAAAAAGATGAGTCTTTAGACGAAGCTTGAATGAGACCAGGGCCTCTGCTGTTCTGACCCCCGTTGGGAGGTCGTTACACCATCCGCCATCACTAATGTTTTAAATTTCATGCAAGCCAAGACAGGGACCCATAGACGGGGAGTCCAGGGGGGTCAGCCTAGCTGGGAAGGTTACCAATTCTAATCCCTATCACAGTGTAGGGCATGCGTCCCTATAGAAGGATCTGGACTTCTGCCGGGCTCCAGCTGGTGGGTGTAGTAATGAGGGGTAAAAATGTGTTACGCTCAACCCAGCTAGATCAATCTAGAAAGTAACAACTTGAAACATCCCTGTGTTTAATGCTGGTCATCTCCACACCTTAGGAAGACGGGTGCCAGAAACTTTCATTGGTGGGAGGGGTCCGGCAGACAGAATTATAAGGGTCCCCTAAATTGGGCCAGATCAGCTAATTGAGTTACAAGATGAAACCTGGTGCAAAATGTTCAGCACTGCCCCCTGGTTCAGGAATGGCCACCGCCAGAGAGATTTTCTGTGGTGGGGCACCCCCGGCAGAAGCCCCCGTTTGGGCCACACCCAAAATTGAGTTACAGAGGGGAAAATAAGTATTGAGCGCGTCATTTTTCGCAGTGAATATATTTCTAATGGGGCTATTGACATGAAATTTTCACCAGATGTTGATTACAACCCAAGTAATCCACACATACAAAGAAATCAAAACAAATGAGTCCATAAATTAAGTTATGTTTAATAAAGTGGAATGACACAGGGAATAAGAGTGGAACACATGAAGAAAAGGAGGTGCAAAAAGCCGTGGAAAGCCAAGAAACCAGCTGAAATCTGTCAGTATTTAGAAAGCAAACCTGCCCCCTATCAGTGCAAATTAATATCAGCTGGTTTAGTCCTAATTGATGGCCTATTAAAAGGTTTCATACCAAGGTGTCACACAAGGAGCATCTCATGATGGGTAAAAGCAAAGAGCTCTCTCAAGATCTTTGCAACCTTATTGTTGCAAAACATACTGATGGCATTGGTTACAGACAAATTTCTAAACTTCTGCATGTTCCAGTGACCACCGTTGGGGCCATAATCCGGAAGTGGAATGAAAACATTTCACCATAAACCAGCCACGACCAGGAGCTCCTTGCAAGATTTCTGACAGAAGAGTCAAAAGAATAATCAAAAGAGTTGTCCAAGAGCCAAGGACCACTTGTGGAGACCTTCAGAAAAACCTGGAGTTAGCAGGTGCAGTTGTTTCAAAGAAAACAATAAGGATTGCACTCAACCGTCATGGCCTCTATGCATGCTCACTGCATAAGACTCCATTGCTGAAGAAAAAGCATTCTGAAGCTCATTTACAGTTTACTGCACAACATTTGGACAAGCCTATGAAATACTGGGGGAATATACTCTGGTCCGATGAGACCAAAGTTGAACTCTTTGGATGTCCTAGCACACACCATGTTTGGAGGACAAATGGCACTGCACATCACCCCCAAAACCCCTTACCAACAGGGAAGTTTGGAGGAGGGAACATCATGATATGGGGCTGTTTTTCAGCATATGGTACTGGCAGACATCTCATAATTGAAGGAAGGATGAATGGAGAAATGTACTGAGACATTCTTGATAAGAATCTGCTGTCATCTACCAAGATGCTGAAAATGAAAGGAGGGTGAACATTTCAGCAAGACAATGATCCCAAACATACAGCCAATGAAACTCTCAATTGGTTTCAGAGAAAGAAAATATAGCTGCTAGAATGGCCCAGTCAATCTGTTTTGGCTATTTCTATATGAATTATGTTCTTCTTGGTTATGAGACCTCGTATAAGCCCATTGAGGGTTTCCTTTCTCTACCTGCACAATTACTTGTTTCTATCCCCTTTATTCAATCATTGATTCTTGTGTGCAAACCAATAAATTAAAAAAAAAAAAAAAATCAACCGACTTGAATCCAATTGAAAATCTATGGAAAGAACTGAAGATCAGAGTTCACACAAGAGGCCACGAGAACCTTCAAGATTTGAAGACAGCTTGTGTGGAAGAATGGGCCAAAATCACACCTAAGCAATGCATGTGACTAGTTTCTTCATACAGGAGGCATCTTGAAGCTGTCATTGCCAACAAAGGCTTTTCTACTAAGTATTAAATAAATTTCAGGAAGCGTGTTCAATACTTTATCCCTGTGTCATTCCACTTTATTACACATGACTTACTTTATGGACTTAATTGTTTTGATTTCTTTGTATGTGTGGATTACTTGGGTTGTTACTGACATCTGGTGAAAATTTCATGACAATAGCCCCATTAGAAATGTATTTACTGAGAAAAATGTTGACGCGTTCAATACTTATTTTCCCCACTGTAGATCAGCTCATTGAGTTACAGGATGAAACCTGGTGCAAAATGTTCAGCAAACCCCCCTGGGTCAGGAATGGCCACTGTCAGAAATTTTCCTGTGGTGGGGGGACCCCCGCCAGAGGCGCCCAAATGGGCCACACCCATAATTGAGCTAGATCAGGTCAGTGAGTTACAGGGCAAACCCTGGTGCAGCCCTCTGGCCAGAAACATTCTGTGGCACGGTGTGCTTTGTTAGTACATCTTAAATGGACTGTCAGTGATAACACTAGCTACTTTTCTTTGGAAACGTTAGGGAAGCTGTCGATTTAGGCTTGTGCTCGGATCTTTCGTGCACACTTATATTGTTTCATAAGCAATACCCGATGATGTAAATGTTTTAAAATACATGTATAGTATGTCTTAAGTACAATTATAAAAGCAAATACAGTGGGCCATTGTTCTTTACCAATACTGATGCTCATGGTCAGTGTACTAGGACAAGGCATCTTTGTTTCAGCAGGCCAAACACCTGGTTCAGCTCTACACAAATATGTTAAAGTGTGGGATTAAGAAACAGGAAATACTGCAGGGCTTGAAACATGTTTTGGAATCTGGTTGCCCTGGCGACCGACCTCTCTTTTTAGTTTTCAGATATTTGGTTGCTGAAATTTTTAATAAAATTTCTTCACTAGAGAATGGCGGTTGATCTTTTATTTCATGGCCAAAGCATCACCCACAACCCACAGTGCAATAATGGAAGGACATGAAGGAAAGTGGTGAGTGGAAGAAATTCTGACACATCAAGTTATAGCAGAATACTGTAACGTTTGTGCTTTGTGCACAGTTCAGATGCACGAAGGAGTTGAGGACTCAGGTGCAAGGATGGAATTGGTTGTATTTTACTATGCTTGCTGCACCGCTGCAGGCACAAAGACTGCAGTACAAAAACAGAGGAAACGAGGTTCCTTATAAACACTATCAGTAATACAGAGTCTGGGCTAAAGCTGCAGTAACAATGTATTACAAACAGGCTAGCAAAAAGGAAATGAGGTTCCTCTAAATACAGTGCATATACGGCACGAAGATTAAAGAGTTTAGAATATATACGCGAAAACACTGAGTTCAGCTACCAACAGTAGCAATGCCGAGCAGGCAGGAATATACAAGATCTCACTATAAAAAATGTGAGGCTGGAACTTAAATACACCCTCCTACCAATGCAGTCTGGGTCTTAGTAGACCAGTGAGCTGGATGGCTGGAGGCGTGCCTTGACAGTACCAGCCCCCATGGTGCGACTCCTGTCGTGCGTGATCTTCGGCCAGGAGGGCGCCCTCTGGGGTGTGGGGGTGGGTGGTCCAGGTGAGCCTGGTGGAACTCGACCAGGAGCTGCGTATCCAAGAATGTCATCGCGATCTGCCCAGCTCCTCTCCAGACCATCGCCTTCCCAGTCCACCAGGTATTGGATTTTACCTGCTAACCTTCTTGATTGAAGTGGGCTACGTACTCTGAAGACTGGGCCACCGTCTAACCCCAAAACAGGGGGCGGGTCTTCGGGGATGGAGCCTCCGCCCGGGGTCCATCAATCACTGGCCTGAGCAGGGATGTGTGAGAGGTGTTATTACTGTGGTAGTGAGACGGCACCGGCCTGAGCAGGGATGTGTGAGAGGTGTTATTACTGTGGTAGTGAGACGGCACCGGCCTGAGCAGGGATGTGTGAGAGGTGTTATTACTGTGGTAGTGAGACGGCACCGGCCTGAGCAGGGATGTGTGAGAGGTGTTATTACTGTGGTAGTGAGGCGGCTCCAGCCTGAGCAGGGATGTGTGAGAGGTGTTATTACTGTGGTAGTGAGACGGCACCGGCCTGAGCAGGGATGTGTGAGGTGTTATTACTCGGTAGTGAGATCTGCACCGCCTGAAAGCAGGGGTGTGTGGAGAGGTGCAATTATTGTGGTGATGAGACGGCACCAGCCTGAGCAGGGATGTGTGAGATGTGTTATTACTGTGGTAGTGAGACGGCACCAGTCTGAGCTGGGATCTGTGAGAAATGTTATTACTGTGGTAGTGAGACGGCACCGGCCTGAGCAGGGATGTGTGAGAGGTGTTATTACTGTGGTGGGAGATCGCAATCACTCTGGAGCAGGGATGTGAGAGGTGTTATTACTGTGTGGGTAGTGAGATGGTAGCGGCCTGAGCAGGGATGGGTGAGAGGTGTTTTTAATACTTGTGGTAGTGAGACTGCATGGCCTGAGCAGGATGTGAGAGTTGTTATTACTGTGGTGGTGGGAGACGGCACCGGCCTGAGCAGGGATGTGTGAGAGGTGTTATTACTGTGGTAGTGAGAAAGCACCGGCCTGAGCAGGGGTGTGAGAGGTGTAATTACTGTGGTGCTGAGACGGCACCAGCCTGGAGCAGGGATGTGAGAGCCTGCACTTGTGAAGTGAGGCTGCTCCAGCCTGGAGCAGGGGATGTGTGAGAGGCATATTGCAGTAGTAGGACTGAGTACTGCCTAAGCCGGAATGTGTGAAAGGTGTTATTACTGTGGTAGTGAGACGGCACCGGCCTGAGCAGGGATGTGTGAGAGGTGTTATTACTGTGGTAGTGAGATGGCAGCGGCCTGAGCAGGGATGTGAGAGTTGTTATTACTGTGGTAGTGAGACGGCAGCGCCTGAGCAGGGATGTGTGAGAGGTGTTATTACTGTGGTAGTGTGACGGCACCGGCCTGAGCAGGGGTGTGTAAGAGGTGTAATTACTGTGGTGGTGAGATGGCACCGGCCTGAGCAAGGATGTGTGAGAGGTGTTATTACTGTGGTAGTGAGACGGCACCAGCCTGAGCAGGGATGTGTGAGAGGTGTTATTACTGTGGTAGTGAGATGGCACCGGCCTGAGCAGGATGTGTGAGAGGTGTTATTACTGTGTATTGAGACGGCACTCGCCTGAGCAGGGATGTGTGAGAGGTGGTGACATTGTGGTAGTAAAGATGGCAGCGTGCCTGAGCAGGGGTGTGTGAGAGGTGTTATTACTGTGGTAGTGTGACGCAGACCGCCTGAGTAGGTGTGTAAGGAGGTGTAATTACTGTGGTGGTGAGATGGCACCGGCCTGAGCCGGGATGTGTGTGAGAGGTGTTGGTTACTGTAGTGGAGATCTAGCAGCGGCCTGAGCAGGGGATGTGAGAGGTGTTGGTTACTGTGGTAGTGTGACGGCACCAGCCTGAGCAGGGGTGTGTAAGAGGTGTAATTACTGTGGTGGTGAGATGGCACCGGCCTGAGCAGGGATGTGTGAGAGGTGTTATTACTGTGGTAGTGAGACGGCACCAGCTGAGCAGGGATGTGTGAGAGGTGGTTATTACCGTGGTATTGAGATCTAAAATCGACTGAGCAGGATGTGTGAGAGGTGTTATTACTGCAGGTGTGAAGATGGCAGCGCCTGAGCAGGGGTGTGTGGAGGTGTTACTGTGGTAGTTGTGACGGCACCGGCCGAGCAGGTGTGTAAGAGGTAATTACTGTGGTAGGAGATGGCACCACCTGAGCCGGGATGTGGAGAGGTGTTATTACTGTAGGTGAGACGCAGCGGCCTGAGCAGGGGATGTGTGAGAGGTGTTATTACTGTGGTAGTGTGACGGCACCGGCCTGAGCAGGGGTGTGTAAGAGGTGTAATTACTGTGGTGGTGAGATGGCACCGGCCTGAGCAGGGATGTGTGAGAGGTGTTATTACTGTGGTAGTGAGACGCACCAGCTGAGCAGGGATGTGTGAGAGGTGTTATTACTGTGGTAGTGAGACGGCACCGGCCTGAGCAGGGATGTGTGAGATGTGTTATTACTGTGGTATTGAGACGGCACTGCCTGAGTATGGGGATGTGAGGAGGTGTTATTACTGTGGTAGTGAGATGGCAGCGGCCTGAGCAGGGATGTGTGAGAGGTGTTATTACTGTGGTAGTGAGACGGCAGCGGCCTGAGCAGGGATGTGTGAGAGGTGTTATTACTGTGGTAGTGAGACGGCACCGGCATGAGCAGGGGTGTGTGAGAGAGGTGTAATTACTGGTGGTGAGACGGCACCAGCCTGAGCAGGGGTGTGAGGAGGTGCAATTATCAGGTGGTGAGACGGCACTGTGCCTGAGCAGGGATGTGAGAGGTGTAATTACAGTAGAAAGTGACGGCAGCTGCCTGAGCAGGGGTGTGAAAGGTGTTATTACTGTGGTAGTGAGACGGGCACCAGCCTGAGCAGGGATGTGTGGAGAGTAAGACATTGTAGTGATATCTAGTAGCGGCCTGAGCAGGGATGTGTGAAAGGTGTTACTGTGGTAGTGAGGACGGGCACCGGCTGAGCAGGGATGCAGTGCTCATGGTAGTGAGACAGCACCAGCCTGAGCAGGGATATGTGAAAGGTGTTATTACTGTGGTAGTGAGATGGCACCGCGGCCTGAGCAGGGATGTGTGAGAGGTGTTATTACTGTGGTAGTGAGACGGCACCGGCTGAGCAGGATGTGTGTGAGAGGTGCTATTACTGTAGTCGTGAGACGGCACCTGGCTCGAGCAGGGGATGTGTTAGTGGTGGTGTTATTACTAAGTGGTAGTGGTGGACAGCACCGCCTGAGCAGGGAGATGTGAAAGGCATGCTGATTGTAGTGAGATGGCACCGGCCTGAGCAGGGGTGTGTGAGAGGTGTTATTACTGTGGTAGTGAGGCGGCACCAGACTGAGCAGGGATGTTTGAGAGGTGTTATTACTGTGGTAGTGTGACAGCACCGGCCTGAGCAGTGATGTGTGATAGGTGTTATTACTGTGGTAGTGAGACGGCACCGGCCTGAGCAGGGATGTGTGAGAGGTGTTATCAGGTAGTGAGAGGGGCGGCACCAGCCTGAGCAGGGATGTGTGAGAGGTGTTATTACTGTGGTAGTGAGGCGGCTCCAGCCTGAGCAGGATGTGTGAAAGGTATGAATACTGTGGTAGTGAGACGGCACCGGCCTGAGCAGGGATGTGTGAGAGGTGTTATTACTGTGGTAGTGAGACGGCACCAGTTTGAGCAGGGATGTGTGAGAGGTGTTATTACTGTATTAGTGAGACGGCACCGCCTGAGCAGGATGTGTAGGTGTAATTACTGGTAGTGACTTGGCAGCGGCCTGAGTAGGATGTGAAAGGTGTTATTACTGTGGTAGTGAGACGGCACCAGCCTGAGCAGGGTTGTGTGAGAGGTGTTATTACTGTGGTAGTGAAACGGCAGCAGCCTGAGCAGGGATGTGTGAGAGGTTGTTTTTACTGTGGTAGTTAGACGGCACCGGCCTGAGTAGGGATGTGTGAGAGGTGTTATTACTGTGGTAGTGAGATGGCAGCGGCCTGAGCAGGGATGTCTGAGAGCTGTTATTACTGTGGTGGTGAGACGGCAACGGCCTGAGCAGGGATGTGAGAGGTGTTATTAATGATAGTGAGATCTGCACCAGCCTGGAGCAGGGATGTGTGGGAGAAGTGGGCACATTGTGGTAGTGAGATGGCAGCGCCTGAGCAGGGATGTGTGAGAGGTGTTATTACTGTGGTAGTGTGACGGCAGCCGCCTGAGCAGGGATGTGTGAGAGGTGTTATTACTGTGGTAGTGAGATGGCAGCGGCCTGAGCAGGGATGTGTGAGAGGTGTTATTACTGTGGTAGTGAGACGGCACCGGCCTGAGCAGGGGTGTGTGAGAGGTGTAATTACTGTGGTGGTGAGACGGCACCAGCCTGAGCAGGGATGTGTGAGAGGTGTAATTACTGTGGTAGTGTGACGGCAGCGGCCTGAGCAGGGATGTGTGAGAGGTGTTATTACTTGTAGTGGTGATGGGCAGCAGCCTGAGCAGGATGTGTGAGAGGTTGTTTTACTGTGGTAGTTAGGACGGCACCGGCCTGAGCAGGATGTGACAGGTGTTATTACTGGTAGTGATGGCAGCGCCTGAGCAGGTAAGTGTGAGAGCTGTTATTACTTGAGGAAGTGAGACGGCAACGCCTGAGCAGGGGATGCAGAGGTGTTATTACTGTGGTAGCAGACTATTACAGCGCCTGGAGTAGGGATGCAGGTGTTATTACTGTAGGAGACGGCACCGCCTGAGCAGGGTGTGTGAGAGGTGCACTACTGTGTGATGAGATCGCACCAGCCTGAGCAGGGGATGTGAGAGGTAAGCACATTGTAGAGACTGCAATTCATTTCGAGCTGGGATGTGTGAGAAGTGTTATTAGTGTGGTAGTGAAGACCTGGCAGCGGCCTGAGCAGGGATTTCCAGGAGAGGTGTTATTACTGTAGTAGTGGAACGGCAACTGCCTGAGCAGGGATGTGAGAGGTGTTATTACTGTAGTGGAGACAGAGCTGCCTGAGCAGGGATGTGTGGAGAGGTGTTTTTACTGTGTAGGTAGTGATCATCGCAGCGCCTGAGCAGGATGTGAGAGTTGTTATTACTGTGGTAGTAGACGTGCAATCGGCCTGAGCAGGGATGTGTGAGAGGTGTTATTACTGTAGTAGTGAGACAGCACTGCCTGAGCAGGGTGTGTGTGAGAGGTGTAATTACTGTGGTGGCGCAGACCTGGCACCAGCCTGAGCAGGGATGTGTGAGAGGTGTTTTACTGTAGTGAGACGCAATCTGCCTGGAGCAGGGATGTGTGAGAGGTGTTATCAGAAAGAGACGCACCGGCCTGAGCAGGGATGTGTGAGAGGTGTAATTACTGTGGTGGTGAGACGGCACCAGCCTGAGCAGGGATGTGTGTGAGGGGTAATTACTGTGGTAGTGTGACCGCAGCGGCCTGAGCAGGGATGTGAAAGGTGGCACATTTTTGCAGGAGACAAACTGGTTATGGGATGTGAGAGGTTGTTTTACTGTAGAAGTTAGACGGCAACGCCTGAGCAGGGATGTGTGACAGGTGTTATTACTGTGGTAGTGATGGCAGCTGCCTGAGCAGGGATGTGGAGGAGCTGTTATTACTATAGTGAGACGGCAACGGGCCTGGAGAGGGATGTGAGAGGTGTTATTACTGTGGTAGTGAGATCCATAGCGGCCTGGCGCAGGGATGTGTGGAGAGGTGTTGCCACTGTGGTAGTGAGACCTGCACCGCCTGAGCAGGGTGTGAGGAGGTGTAATTATTGTGGTGATGAGACTGGCACCAGCCTGAGCAGGGGGATGTGTGTGAGATGTGTTATTACTGTGGTAGTAGCAGGGATGTGTGAGAGGTGTTATTACTGTGGTAGTGAGACGGCACCGGCCTGAGCAGGGATGTGTGAAAGGTGTTATTACTGTGGTAGTGAGACGGCACCAGCCTGAGCAGGGATGTGTGAGAGGTGTTATTACTGTGGTAGTGAGACGGCACCGGCCTGAGCAGGGATGTGTGAGAGGTGTTATTACTGTGGTAGTGAGACGGCAGCGGCCTGAGCAGGGGAGCAGGGATGTGTGAGAGGTGTTATTACTGTGGTAGTGAGACGGCAGCGGCCTGAGCAGGGATGTGTGAGAGGTGTTATTACTGTGGTAGTGAGACGGCAGCGGCCTGAGCAGGGATGTGTGAGAGGTGTAATTACTGTGGTAGTGAGACGGCACCAGCCTGAGCAGGGATGTGTGAGAGGTGTTATTACTGTGGTAGTGTGACGGCACCGGCCTGAGCAGGGATGTGTGAAAGGTGTTATTACTGTGGTAGTGAGACGGCACCGGCCTGAGCAGGGATGTGTGAAAGGTGTTATTACTGTGGTAGTGAGACGGCAGCGGCCTGAGCAGGGATGTGTGAAAGGTGTTATTACTGTGGTAGTGAGGCGGCTCCAGCCTGAGCAGGGATGTGTGAAAGGTATTATTACTGTGGTCAAAAACATCCATTTTTCAGATATCATCGAAGTCCATCATTCACATGTGGAGATATTTTGTACACTACGAAAATACCAAGTTTCACGTATTTATATTATGGAGGTCTAAACAGGACAAATTCATTTTTTCAAAATGATCACCCTGCCACATCCAAATTGGGGGTGCAGGGCTGAAATGCAATACATGTTGTTTTTGTGCTTAAGCAGGGTCAACTTCCAGTTCAGTCAATTATAATGTCAAAAATATTCATTTGGTGCACAGACAATTAAAAAAAAAAAAAAAAATTATATATATATATATATATATATATATATAAACTAGAGAAACGACATGTTCCAAAAAGTGTGACATTCTTTGTTAAAAATTCGATAGAATCAACCAAAATCACAAAAATCAATTATTACAAAATTTTTTTTCACTAAATAAAGGTTAGATAATAACTGGCACCCTTCATTTAGTACTCCATGCCACCACCTCTGACAAGAATAACGCCAAGGAGTCTTTTTCTGCAATTTTTCACAAGGTTACGGCACGGATTTGTGGGGATTTTGGATCATTTCTCCAAGCAGATCCTTTCAAGATCCTTCACATTCTTGAGTTTGCATTTATCAACTGCCATCTACAACTCAGCCGACAAGTTTTCAGTTGGATTGGGGTCTGGTGACCCCAATCTTTGTACAACTCCAATTCTGAAATAGTTTGGACGAAGTGTGAATTGTGAATAAAATCAAAATGCAATGACTTTCAGATCACATGAGCCAATATGTTATTTACAGTAGAACATAGATAACATTTCAAATGTTGAAACTGAGACATTTTACATTTTTATCCACAAAATGAGCTTATTTCAAATTTTCTGGCTGCAACAGGTCTCAAAAAAGTTAGGACACTGGCAAAAAAGGGCTGAAAAAACAAATAATATATTAGAGAATCAGCTGAAAGAACATTTAGCAAGTAATTAAGTTAACTGGCATCAGGTGTGGAACATGATTGGCTATAAAAGGGACGTCTTAGAGAGGCTGAGTCTCTCAGAAGTAAAGATGGCCACAGGCTCTCCAACCTGTGAAGGCTTGCGTAAAAAAATTGTGGAATACTTCAAAAACAATGTTCCTCAACGTCAAATTGCAAAGGCTTTGAAGGTCTCATCATCGACAGTGCATAACATCATCAAAAGATTCAGAGAAACTGGAAAAATCTTTGTGCGTAAGGGACAAGGCCAAAGACCTTTACTGGATGCCCGTGATCTTCGGGCCCTCAGACGCCACTGCATCACTCACCGGCATGATTCTGTCATTGACATTACAAAATGGGCCTAGGAATACTTCAAGAAACCACTGCCTGTAAACACAGTCCGCCGTGCCATCCACAGATGCCACCTAAAACTCTATCATGCAAAAAGGAAGCCATTGTTGAGCATGATCCAGAAGCGCTGCCATGTTCTGTGGACCAAGGCTCATTTAAAATTGACTGTATCAAAGTGGCAAAGTGTCCTGTGGTCAGACGAGTCCAAGTTTGACATTCTTGTTGGAAATCATGGGCATTGTGTCCTCCGGGCGAAAGAGGAGAAAGAACACCCCTCCTGTTATCAGCGTTCAGTTCAAAAGCCAGCATCTCTGATGGTATGGGGATGCATTAGTACATATGATGTGGGACACTTGCATGTTTTAAAAAGCACCATGAATGCTGAAAGGTATATAAAGGTATTAGAGCAACATATGCTCCCCTTCAGACCACATCTATTCCAGGAAAGGCCTTGTGGATTTCAGCAGGACAATGCAAAACCACGCATAATTAAACGAAAAGTCTGTCAAAGGAGACCCAAAACTCTCCATCAGCTGGAAGCCCGTATTAAACAAGAGCGGGATCAAATTCCAATGGCTAAACTCAAGAAACTTGTCTCCTCAATGCCCAGACGCCTCCACTCTGTGTTAAAAAGGAGAGGGAATGCTACACCATGGTAAACAGGCCCCTGTCCCAACTTTTTTGAGACCACTAGCAGCCATCAAATTTGAAATGAGCTCATTTTGTGGATAAAATTGTAAAATATCTCAGTTTCAACATTTGCTATGTTATCTCTGTTCTATTGTGAATAAAATACTGGCTGGTGTGATTTGATAGTCATTGCGTTTTGATTTTATTCACAATTTACACTTTGTCCCAACTATTCCGGAATTGGGGTTGTAGAATGTTGATTTTGTTGTTACAGAACCATTTCTGTGTGGATCTTGAGGTATGCTTTGGGTCACTGTATTGTTGGAAAGTCCTCCAACAGCCAGGTACCGCCCTCTGACTGGCACAGCTCACAGCCTGATGACTCTGTGTTCTGTCTCCATGTGACCTGTGAGCGATGATCTCTTTCAGTGGGATTCAGGAAGAGGAAGGCGGGGGAAGGGATCCCTGAGGAGGTGATACAGGAGAGAAGGGCCCAATCCCAAACCGGTCCCTATCCACTCGCCTTATCCACTCCCCCTCCGTTTGCGCGTTCCCGCAGAGGGTCCGCCACATTAAGTGTCATCCCAAACCAATCCCCATGGAGTTTAAGTGGCTGATTTAACCCTCCACAGCGAGTCTACACCGATGCAAGCTTTCAAACCACCCTCCTTTCAAGTGCAGCACTTATTTTGTGTCCGGGATGGAAGGAACGCTGCATATCTACAAACGTCAGTTCCATGCGGCTATTTCCGAAAGATAAGTAAAACATTACCTAACCTCAAACGGACATTTGATTGACTATTTCATGCGCACATCACGGAACTAAAGGATATATTGTATTTTGAAATGTACGTGCGTATGTGCACCCGAGAAAACACTGAGTGAGTAGTTTTATTTATTGCATAAATGATTGCTCTTTTTCACAATGTGCCATTTCATGCACAAATGCTTTCATCTTTGTCAATGCTGTGTATTCAATATTTTTAATATAAATTTTATTTAATTACATTACCCTCTCAAAAATATTTTGGGTAAGAAATGTATAATTAGGGAACTGGACCGTCGTATACAATGCAGCGCACCTATCGGTAGGCATGGTGCTGATTACCTCCGCTTCCTGTTGGATAAAAGCCAAGGGTATCCCAAAGTTTATAAATGTTTTTAAACCCTCCCCCTTAATGAAGCTCCCTCCATAGCAGTGGAGTGACACTCGGTAGTGAAGTGCTAGTGGATAGGGGCCGGTTTGGGATTGGGCCAAGGAGCCCTTCTGACTCCCCTGTTCCTGCTGAGTGTCTCCAGAGAGGTGAGACTCCCAGCAGCACTTTTCATTAGAGGGAACAGCACCCCCTGCTGGACAGCTGTTCAGCTGAAGCTTGAGAGCACCACTAATTATTGTTTTATGAGACCAGACACATTAATTTAACTATCAAATGAAAGAAACTAGAAAAGTGCAGTTCCAGGGGAAACTGCGTGGGCAAGCTGCCGATAATGTGAGGTTCAAGCTGCTGAAAATGTAAGGTTACAGCTGCTGAAAATGAGTTTAAAGCTTCTGAAAATTAAAATTATTTATAACAGTAGGATATTTTATCCTCTAACTGTGATAGAAAAACCCAAAACAAAACTAAAAACGAGAGAAAAAAATCTCCACACTTTAGAGGTATGAAAATACCGAAGAGAAATACTAGTTAAAGTGGTTTTGGTCATAAAAGTAAAGGGGTTTAAGTGCTTCAAGTAGTACTGTATCGATGTTTTGAAAGATTCAAATGCAAATGCTACGCCTGTAATTGAGATCAGTGTGACAGATCAAACAACTGCCATTTAGACAGTGGACTATTCATTCTTGTCAGCTATTTCATTGCACATAATAATGGTAAACACCTAGTCTGACGCAGAATTAGATTCGTTTTACAGTCGTATCAATCCTAATCTGAACAATGACAATGCCGAGGCCTGGGAAAAGTCCAGCAGAGGGCAGAATCGAACCACAAATGATCTGTATTCCACAATTTTGCTGCATCACACTTAGCCATGTGAGTTTATGGCTAAAGCATTTGGTCCAACGGAGATTTTAGCTAAGGCGTTTCTTACATACTATCTTTGAGGTAGAAGTAGGAGTAAGTCCAATCTATGAAATTGAGGTACCATATTAAAGAGGAGGGTTTGCTGAGCAAACTTTGTCAAAATTGTGTGTGTAGTGCCAAAAATGTGGGAACACGAGCAAGTTAGAAAACTGTTTTTCGTCTTCACCTTTTTTTGATTGCTTCCATAGTAATATTTTCGCGACCAGCACAACTTTTGCTACAACTTGGATATAAGAATATTTATGTAGAGTGAAAACTGTGGGAGTTAGAGCAAGTTTAAGAGAAGACTTCTTGATGACTTTACAGCTGCCCTCCACTCTAGCAGTGATGTCACCAAACTCCAAGTTCCCAGGATTTATTGTAAAAAAAAATTATTTAAAAAATTATAATAAAATAAAATAAGAGTTAAGAAAATTTTGAACAGTCAAGAAATTATACAAGCTTAGCTTAACACTTTTCAGTTTGAATGACATTTCTAATTAAAGGGACGACAGAGTAAAAAATAGCTGAATTAGAATAATCAGTCCCATTGTTTCCTATGAAAAAAAAATATTGAAATAAAAATTAGTAACTCAAAAAGTATGAAAGATATCAAGAATACAAGCAACATAATTCAGAACAAGCTGAATTTTTCAAAGTTTGAATGAAGTTTCTAGGTGAAAGTATGTAGGAGTAGTTACTCAGCAAAAAAACAGAGAATAAAGAAAGGAAGGAACAAAAAGGCTGTGTAGGCTGAACACGGTAGTTACACCTCAAAAAATTCAGACAAATACAACATTTGGACTGAAGCGTCTTACAGAGGCACTAGCAATGGTTTTCAGTGACTGCCACATTTACTGAAGTATACAGAACAATAGTTGGTCACTTTTGTAGCTATGTGCAGCTACCATACATTGCTAACCAGCTAAACAATGGACAATCTCTGTATGAAATGTGTTTGTAAGGACAGTTGTTAATGCTGATTGTTTGTTTCAGAGGACTGCTGAATGTCCTGAGTTGAGATATGAGGATCCACCGGGAGGAGCACAGCCATGGAGCAGGATGACCACAGCATCACTACAGGAAACATGTCAGGGAAAGGAGGGATTTTAATTAAACAGCTCAGACCATACACCACAAAGCTGCGGGACCATCATTGCAGAAACATGTAGAAATGCATAGCACCAATGAAACCTGACTCGGCTTGCATTTACCTGAGGGGTGCACTACAGAATGAGATTAATGGGTTAGTGAGATACATTGAGCCTAATACCAGGGTTTTCATGGTCACAAAGGTGGCTCTTTTTTTTTAACCTGGCAAAATCACCATTGTAACTTATGGGTTTCTCTGATCGCCAGTTTAGGACTCATCGAGCCAGCTCACAAAAAGAAAGCCTGGCTATGTTAAACTTGCATTAAAGTACACTCCTCCAGCCCTGGGAGGGGGCCTCTCGTCTAATCAACTTAAAAGTGATAGTTCAACTTCAACCATCTTACTTTAATTTTTTTAGTTCAATCTATGCAGTGGCTGCATATCTACATGTATATGAAGCATGGATGCAGTGCATAACAAGGCTGATATTAAGTATCTACATAGGCTAGTGCATTTAGTTTTTTCGTCCCAGGCAATATTTAAAATCAGGATTTACGGCTCTCAAGCTATATGCTATAAATTAATACTAATACAGAGTCTTCCTCATTGGTTGGCGCCTCCACAAAATGTGCATTTAGAAGGAAAAGCCAGCGAGACTCACCTTGCTACAACAGCGGGATCTGCGCAAGGCTAATCAGGTTAT
The DNA here is from genome assembly GCA_029692085.1 of Gymnothorax javanicus. Classification (NCBI taxonomy): domain Eukaryota; kingdom Metazoa; phylum Chordata; class Actinopteri; order Anguilliformes; family Muraenidae; genus Gymnothorax; species Gymnothorax javanicus. Next base: position 56,614,879 of record CM056205.1, on the reverse strand, counting down.
GACGGGATGAAATCCTTGAATGCAGGCATTACGTTTGGAGTGTGGGGACCACTTTTCTCACCAATCAGATGCAAGACGAGTCCGCGCTTAGACCCCGCCCTCTCAGGCAGCCCGAGACACTGACAGACTTCGTCACTGATACTTACCTTCTGATGTCGGAAGTAAAAATCCCTACAGAAATTCATAACGGGGCTCAGGTGTAAATTATGATTGACTACAGTCTTGAAAAACTGTGCAAGTAGTGACTTGGATGTTGCCCAATCTCAAAATCGATGGAGGCTTAAAAATATCCGGCAGTACTTCAAAATCGAATCTTTACGTCTTTGAGGAAATGAATGGGCATTTTTACTTCCAACACCTGCGTTACATAGTTACCTCAGTACTCTGTCTACAAATGAAACTTCTCCAATTTTCTGTTTTACAAATTTCCATTTTCCTATCCAACATTCAACAAATACAAAATTAGAAAAACAACTCCAAAATCTTAATTACACATTGATCTGACATATGAAAAATAAAATTTTAGAAAATTGAATTCAACTTTCTAATTTTCTATTTTTTAGACAGAGAATTGAACTGATAAGCGCTACACGGACCCAGAACCACATTTCCTTCAGTAATACTGCTTGATCGGACTATAGCTTCAACAAGATAGGATTTGAAATCATCTTTAAAAACAGGCACACATTTGAGCAATCCCTTTAACAAAAATGCCGGCAAATTATGGTAAGTGCAAATTAAACTAAACAAGCTGTGCTCATGGAACACTGATGCCCCCGGCGGCAGGTTAAAAGTATTGCAGGTTAAAGTTTTTTTTCCCGCTGCAGACAAACAGACGGACGGACAGGTGCAAAACAATATGTCCCTGAATCTTCGATTCTGGGGGCATAAATAATAAAAAAAAAAGATTGAAAAGTGTGTTCTCTCTCTACTATATTGTAAACATTACAACACATCTGATATTAGAGAATTCAATTGTTCATTAAAAATATACCCTTACTTCAAATCTGATGACTGCAAAAAAAGTTGACCCAGGAGCAAGTTTATTGAATAATCATGAGACAAGATGCAAAAAGAACCCGCACACATTGTGGCCCTGCAGGACCAGAGATGCCAATCCCTGACTTTGAGCATTGCATCCTGTACAGTGCAAAATTATAAGATGGAAGAAATCCAGTGGTAACTCTGTGTGTAAAGGGCAAGGTTGAGAAGTTCTGAATGCGCGTGATCTTTGATCCCTCAGATATCACAATCTTGGAATCATCATGGGACCATAATGGACATAACCACGTAGGCAAGGAAATACTTTAGTAAACCTTTGTGAGTTAACACCATTTGCCCCTGCTGTCAAAGATACATGTGAAGAATTCACCATTCAAAGCCGTACACAAATGCTGTTCAAAAGCCCTGCCGACTTCTCTGAGCTCCTTCTCATCTGCAATGGCCAGTAGTACATTTTTTTTTTTCCAATGAGTCAACATTTCTAGAAAGAACAACCAGCGTGTTCTGCAGCTCAAAGGCGACAAGGACAGCCCAAGCCGTTGTAAGTATCAAGTCCAAAAGGGTCAGCATCTGTCATAGTATGGGAGCGTCAAAGCACATGACATGGGTGATACGCACATTTCACAGGGTGCCATTAATGCAGAAAGATATGTGGGACTTTTGAAGCAACATATGCTGCCATTAGGAGGGCGTCTGTTCCAGGAGCCTCCCTGCGTTTTTCGGCAAAATATCGTGAAATCACATTCTGGATGGATTACAAGTGCATGGCGGAGTGAGCAAAAAGTGCGGGTGTTCAATTGGCCGGCATAAAGTTCTGAGTGGTCTCCGATTGAGGAAGAATGGCATATTACAATACGGCAATTTTCCTTACAGGAAACGAAGAAATAAGAGTGTCTGCATTTGATTTTTTGTTTTTATTGAGGTTTTGCTTGAAGCTCACTTCAGACAAAGAAAATCTGGGTGGTTATATGGTTCAATGTTTGATTCCAGATACATTCAGGAACAGGTTTAAAGCACTTCAGTTTGAAACATGGTCCCCACAAATCCTCAACCATTTCCTTTCCAATAACAATTTAAATGGTAAAATTCTCTTGGAAAAAAAAAAGCACTGACAGTAGGAAATTACACTTCTCCACATGGTTGCTCATTGCTACAGTTAACTAAAATAATTACTATATTTCAATCAAATGAAAAACAAACAAACTGAACAGGACTGCTGAATGACCCTGGTAGTTAGGTGTACCTCTGCTGACGACGGCACATAGTGGTAAAGACCAAACAGAAAAACAGTACTGAAAAAGTTTATATAATAAGTTTATATACACGTATACATTTCATGTGGGCATTCAGGCCTGTATGAACAGGAACAGGAGTACTGCAGTTCATCTACTGGTGCCATGACTGAAATGAGAGGCGTGGCATCCACACCCTGTAGAGGAGACTGTACTCCCCTCATCACCTCTGTGTTTTTGGTTGGTTATTGCTTGAGCAACGCGGATTACATCACACCCGCTCTATTTTTCGAGGGGGGAGGGGAGAGGGGGGGTTGTAAGCTACGCTTCAGGTACCCGTGTAGTCAGCTTCTCTGTCCCCTGTGGGGGGAACCTGCTTGTGCAGGATAAAGTTTCCCAAAGCTTCATGAGTCTGAGCCCCGCCCACCTGCTTGCATCATCAGGAAATCGATGAAAGAGGTTGCAGAGAAACAGAGCTTCAGGGAAAAACGAACATCTGTGAGATTTGTCGGAAACAAATCAAAGGTTAAAACTCATATAATGCCCTTTCCTTCAGGCAAAGTCACAAGAATAAAAAAAGTCTGCTTGTCCAATCTCAATTTTGTAAAAAAAAAAAAAAAAAAAAAAAATTTCTAACCCCCCCACCCCTTTTTCTCATCTGAAAATATATGTACACCCTTAAACTAACACACTGATTTGGTTTGTTTTTTGCCTCCCGTGATTCGGGGGCCTGGATGCGGTAGAGAACAGGTGTCTCCTTCCGGTGGCCTGTACTCTCCGTGTCCGTGGTCATCACTCGGTGTGACAGGCCCTGGAACACAAGCTCATCTCTGTTTCTGAGAAACGACACAAAAAAAAACAAACATACAAACAAAAAAAAACCCAAAGGCACTCTGGGAAGAGTGGGAGGGGCCGCGGCGTGGGCAGGGGGAGGCTGGCTGACCAGCGGTCATACGTGTCCACACCAAATTCATGCTATAATTCTATCTCAAACCATCAGCTCAGACAGTCAGCACAGAGCAGACGGGTGAAAGTCGTGAGCCATGCAGCGTTGTACTCTTCCTCTCGCCCGCCGCCCCACCCTGTCACCCTCTGGCTTCACGCATGTGGGGGGGGGGGGCTGTGTGTGTGTGGGGGGGGGCGCGCCGGGCACCTGCCAGCAGGGGAAACATCTCGTTAATCGTTTCTCTGTCTCTTCAGTGTTCGGTCACTGTCTAACAGTGCAATAATCGAACAGTTCTTTTTTTTTCTTCCTCGTCCACGGGCGGTTTGGCTAAGCTGTAGAGTCTGCGGCGACGTCAACGGCCGCCGCGGTTTTATTTTACGCACAGCAGCCCGCCGACGTTGGCCACAAACTCCTCCAGGCTCTTGAGGAAGGCCACTTTCTGTTTGCGGTCCATGTTGGGCGGGGTGCTGCTGGCCGTCAGCTTGTTGAAGGCGTCGGCCAGCCGCTGGTAAATCACCGCGTCGCGCTGGCTGGACAACAGAGTCTCCACCAGCTCTGAATACTCCACCTGTGCAGGAGGCAATCCCATTCAAATCAACCCGAGTCCACCTGACTCTGCCCACGTCTATTCAAATCTATTTACCCTTTAAAAAATTACATTACATTAAAAAAAAAAAAAAAACGTAAATTTAACTAGACCGTCCGGTCGGCCGTGACCGCATGGATGTAGCCCCCGAAAGCCCGCTTCTCCCTTTTTTCCGCATGATTTGGCCAATACTGTTGCCATGGCAACCAAAATCGATAGGTGTCACGACTTAAGTATAACACGTCCATAATAAATATGAAAGTAATCAGTCAAAAAAATTACAGCCTGTACAGCGTCCACGAGGAAGTGTCTACGGACGCGGACGGCGGCGGAGACAAGCACGAATCTGCGGTAGCCGCTCGATTTCGTCCGGGGGCTGAAATTATCTTATGCTTTTGAAAACCTATCAAGTGGCGACTTGTTTAAAAGAGCTCCCGCAGGGGAGGTCTTTTAAACAAGTCGCCAAATGATAGGTTTTCAACAGCTTTAATTTTGACATCATACATCGTTGAGCAGCAATAGCTGCATTTAGCACTCTAAGGGTTAAATGAATTTCAGGTGTACACAATTAATTTGTATTCTGTGCAATTTTAAATGCACAGACAATGTCACAAAGTCACTTTCAGCAATCTATATGACAGGCTTTCTGCAAGCTATCAAGCCAAGATAGTTATACTTTCAAATTGCATAGCTAAAGGATTCATTGAAAAAGAGTGAGGGTCCAGCTTTAACTGCTGAAATGGCTCCTGTGACAGATCAGGGACGCGCAGAAAATCAAACGACAGTACAGATTCTCTCACCTGATGCAGGCACACTAGTGTATAGAGAGCTTCGCCCGCGACTACGGTCATTTCCGTGTTGTGCTTCTGCAGCACCAGCATATCGAACACCAGCTGCGGAGAGTGAGGGGAGGGAGGTGTACACGATCAGCTAGCTCTCATTCCAGCTGCTCAACCAGACACAGAGGAGCAGTGCTATACACACACCACATAAACATACAACTCTGATATTAATCAGGCGGCACAGAAAGATATGACATGGCTAAGTGCAATTCTCAAGCCTATCCAGTGGGTTAGCTGCTATTTTTAGCTAGCAGTTTACCAGCTTTCAGCAAATAATTTATATTTAAAGGACCACTGTGTAAGATTTAGATGGACAATCTGGCTGAATAACTGGCAGGAATGGAATATAATATTCAAAAGTACATTTTCATCAGTGAATTATTTCCCTGAAAATAAGAATCATAGTGTTTCCTTTTATCCAGAATGAGCCCTTCATATCAACAGAGAGAGCGGGTCCTCTTCCACGGAGCTCGCCATTTTGCACCGCCATGTTTCTACGGTAGCCCAGAACGGGAAAAAAGTAATTAAATAAAGTACTGACACGAGAGCGCGCCTTTCGCGTTTTTTGCAAGTTTGCGGCCACCATAGCTTCTCTGAGAAAGGGAATGATCATTTGGTTGCAATCTATAATCTCACCACTTGATGGCTCTAGATCTCACACACTGGTCCTTTAAAAGGCAGTATACCCAATGCAAGTATACGCTGGGGATTATTGATTAGTGTCCAGCATTCAGGTCATCAGAACAGAGCGCTAACAGTCCAGATACTGACTGAGGCACCTACAGCACAGGCTTCACTAATTCATTGCTAATCATAGTGAGGTCATGTGACCTGATGGGAGAATGATGTCATAAGAAGGGGACTGGCTGACCTTCAGGAAGTGGCGGGTGGCGATGAACAGAGGGGTGTCCGTTTCCTGTGTCTTGGCACACTGCTCAGCCAGAGGCGTCAGAGCCTCCAGACACAGCTGACTCACCTCTGAGCTCATACTGCAGCCCAGGGTTAAGGGTCACATGCAATACTGCATACTAAACACTGACAGTCACACATACTTACGTACTGCACACCGACACAGCCACGCACCTTAATGCTACACACAAAAACCAAAATAACCAAATGTACTTCAGTCTCATGCTACACTCCACACTGACAGAGACAGAGGTTGCTGCAAACACTGGCATAATTACACATGTATAACATTACACACTTATTTACATCACTACAAAGAGGCAAATTTGTACATTTTGATGCGACAAACATGTACATATTATCCCAACGATACAAAGCTACTTCCTACCAAATTGGGTTCAAGAAAACTCAACTAAATAATTAACAAAAAAAACACAACAAAGTGGCATACTCCTACAAAAGTACACACTATCCTAACACTAAAAAGAGGCATACTTAATACACTTTGACACTACGCCCTAATTTTGCCAATTTTCTGACCTGCGCTTTGTTGACGAGTCCATTTTGCCACTTTTGGGGCTAGGAGCGTTTTTTTGTCCAGGAGTGTACACAATGAGACAACCAGACATGTCCGTCGTCCGCGACCAATGGGTGTAGCCCCCAACTGCCCACGTTTTTCATTTTGGCTTATTTCTGACGTAAAATAGTCTATTATTTAGTGAATTAGGTTACCATGGCAACCAAAATAAATAAGCGCCGTGTTCTAAGCACCGCCCATGTACATACCAAATGTAAAAGAAATTGCTTTAAATTTGTAGCCATTAGAGCGTCCACAAGGAAATCTCTACGACGGCGGAGGAGATGGACGTGTGATGAGGCCAAATCCATAGTAGCCCCGAGTTTGTCCGAGGGCTACAATTACACACTATCCTAACCCTACAGAGAGGCATAATTAACACAATTTGACACTACATAGTGACAAGCACATAAGAGAATGAGAGGATACGAGGTCATGCCGAGCTCCAGGGAGAACATGAGACTCTTGAACAGCTCCTCAGGCAGCTGCGGAATCTTCTCTGGGAATATCTCACAGATGAAGGTGATGAGCTTATAGTACTGGTTACACAAGGAGGGGAACTGACAGAGACCAAAGAGAGAGAGGAAACTGCATCACAATCTGTTCACATTCAGTACATCAGAGTATCACCATCTGTACACATACTGTACGTCAGAGACGTTCCTGGTACCTGGTAACACAAGCTGGGCGGTTTGCGCTCTTGCTACCACTGCAAGTCCACTAAACCGCGGCATTTTCAGGATTTTTTTTTTTTTTTTTTTTTTTTAAATACTGCAAGTGGTGGTTTGCGGTCCTGGTTCTTTTCACGCTGCCATGGTAACACTCACCTTCAGCAGGTCTTGTGACATGAGGGGTAACACAATGTTGACCCCGTACAGAACCACGTCTGCAGCCGAAACCGTCCGACCAGCCACCGGGCCCTGCTCCTGACCCCGAAACACATCATCTGCGCAGGAACACAAACACACACACAGGCGTACGATTAGCATCGGTGTTCATTACATCTCTCCGAATGTTGGGATGCAGTTAAATTCAATTAAAAACCTTTCTGACATAGAATGTGTGAAATGCCACAAAGCTGCAAATTGTGTATATCCTGGAGCATGCTTAAACACACACACACACACACACAAAAAAACACACACACACAAACAAACACACACGCTTGCTTGCTCGCTCTCACAAGCAAGCAAACACACACACAAACTCTTGCTCTCTCTCACACATGCAAACACACGCACACACACGCATACCCTTATACTTCTATCTTCGTGAGGACATTACATTGACGTCCATTCATTCTGCGTGTCTCTACAGCCTTTCCCTGATGTAACAGTAAGAAACGCATACCTAACCCAAACCCTTACCCTAACCTTAATCTATCCCAAACTCTAACCTTCGCAATATCTTTAACTAATGTCACAATTAGCCTTTGTAGTTGTGAGGACAGTTGAAAATGTCCTCACTTCCCAATAATGTCCTCACTCTGCAGGAATAAAACATTTTCTGGTTCTCACGTTGTAGCACGTACAAGAACACACACACGCGCACACACACTCACCACTCCCGGTGTCACTGAAGTCGATGAACTCCTTGGACAGCAGGTTGGTGAGCAGCTCCATGATGAGCAGCAGGTCCTGATACTGGTCCTCCTCAGCAGTCACCTCCACACGCTTCCGGCCCAAGTTATTCTTCGAGTAAACCTGCAGCAGCGTCAGGCACGCCTCGTACAGCTTCATCGACTTAGACTGAGAGGCACAGAGAGACGGCACAAGAGAGACATTCATTCACTAAATGCTTTACCTCGTATTGCTTAATAGACTTGGTCTGTGATAAAGATGCACATAAACCCCTAGAGCGCTGAAATAAATTTTCAAAAAATTATTCATCAAATTATCTTGCGCTGTTCAAAACCAATCATGTGGCAACTTGTTTAATTCACCTCTTAAGACCTGGCGTCCACATGTGTGGACATCACATTTTGGGGCATATTACCACAGTAGTTACCACAGGGGCCTTATGACCACATGTGTGGACACTCACACTACCATCTAGTGGTGTCAGAAGAGTACAACACACTACAGAAAAAATTCAAAATGACGGCGAGTGCAAGTGAAAGTTCGGATGGCCACTTCAAACCCAAACATCAACAAGATAAGAAGTCCAATCATATTTCATGGCTTATTCTTGTTTAGATATGCATAAAAGCGTTGTAACTTTGCAATGACATGCAAATTTGACAAAAATGAGTAAATGTAAAGATCTAGTATGCTGCTGAACACAATGTACACGTATGTGTACAGAGAGACTTAGCTTTGTTAAAAATGTTAGCATGTTAGCATAAATAAGCCCAGTTTTTACACTCATCAGGCTCCAATAAGCCCAAATAGCAAAGAGAAAAAAAATGCATATCAAACAAGAGCTCGGGTCATAAGAGGTTAAAAGAGCTTCCTCCCCTATTCTCCTGGCTGCCTTGAAAGCTACAAAAAGAATTAAGCAAGAGCGAGGTCCACAAGACTAAGAGTAACCAGTTTACATTGTGGTCAAAGCTTATTTTTACAGCATGCATTCTTTGCCTTTTTGCTGTATTTCAATAAAAAAAATTCAGCAGTCAGCATTATGAATCAAGTGAGCTACAATCTGTTTGCAATTTTAAATACAAGAAAATAAAACACTTAGGAACGCTTATTATGGTTGCTTGAATCTCTTTTGCGTGGGACAACCTTAACTTTGGAGAAACTACTAAAAATTAACTCTTAGTTGCCCCATGTACAACAAGAAATTTTCCTTAAAATCAAACCTTAGTCAGGCACGTTCTCACCCACTAAAAGCCCCAACAGGTCTCACCTCTCCCAGATAGCAGATCTGCTTATGAGCGACCTCTACGAACACCTCGATGATGAGGTTAACCGTCTCAGGCGTGCTCCTGTACACGTCCATCAGCCCGATGCAGTTGGAGAGGAAGTCCATGAGGAAGTTGAAGAGCACGGACACATTGTCTATCTGCGTGGCCTCAGCGATGCCGCACAGCGCCTCCAGTGTGGCGATGATCTCGCGCTTCACCTCCTCCTCCTGACAGATCTGCTGGAAGTTCTCCTGATTGATAACGTTGAGGAACCTCTGCTGCAGAGGCTGCAAGACCTGAGGTCAGGGGAGTATAAATATGGGTTACGGTCAGCAGGAGAAGGGGCTGATGGGAAACTGAGTTATCACATTAAACCACACAATGGCTGGAGCATACCTGCTGAGAGTAACTCACTGATAGAAATCAAACAAATAATTTTGCAGGGGAGTACAGTACAGATCACAACAAAATGGAATTCTATCACGGTGGGGTCGGGAGAAGGTAACGGTAACTTCAGAGCAACATGAGGGTAGAAACGCGGTAGGTTGTCTGAGAAAGCGCAGTGCAGGGATACAAAGCATTTATAAATATAGTACCCAGTCATGAAACCCTTCCAGGATACACATCACAGGTGGTCCAGCGTGTATCTTATTTCATTTTAAACTTAAAGTTGAGGTTATATTTTTTGTAGGTCCACACTACATGCAAAAAAAAAAAAGGGAATCCCCAATCAAAGTTTTGACATAGGTTATTGGGGTTCCAGTTCTCGTTATCCAGACTGGCTTCAGCTTGGCAGATAAACGAACATTATGAAAGGCAATATTTTGACAAAGACTTTCTGTGTGAGACAGAATAATGATATTTTATTATGTAGAGCGCTGTGGTGTCCACACCCATTTTCACTTTCCTTTGGATAAGTGCGCCTGAATTTATAAGGAATGTTGCAATGTAAGTCTTTGCGAGACAGAAAATAAATGAAGATCTGTTTTTTATCTGTTTAATTTCCTCATTTCATGTCTCATACAGACACACTCGAAGTTACAAAGGCAACAATATAAGACCATGCATGTTCTGTTGAGGTTAGCCAGTAACCTTTCAGTTTTAAGTGCATAGTGTCAATACAGAAAGCAACACAAATCAGCCGCTGTCTCCACTGGACTTTCAGCGATACCTGTTCTCAGCTCACCTCACTCCCTCACACTGGTGTACCTGAAAATACACTACAATAAATTTTCTGTTAACTTCTCTTGATTAATCCGTTATGTTAAAATATCCTGCATCAAGTGATTCTTACTGAACAGTGGGTAGTGTAAGTGTGAGCACCGCTCAAGTGCTAGAGGAAAGGCTGAATGCCTATGGTTGTCACTAGTGGCTAGATCAAAGAATACCTCCCACCGGTAAAGATGTGTGGTCATGTGGAGTCGGTCAGTTAAGGAAACCACACGTGGTCAGGAACTATATTTTCTTACCTGGCACTGCCTTACGATCACTGTCGGCAGTTAAAAGGCTTACAGCATTAATCTCGCGAAACAACAAGTTAGTCTGGCAGTAGAGTAGCGATACAAAGATGGCAAGACAGCGGTAAGTTAGGGAGAGTTTTTTCCGTGTTGATGTGAGCTGTATGGTATGAGTTCCTGCTGGATGAAGGAATTCACTGACGTCATAGAAATCAGAGTAAAAATGCAGGTTTGCTGCATTAGGAGGCTGAGGCAGTGCTGTTAATGTGAACAGCAGCAAAGAAATGTGCAGCCAGAATCTCAAATACCTATTTAACCAAAGCGCCAGTATGACACACTGCAAAAACATCTCACTCATTTTAACGCTTTGCTTTCCTTAGGAAATTTCTGCAAGTATTTTGACTTACCAGCTTGAGCTTTTTGTCAGGTCAAAATTGCCAGAGATATATAAACCTCAATAAGGCATTCCCGGTAAAATAAAGGATAAATCTAAAGACAGATTTCCAGACGAGGCCTGGTATAAGGATGTATCTCATGCGAGGAGGTGCGTGCGCTGACCTCGGTCCAGTACTGCTGCTTGGTGTCCGAGTCCATGTGTGCGAACCCGCCCAGCACCAGGGCCTTCATGAGCGTGCGCTGTACGGAGCTGGACAGCAGGTTTAATGGCGGGCTGCGACTCGCGAACTGCTTGGCAAGATTCCACCAGTTCTCACACTGAATCACTATATTAGCCCTGTGGAACACAGGTCAGAGGGGAACACACATTACACACACATCAGAGCACCAGTTCTCACACTCAATCACTATATTAGCCCTGCGGAACACACGTCAGAGGGGAACACACATTACACACACATCAGAGCACCAGTTCTCACACTCAATCACTATATTAGCCCTGCGGAACACACGTCAGAGGGGAACACACATTACACACATATGAGCAACAGTATAGTTCTCACGCTGAAGGAGGAACTCGTCAGAGGGAGCACGCATTACACACACATTAGAGCACCAGTACTGGCTCAGAACAGCGTCAGAAAATTAAACTCAGAGCACCAGTTCTCACACTCAATCACTAATTAGTCCTGCGGAACCCTCCTTTTTGACACACATCAAAACCAGTTCTCACACTCAATCACCTTGTTTTAACGTCAAGGGGAACACCATTACCCACATCAAAAGTTCTCACACTCAATCACTAAATTTGAGAAACGTCAGAAAAACAACACAAATGGCACCAGTTCTCACACTGAATCACTATAGAACACACGTCAGAGGGGAACACACATTACACACATATGAGCAAACAGGAGGAGACCGTACACTGGCTAAGCTTGAAAATAAACTTGATTTAATCAACACCAGCAATGGAGTGCAAGCCCTCCTTTTTGAACGAGGAGTAAAACCAGTTTGACCCCCTTGTTTTAATAACAACACCAGCCCACCAAAATATTAAATTTGAAAAATTCAAAAACAACAAAATGGCAGCCCTCCAGCACAACTGATTGGTCTTTTGCTCATTCTTAATAATCTTGTGAAGTTTCATGATGATATGTGATAGCTAAGAGTAGAAGGTATTGTGAAATATGATTGGCTGATGTCGGCCATCTTGTTTTTGAAATAACCTTATAGATATCCATAGGTTCCATGACCAAAACCAAGCATACAAAATTTTAAGTTGACTGGGCCAGTGGTTCGGAAATTTTGCGTATTTTCATACCACCAAAGGACAGATTTATGATAGATTTGGTAGGCTTAAGTCTAATGGCCTGTTGATAAGGGATGAGAAGTTTGGTGATGATTGGACATTTCAATTCAAGAGTTAAAGCTCATTTTAGCAATAGAGATCACACCCACAAAATTCATTGCATTACAGTTGCCACATCTTTTAACACAGCAATTTTGTATTCAGAGCAGTACATAATCTTGGTCTGAAGATGTTGAGTACTAAAGTTCATGTGAATTATTGGCAATGTGTAGGAGGAGATAGAGGTTTTATCAAAAAATTAAAAATGCTGGAAAATTTACACAAATGCAAATGGGAGTGACTTATATGGACAAATTCGCCTGGACCCACAGAATCCAGGAAAAAAAGGATTTTGTTTTGGAGACCTATGGTTCAAAAGTTATAGGCCAAGTTTGTTGTTGCAGCACCACTTTGTGGTCAATGAATATAAAAATTACAAAAAATTTTGTAGTTGGTTTATTAAGGCATACACAGCAGTACTTCATTCCTTGCTAATCCTATTTATCTCACACTAATCCAGCAAATGCGTAAATGAATTTAATGAACTTCTGAAGAACATGGCTCAACCAAACTATATGAAAAAAGATTGTGTCTAATTTCACCTACCAGTTGTAACGCCCTTCAGAGACCCATAATACTGGGTGAAACATTCAAACTCCCTTACCATGGAGTATCTCTGCTCTCTAGAGATCTACACTGAACTCAATTATTCCCCCTCCCCACCAGTAGGGGGAGGTAGTAAAGACCTCACCTCTCTCTCCTCTCCACCAGAGTGACCAGCAGCTCCACCGTGTCATTGGCCAGCTCTGGCTCCGAGCTCCAGACGGACAGGTTGCTAATCACCTTCTCCAGCAGGTATCCCACAATCCACTGCGCCCCTTCCGTGTCGGCCCCAAAGGCCATGCTGAGGGGTACACTGATCTGCAGAGAGAGAGAGAGAGAGAGAGAGAGAGAGAGAGAGAGAGAGAGAGAAAAGAAGGTGCCGACAATAAGGATCAAACTATAGAGACCTCCCTTCTGTTCCAACTACCTCGATAAGCACATTAGCAAAGCGTTTTAGGTGAAATTTGAGAAATGTGCTTCTTCAGTGTTTACATAGTTTTGAGAGACACATGACAGAACTTTTATTTCCAACCCCTGGAGTTTACCTCTTCACCTGATGGTCCATATCTTTCACTCCTACGCTCACCTGGCTATAGAGCTTCTCGTCCACCAGCAAGTAGGTCTTGGCCCAGCGCCGGAGGAACCAGACAATGTCTTTACCCATCTGTGGGCTCAGCAGGTCCGTCAGACTGGCTCTTGTGGCTCGGGACTCGACCTCTGATGTCCGCAGCACCGCAGACAGTAACCTGGGCAACATAGGGAGGGGGGGCTGAGAGGGCCTGCCTGTGCACTACCAGTCATTATCTATAAACACACAGAGCAATCCGTAAGGATCGGGACAGACGCCATTTTTCTTTTCAGGTCAAGCACTCCAGTACACAGGATTTTATAACAATCATCATGAGGTAACAAACCAAGAAGGAACTGCAGTCCTTTTAAAACAGTGTCATTTTCTACATTCTATACTCTTCACAGTAAAAATCAGCGTTGGACGTGCATGCGCCTGTGATTGTGGGTGTGTGACTGCATAATGAAAGGAAAAGGCTGGGGATTGTTAGTGAGCATGACCTTCATTTCCACCTGCCACGGATCTGCCTGAATAATGCAGTAAGGAGCGCAGGGCGGGCGAGAGGGATGGGACGGCGCCAGCAGCTTGGCTGACAGGAGCCTGGAGCCGTGCCAGCGAATTCCCAAGGCTTCTGACAGAACCCGACGGTAGTCGGCCATGAGACTGATGGCGCGTGGCATGCCACACCCCCGCCGGGCGCCGAATTTGCCCAGGAATCTGCCTGCAGCCGACCAGGATAAACTTTAAAAGCGCAAAGCGCCGGAACACAATGACCCAGGGTAACGGCATGCTTTTGTGGGGGGGCACTGGATCACAGGATTTAGGACGCCCCGTATGGTTCACGAGTCGCCACCGCCTCCAGCAGTGTTACAACTGCACAGCGATAGGATGACGCTCATATTTCCCCGTGCGTTAACCACTCTCAGATAAAGAGCCAGAAATGTCCCGTGCCCTTCAGCTATGAAGTTTTAGAAGAGGTCCTTTTGATGTCCAGCTTTTCCAGGACTTTCGAGGACGGCTGGACCCCTCAGCAGTTTGTCGTCAGTCTAGAACTCTCAGATGGAGCTGAGACAATCCCAGCATGCCATGCTCCAAGTGCATAAACTCATGATGACTGACATGGTCGGAGAACAGTTGAAAACTAAAGGCAGAGTAGTTAAGAAAAGGACAAATAATAGGAGAAAAAGCGTGCAACAATATGGGATTTCCCATAATGCACTGTGCAGGTTGAAAAAGTCCACTGAATGGACAATTCTCATCTGGAAATGAGCTCCAGCTCCTCTTACAAGTGATTTGCTCAAAGAAAGACCTCTGCCATGGGCGGATTAAAGACAGAAGTGATCCATTCACCGGTCTGTTCGCCATCAATAACCTGCTTAATCTTAGCCATGGTCACTGAGGGTGCAGGAGCCTATGCAAGTATGCACTGGGCAAAAGGCATAAACTAACAAGAGCCAAGTACACTCAAAATATGCCCATCAGGCACATTGTCAGTAAAAACATTTAAGTGACTGCAGTGTATTTACATCACTGGCATCTCTTGCTGCAAGATAATATATTGTTATCAGTACAGACACATCGGAGTAAATTTTAGCCGGACTTCATTTAGACCATCAGATATTAAGTACTGTTCAGTAGTGCTAACTCAGACCAGCCTGTTTTTCAGAGGGTGAGGATTGGCAGCAATCAAATTGCTTACAAATCATAAACTTGTTTTTAATGCTTTTTTTTTTTTAAACTTTATAAACCTCCCACTTGGACATCCAAGAATATTACAACTCGGAAAAAAATTAGCAATAAAGGTCCCCTTTAATTGCTGAAGGTTGATCCCAGTCATTTTCTGATTTAGTACAGTAAATTTATTGCATCTTGCTCCTTTAATGAGTAAATAAATGGATAAATGTGGAAATCATTGACTGCCCCGAATCCATAAAACTCTTAAGAATTCAAAATGAGGCGCTCGGAGGAAAATCATTTCAAACCACAACATCCATCCAGGTCACAGAACAGTGGACCATACACTCTCAAGGTCCAGGGACTATTTGCCACCATTTTTGCTAAATATGGCCCATATTATCCAACAAAACAGGCCGTCATGGCCTCCCCTCAGCTAATTAACTGAGAGCTTCACTCCAGATGTCCCTGACTGAGAGGTTGCCATCATAGTGAATGCAGGACTTTCAGGGTTTCTTCAGTGCTTCCAATCACAGCACAGTGGCCTTCAGCCATCTACCTTACCTGATCACAGAGTCTGTCCTGTTGCATCCTGGGATAGAGCAGGCCTTCTCTCCAGGCGAACCCAGGATCTGCAGTGTGGTGTTGATGTCCACCTCCGTGGCGTGGCTGATGGAGTGCTCCATCACCTCTGAGGGGATGAGGGGCGTCTCACTCTGGGGGTCGTCCGCTAGGAGGTAGCCTGTTCCCCGCCACCCCAAAAAAAACACATTACACCCTATTTTACACAGCCAAAGTATTTTTGCTGTGGAACCAAGTGATGAGGCTGATGTGTAGAGTAAGGAGTGAATGAATGCGTTACTGACCAGGAAGTATACAAATAGGACCAAGGGCCCTGTAGCTTACCAGCAAGTAGTCTTATAGCGATGACACAATTTATGAAAACTTCATGTGAAGTTTGACATTTGAATCAATGAAAATCAATGTCAAGGCCACTAAATAAAAGTTCAAATACATTTATAGGACCTCCTGTAACACAAACACAATCAAGCTCTGAAGCAGTTTTGGTGATACAAGTCATTAAAAATTCAATATGTCAATTGTGAAATTAAAGGCCACAGAAAGTCAAGTTGTGGTCAGCAAATGGACTTCATATATGACTTTATAAATGTTTCTATATAAACCTTGGCTCAATCTGTGACCATTTTGATGATACAAGTCATTGTAATTTCACTGTCAAGTTTGACCCTCAAAGGTCACTGACAGTCAAGTTGAATGTCACCAAATGAAAGTTCATCCGTGACTTCCTAGATGTCAGTAGCACAAACCTAGGCTCCATCTGTGACCATTTCAATGATACAAGTCATTGAATTTTCACTAGGTCACATTTGACCTTTGAAGGTCAATAAGAAGGTCGCCGAATGAAAGTTCATATATGACTTCCTAAATGTCTCTAAAACAAACCTAGACTACATCTGTGACCATTTTTGTAATGGACAAGGGATCACCCAACTTTTCAATATTAAAATATGATATGGAAAAAATATATCAAATATTTCAACCTTCAAAAAGGTCCCCTAACATTCAAGTTGAATGTCACCAAATCAAAAGTTCATATGTTGACTTCCCATGAAAGTTCATGACTAATGTCACAACACAAACCTAGGCTCCATCTGTGACCTTTTCAGTCACAGAAGTCATTGAATTTTCTCTTGGCCTAGTTTGACCTTTGAAGGTCAATATAAATGTCATCAAATGGAAGTTCATATATGACTTACTATACGTCTCCAATACAAACCTACACTCAATCTCTAATGATTTTGCTGATGCAAGTCATTGAAATTTCACTGTATAGTTCGGCTGTTGAAGGTCACTGAAGGTCAAGTTCAAGGTCACCCAATGAAACTTCATACGTGACTTCCTATATGCCCACAGTACAAACCTAACCTCTATCTGTAATAGCTTTGGTGATAGAAGTAATTGAAATTTTACTATGTGAAGTTTGACCTTCGAAGGTCACCAAACGTCAAGTTCAAGGCCACAAAATGAAAGTTCATGTATGACTTCCTATACATCTCCAATACAAACCGAAACTATCAGTAACCATTTTGCTGACATAAGTCATTGAAATTTCACTGTGAAGTTTGGTCATTCAAGGTCACTGAAGGTCAAGTTCAATATCACCAAATGAAACTTCATACATGACTTCCTATATGCCCACAATACAAACCTAAGCTCTACCTGTAATAGTTTTGGTGATAGAAGTTGTTGAAATTTCACTATGTGAAGTTTGACCTTCGAAGGTCTCCGAAGGTCAAGTTCAAGGCCACCAAATGAAAATTCATATATGACTTCCTATAAGTGTTCAATACACATATGTTCCCAATCTTCAATATTTTCAAGCATAGAAGCCTTTGAAAGTTTTAACATTTTGCTTGACCTCAAGTTTGACCTTTCAAGGTCATCTGAGGTCAAGTTTAACAGAGCCAAAATATAGGTCATATATAACTTCCTATGTCAGTAATACAAACTTAATCTCTATCTGCAACCATTTACCTTCGACAGGCGATTTGGCCCATTCTCCATAAGACCTAATGTTAAAGTACAGCGCCCCCACTAGACCCATTTCCGTTGATTCAATCAAAATGGCACTCGCACTGTACATAAAGTGTATCAATGTGAGTTGATTGCCAGATTTAGAAAAAACGTTATCGGACACTTTTGAGAAATAATTTTTTGAAATTTCAAGTCATATCTTTTAACATTGTTAATATTTTCCCTGACTTCGAGTTTGACCTTTCAAAGTCACCTGTGGTCAAATTTAATATTGCCAATATATAGGTCATACATGCCTTCCTATATGTCGATAATACAAACCAAATGTCTATCTGCGACCATTTGGCCTCCACAGGCCATCTTGCATATTCATAAAGTACAGCGCCCCCACTAGACCCACTTCCGTCGATTCAATCAAAATGCACTCACACTGTACATTGTCGGTACTAAGGTAAGTTCATTGCCTGATTTAGAAAAAAATTTATCACGCAGTTTTTGAGAAATAATTACATTATTATAAAAAATATAATTTTAATATATATTATTAAAAAAATAATTTAATAAAATTTCTCAGTCCTATCTTTAACATTGGGGCCAAAATTTCAAGGGCCCATAAAACAGACAAAAATGATTCAATCTAAAATCCGAAAAAAAAACGTCTGGAGATATGGTCTAGTAGTATGTTATCGCAAATTTACACGAAAATTCATCAGGCCAAAAAAAGGTAAAAAATGTTCCGGACGACGGACCACGACAAGGTTGAACATCTAATAAACCGTAGGCCAAAATGATCCAGTCAGACGGCAAGTGCTGACCTGTAACTAGAATTAGCCAGTGGATGTCCTCGTAGAGGTCATCCAGAACTTTCCGGTCCACGGCCTCGGGTCCTGGTGAGGCCAGGAGCTGCTGCTGGTGTCGCTGGAGCTGCCCGTGCAGCCGGGTCACACGGTCCTCCAGCAAACTGTCATGCAAACAGTGAGCGGTTTCAAAGGTCATGCACCACCAATCTCACAACACACAAATGCTTCAAGAATGCAAGAAAACACACGGCACAATGCAGATGACGTTACAGTATAGAAAACTGCAAACACACGACACGTGACTTATGACACAAGTAACACTTAATGTTAGGTTCCACTTAGTTTCTCCAGAAAACAGAGCAACCCAGCCTGAGATATGGTCCCTCTCCAACCTAAAAACCCTGGACCCTGGTCGGAGGTTCACCTGGTGAGCAGCGGGATGGAGTGGTCGGCCGCAATGCGTCCCAGCATGCCGATGCTGGCCAGCTGGTCAGAGAAGAGCTCGCGGTCATCCTCCTGCAGCTCGTTAATCTCATCTTCTTCGTGGGAGGCTACGCCGTTAGCGGTCTAGAAAGGAGGAGACAGAGGGAATGAGAAACATTCCCGTGCTCAAAACACGCCAGCCGCGAAAAATCCCCAGCGCAGGAAATCAAACGATATCATGCAGCAAGAATGTAACTCTACAGCGACCAGACCCACAGTTATCCCAAACTTTCCAAACGGTCAAAAAACAGTTTTCCTCAGAACTTGGGTGAACTGCCACATAAAAATGGAGGTAATAGTAGAGTGCTGGTTCTGCAGCAGTGCTAAAATCTCCTGGCCTGAAGTACAGAGCATGTAGCCCAGGGCAGGACACCTCAAATATGCCCCACTAAACACAGGGAAAGCGAGGTGCTGCTTTGAGCAGCCAAAGACAGGACTGAGTGACAGACAGAGAGAAAGATGCCTGGAGATGGAGGGATGATGAGAAGGACAGAAAGCTGGAGGGAGGGGGCGTGGCCTCACCAGGTTGCGCGTGCCGTCAGGCGCGGCGAGGTGACACTGTATGTAGGAGTTGAAGACCTGCACAGCGGGTTGGATGAAGCAGCCGCGGGGGAAATGCTCGTCGTCCTGCAGCAGCGTCAGCCAGGACTCTAGCAGCTTATCGTACGCCTCCATGTACACCATATCGTCTTTATCCAGCTGTGCACACACAGCACACACATGCACACACACACAAGCCGTTTCAGGGAGACACTCTTACAGGGGATACGCTTCATGTTACACTCACATATCACACGCACTCGAGCACCACACTTTCGCACCCGTAACATCAAATCACATCCCTTACACCAGAACCACACCTCAACACAAGATTATTTAACATCATACATTGGCGAAGTCATGCAGCAATCACATCGCCCCATCTCAAACTGGATCACTTCCTGATGGTAAAATACACTGACACAGTACTTTTGCCCAGAATATCTGATGGACATGCTCAGATTGAACCTCTGCCCAGACTGCAGTACAGCCCTTCAAACTGTGGGGGTTCATCCTTCAGTCTATTAATTATACTGCCCTACAAAGGCTAAGTGCAGTAACTACGCAATAATTTAAACAGTAAAAAAATGGCTTCAGAGTTTGTTTGCTGTCGCAACAAATAAAAAGTCAGCACTTCTATGATGGATTATGATTGACTGACTCATCATGGTATAATTTCTGTCCAAATAAATCCTGACCTCAATATACTTTCTGGCCCAAAACTGTAACTCACATTTTGCCCAATATGTAGTTACTGCACATAGGCTTTGTAGGGCAGTATAGTCCTAAAATGACCAATACGGGCACCTCACAAACCAACATGAGGTCCTCGTAAGACCATTCTTAGATAAACCAACCCCCTTCCAGAAGTATGAACACTGCATCAGCATACATCTTATGCACTTATAAGTAAAGTGCCTTTACATTTCTCCTGCTACACAGCCGCCCGTGTCTGTAGTATAGGCGTGCTGTGGGACCCTCACATACGACCCCGCTAATCCAGACAAGCCACTTCCTCACCACTTCCTCCAGGGCGGCGCTGCGGCCGAAGGAGCAGGTGAGCATGGTGAGGCAGGTGATGAAAGAGGAGAAGAGCTCGCTCGGCAGCGCCGTCAGGATGCTCCGCGGGAAGTTCGTGATCAGGTTACTGATGATGTTGGAGATTCCCACAGCCTCCGAGTCCTCCATCTCGATCCTAGAGGGAAAAAAACCCCACATCCATCACAAAGAAGGACTCACTGTCTACACGCTGGAACAGTACTCACATCTATTAGCACCCTGGAGTCAATATCGACCCATTAGAGCCATGAGTTTAAATAAAAGAAGCAATGGGTGAAACATTTCTGATGGGATGTGTCTATTAAGTGTATTGAGGTCTTTGTTTTAGTCCCTGTTTGTTTGTTTGTCTATTAGTGAACAACATAACTCAAAAAGTAATGCACGGATTTGTCTGAAATTTTGTGGGTGGATTGCTATTACATCAAGGATGGACCCTATTGATTTTCACCGCAATCAGTGAAACAATATGGCCGCCACGGCAGCCATCTTGAAATCCTATGACACGCGATAACTTTGCTCCCACCCATGGGAGCTTGCACCCATGGTGCCTTAGCGGAGGTTTGCACTCTACGAGTGCCTCTAGTATTGAAATGAATCCCTTTGTGTGCAGCAGTTTTTTTTTTTCTTTAAAGAGCTACAATATTAATCTGTTAAATTGTTTCCCACTTGAAAATGAAAATGCCATCTATGAGACTGCACTATGTTACCTTGATTGCACAAATCAGGCCACCTCAAAAACCCTGATGTTGAAAATGATACCACAACATGATGTTTAATTAGTGTGATTGGCGCTAGTGTTCACCATATTAATATACTGCGACAAATCCAACTTCTGTGAGAGGCTTCCAGCATATCAGAGCATATCTTGAACAGCTGTACCGCAAAGACTGTTGGGCACACCGTAATAAAGAATTTCTATGCGATAAACTTTGTGCCACTGTGAGAACTGCACTGAATGAGCTCAAGGTCACTACTTAACAACGGTAAAGAGAGCGAGCTCGTATTCCTTGCGCAGTCCAGAAAAGCAGCTTTTTGACACATCTGTGACTTTACTCTATCCTCAAAATTATTTCTCATTTTCAACCAAGGTCAGAGCAGAAATTGCTCACAGATGGAAGTGCTCATTCCTTAAGTCCCATTTACCCCAGTAGAATTTGGCAGTGCAGTAGTATTTGTTCCAGGCAGGCCTACCGTAATGCCACTCAAAACATCATCAGCTGGATCTAAATGCAAGCAGAACAATCTAATTAGCACAGATTATTTGGCTCCCACTCAGAGGTAACCCGTGCCATGAATTTCCGATGATGCAACTGGAAAAAGCGCCAGGAATAGGTGATTACGGAGCCCCCCTTTCCAGTTCATTCCTCTTCCTGAGTCATAAGTTCCCAACTGAACTGTCATAGTTAAATATACCGCAGTAATGGCCCCTTCTCTCCACTACCCCCCCTACTTAACCCTTTACCGCACAAGTCTGTTAGGCTGATAGAAACCACATTCATAAAACCCTTGAGGAACAGGGACAGGAGCACACAACATTTCCACTCCTTTATGTCACTTTAAAGATCAGTGTAAAGAAAGTGTAAGAAATTAATATTTTATATTTAAACCTGGTATTTGAAACATTGAGTATTTGCTACTTGGATTCAGTAAATAGATGACATCGTTAGTGAACGTATTCAGTGCACATAGTGACAGTTGAGGTAGTTGATGCGCTTAACAGGCATGATTTATGCTGGCTTTTAGCAATCAAGGTTGTTCTGTACACAAGTTCCCCGTGAATGTCAATGCAGCTAAAGCCTGTAAATGCAGTTAATGTGAACTGTAAATGCTGCTAAAGCTTGCTAGGCAAACTGTTAATGCTGACTGTAAATGCAGTTAATGGTAGCTGTGAATGCTCTTATTCTTGCGGTCAAAACAGTAGATGTCCGTTTTATTTGTCTACCTACGGGTACAAATAAAGTAACCTGTTACCTGTATGCCGCCAAGGCTGGCTGTAAATGCAGTTAATGCCTACGGTAAATGCTAGTGATGATGGCTGTAAATGTTGTTAATACTGGCTGTAAATACAGGCTGTAAATGTTGTCAATGCCATCTGTAAATGCAGTTAAATGACGGAGGTAAATGCTATTAAGGCCGGCTGGAAATGCTGCTGGTGCCAGCTGTAACTAAGCTTGATGCTGGAAGCAAAAACTGTTAATGCTGGCTGTAAATACAGTTAATGCCACCAGTAAGTGCTGCTAATGATGGCTGTAAAAACTTAATGCTGGCTGTAAATGAGGCTAATGCTGGCTGTAAATGAGGTTAATGCTAGCTGTAAATGAGGCTAATGCTGGCTGTAAATGAGGTTAATGCTGGCTGTAAATGAGGATAATGCCGGCTGCAAATGCAGTTAATGACAGTGGTAAAGCCTGCTGGAAATGCTGCTGGTGTCAGCTTTAAATGTGGTTGATGCTGGTAGTAAACAATGTTAATGGTAGCCGTAAATGGCATTAATGCTAGCTGTCAAAGCAGTGAGTGCTGCAGCAAATGCAGTTAATGTTGGCTGTACATGTTGCTAGTGCTGGCCGTGAATGTTGGCAATGCTGGCTGAAAATGAGGCTAATGCTGACTGTACCGGTTGCCAATGCTGGCTCTAAATGAGGCTAATGCTTGCTGTGAACACTTATGGTGGCTGTGAATGGCAGCTGTAATTGCAATTAATTATGGCTGTAAATACTGTAAATGGGTGTACATGCTGCTATTGCTGGCTGTAAATGAGGTCAACGCTGGCTGTAATCACCGATAGCTGTATGTGCAGTTAATACATGTGGTAAATGCGGGCTGTAAATGTCATTAATGACTAGTAAATGTGAGCACTAAATGCAGTTTATGTTGACAGCAAACAGAGTCAATGCTGGCTGTAAATGCTGCTAATGCTGACTGTAAATGCGGCCAATACAGGCTGAATATTCTGTTGATACTGCCTGTAAATCATTCTGGCCATAAATACTGTGCATGCTGACTGCAAGTGCTGCTCATGCTAGTTATAAGCACTAATAATGCTGACTGTGAAAGCCAACAATGCTGGCTGTACATGCTGATCGTGCTGGCTGTAAAAGTGGTTGACGCTGGCTGTAAATGCAGTTAACGCTGATTCTACATATAATTAATGTTGTTGTGCACACGGTTCCATTCAACTGCACTCAGGCCGATTCAGAATGTAGTTCAGGCAGTTTGTGAATGATGTGTAGCACAATCACCATGCCCATATGGGCTGGGCAGATTTTTTTTTTTTTACTTCAGAACTTCAGTAAAATCAGACTTCTGCGCACAGCTGTGGTTGTCTTTGCGGATCACTACACAATACAAAAATGGTTACAGAAAATTAAATCCTCTGAGAAAAGAAAATATTATGATCGAAAATGGGCAAATTTTTTTAAGTAATGCTTAAAACAATATTGCTGGGTAAAAATATTTAACATGTTCTTATAAAAAATGAGGTTCGCTTGGACATATGGATTACACCCAGTGATAATGCACAAATAACGCTACATTTATGCAAAGCTGAAGCATTTAAATTTGCTAAAACATTTCTGAAGGATCCATAACTTTGCAGTATCCTTCCTGTAACACCGCGTGTTTGAAAATAGACATTCAGAGAATTGTTGTTCATAGCAAGCAGAACTTCAAACGTATGAAGATGTAAACATAAATGCTCATACATTGAGTACTGATTTGGCGAACAATCTGTCGAAAGCACTGAATACAAACAGTGAGAGTTCAAAGAAGTTGCTACTGTGTGTTTTAACACGATTATGCAATAATTCATTTTGCTGACTCACCTTTTCCTGAAGCTGTTCGATCAAAATGATGTACAATGGTCTTTCAACCCTGAGCAGATCTAGATGCTCACAAATTACTCATGTTATTTCCATAACTTCGACCTCTCCGCTTTAAAAATGAAAAAACTCTTAACTTCAGGCTAAGTCATGAAGATTTCACCACACACATTGTAGGCAACCTATAAATAGTCTTAACCCTGCTATTTCCTTCAGAAACACACAAGGCTTTCTTTTTGGACAAAAAACTCTGTAACCTCCGATCACATCATACACTGGGGGTTATCAAACATCCCGGGAGCAGGTATTCCAGGAATATGCGATCTATAAAGAATGTCACGAGTTAAAATACTGCGTCTCATGTAAATTAGTGCACATTTCATTCTTGTCTTTGTCGTTTTTTAATGGTAGAAGGGAAGCTTAAATTTCAGGCATTTTCTGGGTACAACAAACTTACTGAGTGATTTGGGCAAAAGTTATTAATTTTCCATTTTTAAGGCAAGTTTTGGGATTGGGCCTGGCAATTGTGCTAAAAATCAACATCGTTGAGGCAGTAGGGAACATGGCTGATTTGGTAGCACAAGCAGTTGTGAACATCACTGCCGTGGTCGAGATTGCGGTGAATAAGTTATTTCCTGTGGTCGCGGTTGATGCCACGGTGACCTCACCCGTTGATCATGCTCAGTAGGCCCTCCACCAGGTGAGCCAGGTAGGACACACGGGCGCTGTCGTCGGGGAAGATGGGGCCGTGCATGGAGGCCAGCTGGGCCAAGCACTGCAGGGAGTCCTGGGCCATGTCTGAGTCCTCCCGAATCTTCTTATGTACCTGGGACAGGGAGAGAGAGAGAGAACGCCCATCACCCAACAGGCTTCTGCTTAAGGCCTCCCCCTGCTGGCCAATTTCCTCAAAGACTTCCGCAGTCCTTCTGCAAAGACTGGAATTTTCGAAACCAAAGCAGAAATAAACCGTAAATCGGTGATAGGAAATGAAACTGTCTGGTGAGCACCACACAGAGGGGCAAATACATCACGATCCGGAAAAAGCATGTCTGGATTTACCCTCAAAAAAACCCAAACTATGACAGACAGAGCTTGCAAGGCTATACAAGTACAGTGAATAGTTTTTCAAAATCCAGAAGTTCTAAAAGAACTGGTGATAATTTGAAAAGTGAAGCTATTGGAGCCATTTCCAATTCATCACCATGCCCTTGATAAACCAGAGATATGCTCACCTTCCTCTGCGCTGATCCGAGCGGTTTTGAGTCGTAACGCTATAACACTCCCTCCCACGACCCAGTCCACATGTGAACACAGACAGGAGATGGGGGGGGGGGGGGGTCACCTCATTGTGCTAAAACTCCTTCAGTGCCGGTGTGGAGCCTCCATACAGCACAGACACGATGAATGACTGTAACCGGTATCACAGAGACCGGAGAGGACAGCTTATCTCCAGACCTGAGCTACCCGACACACACCCCAAAGAAAGAGCTCAGCTTCAACGCACGACACCGCCAACCCGCATCCCCAAAACAGCGCTTCCGGAAAAATCCACACAACAGTGAAGAGCCAGTACCAGTGACCCTGCTACGTCTTCTGGCATGTCCTGACTAGAGCAAGTGTCACACACACAGCCTCTAAGTCCCGATTCAAACTCCCCCTCTCAATCCCAAGGTAAAGACGAATAAAGGCTGGCAGACGTCTGTGCCAAAGGCCAGAGTATTATTCATTGATTCCCTGGAAATGAGGAGAGCGAGCAAGAGAGAGAGAGAGAGAGCAAGCACTACAGAGAGAGAGAGACAAAAGAGGAAGAGTAAGGCCAGATGACAGCTAGCTGCACGCTTTCTAAAAGCAGCAACGGTGAGGGCAGGCTGCGCTACACAAACTATGCCGATCTCCTTGAGCTGGGCTATAGTTGGAGACACTGGGGGGGCGGGGGGCACAAAGCCAGAATGCCCCTCGAACAGAGATAATCCTATTTATAGAGGGGAAACAAAAGGCCAACATTCTCCGGCTATTATAATGGAAGAACACGACAGCCTTGGTAACCAGCAGTGAGACATTTCCCCCTCCCATCCGCACACTCCACTGCTACTGTAAACCAATTCAGGCTACTCAGAAGGTGGGGTGATTAGCCTTTGTTACAATATTAGAAACAATCAGTTACACGCCAAAAGAAACCTCTTCCTGGATCAAATTAGTGTAAACAAGCCCATTTGTGCAAAAGCATGCTCAAACAACGACAAACCGCTCCAAATCAAGGGGAATAATCATCTTATGGGAACAGAGGGCAGCCAACCTGGAATGAATAGGACTTTCAAAAGAAATCCCGAGTGTATCACTCTATAATCAACTGCTGTGCGTACGCATGCATGTCTGCACAAGCTAACCTAAGACAGCCTGGGAAAATACAGGAAATGCTGGTTAAGTGATTTGCCTCACTGCGCAGAGGAAGAGGAGAGCGCGGTGAGCGGGTGAGACAGCACTGCCCCTCTGTGGTAACCCCCAGCTGTTATCTGGCCTTTCAGTTCCAAGCGCCTTCATTCAGTCACTGTGTTTTTCCGACCAGAGCTGTGGTCTTAATTCTGCTCTGTGAGACCTGTCCCTCTGGGACGCCGACCCTGATGTGGGGTCGTGGAGCGGGGAGCTGGCCTGGCGCGCTTTAATGTGCCCCCTAATCCTGAGGTCGGGGGGTAATCCTCTGACCCCGCGGCGCGTGGCGTGCCTGGGGCCTCCGACTCTGGCACAGCTGAGTCCCCCCCGAATGCGCATAACAGCTGCTACAGATCCGCCCGCTGCAACTTCAGCTCAAAAACTCTCGCAACGTCACCCACCCAGAACCCATACCCGTCAGAACCCATAAACCTTCACATCGGCTTCCAGGTTCTTGTAACACCTCGCTTCACCCCCTAATCGAAATACTCAATCTCAGATAGGGTGGCAAAAGGCTGAAGCAATGCCTGGTAATGAAGCTCAACAAGCAGTTATCTGAAGTGAGGTTGTTGAGAGGGCTTGCCTACTACAGTACCAGCGTGGATAAAGGTTCCACTTTTGCCAACGCGCCGTCGGCCGTGTTCAGCCAAAAGTCAGATGGACGTGCCCTGCTCACTGAACCGAGAAGTAGAATGAGTGAGAAGGCATGTTGGCCGGCCGTTTCACACATACCTTAGTGTAAATCCCTGTCACAAAGAAGTCCAAATAAGTTCAGCGTTGAAATTTTTACGTCAGACAACATTACGTCCATTATATTTGTAGTATAGTATAAACGCCTGAAGTAATTTTTGCTACAGATTTTCTTTCGCACAGTTCGCTATATATCTATTTCCAGGAAAGTTAATGTCCGCAAATTCATGTATTTTTGCCATAATATTTTTGCCATAATATTTGCTGATAAGAATTAAGAAATGAAACCTTTAGTTCTAAAGCGTCCGTTATCGAAGAAAGCAAAAAAACGTTTTGCCACCACTTTAGTATTATTTAAATTATAAACAAAACCCGCACTTCTGAAAATAGAAATAAAATACGCAAATATCTATGTAGTTGTAACTTACAATAACGGTGTCACTTTTTCCTAAGTACGCAAGAAATGTTTTGGCCTTTGGAAATCCAGAGGTTTTAGTGCTCATTGTGTATAGCCGAACAACTCTCAGTCAAGAAAGTGGTGACTCGTTCAGTCGGATCAAATGGTTGAACGTAAAGTGTACTAACTTTTGTCGCCTTTTGCTCATAATTTGAGAGCTAATCTCAAGAATAAACTTTGGCTGTTACCGACAAATTAACGCGATAAAGCCCTTCTCAGTTGCAAGTGTCATGGGGTAGCACGGATTAAAAACTGTTCTCACAGCGGGACTGATTATGTTTTCACATCTGTGAGAAATTATCACTTATCCGCCCTAGGTATACAGTGTCAAACATTTATATTCAGATTTAATGGCATAGTTATCAATTTGCGAAGTGTGCAAGCCAATGTCTTACATTATTAAGACCAATATTTTGCCACTCCAAATTATCAACATTTACAGTGACACGAGCAAGATTTAAAATTTTGGGCATCCAACGAGAAACTATAAATGTATTAATAAATATTTTGTGACAATAGATGCGTAAGTTGTCATCCATGAGGAAAGCGTTCCTACTTCATGACTACTCCTACTTCTAACTGCCTCTTACAGAATTAGATATTTTAAAACACTAATAACAAAAACATCGATTGACTTGTAAATAAGTCGTATCCGAAACAGTTGCGGTAGTTTATTCTTGCCAAAATCAAGGCCTGCAATAACATCTGGTACACACCAGTCATACCCAAAAACCGCTCCCCTCTATCGACAGTCCCCCCAAGTTCTGCCTGCCGAGACTACACAGACACCTGTTGTAATCCTACACCACCCGCCAGGCCGATCAGAGAAAGATGGACGAAAACGCGAAGCCAATTTCTTGTTAACTTTAGCGGTACCTTTATCCACGCTGGTACTGTATCTGCAATACATTTAATCGGGTTTGTTTAATTAAAAAGTCGTTCAGGAGAAAAGTAGAGGACTTCAGCAAATGAACAATTCAGCGTCTAAACACGGAGAAGACGAGCTTCTCGATGGGTCACTCTGTGAGAGAAATTCTCCATGGGTCACTCTCTGAAACAGCTTCTCAATGAGTCACTCCGTAAGACAGCTCCTCTATGGGTCACTCTCGGAGACAGCATCTCTATGCGTCAATCTCGCGACGGCTTCTCTACGGGTCAATCTCTGAAATGGCTTCTCTATGGGTCACTCTCTGTGACGGCTTCGCTATGGGTCACTCTCTGAGACGGCTTCTCTAGGGGTCACTTTCTGTGACTGCTTCTTTACGGGTCACTC
This sequence comes from Gymnothorax javanicus, assembly GCA_029692085.1. Taxonomy (NCBI): domain Eukaryota; kingdom Metazoa; phylum Chordata; class Actinopteri; order Anguilliformes; family Muraenidae; genus Gymnothorax; species Gymnothorax javanicus. The sequence goes on along the minus strand of CM056205.1, from coordinate 56,585,785 downwards.
TCTCTCCGGGTCACTTTCCGAGACGACTTCTCTACGGGTCACTCTCCGAGACAACTTCTCTATGGGTCACTCTCCGAGACGACTTCTCTACGGGTCACTCTCCGAGACGGCTTCTCTACGGGTCACTCTCCTTTCACGGGTCACTTTCTGGCTTCTCCACGGGTCACTCTCCTGAGAGGCGGCTTTCTCACGGGTCAATCTCGAGACGGCTTCTCTAGGGGTCACTTTCTGTGACGGCTTCTCTACAGGTCACCCTCCGAGACGGCTTCTCTACGGGTCACTTTCTGTGACGGGTTCTCCACGGGTCACTCTCTGAGACTGCTTCTCTTCGGGTCACTCTTGGAGACAGCTTCTCTACGGGTCAATCTCTGAAATAGCTTCTCTATGGGTCACTCTGTGACAGCTTCTAAACGGGTCACTCTCTGAGACGGCTTCTCTACGGGTCACTTTCTGAGACGGCTTCTCTACGGGTCACTCTCTGAGACGACTTCTCTCGGGTACGTGGTCCTTTCAGACGGTTTCACGGTGACTCTCTTGACGACAGTCAATCTCTCTCACGGGTCACTCTCTGAGACGGCTTCTCTACGGGTCACTTTCTGAGACGGCTTCTCTTGGGTCACTCTCCGAGACGTCTTCTCTACGGGTCACTCTCTGTGACGGCTTCTCTACGGGTCACTCTCTGTGACGGCTTCTCTACGGGTCACTCTCTCTCTTCTGACGGTCTTCACGGGTCACTCTCGAGACGGCTTCTCTACGGGTCACTCTCTGAGACGGCTTCTCTACGGGTCACTCTCCGAGACGGCTTCTCTACGGGTCACTCTCTGTGATGGCTTCTCTACGGGTCACTCTGAGACGGCTTTGCTACGGGTCACTCTCTGAGACAGCGAACCCACTTTTGCTTCGTAGGAAAATTAGCCTAGCTTCATGGCAGCTATTCAGTGGGGACATCTGAAGAGAAAACTCTTACAAGATATAAATACAGGTCATACGTTGGGACTTACATATGCATTATGCGCGACTGCATCTCACACCAAGTGTTTCTAAAATAAAGACAACGGTTGACAAAATGCTATCTTATGGCTAGTTTATTTTATTATTTAGTTTTTAAAGCCCACCCAACAGAAAAAAAAAAAATTTGTTCAAGACTTCTTATATGACATCCATGGCATATCCTCTTGTCTTCTTCAGTCAACAACGACCCAACTTCAATTACGTTGTACTACTGCCCCACTCATGAGGGATGTAGAAAAATCCGTGTAATTTCATATGATCCCCAGAACTCACTCATTGGTCATACATATTTTCAAATGCTGATGTTGTCCATTGAAAATGTTAAAACCACGTACAACCGCTTCCTACTTAAGCTAAACCTGCCGTCATTGGGGCACTTTTCGTAGTCAGGTGGAACTGAGGAGGTAACATAAAATACCGCCTCATCCGTGTCTGTGAAAAGATATTTTCTCAATATTGTTGGCTGTAATGTGTTCAATGTAAGTAATGTTCTGAGAGATTATAGTTGGGCATACCAGTATAGCGGCACGGTTACTTCAAAATTATGACGTCATCAGCTATCCACCGAATTCCAGCAAATTCTGGGGGTAATAACAGAGGAGAAAGTTCGCTGGCTGAGTGAATATCGTCAGACAGTGGTTGACCAGTACATATAGAAAGGGGTTAGATGGCAGAAAGGCGGATAACACCCCTGTCTAGAGTAAACATTTTATAACAGGTATGAAGAAACTATTCAGGGCTACGCAGATAACAAAAACAGTTCCTATCACAGTACATTGAAGCTGGATTTATGCTTTCTGCCGCGCACCTAGAAAATTTTCTAACTGCACGTCAAAGCGACGCAGACCGCAAGGGCACTGATTGGTCCGACCGAGCCTAGTGACACGTGTGATTCAACGTCATTAAAGAAAATGACAACGGTGGCTAGTAGAAACCTAGCGCACAGAAAGCTGATGAACCTAGCTTGATGGTTTACTACAGTCGACTGGCTATCGCTAGTTATGTCGTTTTTTATTTTTATCCGCGGCTATCTGTCACCTTATGAAAGCGATGCGGTTGCTTATCAAGCTACCACGAAACCGATGAATGGCCAGTGACAACAGTTCTCCTGTGAACTGGCTGCATTTGTTTATACTTGCTTAAGCAGAAAGCAGCAGCCGTGAAATATGTCAAAGGACATTCCAAACTACTCCCTGCTGCCCTTCTGAGTTTTCACTACGAAGGGAAGTGATTTCGCAGGGTGTAGGATGCAGGGATTATTGTTATTACCCCACGGAATAAAATACAGCCCATAACGTAACGTAAACACTCTACCAACGAGTCTCACGTGATTCCACCGCAGGTCCTTTGGAAACCTGACGCCACCGAGCGGTTTGTCGGTGAATTGCTTCGCGGCACAGCACGACGCAAACAACCTCAACGCAGAACTTTGAAAGGTCCACGATGGTGTCGAGGCGACAGGTACCCTTTGCGTGGAGTCGACGCCGAAGCATAAATCCAGTTTGAGGGGTAAGAAATCAGAAGGAGTAGCCGATAACTTGGTCTTTAACGGTAATTTTTTTCATGAATACTTCATTAAACCTGTCATTTTAGGGCTTAAATAAATGGTCTGTCTACCGCAAACAAGCTAATGTCAACCCTTTAAAATGATACTTTAGCGTCCAATTGGAAAGTGATCGGACACTCGCAAAGATACAGCACAAGTAATTTGCTAGTCTAACTATACACTGCTCCACTTCAAGATAATCAGTCTATCGATCGCCCCTGGTAATGCGTCTTTGTCTAAATTTTAGTCAAGTTCCTACTTCAGACTTATAAATAATAGCAAGAACTAGTGCAATTTTAATTTGAAACTTAATATTGTTAAGCCAGCTCAGGAGGTATTTTTATGTGCATGGAAACCAGCTGACACGACAAATCCTGACTGGGCACCAACTTTGCACCTTGGTCATGAAAATATAAAGAATCAGTCTCTCACGATTGAACGAAATTCTCATTCTGGAGCCAGAAACCAAAAAAGACGCAAAATCAATGAAACAACCTTAACCACTTCTACACAGAGTGCCACTGACGAGGCCATGAGACAAAATGAGGAGGTCGTTCAACTAAGTGTTCGGTGTGAAGTCCTTAAGAAGAATCTAGCACTTGTACATCAGTAATTGACATTGTTTACTTCTACCACGTCTGCTTTATCTCAACCAAATTATTCTACACGGAATCTGTTTTCATATTTTATTACTTCTACAAGGTCTGAAGCGCCAGGAAATTTAGAATGCCCAGATACCCAACGTTTGGAAAACCAGATACATCTTTGCTACAGTCAGACTTTTTCAGCATGTTGTACGAGTCGAATCAACAGAGAGAAACCTTCACTAGATATCTTGCCCTTGAAGGGCCCGCAAGACCAACGTAATTCTCAGAAAAACTAATATTATTGATCAGTGTTGCGTCAGCTGGAGCCATTCTGTTTCTTTGTATACCACCAGCATGGCGGACGCTGGTGTCGTAGCACTGTTTAGTCAAGTAATCGAAAACTAAGAATAATGAAATAAATAATAGCAGAATTTTCCATTTCACTCATGCTCTGTATGTGTTTGTTCATGTCAAAGGGTTAAACCTGAGTCAGGCCATACAAAAATGATAGCAATCATATCACATCCCTACTGGGATAGTTGTATATACAGCTGTAAAAAAAAACAAAAAAAAAAAAAAAAAAAAAACAAACAAAAAATGAATAAATAAATATAATTTATTCACATGCACACTGGTATCGGATTTGTGCTCGGTATCGGCTGATATCAAGAGCCCAGGTATTGGAATCGGTATTGGGATGGAAAAATTGGAATTGGTATTGGAACATCCCTATTTCTAAGATACTGGCCTCCAAAATCTTCTAGAAATTAATGTTTGCAAAAATTTGGCACGGCCCCCCCCATATCACAGAAACCATTGGGAATTGAAGCCTAAAAATTTGCAAGTGTTCATTATATATGTAGAGGTAGTTCCACAAATTTTTTTCCAAGTCAAATCTGAGTCAGTCACTACAGGATCTCTGGTTGAGTTCATATGGAATGACCCAAAAATTAAATTTTAAAAATTGAAAAATTGCTAAATGTCCATGAAAATGTGGACCACTCAAAATTGCAGGTGCACAGGTTCTCATGGTGACAATAATGCATGCCAAGTTTGAAAACAATTCACCATATACAGGAATTGAGTTCCGTATAAAATTCACCCTCAATACTCAATCTTCTACGTCAAAAAATTGCTAAATCTCCGTAAATGTCAGAACACATTCATAATGGCAGGTGCACCTGTTCTCAGGGGAATGTTCATGCATGTCATGTTTGAAAAAAAAAAAACAAAAACCCCACCATGTGTTTTAGGCAAAAAAGCTCCAGAGAAAATTGCGTGGCAAATTTGCAGCGGTGGCAACAGCAGGGTAACAACCTCCAATTCATAGCATCCCCCATATTTTCACTCAGGACTCACATTAACCCTTACAGAGCTCAATTTTTTACTCACTCATCCTCCAGAAGTTAATCATTCATTATTTACTCCACAAATTACCTTCAGAGGGACTCATAGGTACCCGCGAACCCCTCTGAAGGTTATTGCCAACTAATTTGCCGCTAAAAATTAACCAAATTCTTGACCTTTTGAAGGCTGAAATCTGAAATTTTTCTTCGTATATTTTGCGCCTTGCGTGACTACAGCAGTGATTAGCACTTTAAGGGTCAATGCCCAGCCACCTTAAATCATGAGCAGAACAGCTAATTACATGGACAGGACATCAAACCCAAAGAGAAAGGGGTCGCAACAACAGTCGGCTGGAGATGGTGGAGGGAAGCAGACTGAGCCACTCCACTCTTCAATGCCCAGTCTGACACAGCCCACTGTTTCCCTTCCAGACATCTGACGACACAGTCCCCCCCGCACAAAATCTCTTCAAAACCAAATCAGCTGTAGTCCTTACCGTCTGCACAACAGAAAACACTTTTTGGACTCAGCATCACTTAAATTAGCTTTTGAAACCTCGCCACTCAGAATGTCTCCAGGAAAATAAGAGAATTCTTCTTTTCTTGGCTGACTTAACTGACTTTCTGCAGCTTTGATGTTTCAAAAGCTTTGCAGAAATGCTTGATAATGCCAGGGTTTCCGCTACATGTAATTGATCGTGGCGCACCGCCACGGCAAAATAAAAACCGCCACGCCTATGTAAAATGACTTTACATAAACTCCAAAAATCCTAAGGACAATCAGATGCTGCCAGTTCTCCTTGTTGAGTTAAAATAAGCGCTAATAATTCTTGACCTGTTGTCAATAATTTTGCTTGATGAACACGTTTTCCCATGAATAAAAATTAGCCATCGGCAATAAAACACGCTGCTTTCCTCTTAATGCAATGTGTGCAAAGTTTAGAGAAAAAATATTTTGTTAACTTTGCAGAATGATAAACTACGATGTTAACTCCTGTGTTTGCTGTGAGCACATCCTGCTCTACCTAATTGTACCTTCATGATTATTTAATTCCAGTTCCGGAGTCCGGAGTCATCATCGGTTTTCATATTGTATGTGAAATCCACCGTGACGCACGTGAAACTGATAAACCTCCGTGCACACAGACTTCAATTATTACATCGCCTGCGTGCTGATTAATGAAAACTGGCCACACCTGATAATGCTGAGTTTTGACTCGACGCTGAAGGCCCCCGCCACAGTTTCAAAAAATCCCGGAGGAAACCCTGAACGCTCTGATAATTTCACACACAGCTGCAGGGAATCACACAATTTTAAGTGAAACAAACAGAAAGAATTACGGTGGCAGCCCAATCCTTTCCTCACCACCAGCACATTTCAGTTACGCACAGGTGACCACAAGGGTCATCCTGCCCGACCGACGATCCTTTTCAAGCAGACTCCTGCTGCTAACCATATCACACCCAGCCTTCAGCTCATTCACTCAGAGTGTTTTTCTGCACAGCTCCCAACCTCCTATCCAAGAGCAGCACAGGACCTGCAGGTACTCGCCCAATGTGTTCAGCAAGGGTCTCAAACTGTGTAAAGCAGGGGTGTCCACCCTTGTCCATTCTTCCCCAAAAAGGCGAGAATGGTGAGAACATTTGTTTTAGCCCAGAATTAGGACACCTGATTCTACTCATCAAGATCTCAAAAGAGGGCCATGATTGGTTGGTTGAAACGCTGTAATAACAAAAATCTGGACACCATCCCCCAAGGGTTAAAGGTTAACATCTTGTCTTCAGGATCTGAACTCACAACAACCGCTGCCTCCTGCAAGTATACTCAAAAAAAAAAAAAAAATTAAGGAACACTCAATTTTGACCTGTGTTTGTCAACTTTAAAAACTGAATGTAAATCCCAAATGTTGTTTACATCATTGGAGTTAATCCAAGTCACAAAATGCATCAAGGCACTCGATCAGATCACTTTATTACCCCAAGCAGAGTATCCACAGGTAAGACCAGAATCACATGGAGTCTAAACCATTAAATCAAAAAATCAAACAATGTCTAAAGTCAGTTCAATATCCTGTGACAACCACATGCTCTCATCACAGCGCGACAGCATCTTGGGAACCTCAGAACAAGAAAAGTAACAGAAAAAAATTTCAGTGGTCCTTCACTTTTTTGTTGAGTATATAACAGAAGAATTGATTTACTGACATAGACCTGGTCTCAGAGCACAGAGGCCTCATCTCATTCAAAGATGGTAGACGCGCAGTTCAGGCGCCCTGCTACCTCAGCTTTGCGAACATACAGCGAGACATACCATTCTTACATCCCTACCCTCCTACGCGTCTTCATCTCAACCCTGACGAAGCAAACCTATTTCTACTGTTCGCAGCTCAGTGGGACCTCCAGCTGTTGAATGAGATGTCGTGCCCACCCTTCATTTACCGGCACTAAACTACGGCCCCAGCAGGAGTGGAGAGCCAACGCAGATGAGATGGACACAGGAGCAGCGGTGGGGGGCTGGGGTGGGGAGGTGCAGAGAGCCGATGATGGAGCTGATGCTCAGGTGAGGTAAGGAGCTGCGGAGGAGAACAGAGGAGGTGTACTTACAGTAAAGAAGAGGTCCATGACTCGGGTGTCCAGCAGCGCCTCTCTCCAGGACTCGGTGGGCTTGAGCGACACGTTGTGTGTGGCCTCGAACATGGCGATGTAGTGGCGACCTAGTGATCCGCCAGTCAAGGCCAACAGCAGCAGCTCCATAGTGCAGTCCAAACAAGGCCTGGGTCCTCTCTTTAATAACACTACTCTGTCTGTGTGTCTCACACTCCCAATCACTCAGAGTGCTAATGTCCTCTCCGTTCTCGTCCCCTCTCTTTCCTTCTACAACTCCGTCTGTCTTTGCCTTGCTGCCTTACTCTCCCATAGAGTACTCCCCCTGACTGCTCCCTCACTCCCTCTCTCTCTCTCCCCCTCACTCCTCCCTCTCTCCTACCTTCATCTCGTATCCCTCTCTCTCCCCTCTCACTCCTCTCTCTCCTACCTTCATCTCTTAGCCCTCCACCCCCTCTCATGCGCTCCTCAATCAACAGAGCCAACTTCGCTCTCTTCTGCTGGCAAGAGGACCACTCAATACAAAGGGCTTGCAAAATAAGCGTGTCACAGTCACGGAGGTGGCGCTATACCTCCCAGTATCATTAATCACTTCCTAAAACTGTAAATTTTGCGGACGTAACAGAAACAGACAGAACTTTGCATGAAATCTGATAGCAATTGGGCAAACAGGAAATATGGGCTTTGATCTGAACATCTGCAAGGATGAAAAAAGACCGGAGAGACGGCCTTGCTGCCAGGTTCATTGAGCCATTTTCATTAAAGCTCAGATCACACACAGATCTTTGGCACTACCCATCTCTATGTTCAGGCTTACTTTGCATTCATTTACTAAATAAATAACACATTTCAGGAAAAGTCAGCTTTCACCATGAGCTCTCCCTGATAGCAGGTTGCCAGTTGTGTCACTGGAGGCATTATAGCTACACAACTAGAACAACTTGTACGTCGTAACAACAACTGACTGGGACAATACATGTTATACAAAACTAATAAACCATTATGCTGAAAAAGGTTCCCGGTGAGTGTTTATCCAGAACATTCTCTCCCACTAAACCTCAGCGCAGAGGCACGCTTCAGCTGGTTTCCGTCGGCTGAGGCTGTGCTTGCGCTTGTGCATGGGGAACAGGAGGTGTGAGCCTCGCGCGGGGGGGGCTCTCAGATAAAAGCCTTCATCACAGGCCCAGCCTGGCGCATTCCTCCAGACGGCGCTCGCCTTGACCCCCCTCACCGCCCCCTCCTCCCTCCCCCGACCCGAAACAGGTGCCAATTTTTTTTAAAAGATCAGTCCAGAAAACAGCGAGCAGATAACCCTCCCACGACCCTCCACCCTCATACAGCCGCTCCCGGTCACCCCAGCTCTCACTGCCGTCCAAAACGAAATCGATCTCAAACCCGGGAGGACTGAGTCAGACTGGGCCGAGAGGAACTCTGGATGACCTCCATCGTCTCCCTCCAACCCCTGGAGAAGATGTCTCCACTCTCCACCCAAAAACAAGCCCTGGAGCTCACAAACGTCCGAATACAGAAGACGCAGGAGAGCACCATACTCTTAGAGCTGGATACGACAGAGCAGAATCGTTCACTCAACTCCCACAACACACCAGCCCTATTATAACCACCATAAACTCAACGTCCCAGAATGCATCTGCTCCTCAGGGGAACTCATGCACATCATGAGCGTCTTATGGACACGACTGAATTTTGGGCACCTTGTGTAGATGGACATGCCAGCACACACACGCACGCATGCATGCATGCATGCACAAGAACGCTTGCTCGCTCAGGAGGCTGAACATGAAAGGCCGCGCAAAACGTCACAGCACAGGCCATGCTTATGTTATCATAGCCTGCTGTGTGAAACACTGAGAAGTCGGTGCTCATAAGCATTGGAGGGGGCTCTTGGTTACGAGGAAAGTGTGCAAGCGTGCCTGCCAGGTTGGGTGGGTTGATGTGCGTGTTAACCCAAGTCCTGCCGGTTGCCAATTTATAGAGGCCACACACTCGTTTCCCTGCGTGCCAATTAGGAGATAAACCTACAGTCTTTTTCAAACACGAAGTATTTATCGTAGGATAGATACCTGGAAATTTCATTTGAAACCGAGCGCTTGCGCGAGTAGGTTTATCTCCATTCTACCATGATTCTTATCAACACCCCTACGAAAATATTGGCGTGCTAGCTATGACACACAGTTTGATATCACTTTGGCTTGCTAGCTAGGAAGCCAACTAGCTCGCTAACGAGTATGACAGTGTACGCATTGAAAGTGAACTGCAGCCTTTTTAGCTCGCTAGCCAGTTGGCTATGTAGCTAAATACATTGGCGCGCTAGCTATAGTATTGCTAGGTAGGTAGCCAACTAGCTCGCTAGCGAGTAAGACTGTACGCAAACTGTAGCCTTATTTTGTCGGCGTAATCATGACAAGGTCTTGACCCAGTGTGAGGTAGTTTACCGGTGAATAGATACCTGGTGTTAACCAATCAAAATGTAGAATTTGCTGGAATGAATGGTAGAATGGTCGATATATCCTTCCCTGGTAGCAATTTCCCTGTATGCCGGGAAGGATAAGCATTAGCCTAGAGGCAGGACTAGGGTTAAGGCTCGAAATATATATGACTGCATGTCATATGGATGAAATCGTGGGACAAAATAAATGTGTATGCAGGGTAAAAACAATAACAACAAGAGGCATCAGGAGATGGCATATCCCCCGGCCCCATGTCATCAACTTCGGATTAGCAAAAGGCACCACCTCAGGTCAATATGCACACCAAGCTTTGTGAAAAAATATTGAATGGTTTTCGAGTTATGCTCCGGAAACGATATGTTCACAGACAGACGGACGGACGGACAGACAACTGCACCCATGACTACATCCACAATAATAATAATAATAATAAAAATAAATGTGTGAAAGCCTGTGCCTGTATGCGTCTGGTAAAGGATGAAGAAATATGATGCAAACAATAAGCATAAGTACAGCGGATAGCTGACAGTGTAAGCAGGGTAAATGCCTGTAAATGTCTCTCCTTGTGTGTGTGTGTGTGTGTGTGTGTGTGTGTGTGTGTGTGTGTGTTTGCGCGCTCAGAGGAATGCGCCTCATGCATGTGGGGTTTGTTTATGGGTTTTTATTGGTTTACACAAGACGTCCTCACCCTGCAGAACGACACGGCCGCACATGTGAAATAACACCTCGGGAATGTGTCCGCCAGGCCCGCCGCTGCTCGGGTTTCAGTGCCGCGAGGCCGGGCGAAGGCTGAGGGTCCTCTGATCTGCCCCAGACGGGACGGGCGTGGAGAGGAGCCCCGCGTTAAAACAGAGGCCCGGCGGATGACACGCATGCCTTTCCTGAGCCCCGGAATGGAAGCAACACTTGTAGCTTTTAACGCCCCCCCCGTGGAAGCAGAGGGGGATCTAACTGGCAGGAGCAGAAGTCGCCGCCAAGTGTTAGCCAGGCACGCGCCGGAGGAGTAGCCGAAAAAAAAACCAAAAAAAAAAAAAACGACGGGACGGTCACACCCCTCCCCCCCCACCTCCCCCTAACACCCTCGCATCGCCATGCTCGACAGATCCAGCACTCGCCCAGACAGACGTGTGAAACCGGGAATGCTGTGTGGCCAGTGCCAGCCCCCACTTCTCACACGTGCCGGGACGCCTGCTGAACATCGCCACAGGAGCCCTTCTGAAGCAGTCGCACCACCTGGCCCCCAACCGGAGCCCAAACAATCTCCACTCAGGCTCCTGCCACGGCCCCTAACTCCACACAAGCCCTGCTTTCAGTGTCCCTATCCCGAACCACACTAAGGGTCTGGAGAGTGCCTGATATTTGAGGGCGCCAACCAGTTTTTTGCCCTTTGTTAATCTGTAAAGCGTCTGCGACAGTTTTCTATGAAAGGTACTTTCTACAGTGGCCAACAAGGGCAAACACGCTGCAACGGCCCAAAACATGTCCAACAGGAGAAAGCGCTGCAACAACAGAACAGACACAAACCACAAAACCAAATGCAAGAGAAAAACACTGTATATCCACATCAACACAACGGAAGTGCTCCCAGCTGCTACAGACAGCGCCAACTAGAACAGCTCTTACTTTTGACCTGAGTGAGACTAGCCAAGTTACCCAAGTCAGCAAAAAGGCTTTCTAGCTAGCTAGCTAGCTAACGTTCGTGTGCTTGCTTAGCTAGCTAGTTCGCTAGCCTTGCTAGCTGACAGTAATATTTGGTATAATGTAAATCCTCGCAGTTCAACTCTAGATAAGTGAGATAGCGAAATAATAGATAATTTTTATTCACTTATTTTCAATTGACTTCCGTGCACCAAAGAAACTGTTAGCTGGCTAGGCCAGCGAACTAGCTAGCTAAGCAAGCGAACTAACGTTAGCTAGCTAGCTAGTTAGAAAGCCTTTTTGCCAACTTGGCTGCCTTAGCAAGTCTCGCTCAGGTTAAAAGTAAAAGCTGTTCTAGTTGGCGCGGTCCATAGCTGCTGGGAGCACTTCCCTTGTGTTGATGTGGATATGCAGCATTTTCTCTTGCATTTGCTTTTGTGGTTTGCACGCGTTTTTGAGTTTGCATCGTTTCTGTTTTTGCAGCGCGTTTCTCCGATTGGACGTTTCGGGCCATTGCAGCGAGTTTGCCCCTGTTGGCCACCTAGACTTTCAGATACAATAGTACTTACAAGTGAAGTTACCACAGGACCATTGCCTATAAAGTCTAAATGGCATTCTGTGGCCTCCATCTCAACAATACATTGACTGAACCAAAAACAATCATGACCATAACACCGCAGCAGACTCAGATATACAGTTGCGTGCCCATTTAAGAACAGGCTAACGTTTGTGTTGACCACACCATATAGTGACAATTCTGAGCTGAATTATATGAAGAGCTGAATTATACCTGAAACCTAAGAAGTAAACACACAAGCTCATTGTAAAAGTTGGAGGAGCAAAAACGTGTAGGAAGGATATGATTGGGCGGCAGGAAGTTCCAGCTGAGCACCTGGTTGGCGAGCGCCAGGTAGCGCTGGAAGACGGAGGACATCTGTGCGCTGAGGTTCTCGCGGCGGCTGAACTCCTGCAGCACCTCCATGGTGAGAACAAAGATCTGGCGCAGCGCCTCCTCCTGGAAGAGGCGCTTGCAGCTGCCGTGGAACTCCATACTGAGGCCGATGTTACTGGTCTTACTGGAGCTGGAGAACTCGCTGAGCAGGGCTGTCAGAATCGAGCAGGCCAGCGTCTGCTGCAGGGGCCGACACACAAACAGGGGTCAGGGGCCAATATACGACAAGAACATCATTTACCAAAACCTCCATTAAGTGCAAAAAACTCAACAGCAGGGGCCAAAAGCAAACTGGCCGTGCCGAACACAAACAGACCAATAGCCAGACACACAGACCAGGAGCCAAATATAAGTACTGAGGGGCCAACCGTAGGGAGGGGAAAAGAGCCAATAAGAAGCAGTCAGGGGCCAAATTCTTGTGTCGACAACGGGCAAATAACACAGGTCTGAATAAGTGACTTTACATAGACAATGTAGAGGTCAACCCCACATGACAGGACCCACAAACACACAGGGAGCAAGGGCCAAGGAATCAAGATACAAATGGGCCTATGGACTACAGTACAATAAATATGGGAATGGGGGGGGAAATCGCTCCACCTTATGTCACGCCTTAATATTTCGCCAAACTGAATACTAAGTGTAACGTCGGTTAAATCGCTGTGGCTTAACGCTGTGGCGAGCCAGCCAAGTACCACTCTCATAACCAAGTTACCGTTACTGAGCGAGCTTGCCAGCAAGCACAGAGTACCTTTCCATAACCATTACGTAACATTAGTTGGTTAGCTAGCTAACTACTCAGTTGACTGTGAATTTAAAAACCATGGTTAGTTCAACCATGAATGTCTGTGACTCGGTGACTTCGAATTATCAGAGTGATGGCGTTAGCTCAGTGCCAACATAGTGGGAATTACCATTAGGGTGCTAACGAAAATTAAGTTAGTTTTCCATTAAATTATGCGAATCAGTTATGTGATAAATAGAATTTTATACTCTTGGTCGTGTCATATGAGAGAGTTATGAAACTCATTGAGTAAATTTAGGGTTTGTTGCCCGCTAAAGCTTGCAACAAATGCAAAATTTACTCAGCTCGTTTCATAACTTTCATATGACATGCCCACTCGTGTAAGATCCTCTATTTCCAGTCTTTTCATCTCAATGAATACTTTTGGCAACCACTACTGTATATTATAAACACTTCTCATGGAATTGAATTTTAGAGGCATGGCTCAAAACTACCTACTATTATGTTTTCAGATGTTTTGGCAGGTTCTGTGTCCACGGTGAGGAGGCATGTGATGTGGGAGCTACAGTCTTGCCGCACTTCACAAATACAGCTCCTGGATACATGTTCAGTTTTTTCTAATTCATCATTTTCTCATTCTTATTACGTTTGTCTTCATCAGAACGAAGTTAAACTCGCCAGCTATTTTGCAATTAGGGAAATTAGCCTGATAGTACGAATTTGCCTATCCATTAGCCCGAAAGCCCTCCGCTCGAGAAATTAGCCTTAAGTTGAGGCATGCGCACTTTCAGATAGAGCGTCCGGTTCAGTTTGGCTTTCCCATGCAAAATACACTATACGTAGCGCTAGCTAACGTTTAACACAATGCAAGCCAGCTGACCGGAAATGAGTGCTTATCGTAAAGCATGATGGGATTGAGAAAATTTTGGTCGAATGAAGACGCAACACAAATAGCGGGCTAATCCACGAATTAGCTAGCTATTTCGTAAACGAGACCAACATTTATCCAGAAAATTTCTTGATCAAATTTGCGGGCTATTTGCATCTTCACTACAAAATAGCTGGCTAATTTGACATCGAGATAATTTCAAAACCGCAAAGTAGCTAGCTAATTTGAAACTTCGTTCTAATGAAGACAGGCTTACAGATGTTACTTCCCCCCTTACGAAAGTTTTGTGACGTTCCTGAAACAGTGTTTTTTTTTTATTTATTCAGACACACTGTGATGACTAAAACTCACAAATAACTGATGATCGATAGATTTAAGAATTAGGTGACCAAGAAGGAAAAAGTGACTAAGAATGGAGGAACAGTGGCACTACTCCACCACCTCCGGACTACACTCTTGCCCCTTGACACAAACTCCAGGATGGGTCTGCCCCCCCCACACACCCCAAACATGGCAATGTCAGGCAGAGGTCAGAGTGGCATACGCCTGCTCCCCCCGGGGGGCTTCAAAGGTCCATTGGCCACACGCAGCCAGGGAGGCCAATAAGGAATGGTGGGGTCTGTGTATGTGCTTGTTTGGGGGGGGGGGGGGGTCGAGAGGCAAATATGTACACTACTGCTCCACATACCGCAGATTAAAGGGAGCAGGCGAGTTCGCTATTATTAAACCATCGCTCCGACAGCTGGAAATGGAGCCTCACTGATCCCCCCCCCAGTCAGTACCGCTAAAGCCCAGCTCTTCACCGCGGACTGACCACACACTCACTGGTTCGTTCACACCCTACAAGGCTAGCGACAGGGACAAGGAACAGGACCAGCCTCCATTCATGTGGCTGAGCACAGGGTGGTTACAGGCATCTCCATTCACCGCAACACCTTCACACACACCAAGGTCGACAACACTGCAATGCAACACGGCTACAGCCTGCTTTGGAACTTCAGTGAACACCCAAATTCACCATCACCATTAAACGCGCCGGACCGAACCCTATAGGATTATCCACCATAAGCTAAATCTATCCTATCCCCGAAACCAAAATACAACTTAAAACAAGCACAAATTTGCAATAGCTGCATCCACGTATGCGCATGCATCCACGGAAAATTATAGGGGGTGGGGCTCACCAATGAAAAAGGAACTCTCCAGAGTCCAATGACGCCTCCCACGAGTGTTACCCACAAACGGTTTGAGTAATAAAAGGGGGTGTGGCAGAAGTACAGAAGGTAAGAGCGACTCACACCAATGAAAAAGGAACACTCCGCCCACAAGGCTCCATGACAAACTGTTCACAAGTTATACAAGAAGGCTGAAGAAAAAGCAAGCCCATAAATGAATGAAACGGGAACTCTGCAGGAGTTCAATGATACTTCCCAAGAGTGTCTACTACATATGGTTCATGAGTTTTAAAAGCGGAAGGAAGCGGAAGCGACCAAAAGTGAGCCATAGAGCAGCTGGTTGCAGCTAAAATTGCCATAGGCTTTCCACAGGAGAAACATATTTTCAACAGCCAAGTAGCCACGAAATACAGGTGTTGGCACCCTACTGCTTTACCTTAGCTTTTCTCATTCAGCCTCCAAGAAAAAAAATATTCCATCTTCTTTAAAAAAGCCTACAATTGTACACACAGCGATTGGCTATTAGATGAGGCCTAAAAGACGCCAGCAGGATACGAGATTCAGAACGCAGCATGGCACGTTATGAATCAAAACGTACAGCCCCAATTCCTGAAGTACAGTCCATGCCCAACATCATAGCAAAAAAAAAAAAAAAAAAAAAACAGCACCGGGAATTCACATGAAGACACACTGATTCATGTAGTGGCGTGAAAAAAAATATACGCCCCCTTTTGATTCCTTCTGTTTGATTTCATATCTTCATTCAAATGTAGACAAGCAAAACATGAAGAAACAAAAGATGTGATTTTTTAACTTGTCCGTCTCGATTGAAGAAAAAAATCTACCCAACACACACATCCCCCACGTGGCCAAGTAATGAGCCCATTAAACTTAAGAACTGATTGAGCCACAACAACTGCTACCAACACTTCAATAACTGGTGATCAGTCCTTCATATTGCAATGAAGGAATTTTAACGCTCTTTTCTTAGCTTACTTAGTTACATACTTAGCCCCTTGACCCCCATTGGGATTGCTGGAGTGCCACTGATTACTGTTTGATGATCTCTCGCCAAGTATCTCTGTTCTGAGATCATGCCCTCTGGGATACTGCAAATGTACGTCTGGTCCACTGATGATGTCGACCAATCTCTTCCTTGATCAGCCGATACCACTGCCGTTTACTTATGTTCACACAAGTGAGCAGGTCATCATGCAGCCCAATTGCTTTCTGTATCTTGCAACTAACTTTCAAATTTCGATATGAGCTGAGCAAAGGATACACAGCAGTTTACTGTTGCATCTCATTTCTGTAGCATGGAAACAGTTCTGAAGAGCAGCTAATAGTGTGCAAGTTTCACTTGCGTATAGGAAGACAAGGGACATGACAAAGGAAAATATGTTGCTGACTGGCTTTAAAAATGATGGAAATTCTCTAGCACGTCCAGATCAGCTTGAGTTTTTAGTGATGTCATTGTCTGGGTGAGTCTAACTAGCATTTCCAGCTTGGACCCTTCATGAGATACTATTGCCCCAGGTATTTGAACTTAAAGGTGACATAGACAAGGCAAAAACAGTTTTTGATTCCATGTTGAATAACGGTAGTCTACCCGCATTCAAGGACAGACAAAAAGTGCTAGACATTCTGAACATCTCCGTTTCACAGAAATTCCTCTTCTAAAAATGACTGCCAGAAAATGGGCCAATCTGAACAACGGATACATATGTCGTCACATGTATCTCACTGGCCCCCACTCTCATTCCTTTTCCTCCCCTTCAAAATGATTTGCATACACATCGTTATGCAATTCCATTGCTTCCAATCCCTCAGTAAAGACAAGTGTGAGAATTCCAGAGTCATAATCGATTTCCGTGGCACTAGTGGGGAAATCCGCCGTAATGCACGTGAAACAGATTAACTTATTGCACAAGGACTTAAATTCCGCAAATGAATTTCTTCAATGCGCTTTGATTGAATACTTGCTGACTACAGCACAGGAAAGTCAATGCGAGAGACTCACTCTGAATGCGTAGCCCGTGCTATAACTTTGTTAGGACACTTGGGACAAGAAATGGTTATTACATTTGGGGAAAAAAATATATATATATATATATATATAAAAAAAAATATATATATATACACATATATATATATTTTATAAAATATATATATATATATATTCACAAACATTTACCATTCCAGCCTTTGCTGGCCTGGTTCTTCCTCCAGTTCAGTGTCCTCATCCGATTTGGGCTCAAACATATAAGGCTGAATCTCTGAATATGCCATAGCTGCATAAAGTTGGTCTGTCCGTGTTCCGAAGCCGGCGAGTGTTTTTCATTTTCCCTACCACTCTGGGCAAAGTTACGTTCTTTTGATTGGCAGCAAAGCCAGCCAATCAGCGTCAAGTGCTTGCATTTCATAATAAGGTTGCCAGTTAAGCCCGAAAGGTTGTCAAATAGGTGCAAAACAACACGTTCAAAATCCCCCACCCTAACATAGCTTTTTGAGAGAGGGTTTTAGGAAGCTTCTGAGGCATTACAGACCCAACCAAAATTTTATCGTCCATATGTCACATCACAGAACAAGGATAAATACCCCATTCAACCATTCTATGTCACCTTTAAGTACCATTTCTAGTGGGAGTCCATTCTCTTCAATGTTTGTACTGATGGCATTGAAGTTGGTCATCAGTTTGGTTTTTGCTCCTCCAATCACCATACCATACATCTGAGCTGTTTGATCAAGACTTTCAACTGAACTACTAATTTCCTGTTCATTACCTATTAAGCCATCAAGGTCATGAGTAAAGTGAATGTTTGTGGTGACCCTCTTACACATACTGACAGTCCTTCCATGGTCATCCAAGCTCATCCATGATAAGCTCTACAATAATGTGAAAGAGGTGAGAGCAGGCAGCCTCGATGGAGCCCAACTGTCATATGGAACCAGTCACCAATTGGAACCATTGTATAAGACCGCACTGGTGGCTTTATTAAAGATATTCAATGACTGACATGAGATTTGAGTTGATGTTATTCTTCCTCATTGTTGCCCAATGAGCTGCATCCCAAACTCTGTCGAATGCCTTCCAGAAGTCAATAAATGCGTAATGTAGGACTGTTAAAGGCATTCTTTGCAGAGGATACTCGGGAAATTTTTGCTCAGTCATACAGCATCCTAGTCTGAAGCCTCCCTGTAGTTCTGCTAAGGCGTTCTCAGTTTGAGGCCTCAGTTTTTTCAGCGTGATCCTAAGCATCACCCACCAATGAGACGCTTTGCATGGTAGTTTTGGCACCACTGTAAACCGTATTTTTCATGAGTGCGATGACTGGAGGATTGGATCTAAGGTTTTGGCCGATCTCAAGTCAACCATATTCTGTTGCAGATGATAGAGCATTCGTATCATCCCTCCTGCTCGAACTAGGTCCCACAAAATGTCACAACCAGGGGATTTGCCCTTTTTCAGTAAGCAGACTGCAGTTTCAACCTCTTCATGACGTATTGATCTTTGTGTAACAGCTATTAGGGCCACCCTGGCCAGTGATTTCATCTCAGAACTTCATTCACTCAATGTTGGAGTGTCAACACCATCCCTTCACATCATTTTGCCCGCCCGGACGAGGCAGTAGGAGCCAGATGTGAGAGATTTAGGAGATGGATGAGGACCAGTGCGCCCATCCACTCCATTAGGTAGAGTTCTGCTGCCCAGAGGCAAAGGTACTGCCACTACTCAGCGCTCCCCATGCTCTTCTTTGCAGTTGCTTGAATTCAGCCTAACTGGATGGATTTCCAAGAAAGGGCTGCCCTTTTAAGGTCTTGCACAGCATCTCAATTGGTTTCAAGTCAAGAGACTCAAATCAGGCAGCACTGTGGTGCAGTAGTTGGCGCGGTTGCCTCACAATAAGGATGTTCTGGGTGCGAGTCCTAGTTGGCCAGGACCTCTGTGTGGAGTTTGCATGTTCTCTGGATGTTCACGTACTCCTGATTTCCTCCACCCCAAAAATATGCTCCATAGGAGCACTTTGACTATGGCTCTGGCTTTAGAGCTGGTGTTGGGACCCCTAGCACTGCACTACGGCTAACCCAGTGCCCACTGCCCATTTATAACTCTATAACAAATGTAGAGGCCATTTTACCCAACAGGATTCAAATAAAATAGATCTCATCTTCATTTTGCTTCTTTTGAGCCACTGAGAGGTAGACGTGCTCTTGTACTCGTCCAGCAGTGTAAGCTTGAGCTTCCAATGACAGATGGATCAGACATTCCCATAAAGGGTATCTGGTAAAGAGCAGAATTCATGGTTCCCAGAAACTGAAGCAGCAATGGATCCCCACACCATCACATTTCCACCACGTTTGTCGACTAGTGAAATGTGCTCATTTCACAATACTGTGTTAGCTTTATGCCAGATGTAACAGATCCCACATCAGCTCATCAGTCCCCAGAACATTATTTCAAAGGTCTTTGGTGCGATCAAGGTGGTTTTTTTTCTTTTAGCAAATGTGAGAAGAGCCTTTATGTTCCTTTTTGTCCTCAGTAGTGCAACTTTTACGGACGCCATCCACCCCCCCCCCCCCCAAGTTTTTTTAATAATTAATAATTTAACATGAACACTAGTCATATTTGACAAGGGAGAGATTGGCAGCAGTACCCTAGATGTTAGTCAGGTTTTTTTGCAACTTCCTAGAGGAGCTGTGCAATTGAAAAATTTTGGGAGGTGGGTCAATCCCTGAAGATTTACCGCAGATTCAAATTCACTTCAGTGATTTTTAGATTCAGTCAAGCCCTGGTGTGTCTAAACTTAACCCATTTATGATTTAAAAATTGATTAAGTAACTAAAGGGGCAATTACTTTGTCCTCACAGGGCCAGCTGCATTTACTCCGATTGTCTTGGTCTGAGAATAAAATTAATTTGCAGATCTGAAACAATTAAAAGTGACAAATAGAAGAAATCAGGAAGGGGGAAAATACTTTTTCCTGGCTCAGTAAAGGCTGTGCATGAAACAGAAAACCTTTCAAATTTGCAGATAATCAGAGAAACACAAATTGCTTCACATGCCCCTGCTGAATTACTTCTTGCAGCTTTAGCAATATTCATTTCCTTTAAACCATCAGACTGGAGAGTATTAGAAATTACTGAAAAACAAAAGACTAAAGATCATGCCACTTTTTTAAAAGTACAGGCACACTGATTGCACCAACACTCCCAGATGAAGATAAATTAATTTGCAAAGATTAATCAGAGAGCCATCTGAGTGTCAGTATTTGACCAGTCACCAATTTCCATGATGAGAAATAAGCTACAGAGTAATGGACTGATGAAGATAAATTTGATTCACTGCTGCCTCAGCTTTACTTCCACAGGACGCAGCAGGCCTCGCACGCATGTACAGTGAAACTAGTGCCACCTAGTGGAGGAACACAAAAAAGTAATGTCTCAAACTCCAATCAAAAGCATTAGCCTGCAAACGGGCGCAAGTAGTTTGCTAAATAAAAAGATTTTCCTCGCACTCCCCAATCCCTCAGCTTTTGACTGCGTGACAGAGGTACTCCAATTCTGTATCTTTCGAATAAAGTCTTCCAAATAACCCACAGGAGAGCCGGCATGCACGCTACATAAACATTACCAAGAGGATACTGTCATCATCCACATTCCCGGCTATAATGGAATCCCCTTTTCGAACCCAATCAAGATCATAACTAGTAACATACAAACAAAAAAATGTATTTCATCTCAATAAAGTAGTTTCTGAGAAAGCGTTCCCACTTACCCAGATGGATGGACAACCAGACTGACGGATGGACCAGCTCCATTGCAATTCCCCCCCCCGCCCCAAAGCCAACCCGCTTTGTGTTGTGGTGGGGGATTAATAAAAGGCCATACAGACAGAATTTCACTTGCTTCAGAATAACTCTCATAAAACCAGGACACTATTCCTGAATTTATGGATTCCAATGTCCAGTAAGCTGCACATGCATGAGTGCACAGCAACAAAACCTCAACTGGAGCAACCTCCCAAATCATTAAAAAACAACTGGACAATGAGTGGAAATGATTGCCCCATTTGTAAGGACAACCATTATGCCTTTCACACATGGGTTTCTGTTGACCTCTCGAATACTGGTCCATAAACACAGTCCAGCCTGAACATCAACAAGCACATATGCACAGACTGACTAACAACACAACCCAGCAATTTTACAGAAGCAAACCAGACTGAACTAACACTGCAAGGTGCAAATGTGGTAGCTGCTAAAATAAATGTGTTTGAACAGGAAGACACTGCATCGCGGCTCTGCGCACATTGGAATAAGCAGTATGTAGACCAACAGCGTCATCTTGCGTTAGTGTGGCTCACTACACAATGGTTTTACAGCAAGATATGGTCCAGAAAAACGGGTGTCATGAAGTGGAGGTTACAGACTGAGCTTGCACATTACCGAGCAGCGGCAGTGTTAAGAGTTGCACACTGCTTGACAGCGCATTTCTGTAAGTTAACTATAAACACTGGATAAAAAGAGCCTGATGAATGAATGCCATGTAACGTAATGGAAATGTAGGACATGACCGAGTCACTCACCACTGTCGGGTTACCACTGTTGATGAGCTGACTGACTTCATGAAAGATGCCCTTGCAATCAATAGACTTGTCCAGGGACCCGCGCTTCACGATGACCGCCACTGCCAGCAGGATCTGCTCACGAACGTACTTCTGTAGGCTGGAGCGCACCGCAGAAAGTGGGTAAGAGAATGGGTCAGAAACACAGAGCGGGTTTCCTATACCCGGAGAGCTGCAGCTATCAGACATGGAAAATAATGAGGCCCAGATGTAACAGAGAGCAGAAGCAGGTGCGCTCTAGCATGTATGCACAGCGACGTAGCATTCCTCTGCTACATTAAAACAGTGGCCATAGCCTGATGCTACAATATTCTCATTGCTGCTACAAAGCAAGTGTATAAAATTATCCATTTTCTGATCAATATCTGGTTTACATGCTCAAATATCAAAGGCTTCCCATCCCTCGAGTTGCCAACACACCAATCTCCTCAAGGTGACAATTGTGATTGTTTTTGTGCAACAGTATACTGCGTAGTGGCGTGTAGTGCGATCTACAATCTTATCGTAGCATTAAGGGTCTAACTTGGGTGACCTTAAATTCAGTGATAAAAATTCTTAATTGTTTGATTTCTGAAGTTCAGCATTGCAGTCAAGTATGCTCATATTTTATAAGTTATCTTTCTTAATCTTTTGTGTCAAGCTAGCTTCAGTTTTACTTATTATCGGGAAAATTTTTGTGTAATAGGCTACAGGTTGCCAACTGACCATTCAAATATTTGTGGCTACATGTCACATCGTGAATATTTGGCATGAACTGCGGCATTCAAACTGTGTGGAATTGACAGCAAAAACATGACTCTGAATTTCAAAAAGTGTTCGCGAATCCACTGCAGTCCAATGACCGCTAATTGGATTTGACATCTAAACTATAACAATCACTATAATGGATCACGTTATTTACTTAGACAGTCACATTACAACCACAAACAATCTGCCAATTCTCTCCAAAGCCAGTAATTCCAAGCTGCAAGAAAGTGAACCTTTGTTTCACGTTGACATGCATTTTAATTTCGCAATGCAGACAATTGCAGACTGATGACAGGACTCAGCAATTAGTGGGCACCTGCTCAGCATAGTGTTGCTTCAGAGCAGGGATACTCACCCTTTTCCAGAATGAGCCGGTGTGGCTGCAGGCTTTCATTCTAACCATGCAGTTTCACATCTGATTCTACTAATCAAGGGTCTACGGCAAAAGCTTTAAGGGTTGATTAGTAGAATCAGGTGTGTAATGAAGGCCTGCACCCACACTGGCTCATTCTGGGAAAGAGTGAGTATCCCAGCTTTAGACTATAGAAATAAACAACTATAAACCTACATGCATCTGTCGCACAAATTAAGTCAATGTTCAAAAAATATGCCGTATGCAAGGTGCTGCGTTACACGCGCAGACATGCATTTTGTCTTTATCTTAATGGGAATTGTGTTGAGCAATTGCATTTTTACAGCGTGTGTTGCATAGCTGAGCAAAATGATGATCAGTAATGAATGCTAAAAAATTAACTGAAAGCAATTAATGGCTATATGGTCATTAATCATATCTTCCACATTAAATTATCGTAATGGTGATGCAAGGAAGAAATGTATAACAGGAAGGCTCACTTTTGAGAACTTTAAGCAGAAACACTGCAGTGCGTCTAACACGCACGCACCCTGCACAACACAAACACACACACGGGCGGAACTGACTTGGGTCTCTGTAAGACGTAGGTGAGCAAGAAAGTTCGCAGCGACTCAATGCTGCTCTTCTCCAGCAGGACCCACTCACGCACCACTGCCTCCATAATGGCCGTAGCTGCCTGGAACAGCACATAGTCCACCTTACTGGTTTCTGTGGAGGGCAAAGAGGAGAAACACACATTCACCCACATACACACACACACACACAAACACACACACACGCAAACAGGAGCAGGGAGAGAGAGATGTTAACCATGATGCTGAGTTGCAGACACACAATGATCATGTTGAGGGGTACAGTGAAGTCGTGAAGGAGTCGGGGAGGTTTAAACATTCTCAGAATCCAAACAGGCGCGCTCACCCAGGATGTGCTTGCACACGGCAAAGGGCGATTTGGACTTCCTGAAGGACAGGAATATGTGCTCTGCATGCTGCCTCTGCTCTGTACTGACCATGGATGGCGGGGCCTGCGGAACAAAACCAACACAATCACCAAATACGCAAAATAAGGCAGCACAGTCAAAAACACAAAGCAACAAGGCATAACTCAACGCAAAACAACAAGGCTTAATCAAAGACACAAAACACAACATAATCATAGGAGCAAAACAGCATAATCATAAAAATAAAATGAGGCATAATCAAGAAAACAAAACAATCATAGGAACAAAGCGGCATAATCATAGGAAGAAAATACAGCATAATCAAAGACACAAAACAGCAAGGCATAATCAACAACACAAACCACGGCAAAAATCTAAGACACAAAGGACAAGAATCAAGACCAAAACAGCACGGCACAATCACAACCATGAAACAACTCAACAATCAAAACACAAAAGACGACAATAAAAAAAGCAAAACAGCTCGGCATATTCACAAACGCGAAACAGCACGACAAAATCATGAACACAACGCAAGACAGCATAATCTCAAACACAAAACAAGGTGGTAAATTCAAAGATACACAACAACAAGGCAAAATAACTGGCAGAAAATAACACTAATCATAATCAAACAAAATGGCATAATCAAAAAAACAAAAGATCGTGGCATGATCAAAAACCAAAAACAACAACACAGTCACAAAACACATCAATCATAAACACAAAACATGGCATAATCATAAACACAAAAAATGGGCAATCAAAAACGAGACAGCACAGACCTAATCAAAAATAAATTACAATTCGGAACTACTCCCGTCATCACAAATAAAAAACGACACAACATAATCACAAACAGATACAATACGGGACAGTCATATCACGCTGGCCTGAGACTGTTCCACTGAATCAATGTGAAGCTGGGCAATTCCACCGTGACGGACGTTACATCAGAAGGAATTTTTAGCCATTCCAACTACCCTCACAGCTAAAGTTTTACTCCAAGGAATTCAACCTTTTGGGTATTATTACTAGCCTAGGTCTGAGGCTGTTTGATGGGGGAAGAAAAGCCATCCAGTGATGTCTGTGTGCTTCGCATGAACCACAATGAGGTCGTTGCAAGTTACTTAGGTGGTCACGTGATCCCCGAAGCAAAATGTACACAAAAGGTTGATCATAGCATAGTGAAAATGGGGAAATCTTGTGCTTCTGTTGCTTGCACCAATAATAATGCCTTTCATTTGTCTGGAAAATACAGCAAAATAAGTTTCCATCAATTTCCACAAAGTAATGAAGCCCTTTTGAAAGAGTGGTTTGTTAAATAAATAAGAATTGACCGTGGAAAGCCTTACAAAACAACAAAACTTTCAGTTCTTTGCTCAGAGCACTTCGAGAAAAGCTGCTTCATGTACCAGAAGTTCACAAGTAAGTCAATTGTTTTGTTGCAATGAAAACTGGTTTTTAAGTGAAGATTTAAAGAAATTAGCGGAAAATATATATGCAATACAAATATTAACCTTAAGCATGAACGCCCCCGTAACGGGGGCAATGAATTTGCATAATAAATACAGCATGTTTCCTAATAGCAACCACGTCATGCGGCATATCCTCTTAAAGCGAAGAAACTCGGCGAAAAGTTTGTGATGACCGTTTTTACCAAAACCTGACACAATTCAAGTACCAAGCAAGTAAATAAGCATCTAGCAAAACATTAAATTAAATAAGATCAGTGCTCTATCGCAAGCATTTCTACTGAATTTGCACTTTGCATACAACAATACCTCAAATGAAAAAGGACAGTCTATAGATTCCAACGATATGAGCCTTGTCATTTTAAATTGACACCATACTCAAAGAACAGCAGGCATACACTTTCAATGCTACAGAGATGAGCAAAAATTTTTCTTACCTTTGATATTTTGTCATAAAAGCTGTTTGTGGGTAAATCTGCGCTTGCTATTGTTTTAGCCAGTCTATCTGACAGTCCTCTCGCCATTATGCTATGCACTGGAGGACCTCAGCAGTATAATCCCTTAAATGGTTTGTTTTTTGTATTTTCGCTATAATTAACCGCTAAATATTCAACTGTCGTTTTCAAAGCTGGTTTATGACTGAGAATCCTTGCGCCAATATGCTCAAGTTCAAATACAGCACAGCTATACAAGTGCTAAATTGACCAGAGAATATATAGTCTGTTGAGCTATTGTCGTGGATAAGGCAGAGCATTTGGACCTGAGGTTCAATATCCGGTTACACATGCGACCTTTCAGAGCAAAGGAAATAAATTTTTTTTGTATAAATGAATAATAATTGATCGATGCATTCCCATCCCATCAAAGCCATCTTCCTGGGTTACTTCGGGGATCACGTGGCTTACATTATGGTTTCTGCGTCCAGTGCAACGCCTCCATTATGAACGTGACGGATGTTACATGAAAAAGACATGGAAAAAATTCAGCCATGTTTATATCAAAATTCTCTGTCTCAACAATGGTACACTTGAATGTTTATCCCAGAATTGTGTGAGAACTAGGCCACCTAATGCAAAAATTATAATACAGCTCCAAATGAGTCTCTTAGCAGGCAGTTATAGAATAGCGCAAAATCCTCTGTGACGGATGTTACATTTTGTCCACTGAAGTAAAACGGAACTTTCAGCTGAAAAAAGTCAAGATCGTCCAGTGGAATGATGAAATAACCACATCTATGCATGACTGTAGTAGCTTATACGATCATTGTGGCTTTGGTTTGGTAGTGTGCATCAATTACACGTTTCTCTTTAATCGATCAAACAATAGCTGTCCACTTCAGGTGTGGAGCAATCAATGAACTATACCTATGAAGGTGTTCATATCCTAACTCTGTTGAAACAATCCTGTTTCTTTTACTGTAAACTGAAGACTGCCGACTCAATCCACTTGCTTAATACATTGCTTACTCAAAACGAAAACAGTAGAAACAATTCTGAGTGATAATCACTAACTCAACTCTGGACTGTAAGATTAGAAGTCACAGCACTAGCATTAAATTTGTAGCGAATGACAAATCACACAGGTTGAATTCTGTATTCTGACTTTGACTAGCAGAGGTCTGGGGACGAAAATAAACTAACAGGACAGATCGTCCACCTAAAACTAAGAAAAAGTCGACGCTGTGATCGAGATTTCGCCTTTTTTATCATAACAGTACAAATTACACAAATAGAAATGCTTACTGCAAACACATGGAGGATCTCCAATGAGTGAGCCTGACATATCAAATTCATGCAACGAAGGTAGTAATTTTCATTTAAATGAAAAATTGCACCTTGAGTTTCATAAATTTGAAGGCTTGTTCTCATGAATTTGAGATTATATTTATCCCATAAATGTCAGCATCGGATCATTTGGAAAATGGAAAAATAACGTTTGGCTTCTAGTTTGCAGTTAATTCAAGTCAATGGGATGAATAATTCACCAGCTAGCATGCTACTGCTTTTCACCATTAAATTATTAAATTCAAGTGTTTACGATAAGAGTTACATGTGTAACTCATTACTGGCCAAAAGGGTTAGCATGCTAGTTAACGAATTATTCATCCCATTTAATTCAATAGACCATCAACTACGTTGTAGATGCAAAGACTTGCGATGGTGAACGTTTCCAGAAGAATTGGCCTAGTGAAAATATTAGTTGACGTTTGCCAATGAACGGAATCTTAACAATTGTGACACGAGAGAGCTGTATTACATGTGTGTGATACCAAAGCTGTATCTAATGGGTTGTATCACGCCCATTTTTAACCCTTTGCATGTTGTCCAATATTTTGGACAAAAGTAAAGTGGGGTTTATTTTCTCTAGGCTCATAGATACCCTGAAAACACAAAATGTACATTTTACTGGACATTTCCAGATAATAATTTCCTCAATAGGTGCCTCTCTGATTAGTCACATGATTTACCACAAACAATCACAATGGCTACATCCACAAGTAAGAGGTAAGTTGACGAAAGTCAGAAATAGTCTTATATTGTTCAAGTTTTGATCAGACTTTTTTTCTGTTGGGGGATGGAAATACATTATATAGCACAAACTGAAAACACATAACCTATGTAATGCATGTCTATTTGTTGCAATACATCTGAGTCTATGCTCTATCAAAAATATTGGACATTATGCATGCAGAGTAAATAACTCAAATGAGCAATGTCCATAATACAGATAGATCATCATGCATATCAATGACCAGGTTTCTTCAACTTTACATTATTTCTGTCACTCCGCATGCATAACGTCCAAAATACTGGAGGCAGTGTGCATCCCACAAGCATAATGTCCAAAATAATGGACAGACAGACCACCCACTTAACACTCCCCAATCATATCTGACGCTGAAACTTTCCATTGAAAGTAGTGGTTGCTAACGTAACATGTAGTGTCCAGCCCTGTAACGTTTAGAACCATGCCCATAAAACGGCTTCCTATAGCAAAAAATTGTGTCCATACGATGAAATATGATGACGGAAATGTATTAAGAAATGTGCTGTGTGAGACTGTCAATTCCTTTTCGAATAAAGAAATTAGCAACAAAAACTTTGAAAATTCTAAATCGTGTCCCTTTCTCCACGTGTTACCTTAGAATCAAATAGGCTTACCCTAACCCTAACCCAACCTCCCAACTATGAACACTTTTCCCATAAAAGCTATGATTGGATTTATCTTTCCACTATTATTTATGTTTTGGGGATGGTTCATGGAAGAAGACAGGACAGCTCATTTCAGTGTTGCTTAAGATTTTTCAGTGTGACTTGCATGTCACATACTTGTGACTCCAATATACGAAGTGACCCATTAGCAAGTTTGCTGGTTAATAGTTGTACTTTTGATAAATTTGTGTCACAGTTTAGGAAGTTCGAAACTGATAGTGTAACGTAACGCAGTGTCCAGATTTAAAACTAATCAAAGTGCGTATTTACTCATATTTTTCTGACATCTGCTTATGGTTGCCTCTGTTGTATAGTAAGAGGCACTTGGCAAAAGATAAAAATTGAGAAAGAGTTATTACCTGAGGTAGTAGCAACTTTTAATGGGCACCATGTGATGAACATTATGCAGACTGATAGTTCGCAAACGTGTGATTTTCTCAAATTCCAGTTAGAATTCCACAGTTCTTGTTTCAGTTCTGTCAGCCTACTTGTAATGGCCGGTAGAATACGGAGGCCAGGTGCAACGACCAGAGAGAAAGGGAGTAGCACGCATACAGTACAAACACAGAATAATACAGACCAAACGAAAGTACTCGCACTTCCAAAGGACGTATAATAGTCCGAACCACGGAAGCAAAGCGAGATAGAAAAAGGGAGAAGAAACTCCAATAATTAGAAGATAGACAGTCAAACAAAAGCTGACTACAGATATCTTCGGCTATAGTGCTTAGCTACAAACAGACACTCTAGCAAAGAGGCGTGGCGAACACCCAGCTTATATAGAGTCTGGGGAAGCGTCGCCCCAGTTCAATCAGCCAGCTGGGTAAAGAATCCAATTGAAATGGAATACGATATCGTCCCGGGACGAGAGCCACAAAGAAAAGTCCGAAACACACGCACAAACATCCAGAACCATGACACTACTTAGTTATTGAAATTACGTTAGCGTTAGCCTCTAAATGCCGGAGTGTTGTGAGCATTGGTTGTGAGAACAGGAAACAAATCTCGATGGGGGAATGGTTTTGGACACAACACTGGACTTATACGCCAACATGCTTTACACATTGGTTGTGCAAAGTCTGTGTGAGCGTTTATTTGCTCAATAGAGATCCATATTGCGGTGTCAACGCTAGTTACAGTTAGCCTCAAAGTAGACCTTACATGCTAATATAGCCAACATATTTACACATTGTGTGCGCAAAATCACCGTGCTTGTTTAGTTGAGGCAGCTCAGCGCAGCTGTCATTATGAAGATAAGAAGCCAACGTCCGAGGGGGCGTGTCGATTTCCAAGGGGATGAGACGGTGCTTTCAGGGGAGGGTGCATAGCCTCAGAAGAAGCACAGAGGGGGTGGGGGAGGTGTGTGTGGCGGAGAAATCGTAGACTTAAAGCCTGAAATAAACCAAGTCAGCTACAGCGCCCATCAGGGCGTAAAATTAACACCCGCCAAGCGCAAATCGCGGGTAAAAAATTAGTTTGGCGTGTAAAACAAAAATACCCACCCGCCAGTGGCCGATAGAAAATTTTTTCTACTTTTAAGGATCGTTCTAAGCAGGTTGCTGACACAGACTCAGACATGTCTGACTCTGAGGCTGATGTTGTGGTGATTACCTGAGCCACAAGGACAGTAGAGTTGAGGAGGCCTACCTTTAAAAAAAGGCAGATGCAAATGCACTTGTAGTCATATAGCATTCTAGAAAAATATATGATCTGTGGAATTCATTTCATTTAGACTCAATCCCAGTCGATGTTTTTTTATTCTTTTCCCATTTCCTGCAGGTTAAACGGAACATTCCTGTTAAAGCTGTGAGATGTAAAAGGTTGCACTTTTGAATATTTTTAATACATGATGATGCTGCAGTCACCTTGAAATGAAATATAACCTAATAAAATGGCAATAATCAAATTTTTACTGTACATAACTGTATTCTTTAAGTGATGCGTAAGTTGGATTTTCATAATAAAAACGTATGGTAATTATTTTAAATCAAATAAGGCATGTTTTTTTAATTTGGCCGGTGAAAAATATTTTTGGCCTGTAAAATTTTGGAGGTCACTAGCCAATGGCAGATGAGGTAAAAAGTTAATTTTACGCCCTGGCGCCCATAATACTATTATTTTATATTTTTAAATTGCTAATTGAAATTCACACACCACCCAGGGTACAAAAAAACCTTTACCCCCTCTATTGAAAAAAAAAAAAATCCTTGAGGAATAAAAGTAATTTCACGTTTTGCTTTTGTTTTTCCCCACTGTACAGAAAATGTACCAAACTGTGACTTCAAAACTGGGGTACGTACCGAACCTCGACTTTAGCGTACCATCACACCCTTAATAACCATGTTGTAATGAAAACACCAGGAAGAAAACATATAACACACTCGATAGAAAAAACAGACATAAAACACATCCTGACCAAAAAAAAAAAAAAAAAAAAAAAAAAAAAATTTTTAATCACAGAGAATAGTAATCAAGTTGACAAAATACACCGGAGCTCCAGACAGGGGGGCGTGTGTGCGGTGGTTTAGTGACAGTCATAAACCGAACACTATTTTTATATTTAAAACATATATAATATTTTATATTAAAAATGTGTCTTGTTTTTCCATTGTTATTGGTGGCTTAGTGTTAATTACAAAACGTTAATTAAAAAAAAAGGAGACATCTGTCACAAAATGTTGTTAAATGTATGGAATTTAAGCGGGTTCCAGCCTATGTTCTCAAAGTCCTATGTTCTCTCAAGGCAATTTTTTCAAGCTCGGTCACTCATTATCTTGTCATAGAAAAATTTATAATTTCCATACCTCTGTTTATAGAGGTATGCTTATTTACATGATATAAATCACCATTTTATACAAATCATCATTTATAAACTGCTTTTTGTATTTACTCAGGTCACCTTTGTCAAATAAAAATAGTAACTTTTTTTGATGATCTGAAACATTTATGTGTGGCAAATATGCAAAAAAAAAAAAAAAAGAAATCAGGAAGGAGCAAATACTTTTTCACTGCACTGTGTGTATACATATATGTGTATGTGTATATATATATATATATATATACACACACACACACACACACGACGTACGGGTGAGTGTGAGTTTCACAGCATACCCACAACAAAAAAATAGACCACACCACTGCTCTTATGCAACACATCTCATAAAGGCCAGGCACCCCAGGGATTATGTGGCACTCCTCTCTCAGTGCAGTCTGAATACAGAGAACAGAGCCATAAAGAGCCAAGAAAAAAATGAGTAAACACATTATCTACCCATTATGTCCTGGCAAGAAGTCAGCCACTCAATCTTAAGAGCTTTTGAGGAGCCCCCTTCAGTCAAAAGCACAGCACTGCACTCATGTTCCAAATAGTCAGAAAATTGCTGAACAGTAAGGACTAAAACCATTGACCGTATACAGAGATGGGCAACCCAACAGCTCCCTAAATGTGAGGCCAAAACATCTTGATCACCATCTATTTGTTGGCTGCAGTACAAGTTATAAGCCAACTCCCTCCGTGTTAGAGGATGCAACATGGGCCTCACTGAAAAATTAAAGTATGTATCAAATAAGTTTTTTCCAATAATGGTTTCTGTCATTTTAAGCAGTTCTCACCTTGCTGATATATGTCCATTTGTTCATTTTTTCCTGCCAAGATCACTTTTATTTAATCATTTGATACTATAAAAAAGGGGTATAAAGTCATGACTGACAGCTGATTGACAGCTTCTCTTAGAGAAGTGGTAGCCTGCTGATTTACTTCCAGGAATTGCATGGAGCTGGAGTGCGACCGTCGAGAAGAGATATAATGTTAACGTCATAAGTTGCTAGGTCCCTAGGTGCTAGGTATTGTTGTTATTTATTATTGTAGGTCTTGTTATTGTTTTTGTTGTTATTGTTGGCATTTATTTAGGTAGGTCTTGTTATTGTTTTTGTTGCTATCGTTGTCAATTATTGTTGTGGATTCTAAAAAAAAAAATACTAAAAGGAATGCAAAAAAAAAAAAAAAAAAAGTTGCTAGGTCCCAGTACATCTAAAAAAAAAAAAAAAAAAAAAAAAAACAGAGTGATTTGAAAGTCCAAAAAAAATTCACAGTAAAACACTCTGCTCTGAACATAGCATCATGTATTGTTTGCACCGATGCTACTGTATAAAAGTATAGCAAGCTAGCCAGTGAGTTCAGCAAGGCTCTACAATAGGTTACTGTAGGTGGCAATGCAAATCAATGGTGAAAAGCTCTTTACTGCGAACAAAGCGTAATGTTGAATCTGTTCGCAGTGATGCTATGTTCAGAGCAAAGGGCCTTTTACAATCAATTTTTGTTGGTAGCATCAGTGACCCATTACCAAATCTTGCTAGCTTGCTAAAAACTGTTAGCTAGCAGGCTAACTAACATTAGTGATTCAAGATTAAGTAGGGTCACCCTCGTTAGGTAGCTAGCAAGGTAGCTAGTTAGAACGAACGTCAAAACCCAGGATAGTAGGGAGTCTTTTCACTCAGACTCCATTTACCTTATTTTTAAAGGTTAGCAAGCTAAGATTTTTAAGTAGGTTTGTATGAGGTAGCTGGCTAACTACATTTATCCATAGTCAATGTAATAGCTTCCAAGGTAGCTAGCCAATTACAGACATCGGCATGGGAGCTACGCAATGAACGAACAAGCAGCAAACATAATTTAGCGCTGGAAAGAAGCAAATGTATTTTAGCATCATACGACTACTTGAAAATGTCCCGGATGATCAAACCCTTTCACAAGCTTTCAATCATAGTAGAACCAGTCTGTTATCTGCGTACAACAGGCAGCGTTTACCACTGACAATGAAGGAGCCATTTACGAGTAGGGCGGGTATATGAGTGGGACCTCAACAGCGAGGATCAACCCCCTGATCACTAATGCGTAGATTCTGGCTCCAAATATGCAAGATGGCAGCATCCATATGAAGGATATATTTTGGCTCTATTTTTGCTCAGCGCTATAAAGTGGAGTCGCATCGTCCATCTTGACATACAGTCTATGTCTGAGATGTGAAATGGTGAGTTCACAAGAGCATTTTTCACAGAAGCGTTTAATTTCCCCAGCTACAGAGGCTAAAAATTGTGATGAATCATTAATGTACAAAAGTCTACATAAGGGTGATTCTGCACTGGGGGGCCATACTACAATGTCATCTTTCAGTGTTTGCTTCCCTTGAATTTTTAATAACACAGGAACACTTGATTCCAGGACAATCAAAACATGCATCGTCAAGATGGATGGGATCAGCAAATCTGCACAGCTTAAAATCCAAACAGGCAGGCGCAGGCTACTGGCTCTGCGTTCATGGAAATTTGGAATGCATTTCTTCCATTATGACAGTTATATTTAAATGCGCTATTGCTGCTGGGTCATTCCAGCGGCATGTTCCCGTTCATTTTAACATTTTTCCCGTGGCCACACTCGAGCCATACAAGAACTTAGTTCAACTCTAATTATTCAAATAAGACTAATGGAAGAAAATTCAGAACATAATGCATCTTATATGTGTCATTGGATTTTTATGAACAACAGGAGACAAAACTAATAAACGCAAGGGAACCAGTTCAACATTCAAACCTCAGAGGTTAACACAAAATTATGTAGGACCATTTTACAGACTAGGATCAAAACCTTCACTCATACCTCTAGGTAACTTTTATTTTATACAATGCCAGATTTCAGGGGTCCGGCCAAAAAAAAAAAAACAAACTTTTTTACGATGAACAAAACCCAACACATTTAAAATATATACAATTCCGAAATAGTTGGGACGAAGTGTAAATTATGAATAAAATCAAAATGCAATGACTTTCAGATCACATGAGCCAATATGTAATTAACAATAGAACATAGATAACATTTCAAATGTTGAAACTGATACATTTTACTTTTTTATCCACAAAATGAGCTTATTTCAAATTTTCTGGCTGCAACAGGTCTCAAAAAAGTTGGGACACAGGCAAAAAAGGGCTGAGAAAGCAACTAATATATAAGAGAATCAGCTGAAAGAACATTTAGCAAGTAATTAAGTTAACTGGCATCAGGTGTGTTACATGATTGGCTATAAAAGGGATGTCTTCTCTCAGAAGTAAAGATGGCCAGAGGCTCTCCAACCTGTGAAGGCTTGCGTAAAAAAATTGTGGAATACTTTAAAAACAATGTTCCTCAACGTCAAATTGCAAAGGCTATGAAGGTCTCATCATCGACAGTGCATAACATTATCAAAAGATTCAGAGAAACTGGAAAAATCTCTGTGCATAAGGGACAAGGCCGAAGACCTTTACTGGATGCCCGTGATCTTCGGGCCCTCAGACGCCACTGCATCACTCACCGGCATGATTCTGTCATTGACATGACTAAATGGGCCCAGGAATACTTCAAGAAACCACTGTCTGTAAACACAGTCTGCCGTGCCATCCACAGATGCCACCTAAAACTCTATCATGCAAAAACGAAGCCATTGTTGAGCATGATCCAGAAGCGCCGCTGTGTTCCGTGGGCCAAGACTCAATTAAAATGGACTGTAGCAAAGTGGCAAAGTGTCCTGTGGTTAGACGAGTCCAAATTTGACATTCTTGTTGGAAATCGTGGGCGTTGTGTCCTCTGGGCTGAAGAGGAGAAAGACCACCCCTCCTGTTTTCAGCGTTCATTTCAAAAGCCAGCATCTCTGATGGTATGGGGAAGCATTAGTGCATATGGTGTGGGACACTTGCATGTTTTAAAAAGCACCATGAATGCTGAAAGGTATATAAAGGTTCAGAGCAACATATGCTCCCCTCCAGATGAAATCTATTCCAGGGAAGGCCTTGTGTATTTCAGCAGGACAATGCAAAACCACATACTGCAGCAATTACAACAGCTTGACTTTGTAGTAGAAGAGTCCATGTGCTGAACTGGCCTGCCTGCAGTCCTGATCTTTCACCGATAAAGAACATTTGGCACATAATTAAGCGAAAAGTCCGTCAAAGGAGACCCAAAACTCTCCAACAGCTGGAAGCCTGTATTAAACAAGAGTGGGTTAAAATTTCAATGGCTAAACTCAAGAAACCTGTCTCCTCAATGCCCAGACGCCTCCACTCTGTGTTAAAAAGAAGAGGGGATGCTACACTATGGTAAACAGGCCCCTGTCCCAACTTTTTTGAGACCTGTAGCAGCCATCAAATTTGAAATGAGCTCATTTGGTGGATAAAATTGATAAAATTTCTCACTTTCAACATTTGCTATGTTATCTCTGTTCTATTGTGAATAAAATACTGGCTGGTAAGATTTGAAAGTCACTGCGTTTTGATTTTATTCACAATTTACACTTTGTCCCAACTATTTCAGGGTTGTATGTATAGGTGTCTTTTCACAATACTGGGTAACAAAAGTGTGACACAAACATGAAAATTTCAATTTCATTCAAGGAACAGAAAACCAACTTTATTTGATTCTTCACTGGTATAAGACTGGCATATAACAGCAAAAAGATAGTCTGTCCACAGCAAGTATGAGTAAATGGCGTCAGAATACAGCATACAGAATACATACAGAATGCAAGATCCTGTCGAAGTATTCCAAAGGAAAATGCTTTGATATTTAGAAAACGGGTTAAAAATGCGTTCATTTCAAAGCCCAAAGTAGACTTTTCATACTGTCGTTTTATAGGCTACATTATATTTATATAACCATTTTGTACATAACATAATTGGTATGGAACCTACGCAGGCTCATTCTGTATACTACCTCTGTGTGTAAATCTCTGAACGAAATTGGTGCGTTTTGTGAAATTAGCAGTGTTGCTCTGTTTTTTCATTTATAAGCATGCATTTTTAAATTGCAATTTATCAGTCTTTTTTTAATGACATTTAATGGTTTAAACTCATGCGGTAACTTAAGCAGTGAGATTTGTTTCATTCTCTCGTGCGTTAAGTCAGCTTGTAAAGTGGATCATTGGCGTTCTACACTGTCTGTCCAAAAGTAGTTGCCTTTTGGATTCAACTAAACAAATATTGCGACCGGATAATTATTGCAGCAACTAAAAGCCTATGTTTCAGCTGGCAATAATTATTTTAAACCTGATGGATTTAGCGCGTAGCTTCTCATTTATATAAAAAGTCATGTCGGAAGATTATTCGGGGGGGGGCTATTATAGGCACTCACCATCGTTAATTATAAGTTATCATAAATGTTATTAATCAGACAAAAAAAAAATCCACGTAACGATGGGTTTTTCAAGATAAGGAAATGCATCATACCATTATGGAAATGTTTTAAAGAAGTGTAGTTTGACCGGTCACAGTCACAAGCATTCCACTTTATTTTTTGAAGATATTCTACAACCCATACGTAGTCATGATGTACTTTCAAATTGTCATAAAACAACAAACAATCAAAACTGATTAAAACTGCTTTACGAGGAGCCGCTATTTGCAGTCCAAAATTTAAATGGATCTCAGAGCTTCTGCGCTTCGCATGCGGGATCCCCAACTGTCCAATTAATACATGTGATAGCCATGTTTTAGAGCAGGGGTTCCCAAACTCGGTCCTGGGGCCTACCTGTGTATGCTGGTTTTTGTCCCAACCAAAATTGCCATCATAGGACTTTAACAAGCTGTTAATTTGTCCAAATTGGGTGCATTTTATGTTTAAATATATTATTTTCTGTTTTAAGCCAAATTTTAATAGAAATATCCATTTGTGCCATGAAGAATAAAAGACCGAATAAAAGACCCTTGCATATAAAGTTTTTTTTTTTTTTTTTGTGTGTGTGGCAAGCAGTTTCAGGTAATAATATTTTTAAACAGATCAAATCAGGTGCTGAGAAAATCAGTAACCTCCAAATTAGGTTGCTAAAGACAGGTGATTAGAATTCTTTCAAAATAATTTGCTTGCACTCAATCACAAAAACATACCATAAAATAGGTTTGACCCTGTCATTTGCTTGTTTAGTAAATTGTTAGTTTTTGCAACCATGTGCCCACAGTTTCACCAATTAGGAACCCATTGATTTTCTTCCTTTGATTGGGTACATTTTTCCCTCTTTTTATGCAGTTGTTATTCATATATTGCAATGTGGATGCGGAATTTATTCCTCACTGTTAGTATGCATATCTGTCAAAATACTGTTTGTCAAGAGAGGATAAATTGCTGCTCTGAACAAAAATGCACCTAATTAAGACAAATTAACAGCTTGTTTAAATCCTCTGATTGCAAACCGGGTGGAGCAAAAACCAGCATACACAGGGAGGCCCCAGGACCGAGTTTGGGAACCTCTGTTTTAGAGGACAGTTTACAAAAATAATTTACTGAAGCATAACGTTCATCAAGGTGCAGTAGAAGTGGGTCTGAATCAGAGACATAAGGTCAGGAGAGGCAGTGACTTCACCTTTTTATCGCTAAAATTTTCAACCTGTTTCCATGTACAATGCCTGATAGTAATCAATCAATTTTAACTTTTTTACCGAACAATTAAGACCTAGGCTAGCCTATATGTAGCCTGTAATGATTAAGAGGTGATAGTGACAAAAAAATCATTAACGCTTTGATTCGAGACTGCAAGGATGGAAATCTTAATAATTAATTAGTAAAAATTCAACTCTCTCAGTAATTCCGTGTATCATTTTGACCTTCTGTTTATCGGATTCTGAAAGAAGACTGAAAATAAAATTTTTTTTTTTTTTTTTTGGAATGGCATTATAAAGTACGTATTTAAGGGGGAAAAACATAATCATAAACATGTTGACCACGCATTGAACATGGCATAAGAAAGGTTTTAATATTTGTTTTTTTTTTTTTAAAGATTTTTTTTGGGGAATTTTTCCTTTATTTGACAGTTTACAGTGTAGAGAGACAGGAGGGATGGGGAGAAGAATGGGGGAGGACATGCAGCAAATGACCTGAGCCTGAATCGAACCCAGGTCGCTGCGGGAAGGACACAACCTTCATGGTACGCGCGCTTAGACTGATGAGCCACCGGGGCGCCCAGGTTTTAATATTTGTTAATGGCACTGCGTTAGCTTCCTGTAAGCAACTATGGCCGAACTTGCTGTCTCGTCTGCATTTTGAGTTCCATGCACTGAGCAATAATATCGTGGATGAAACTGGAACGCCATTCTGCTGTTTAGTCTTCGTAAATTAGTAAATCAACCCTCTGGTTGCTAATCAAGCAAAGTAATAGGGAGTAATCTTTTGTTTAAAAGTGAGGATTCTGCCTCCCCTATCTGACCTCCAACGGTACATCACTGGTACGAATGAACCCCTTGCAAGATAGCCTATGACATTGCGTTATAATCCTAAAACATGAAATCAATTACAAGAAGTATTCGGAAAAATAACAAAAAAGCAGTCAGAAATGTCTTACCTTGCAGATGGACGGCCAGTTGCAGAACGATGGTCAAGAATAAGAGTGGATTCAGTCGATTTTTTATCATAGTTCCCTTTTCAGTAACGGTCGTGGCAGCATACAAAATTGTGGACACGATACTTATAGCAGCAGGAATAGCTGACTCGCAGCAATGCACAGGAAAACTTTCGTTGCCAATCAAATGTGTTTACGGAGTCATTCCAGGAAACGTGAAAAATCAATAAATTGATGAGTATAATCATAGAATGCTAAACAAAATATGTCTTCAGTAACGGTTGTGATTTAGTGGACACCAATGATTTTTTCGTGTTTGAGTTAGTCAGTCTCAAAAACAAAGGCAATTGGCGGATGGGAAGTTGGTTCGTTGGTGTAAGGAAAGTCAGTTTTTTTGCGGAGTAGCAGTACATTTGAGCAGCGCCACTCACAGAAGACCTGCCAGCTGTGGTAACGGTCGTGAGCACAGCGGAAACTTCGGGCAACAACCGTTACCCGATAATTTCAGTCTGAAATCCTCTTATATTCTGACTAGAAAAGTTTTGTAACGAAGTGGAATTTATTCACTGGACTGTGAGTGAATAAAATATGGGCAAATCTACATGATACAGTCTAATTTTAATTTCCCACATCCATTCAGTTAAAAACTGATTTTTTGTGTCACATTTTGGTGTCCTCTTTAAGCCAAAAAAATTGTTTATTTACTTAATAAAAAAAAAACTACTTGGGTTCAAATGGTAGTTTTATCCTCACTATATCTCAACATGTGCTTAACAAAATAATCATGAATTAAATGCATCAATCATTACCTGCTGATAATAAAGCAATGAACAATAACTGTCCCGAAAATCTCTCCAGTATTGTGAAAATGCACATATATATATATACACACACATATATATAATATATATATAAATATAAAATTGTGTTAATAAACAACCATCATAACGTAACATACAACCACCCTAATGTTGCATATAAAGTAACTATGTGTACATTCGGTCACTAATGTAAGGAATCTAACCGCAAAATAAAATTCCGGGCTTGTGTCCAGTTCTCTGAAATATAAGAGCCACCGAGCTACGATCCACTAGTCACATAACATACAGTATATAGTACAGTAACGCATAACAAAATTATTCTACAACGTCCCTCGAGAGGGGGTTCAGACTCCATTACTTCATGTTTTCAAACATGTCCAGATGACGAGCACAAGCTTACTACATAGCGTGCGAGATGTAATAGTGAAATTATTCTTTCAGGACACCATCGAGCCAGTCAAGCCGCGAAGACCTACTTTATTACATTTAAGCGACTTAACTGAAAAGGTAAGGATAATCAAAGTATCAAACACTGGGTTGAAGTCATGCAACAGCTTCTCAGGGGTACAGAAGCAAATGTTAAGTTTCAAAGTCAAAAGATCTTTTTGACGATTTACCAACTAAAGAGATACTGCATATTTCAAGCTCCAGTACTGGATCTCTAACATGTTACGGAAATGGTAGTTGCTACCTGACTTGGGAACCATATTTTCAGCAGATTTAGTCCCAGCCACCACGCTGGCGCAAGCTAAGCTCATCATGGCGCTTCCCTCACAACTTCTACTTGTTAGCTTAAGGCTACATTCTGAGTTACCGATGAAACGGCCTCTTATTGCGATCATCTACAGCACATTCCTAACGAAAAAAATACTATAAGTTCTTCTACAACTTTCAGACACACACTTTAAGGGCAAATTACACGCCGTAATGCCACATCCATGGAATAAATGTACCACATAATTCATGAACAAAAGTGAATCAACAGTATGAGCGAGGAGTCGGGATGCTGGAGCTCCGGGCACTTTCAGATTCTTACTACCGTAACTATAACCAAACTTGCGAAAAGTCTTCGGTGTGTCCGAACCTGCGTGCTTTAAAGCTGCTTTCACACCGGACGCGAAACGAATTTTTCGCACGACACAGATTACATTCAAAGTCAATGCAAAGACGCGAATGCACGCGTTTTCGCGTGTATTCGCGTCTTTGCATTGACTTTGAACGTAATCTGTCGTGCGAAAAATTCGTTTCGCGTCCGGTGTGAAAGCGGCTCAACTCTTCGAGACTGTTCCACTCATATACAGGTATATGTCAACCTATCGCACGCACAGCTAGCTCCCATCAGCTAGCTTTAGGATGCGATGGTTTTGCGTGATGTTTGCGGGATGGAGATGGAGACAGCACTGCGCCATGCATCGTTTAAACAGACCAATAAATTACTGTCGCGATCGGAGAGCGTCGCCTTCCCGCACTAAGAGGAACAACCGAAAAGTGCGGCGCATACACTCAGACTCAGGAAAATTAATGTTTCGTTTCTCACCATTAAAACTTTGGCAGCATTTTCCAGCTGTGAAATCACTTCTGGTGCACCAACCGCCGCCATCATGGTCTCTCTTCAATGACGCGCCATGCGCTGCATTCTGGGACTAAGCGGTACCTCCAGACCAATGAGTTTATTGGGCCGAAGTTAAAGCCGCTTGTGAACAGTGAGTACTGTAGGATGTGGACGTTACGTAATCTTCGTTCATTCAAAACTGAGATAGAGAATTATTGGTGGCAATCACTCCAACTTTGAATCCTGCGTAAAAGAAATTTAACTTCATTATTGAGCGTCTCAGAAAATGTAAGTGTATGAGAATCCACGTGAGCGTTAAACTGCATATCGACCTTTTCCATTATGCAACAGGTTCCAGTCTTTCCACATATCCCAGACCTACTTCCCAGTTTGTAATCGCCAAGGCCCGATTATATTAAACTGGAGAGAAGGCCTAGGCATTACTCTAATGTACTGAAAAAATTCTACAATGAATCTTTAGGCAATGTTTCAACATTGAAGGAATTTGAGAGAAATTAGAAAAAGGGCATGTCTTGCGGAAGATATTTCCAATACCATGCAAGGTGGGGCAGGGAAAATATTCTATCTTCTGGGAGCCCAGTAACAATTAAGCACAGATTTGCCATAAAGCTCATGTTTGAGCAGAATTGCTTACCTTTTCTTGTGTTTTACTGGCTTCTCACACAAAACCTTTAATTTTCTGAAATGTTAACTATGATTGTTCATTGTATTTTTCAGAATTTTCAGCGGGAAATAACTTCCAGAAAGAAAAAAAAAAACATTCTTGCATGGATCCATCTGCTCTGGCAAATTCTTTGGGTCATTAAATGTGTGGTGAGGTTTGTAGATGAATTGAAGAGTTTGTTACCAAAACGCAATATATCCATTTTGCTCATTTTGAGTAAATCAGCTTTTTCTATGTTGGTGCCTGTTTCATTTTATAGAAAAACAAAAACTTTGACCACAAAAAAATACACCTTGTAGTATGAATTTCTAAAAATAGATTTTTTTTCACCATGTGTAAGAAGCACAGGGCTATTGCTCTCTGGTATCATCTCAATTTTTGCAATTTTGGCATTTATTGCGTTTTGGAAATAAACTCTTCAGTTGTTTCAACAGCTTAGTTTGTCTCTGGACTGACTTCTTCATATGTAAAATGAGACCTTTTATGCTATACCATATGCACTGGGGCCCAGTATGGCTCTACCACATCAGAGGAGAGGCCTCCCCTCGAACTGGTGTGGGGTTTGCTAGCAGAAATGCTCCTCCAGTCAGATTGGGGCTGCTGGGCGCTCAATTCAGTCTCCTACAGTGGGCTCCAAAATTTCTGGAACCTCTGACAGGCAATGCAAAAATGATACTTTAAAAAATTCTATAAAATATGTTTATAGAGAAACTCTAAAGAACAACATGTGGAAAAATACTGTATGGTGTCACTGTTCCAATGGAACTGACCAAAATCATTTAATGCTTTAATTAAAAATTAATTTCCCTCGAAATTAAGGTTTCACAATTAATGGCATCCTTAAAGATTATTGTGAACATCATCTGCCAGAATTAATCCAGGTATTAAATTCCACAAATTTAAGTTTTATCTAACTGTTAAGGAACTATGTCGGGCTGTTACATCACTTCCTGTTTCACTAGGGTATAAAAATGAGGTAACACGTGTGCAATATCCCTTTGTCATCTAACATCACGAAGAAAACAAAAAACAACTGTCAGTTCAAAAGAGGCAGATGGTCATAGACCTTCATAAATCTGGTAATGGCTTCAAGAGGATTCTGAAACACAATTGAATCTGAAAAACTTTGCACTGTCAGGGCAATTATTGAAAAATTCCAAAGATATGGAACTGTTGAAAACCTCAAGGGTAGAGGATACAACTGCATTTTGCCCCCCAGGATACTGAGGAGCATGGTGAGAGAAGCAACAAAATCTGCAAGAATCACTGTGAAGGAATTGCAGGCCTTAGTGGCATCTTGGGGTCACCAGGTTTCAAAAAGCACCATCAGACGCCACCTCCACAACCAAGGGCTCTTTGGAAGGGTTGCCAGCAGAAAGCCTTTTCTGACCAGAATACACAAAAGGGAGCGCTTGGAGTTTGCCAAACGTCATTTAAATTATGATTGGAACACTGTGCTTTGGACAGATGAGGCCAAAATTGCACTTTTCAGTTAGACACTGCATCAGCATGTGTGGTGTTGAAACAGAAATGCATACAAAGAGAAGCACGTCATACTCATGATGAAATATGATGGTGGTTCAGTCATGTTTTGGAGCTGTTTTGATTCAAGTGGTCCAGGGCCACTGTTCAAGATTAAAGGCAAAATGAATTCCACCAAGTATCAGGATATTTTAGCTGACAATCTGGTTGCCTCCATCAGAAGGCGGGGACTTGGCCATAGGTGGACTTTCCAACAAGACTGACCCTAGGCATACCTCAAGATCCACACAGAAATGGTTCTGTGACAAAATCAGCATTCTGCAATGGCCATCTCAGTCACCAGGTGTCAATCCAATTGAAAACCTGTGGGCTGAGTTGAAGGGGGCAGTTTATAAACGAAACCTTTATTTCATTGAAATTTATTTTGTAT
Source organism: Gymnothorax javanicus (assembly GCA_029692085.1). Taxonomy (NCBI): domain Eukaryota; kingdom Metazoa; phylum Chordata; class Actinopteri; order Anguilliformes; family Muraenidae; genus Gymnothorax; species Gymnothorax javanicus. The sequence continues at coordinate 56,542,127 of CM056205.1, read as the reverse complement.
TACAACCCCAATTCCGACATAGTTGGGACAAAGTGTAAATTGTGAATAAAATCAAAATGCAGTGACTTTCAAATCACACCAGCCAGTATTTTATTCACAATAGAACAGAGATAACATAGCAAATATTGAAACTGAGAAATTTTACAATTTGATCCACAAAATGAGCTCATTTAAAATTTGATGGCTGCTGCAGGCAGGCCAGTTCAGCACACGGACTCTTCTACTACGAAGCCATGCTGTTATAATAGTTGCAGTATGTGGTTATGCAGTGTCCTGCTGAAATACACAAGGCCTTCCCTGGAATAGATGTCGTCTGGAGGGGAGCATATGTTGCTCTGAAACCTTTATCCTGGGTGTATCAAAAAAAAGTTTACACTTTTAAAAAATGTCTCCAAAATTGATATAATTTCCCAAATTTAAAGCCAATTTAAATCGGGTGAAAATAAACAGACCATGTTTACTCATGCGGAACAGCAGGCGATTAACAAGGTGTCAACAGGAGCATGAGGGCGCGGTCCATCAATACATCAGAACAGATTTTTGGAAAATTATATCAATTTTGGAGACATTTTTCAAAGTGTAACTTTTTTTTGAGACACCCTGTATAACTTTCAGCATTCATGGTGCTTTGTAAAGCATGCAAGTGTCCCACACCATACCCACTAAAGCATCCCCATACCATCAGAGATGCTGGCTTTTGAACTGAACGCTGATAACAGGAGGGGTGGTCTTTCTCTTCTTTAGCCCGGTGGACACAACGCCCATGATTTCCTACAAGAATGTCAAATTTGGACTCGTCTGACCACAGGACACTTTGCTGCCGTCCATATTAAATGAGCCTTGGCCCACAGAACACGGCGGCGCTTCTGGATCATGCTCAACAATGGCTTCCTTTTTGCATGATAGAGTTTTAGGTGGCACCTATGGATGGCACGGCAGACTGTGTTTACAGACAGTGGTTTCTTGAAGTATTCCTGGGCCCATTTAGTAATGTCAATGACAGAATCATGCCGGTGAGTGATGCATTGGCGTCTGAGGGCCCGAAGATCACGGGCATCCAGTAAAGGTCTTCGGCCTTGTCCCTTATGCACAGAGATTTTTCCAGTTTCTCTGAATCTTTTGATAATGTTATGCACTGTCGATGATGAGACCTTCATAGCCTTTGCAATTTGACGTTGAGGAACATTGTTTTTAAAGTATTCCACAATTTTTTTACGCAAGCCTTCACAGGTTGGAGAGCCTCTGGCCATCTTTACTTCTGAGAGAAGACATCCCTTTTATAGCCAATCATGTAACACACCTGATGCCAGTTAACTTAATTACTTGCTAAATGTTCTTTCAGCTGATTCTCTTATATATTAGTTGCTTTCTCAGCCCTTTTTTGCCTGTGTCCCAACTTTTCTGAGACCTGTTGCAGCCAGAAAATTTGAAATAAGCTCATTTTGTGGATAAAAAAGTAAAATGTATCAGTTTCAACATTTGAAATGTTATCTATGTTCTATTGTAAATTACATATTGGCTCATGTGATCTGAAAGTCATTGCATTTTGATTTTATTCATAATTTACACTTCGTCCCAACTATTTCGGAATTGTATATATTTTAAATGTGTTGGGTTTTGTTCATCGTAAAAAAGTTTGTTTTTTTTTTTGGCCAGGTTGGAGAGCTTCTGGCCATCTTTACTTCTGAGAGACTCAGCCTCTCTAAGACATCCCTTTTATAGCCAATCATGTTACACACCTGATGCCAGTTAACTTAATTACTTGCTAAATGTTCTTTCAACTGATTCTCTTATATATTAATCGCTTTTTCAGCCCTTTTTTGCCTGTGTCCCAACTTTTTTGAGACCTGTTGCAGCCAGAAAATTTGAAATAAGCTCATTTTGTGAGTAAAAATGAAAAATGTCTCAGTTTCAACATTTGAAATGTTATCTATGTTCTATTGTAAATAACATATTGGCTCATGTGATCTGAAAGTCATTGCATTTTGATTTTATTCACAATTTACACTTCGTCCCAACTATTTCGAAATTGGGGTTGTAAATGACTGTTATGATTTTGGTTGTTTCCACTGAAACATTAATGAAGGAAAGTATTTCACAAATTTTGCTATATTCGGTTTCTCTACACTTATATTGTTATACGTATATATATATGTTTTATTTTTTATTATTATTTTTTTTTTTTTTGGATTGGTTGTGCATTGCCAGTCATGGGTGCCAGTAATTTTGGAGCCCACTGTATACCTAAAACTGGCTCTGAATGGAGCTGAACAAATGTTATTCAACCACACCCAAGCCAAAATAAGGAGGATATTTGTAGTAAGTGTAGCATTGGTTCTCTAATGCCCAAAAACCATCAACAGTGATGGACCACATCAGAAATTAACTGGGATTTACAATGTCTGATAAATGATACGCATGCTCTGAGTGTTTCCAAAACAATAAGGCAGAAATGTGGTTTGCGTAAGCGGGAGTTTGCAGGGCATTTGACATGAAGTTAAATTTTACACCGACCTTTTGCATTGATACTCGGGATCAAGCAGGGTCTGCTCCCATTTACCACATTGGGTGACTTTAAAGCTGGTTTTGGTGTTAGTGTTGAGTGTTTAGTTTGTGTTCGTGCTGATCTGTGGGGCAAAACAGAAGATTAAGTAAGGTTATCACCAATATCAATACTTGGTGTAACAACTGGCGCTAACACCAGGTGTCAGTGTTTACATGAAGTGTTAATCTGAGGTCCCCTACTCCAAGTCTCAGTAAAGGCTTACACGCAGTTCACGGAGTTAAAACCAGGTGTGAGATCATCACTTTCTGCGCGCATGAAATACACCAGTAACCAAGTGAAGTTGATCCCGATTAAGCCTCATATGGCATTTTACTGGTTCTGTTCTCTCAGCAGGACTACACCTATGATTTGGGTTCCTTCTTTCAACTGCATTTGCTGCCTCCACTTACTGCTTGTTGAAATGGAATGAACAACTTGGCCTCTGGTTGCTTTAAACACCAGCTTTGAACTCCCGCCAGTGTTCATCCTTAGGGGTTTAGTGTTAATGCAAATGAAAAAGGACCTTAAAACTACCAATTATATACACCAAGTTCAGTCTTGAATAACATTTGAGACCTGATTTACTAAGACCTTTAGCACATGCAAAATCTTTTCACTCATGCAAAACCAATAACATTGCCCATGATTGGCCAAGGTTCTTGCCTTGCACCAATCAGTGGCAAGGTTTCTGGTTTTGCGCTGGCAAAAAGTTTTTGCATGTGCTAAAGGTCTTAGTAAATCAGGTCCTTTGTGTTTATGTTGGTATAAAGAAATACCCAACTCTAACTTCGAACTCTGCATAGACCAGGTGTTAGTGCGAACTTATTGTTAGTGACTAAAATTCATAGTTGGTGTTTGTGAGACTCTTCGTGTTGGTGTGTGTGTTTATACCAAACATAACATCATCTTTGAACTTGGTTGAGACTTACTATAAGTGCGAACCAAGTGTCAGTGGCTAGAGTTAAGGGTTGGTGTTATAGCAGTCCTAAATGTTAGTCAGTGTTAACACATACAGTAATTACACCAACTTAAAAGTAACCCATTGCCAGCAGACGGTCTTCCGTTAATTTTTAAGAAGTTTGGACGTGTTTTTGCTGAGATCTATGGCAAAGGGCGTTTTTGTGACATGTTAGTAATTTTTTTTTTTTAATCATACTAGTCCTCAGTATAGTATGTGTTTTAGTACCAATACATAGTATAGTATGTGTTTTAGTACCAATACATTGTTACTGGTGAAATAATTCCTTGAAACTTTGTGCAAACGAACTTGGCATACTGCACCTACTTTTTTACCAAATATTTAGGGTGGATCACTTTGAGAACTATTTTAATTTTAATGTTAAACTTTCAATTTGCGATGAAAAATGTAGCCAAATTATGCTTATAATTGCTTTAATTCCTCCTGGGTCTCATATTTTCAAAGCAATTAGCAATGTTTGGTGTCAAATTGTTCCTTGGGATGGCAGCAACAATAACAGTTATAAATTTTAGAACTAGCACTGTGATAATTGGGAGTTATTCATTGACTTATCCCCATATGATGGTTTTAGGGGGGTGCTCATCTAAATTTGGCCCACATCTGTCCAAGCCCATATTATACAAAAAAACAAATGCATTTTCTAGGCCCACATACATCTCTCCACACAGTCAATATGGTAAGAAATCAAAAGCTTTCATGGGCAATTTTCCCAAACTGACGCAACACCACCTTTGACATGGGGATCTAGAATCTATTGATGTGTGGATATACATCATGTATTTACATCCATCAGTCCATCCATTTGAATATCCTTAGAAGAAGATAAATGGCTGCAAGGATGGACAAATAAACCTGTATGGATACTGGTCCTTCCATCTGTGACATAGATGGAAAGTCAGATATCCACACATGCCTATCTAGTCATCCATCCATCATGGATGGAAAGAGACAGATGGATAATATCCACACACATCTATCCAAACATGCATCAATCTTTCGATCCATGAAAAATGGATGGTCAGAGGTGGGCTGTACAGACTAATTGCAGTTTGGAAATTTCTCTTTCCTCAATAGATTTAAAAACAGAACAGCCCTACAGAATATAGAATTGTATTGAATTAACTGGATTCTCCCTTTCGGAGAATTAGGACTAAGGACAGATGTACTGTGTGGTTCTCTTATGAATTATCTGAAATATTGAACGAAAGGAACTCTGCATGGGCAAAAGCTAGAAAAACTGGGGCTCACTCTGATTGGATTGTGTTCAGGCAGTTGCAAAACAAATGCACTGCTATGGTTAGGAAAGCAAAATCTACTTTTTATCTTAACTCATTACATCAGAGTGCCAGTAATCCTGCTAAGTTCTGGAAAACAATAAAATTAATGGAGAATAATAGTGCCCCAGCGCTTCGCTCACAGATATGGTCTGACTCTGGTCCCATAAGTGACAAGAAGGAAATTTGTAATGTTAGTGCAGGCCCTCAGTTTGATAGAATGCACCCTAATCGGATGGGTGCCACAAATAGGATAGGGCACCATATGCAAACTGTTACATGCCAGTCAAAACCCACGCTCCCAAATGATATGAGTCATTGTAGTTTTTCCTTTAGCTTAATTTCTGAATCAGAAGTCTTTGATACTCTTTTGAAAATTGACCTCAAAAAGTCTACTGGTGCCGATCTTTTGGACCCAGGATTGTTGAAGTTGGCTGCTCCCGTTATAGCCCTGCCTTTAACACACATTTTTAACCTTTCACTTAGCTTGGGCATTGTGCCAAAGATTTGGAAAACTGCACTTGTGCTTCCTTTGCATAAGTGTGGTGACGCTAAAGACTTTAATAATTATAGTCCAATTTCCAAGCTACCTTGTCTGGCCAAGACTCTTGAATCCTTTGTTAATCATCAGCTCCGTTTATTTTTAAATAGAACTTTCATTTTAAGTACATTTCAGTCTAGTTTTAGAGCTGGACACAGCACTATATCTGCAGCATCTCTTGTTGTAAATGATATTGTATGTGCCCTTGATGGTGGGCAACATTGTGCCGCCCTGTTTGTTGACCTATCCAAGGCCTTTGACACTGTCAACCATTCACTCTTACTTGACAGACTTGGCTCATTAGGCCTAGATCAGAACGCTTGCAAATGGTTTTCAAGTTATCATTCAAATATAATACAATGTATTGTAGCAGACTCTGTTCAATCAACTTTTTTGGAGGCCACTAAAGGGGTACCACAGGGCTCGATTTTAGGACCCTTACTTTTTACTCTGTATATTAATAATATGGTCTCATTTGATAATGGCTGTAAGGTGCATTTCTATGCTGATGAGACAGTGCTTTATACTTCTGCTTCGTCATTGAATGAGGAATTATCTGCATTACAAAGAGCCTTTGTTTCATTTCAGCACTCAATTCTACAGCTCAAATTAGTTTTAAATATGGCAAAAACAAAATGTATGCATTTCTCTAGATCTCGTTCTTTGAGGGACCGTTCATTTTTAATTTGCTCCTTGGATGGCTCTGAAATCGAGCGTCTTGTTACAAATACCTTTATCAATCAACGAAAAACTGTCTTTTAAAGTACACCTTGATGAACTTACAAAAAAGTTAAGACATAAAATAGTTTTTTTTTTTTTTTTTTACAGAAATGGCTCTTGTTTCTCTCGAGATAATAGGAAGCTTTTAATTCAATCAACCTTCTTGTCAGTGTTAGATTATGGTGACATTATCTATATGCACGCTGCCCCAACGACCTTGAAAAAACTCGATACGGTCTATCACGCTGCACTTTGTTTTATTACTAGAGATCCATTTAGAAAGCATCATTGTTCCCCGTATAAAGCTGCAGGTTGGCCATCACTGGCTACCAGGAGAAGGCAGCACAGGTTGACCTTGAATCTTACATAGATTACCATGTTATCCTACAACTTTTATTTCAAGGCGCAGTAGCAATTACCAGGCAAGATCTCAGGACTGGTTAGTCCTAGAAGTCCCCAGAGTTAAAACAGAACTTGGTAAAACTGCTTTTAGTTACTGTGTTCCTAGGACGTGGATCAATTTTCAAGAAACATTTAAACTGGGTAAATTGATATCATTAGAGAATTTCAAAAAAGTTATAAAGGATTTAGAAGTTTGGGACTGTGTGTGTTTTGAATAATATTACTGCAATTTTCTCAGCCACATGTATTGTATGCACTCCTGTATGAGAATTTTGTTTATTGTTCGCTTTTTTTATGATAATGTATTGAATTGTATTCTTTTGTTTTGTAAACTTGGCACCATCACAATTGAGACTGAGGTCTCAATGGGTTCCCCTGTATATATAAATGTTAAATAAAAAATTTATTCGCCTCTGTTTGTTTGTGAACAACATAACTCAAAAAGTAATGCACAGATTTGTCTGAAATTTTGTGGGTGGACTGCTATTACATCAAGGATGGACCCTATTGATTTTCACTGCCATCAATAAAACATTATGGCCGCCGCGGCAGCTATCTTGAAATCCTATGACACGCGATAACTCAACGTTGCTCCCACTCATGAAGATTTGGATTGTGCTGCCTTAGTGGAGGTTTGCACTCTACGAGTGCCTACAGTTAATTCAATACAATTCTTCTCTGTAAAGAATTAGCCCTGCTGATGGGGTAAGTTGCAACATTTCACTTCCACCTCTTCTGCTGCAATTGTACAGCAATGGCAGATCCTAAAGACAAAGTTCAAGTGTTAGCAGATATGCATGTTGCTTGTATAAAAACATAAAATTTAAATTAAAATTCTGACTCTTAAGAATCATTTCATGAAAACCAAAATGTGTTAGGTTGTGCCCCGCTCCCCACTATGCAAATGCTTCTAGCTACGCGAGATCGCTTTCACACGCCATCGCATATGGAGGGCTTCACCTGAAAATCATGATGCATGGTAAGCATGAGCTGCCTTCTGAGTGTTGCAGCTAGCAGGTGTTATAGCCAGAAACAACATGAAAAGATTGACCCCTGATTGCTTAATACTGCGGTCATGGAAACCCTCTGATTAGCTTCATCCTGCCCCCTTGAGGACTGACATTTGTTACCTCCACTGATGCACAAGAGGGCATGTCAAATTCGTTCACATTTGTGCTAGCTGGGCTCGGCGCTGTCATTTGTGTCTCCGTACTAGTACGAACCATGTTTATGCCCCAACACCTCAAAAAAAAAAAAAAAAAGCGTACAGATTGAGATGGACTGAGTATATTTATATTTCCATGAGTCACAAAAGGGAAACACAATAAAAGATTAATACTGAAGTTAATTTATACATACAGTATATATTTTTATACATGTAACAACCGTAAAACAAGTCAACCTTTTTTTTTTTTTTTTCGCTTTGCATACTTTGTTTTTTTACAAATGCTCATCTCATACATAAATGTAAAAAGATATATGTTTCTTACTGTTTATACATGAAAGACATGGAGGTTAATGAAGGCAGAGAGTGAACTGAAGAAAACAAAAATACAAAAAATGTGTAGCTGTATAAATATATTGGTTGGAGCAACAGTATTGTACTGTAAATGAAGAATGGAAGAGCACATAAGAAAAACCCTTATTGTGGAAAATACAAATACACAAATAGTTAAACAATATAATGATTCAGTTCTACATAAGGTTGAAGTCAAAGATTGTCTGTCGGCATTTTCACACCCACCTCCCAATCATTCGAGACTCAAGAACACACAAAAATATTACATGACAATAAAAAAAAATCTTTTTTTCCCCCCAATTAACTAATTTTCACTGAGTATTCCATCTTGAAGAATGTGAATTGGCACACATTTTTATCTCACACTACTGAACCCTTTAGACTAGAGATGGAAAGTTTTTCACAAGACTTACGGAACTTCCAAAAAGGTGATTCTATCGTTCCAGTTTCTCCATCCCTCCCTGCAGACAATCCCAGTCAGATACAGATATGTTATGCATATTATCTCAAGCACACCAGAACAAACTCATCACATTTATTTTGTGGAGAAGGATGTGCTTAAGGTGGAACACAAATAGTGGCATCTGGCTGGGGTATGTGAGTAGAGGCTCAGGAAACACTGAACAGACCATGCTTAGCCTTGTCATAAGCCCATCTACCCCTCATGTTCTCACTCTTGGTCCCAAGTATGGGCCCTATTTGAATGGAGACAAATAGAGGAATTGTAAGGTACACAGCGTGTTGCTTCTGATTGGCTGCAAGACCTTTCACCCTCACAAGATCAGTTTCTGTATCCAGCCCCACCAATGCGTGTTCCCCGTTTACACAGAGAAGCTACTCCACTCACCACTGCGTTTTAGTATGTACTTAGCTAGTGTGCAGTCTGACCATTTATTTCAATTTACTACTTACTGTTGACATGTAGCATCACAAAATCAGCTCCGGATGTACTATTGTAGCCATGTCTGAATGATGGCATTTTATATTTTTTCACTGTTGTGGTAGTCATATCGAAATGCTGACATCAACACTAACATTATCTGTTGTTGGTAGCTCAATATATTCCTGCAACAGAGGACAGAGTCTCATCAAAAGGCTTTGTCACAATTATTCATGCTTAATTTGTACTTTAACAATGTCAGAATCAAATTAATTGAATTCAAAATGTATTCATGCATTGAAAAAAAACTGACACGGGTACCCAAGGTAACATCACTCCGGTATGCTTAAATTATTGGGACTTCTGTGCCTACATTCTAAATGTAGAACCTTCATCTTCCATCAACAGTAATGCGAGACATTCAAAAACCAGTCAATAAGGCACTGTAACATTGCAACAGCTCACACTAAAAGGCTGTCAATTTCCATTTTTGTTCTGTCATTTTACAACATACCGGTCACAGTACAACACCAGAATGTCACTCAGTTTTGCCATAATGATAATTCTCAGGCTGTGTTGCCAAAAAATAAAGCAATGGCACTTCATGAGCACTTCAGAAATGATCCGAAGCGGTATGGCAAAACTGCAAGCGCTAGAGAGTAAAAAGAGCTTTTGATTGTGACTCCCAGCTGTCAGGAGAACACACTCAATCTCGATGCTATTCTAAACGGCCAGGTCGATTTGTTCTCTGTGTACCATTAGGTTTTTTTTTGGGCTTTCCTCCTTCCCTCTCCATCTCAGTCTCACCTACTCCTCTCACACACACTCCCCTCATCTCTCACAGGACCGGCCCGCGAGCGAACAGGAGAGCCGTCTCGCTCATCGTTCCTCAGGCACACCGATCACTCAATGCCGTGTGGCCAATACCCCCCTAAGACATTCGTTTAGATGGCACACAGCTTGTCACATCACACCACACAAACTTTCAATCAAATCAAATGCACACTTTTCATACGGAAGGAAAACAAAGAATAATAACAGATTTATAAGCAGCATTAGGTCATGTAAATATATTCAAAAGATATAAACAGAAATAATATATTCATATATACTGTATTTCAATATTAAATGTAAATAAAAATGATAATTTGTAACATAGTAGAAAACTATAGATCATACTTTCTGTATTGCACATTGTCATACTATCGCATACATTATCTCTCCACTGAGTTGTCTTTGACGAGTCCTCTGCAGTCAACCACAGCACCTCGGTGAACACCTCGCTGGATTGTGAACTTTAACGCATTTTGAAGATAATACTGTCAGTTGATTCTATGAAGGTGCGTCTGGCAGAGTGGCACTTTTGCCAGCGGCTCTCGCTAAACCCCAACTTATTTGTTGAAAATGTTGCAAAACGAAAAATGTGTTGCACCCATTATTGCAAAGTCAGAGTAAAAAAGCCAACACGCGCATCACGGAAAAGCACATTAAGCATGGGTGCTGGACCAAAAAAAAGAATATACCTTAAAAGCGGAAAAAGGAGGTCCGCACACGAAAAAGAGCTCCAATGCAAAAATAATTTATTAGCGTGACGTTTCGCGCAAAAGCTCTTTTGCTCGAAACGTCATGCTAGTAAATTATTTTTGCATTGGAGCTCTTTTTCGTGTGCGGACCTCCTTTTTTCGCACCCATTATAGCATTCATACTTCGGCGAAACCGCAAACAGTTGACCATTCATCCAACTGTTAACTGTCCAATCACACGAGACGACCGATAGTGTTCAGAGCATGTAATTCTACATGAGGGTGGGCACTACTGAGCAAAATGAATGAAAACTAAACTAGGTAATGAGGTCCGAGATCTAAATGGGATTCCTTAGCAGTTTACTTTGGCACCAAGCTGCTTAAAAGAGTAAACAAGTGTGTTTATTATGACGTAAGTATCACGTAAGTATTCGCTCTCTCCTGATTGGTCGAGGCGAGCTACGCCGGTCACTGTAAATAGTAATATTCACCGCGGGAAAGTGCGCGAGAGGTGGAAATAACAATCTGACGACCTACAGCTAAAAATAGATTAGGCTACTCCACAGGAGCTCTTAACGTGTCGGAATTTCGTGTTGATTCATCCCTGTGGAGAGCTTTACATTAGAGTTGTCGCCCTTCTCTTATTTAATATTTTCAAATAGGGTCATATAATAACAGTTATTGACTTCGGTTATCGGTGAATCCAAAGATTTATCCACCTCGGACAAGTGATATTGTCCAAGGTGGATAAATCATTGGATTCACCTAAACATAAGTCAATAATTGCATAATGCTGTCATTTGAAAATGCTGCTCATCATCTCGGCTGAATATACGCAGATAAATAAGAAAAGGGATTGCCCTTCTTGTAGTATGTAATCCGAGTTGGACAAGTTGATAAGCGCTCTTACTTTCCTGAAATTTATCAATAAAAAATGAACCAATTGGAGCAGTAATGGAACAGCTATACAAGAAAGCAATGTGTTAAGGTGCTCGGAGAAGTGATTTAAGGAGAATGTGGGGATTAATGATGAAAGAAATTCACACTGCAGGGAAAAAAATGCGGGAAAAATTAAACTCATGGCAAACAAATGGGGACTCGTCTCTTAACAGGGCCAAATCGAAAATACGGGAATTTCCTGACTTTCACGCCGCATCTTCAGAGACAGTCGAACTGGCGAAACAACCAAAGATTCCCCAACAAGACAGGCAGCCGTCTCTCGCACATCACATTCAAACAAATGTCCCCATGGAAACATCAAAACAACATTGAAACAACAAGTGGAAAAAAATGTGACGCTGGGAGGAGATACAATCGCAACAGCAGCATGGTTTGCCAAAGTCCTGTACTGATGGGCGGCGGCTGGCAGGGGGCCAGTTCTTCCTGTTCTTCAGCTGACGGGATGAGGTCACCTCCTCTTCTCCTCTCCAGGACAGGATTTAATATCACGGGGAACGGGTACATCTACACATGCGCGTCTGCCCGTCCTTTACGCTTTCAGAAGTCTGGCTGTTGCCTTTTTAAACATTTTTGGCCTATCAAAAGTTATACACAACCCAGTCTAGTTTCTGTAGCTTATTTCAGCTTTTGCAACAGACAAAAATGCAATACTTTTAATTAACCTCAGGCCTCCCTGCCACAGCCTGACCTCATCAAAAGAGAGTGAGGCATCAATTTGACGACAGCCCCACGCAATTTGAAAAGGTCCCGTCTCTGACCAGCAGGTCTCCAGAAATCAGTTAACCGGGCCCAGTAACAGCTGTCAATTTGATACTGCATTACTCCAGTTCTCTCAGATATACTGTCGCATACACAGACCTCATAAACCAAAATAAAACGATAAGACTGCAACCATTCAATGTAGTAATATCGTTGGTTTTTGGCCTGATCCAAGCCAGGTCAAGGAGCTAAGCCATACAGGCGAGGTCTGCATTTTTTTTTTTGTTGCAGAAATTGGTCTATCATCTAACTAAATTCCTGACCTAAATTTTCTCCTCTTTTCTCAGATTCTCCCTCACCCTGAAGACTGCTAAATAAGAGTTCACACCACCTTTCATATTCTTCTCCTTCTCCCGTCTCCTGCGATCAAATGTTCCTTGGTCCCACGTTTGACTTTGTTGGTAGCTATTTGATTTGCGCTCCTTCTAAGCAACTACGCTGTTGGATTGTCAGCTGACTTCAAGACGGACTCAATTTCCCAGAATTCAGCATTCACGGTGAAGGAAGCACATGCACTTTGTTGGGGGACCACAGATGGGCCAGGTCCCCACACCAGGCCCGGGGGACTACAGGGATTGTCCATGTGTGTGCGCACATAAAAGTGCGAACTCTCTCACGGTCTCACTCGCTCTCAGTCATTCGCACAGTCACTCTGAGACAGAAGGTCAGGTCTGACTGACGGGGAGTAAGAGTTGGAGGGAGATGGGAGGGGGGAACCGTTACACGTAAACAGGCTCACAGCCCTCGGCCTGCTCCTCGACCAGCGGCCCCACGGGGGAGCTGCTACGGGCAGACGGGGAAGGCTCCAGGGGCTTGGGGTAGCGGAAAGGGCAGCCATTGTCGTCGAAAAACCGGCGGAAGGTGAACTCGTAGAAGGCGTGCTCGGGGTGCTTCCCGTGGGCGGAGCCCAGCGTGTCCCAGGTCTTGGTGCTGTCCCCGCTCCCACTCCACCCGCCCCCGCCGTCCTCCTCCACCGGGTCGAAGTTGGAGGTGTCCATTGGGTGGCTGATCTTGGGCCGGTACGGGGCCGGCTGGGTGCGCAGGTTGCTGGAGAAGTCCATCTGGCTGAGGAAAGGGTGGGCCTTGATCTCGTCCGCCCCGTTGCCCCCCAGCCGCTCCTCGGCCGAGCAGCAGAGCCGCCCGATGAAATCCACGGCTTCGGGGCTCAGCTTCACCTGGGGAGGAACCTGCAGTGTGCTCTCCCAGTTTATCACCTGGGGGTGACACAGGGAGAAGGACCGAGAGACAGACTTCAGCAAGCTCCGGTAAGAAAGCAGCTGATGTAACCAACTAATGATTGTGACCACGGGTACAAGAGGTGCGGAGGACGCGGGGAGATAAGTCCCACACAATTTTGAGGGGCGATCTATCCCCCCCCACTTCTGACAAGGAAAAAAAATTAATTAAAAAATACTATAGGCTACCCTAAATAAAACTTAAGACGAACAGCGTCACATCCCAACTAACCAGAGTTGTATAAAGAGATGACACAATCTAGCTTTCACTCGCTTATAAAAGTTACATAACTAAAATGTTTGATTATTTTGCCTACTTCAACAACTATCAAGAAATAGACTACTCACTTCTATAGACCATCTCCCGCTCACCCAGTTTGTAGCGTTAGCCATAATTTAGGCCATCAACGAACTCAACTGCTACTGCTCATACTCAACTTTTCACTAACTGCACTGTAATGATTAAATGAAAGATAAATAATTCTTACATCAATTTTAATTTCTATAACATTTATTTCAGACACCTTTTAGCGACCAAACGCGGATTTGTCCTGTGAGTCTTTGGGCATGTGTCCCTTCTATTACCAGGGAGCCTGTATTTCGAAGTGTCAAGTCCAATGCCCACTGGCGGCGTGCGACACGCGTCAAGAAATGGGTTCCATTCACTTCAATAGAGCAACGCCCGCTGGCGGCGTGTGACGCGCATCAAGTTTTCATTTTTCACCACTGCTCCATTTCTTGGGCGTCAGCTCAATAGAAACACATTTGTATTTTAGGTTATTTAACGATTTTTGATCTTTGATAACTATAGGATACTTTAAAACGTAATATTTAACACGTTGCCATCGATATGCTTGAGCAGAAGTCAGAAGGACTGCATCGAGTTGCTTGCCTCAAGCAACACGCGGGATTCCAGAATGGTGTTCATAGTTACAGACAGCTCTTTTCTCACAGCATGCAGTTTCTTATGAAACATCTAAATTTTCTAAATATCTGATTTATTCTATGCAACAGGTTGTGGCTATGTTATTTTCAAGTAAGTAATTTATTTACTTAAGTTAACTAAACTTAAGATAAAGCTAACTATGAAACTTGTGGCTAGAGACGGGGCGTCATCCTTGTAGAAAACTAGGCTGGCTAGCTAGATAGTCAAATAGGCTTTGTGGGTTTGGGGTGGCTAACTAGCATATCATCTAAAAAGTTCGTAGGTGCTGAAATCTTTTTTCAGGAATGGCCTACAACAGCATGTCTGTATAGTTTTACTTTCGAATGTAGCTCACTCTCGCTAGCTCACAGTGAATTATCACCATAAACAACTGTTTGACTGCATGCATATCATAAGACCTGTCTCTAGCCCCAAGGAACTATGATTAGCCTAAGCATCCCTTGTAAAACTGGTGAAGCATTACCTAAGTGCTTTGCTTTGTAGCTTATCCGTTAGTTCTCGCTGTCAGTAAGGGTGTCGCAACAGAAGTGTTTTTTTTTTTGGGGGGATTTCCCCAAACCTCATTCTCATTCACGCTTTGTCAAAATAATTGACCGCAAGGGCAAACTAAGTTGCAAATCACTGTAATGTTTCATTTTTTCGGTTCTTTACCATTTGCTGATAACAGTATAAAATAATGACCACTGCCTCCTCAAATAATTTGTAACATTACAGTGTAATCAATAAATGTTAACTTCAAAGATATTGTGGAGAATGCATGTAGTTTTGGTGGTTTGTTTGGCAACTTCATACCAGACAATGAAGTAGACCTAATCATTTGATCATGCATATTAACAAGTGCATATGCTGACCAGTGTTAACTCTCGTTTTTATGGCTTCATAAACTGTCAGCATCCCATGTTATTTTTAGAGTGTTAAACCATTAGCCCAAAACAACGAGAAATAACTCAAACAAAGTAGTAAGAATACAATTTTATAAACTTAAAAGTTGAGACCTCCCACATAGCAAGAGTCTAGCGTACCACTGTCGATCCACTGGGGACAGATGTGGCGTTTTACTTGTGTTTTGCTTCATCGGTTTGAGGTGGGTCCACAGGTGGGTTACCCACAAAAAGCCTACAGTTCTGCCAATTTTGATCAAAACACCTTTTAAATCATTCATTTACACTTGCTAATTTATTTTAATGACAATTAGCATTACTCTCTTAATATTCACGCAAGGTTGAAGTATGAAGGTGTATTATGGTCAGACAGTGGGCCAGAAATGATGGTCTGATATCTGGAAGTGCGATTTTGCTATTTGGGCTTTCGCTCACAATTTGGCCCCCCTCACTTTGAAAATATCTCCTTCGCCCCTTGTTGTGACAGTAACACAAACTCACTGATTCTTGACAGTCAATACTGTGAAAGGGTCACCACTGATAAACACAAAACACCACACAAACGCACACACAAACAGGCATTTATATTTCTTTCCCACTGGAGGGAGAACCAGAGACGAAATGAGGTTAACAGATCATGCAAACCAGCCAGGAAAAAGAAAAAAGGAATTGATGAATATTCGGCTATAATATAATTTGTGGTGCTCAGAAAGCTGAATTTAAATGAAAATGAAGCATTACCATGTGTGCGAAAATTTCAGACGCAGCTCCAGTACCGGTACTATGTGGGCAGTTCACAGAACTGCCGGATTAATGTTATAACCTCACATTGCTGAAAACTGAATACTTGGAGGACACACAAGCTCCTGAGAGAATGTTACAGCAGGAGTCTACTTGTCAGCAACAGTGGTAGCGTGTTGTTTTCCCCCGGGCTAACCTTTATCTGGGTCTCAGTGGGGGTTGAGGCCAGAAACGGAGGCTGTCCAACCAGCATCTCGAAAAGGATCACCCCTACACTCCACCAGTCGCACAGCTGGGTGTACCCTGCAAAGGCAACCGATGAGGATGAGTTACCGGGGACACAGCTTAATGTCACCAACTTGGAACCAGGCACTTATGAGCAGAACAAAAATGCATATTTCACTAGAACAGTTTATCAAAACCAGATATTTTAAAATGAGGAAACCAGTTACTAATTTAATTAATTTAACCCTTTGGGCCTGATTTACTGAGCCTTTAGCACATGCAAAATCTTTTTGCCCATGCAAAACCAATAACATTGCCCATGATTGGCCAGGGTACTTGCTTGCACCAATCAGTGGCAAGGTTTCTGGTTTTGCAGGAGAAAAATATTTTGCATGTGCTAAAGGTCTTAGTAAATCAGGCCCTTAGAGTGCTAATGTAGCTATTGCTGCTCAATGATGCAAGACATCAAAATCAAAGCTGTTGGAAACCTATCATGTGCGACTTGTTTTAAAACAAGTCGCCACATGCTAGGTTTTCAACAGCACAAGATTAATTGTTTAAAAATAAAAAATTTTATTTTTTCAGCACTCTAAGGGTTAACTGATTCAGTGAGCCTAATTGTCTGTCCATATTCTGCAGAGACACTCAATTCTTCTGTTTCTATAAAAAGGATGATGTGCAATGCGGATGGCCTTGACAGAGCCAGATAAAATTAGAGTTTCACAAGGGAACACTTGTTGCCTCTTTACTCCAGCTGGGTCATGAGATGAAATAAATGCTTTGAGGCTGGACCCCAAAGAATCAGTTACATAAACGAGCCACAGCTATAAACTGCCAAATCAGCCACTCTGGCGGGAATGTGCCTACGGACTCTGATTATAGGTCAGGTGATCCAGTAGTTTGGTCCAACACACCAGAAGCTGGTCCAATATCAGTGTGTGAGGGTATACGACGTGATTTTTCACGCGTGCTCACGTGTGCCAAATTCTGCTGCAAGATTTAGTGGCTTTTCCAACACTCCTTAGCGCTTTTAAAAAGGGCTTGAATCAAATTTTGCGAAATAACAAAAAAAAAAAAAAAAAAATACTCTGGTAATGTGTAACCCATATAAAGACATATGAAAGAAACGTCATTAGGTGTGCAATTATTTTCATATGATGTCTAGCACTGAGTTGTATATAGCGTTTACGTCACGGTTATCACACACATATGATTACGGCATAATTTGTGTTTTTATCCAAAAATTCCATTTATATGCGGACTTCGTGCTCGGCTATAGCTACTTTCCATTGGACTAATTTGATAGTGGCTTCTGCACCAGGATTTGAGAAGTGTAATGGTCTCACCTTTGCGCAGCAGGACCTCAGGAGCGATGTAATTGGGCGTGCCCACCAGGGAGTGGGCGAGGCAGCGCTGGTGCTGCGGGGAGTCGTCCTCTGCTCCAGGGTCATCAGCCGGTCGCCACAGCGACAGTTTGACACGTCGTCCCAAAAGTCACTGGGCTCCATGCTGTCTTGCCTAATGTGGCTCCCTGGCAGACAAGATGGCATTACATTGTGTGATGTAATCACCCCGTTACAATCACTAGCACTTTTCACCAGGCTCATGCATGCCAAGTTAGATTTGATAGTCTTTCCAGATCAAATGTGAATACATTCCTTGAAGGTACAGAAACACCTGGATTTAAGACCACTGCAGCCCAATGCACAAAACAAGGTCTTGAATTCTTATATTGATACTTTGTTTTTCAGCCAACTGCATGACAGCCGATGGGTTACAGGACTTATCGTCCCCATGGACTCTTCGTCCCTAGACTCTTCGTCCCCAATGATAACGAAATGTGCCACCATTGTTGACAGACGGATGGACAGCTGGACAACGGGCGAGTCACCATGATATAAGGGTTAGGGTTAGGGATAGTGTTACAATGCAGGAAGAGGGCAAAGCATTATTGGGCACAAACAATCCAGGGAGGAATAGTCTCGGCACAAAAAGTTCACGGGGACGAAAAGTCCAGGGGCAAAGTGTCCTAGAGCCCAGCCGAAGTCTACCATCTCACTCTCATGCCATTGACACGCATTTCATGTGAATTTCTTCAGTTCTGTAAACACTGGAAGAAGCACTCATAATATCCACTATCACTTCATCATGACTCCAGGCCCTAATTCACACCTAGCACCTCATTCACCTTTCTGGTAATACTTGGAGTTGTGGGTCCAGCGGAAACCAGTGCAAAGGCCGAAGTCGGTGAGCTTGATGTGCCCGTCCAGGTCAATGAGGATGTTGTCGGGTTTGATGTCGCGGTGGATGAAGCCCATCCTGTGGACGCTCTCGATGGCCAGCGTGAGCTCTGCCACGTAGAAGCGAGCCAGCTCCTCGGGGAAGACGCCCATCCGGATGAGTAGGCTCATCATGTCCCCTCCTGGGATGTAGTCCATCACGAAGTACAGGCAGTCTCGGTCCTGGAAGGAGTAGTAGAGACGTACCACCCACTCGTTGTCTGCCTCAGCGAGGATGTCCCTCTCGGCCTTCAGCTACCAGGAGCACGTCCTTCTGCGCCAGTGTCTTCATGGCATAGGGCGTGCGCCAGCTACCTGGTTTCGATTGAGCACGTCCTTCTTGCGCAGTGTCTTCATGGCATAGAGGGCGCACGTGTCCACCTTGCGCGCCAGGCACACCTCGCCAAACGCCCCGATGCCCAGCGTCTTGATCTTCACGAACATGGACTTGTCCATCTTGGCCCGCTTCAGACGGTTGTAGTTGGACTCCTTCTGGTAGAGCATCTTCCTCATTTGCTCCTGCTCAGCTTCAGAAAGCCCAGCCTGGTTTGTCATGGAAACAAACAGAACCAATGAGCCAGTCCACCACACAGAGAGAAAATGAATATTTTCATCAACGCTCTATCAAGAAAAACCAGTAAGCGATATTCAATTTCCCTTACAAGAAAAACTCAAATAATGCAGCAAACAGAATTCAAATATATGTGACAAGAATGACATTTGAATAATAAAAAATGAAAAATGTATTTTCAGCATATAGCTTAACTTCAAAAATCACATTTTACCCCTGGATTTGGGTCAATGACAAATAAGCCTTTTAGAAATGTTTTTTTAATAAATCTTCAAATAAATGTATTCTGCACATTTTTAAAGTTGGAAGGGTGTGTTTCAACAAGTCTTAATGGTTGCACAACATTTACAGGGTTTTAGTACAGTTTTTGACTGTATTTGCAATTTCACCAGCCAAAAAATGTCAGGTGCTGCGACCAAAAGTTTCTTGAAAAAAACAAAAAAACAAAAAAAAAAAAAAAAAAAACACACTTCCCTCTTTTTTTTCCAGAGTGATTTTTTTTAGTAAGTATACCTGAGAGTGTCTACTCTGCCTAAAACATTACTATTTTGTAGTTGAGCTGGGTATTAAAAGTAACTAATGGATTCTTTATTGTAAGGGGCGGGTATTTTGGTTTTCCAAACAATTTAAGAACGATTAAACTATTAAACTTTGTTTATTTGAAAGGTTTTCAATATAAAATGATGCCCCCATATTAATATTATATTAATTCATATTTTAAATTACAAATTTAATGCATTTCACATTTTGTTAACTTGCTCGGACGGTTGCACCACCTGACATTTTGAGAGTTTGAGATGCCAAAACATAAAATATATATCATTTTCTGATAAACTGGAAATATGCTCAAATTAAACAGGTTTTATAGAATAAAATAATGCTTATTACGAATCATTTTAAATTATTTTAAACCAAAGTAGTGCACTCATACAATGCCACGTCATTGACCCATTTGCAAAATGAGTTAAGGAGAGTAAGATAACCAAGAGGTACCCAGGTTTGGAAAAACAGCAACAAGCGCAAACTGAGAAGCAGAGACGAGCTCTCAAACACAAACACACATCACACCTTTGACATCTCCTGCTCCAGCTGCATCCTCCTGTTCAATTTCTGCTGGTAGGTCTTCATGACGTTTTCCACGTGCTGCTCCATGTAGAACTTGAAGGCGAAGGGCGAGTAGCTCTTGATGCGGGACTCCCTCTTCTCCTCGTCTCTCGCGTTCTTCCTCACCGGCACTGGGGACGTCTGGATCTGCTTCTTGTCCTTGACGGCCTTCTCGGATTTTCCTGCTTTGGTCTTGTCGGTGGCGAGGGTCTCCTCAGGAAGCTCCACCGCCCCCCCACACATGGCGTTTCCCTCCAGGGGCATGGGCTCGGCACCAGCTCCCGGCATCAGCAAGGTTTTGGGGTAGGGTGGGGGCGGACAACGCAGTTCTGGGTTGCAGTATTCGCCAGGTTCCAGAGTGTAGGCATCATCTGCTACATAAGCGTGGGAGTCGGCCGTGTCCGCCGTTTGGGGAGCCAGCCAGCCGGGGTGACACGGCCCCACGGCGGTCTTGGGCTCCGGCCGCATCACCCGAATGCTCTTGACAGGCTGCTGGATGGGCGGGGACGTCACTGCGGTGATGGTGTTCGGAGGTCCCAGGGCAGGGTCCTGCTTAACGGCAGCGGGCATTGTTTGCCTGACTGCGACGTTCACCTTCTGGTGGTTGTTGAAGGAGTTGGTCCGGCTGGGGATGCGAACCTCTCCCCTGAAGGGCCCCTGCGGCTGCCTGGGAGGGGCCCCTTCAGGATTGACTGGACCCTGGGGGGCCCAGTGATGCTCATAGAGGTCCATGTTCACGCTGGCCCTCGAGGGGGTGAGCAGGGCTTGAGGAATATCGGAGAAGTCCGAGCCCATAGCTGCTGCACCTGCCGGCGAGCGGGAGAGCATGTGCACCTGGTGGGAGGTCGGGCTGGACTGCCGGGGGTGGGAGTGGGGTGACAGGTACAGGTTGGGGGGATAGACACCCCCATTTTGCCCCATGGGGCCTTTGCCTTGCATGTTGACGTAGTTATCAGGCTGCGCCGGCATCTTGTTCTGGAAGGAAGAGCTCCTCTGAACGCTGTAACCGGACGGCTCCATCAGGTGCGGCGCTCGACTGTAGTCGTAATGTGGCCCGCCGGGGCCCCCTGGCGGAGGTGGCTGGAGCGGCAGCGCCTGGCCAGGAACAGGATAACTCATCATGGCCTGCTCCACATTGCCCGGATACGCCTTTTGCTGGGTGGCAGGCGGGAACATGGGGTTCCCCGCGGGGTTCTGAGCAGATATTGCAGGAGGGTACGGGCCCATGCTCGGGGGTCTGCCCAGAGGGCCTCCGAGAGGGCCGCTTTGGGAAGAGGAAGTGGGCATCATATAGTTCATGACTGGGTTGCCCATGTAGGCAGTCTCAACTCCATATCCTGGGCCATCATACAGAGGCGCTCCTGCCCCCATCTGGTGGTAGGGAGGCATAGCAGCATCACTTGGTCCCTCCAGTGGCGGTCCATGGTCGACAGAGTTCGGCATGCCACCTTTCCCTATTGGACAGTGGGGAATGAGAGGAAAATGAGGAATCTTTTTTGTTACTCAGTTTTGATAAGATAAGATGAACTTCATTGTCCCAAATATCACATAGTGTGACATAGCTGCACAGCAGATACAATGCAACATATACAGTCATGACATATAGTATACAATCATTTAGTATCGCGAGGACAAACATATGGTGCACAAGAACATCAACTTAAGCGACATGATCATACATTCAGGAACTCTGGGCAAAGTAAATACATTAACTTTGTCGTAAATAAGAAAGGATAATAAATAAATTAATTAATTATGCTCCTTAAAATTACATTTGCCCTGGGGGTAATAACTGAGCAAATTAAGACAGTAGTGCAAATAAAAACTGTCCCAAATAAAACCGTGGTGTAAATAAAGACTGTAACCAGACCATAAAAACTGAGGACTGTAAAAGTGCCACTACATAAATGTATGTTACAATTTCGGGCGTCCCGAAAGGTCATATGGAGCTCTCGGACAAGGCACAAGAGTCGCACGAAGCGTACCGAAGTGCGCAACAGTAGCAGCAGTCACAGAAGCATTGCGTGAAGCCAACTCGACATCCCATCTTCAGAATATAAAGCATCTCACAGTTCTGACCAAAACAAACCCCAATGTGATCTTAACCCTTAGAGCGCTGCATAAATTTTCAAGGAATTAAAAATGTAGTTATCCTGAGCTGTTGAAAACCTATCATGTGGCAACTTGTTTAAAAGAGCTCCCCTGCGGGCCACATGATAGGTTTTTTTCAACAGCGTTGTTCTTGATATCTTACATCATTGGGCAACTATAGTTGCCTATAGCGCTCTTAGGGTTAAGGGTCTCTGTACCAACCATCCTAAACCATTTATGGCACCATGTTTGCAGGTACAGTCTCATTTACATTAGAGAGAGAGAGAGAGAGAGAGAGAGAGAGAGAGAGAGAGAGAGAGAGAGAGAGAGAGAGAGAGAGAGAGAGAGAGAGAGAGAGAGAGAGAGAGAGAGAGAGAGAGAGAGAGAGCATATGTGTGTAATCACTACTTTCCCTGCAGTGTGGGGAAGTCTGGAGGAATACATACAGAATCGTTGTCTGGTACTCACCAGGCGAAGTCTGCTTGATGACGCGTACAATCTGCTCGTTGCGAGGGTCCAAGTACCCCATTTTGCTGATGAATTCTAGTGCTGCCTCGATATTCCTGCTTCCGGTCTGTTTGAGGGCACGTATTGCCATTTCCTGTTTGCCAAACAAACCAGACAGGAATAAAAAACCCTGTGTTACTAGGCCTGCAGCCTGGGATTCTCAAGGTCAAGATAAGACCAGGTTACCCACAGACCCAACATAGGCTAACGAGCCTCATAGCATAATTGCCCAAGTCGTATATTTGCCAAATTGAGATATCGGCTGGCTGTTCTTTTGTGTTGGCAAAAAAACTTGTTTTTTTCCTTTTTTCTCAAAACCTTAACAAAAAAATAAATAAAATCCATTTTGTTCATAAAAAAAAACTTAAGAAATGAGATAGGCTGATAGCTGATAATTTCAGCATAAAGCGAAGTCCCAGCAAAGTAAAAAAAAAAAAACTTGTTTTCAAGCTGTCAAAAAAAGGTCTTAAACACCATATCTCAGCATTATGGAACTGAACTAAAACACCTGTAATCAAATTCTGAGCAGTACAGATGAGATATATAAACGCAGACCATACATGAGCTCAGGAGTCTCTCTCCTCAGCTGATGTGCTAAAGTGTAAAGCAATATGAACTCTCAACTCGTGGATGCAATAAGAGTTTAGTGCCTGGGAGTCAAACGCATAGCCATTACAGCCTCTTATCCACTTTGCAAAAAAAAAAGGCCACTTCCAATTTAAAAAAGCAGACTTACGAATTATGATTGCCCTCAATTTCACCATTTCCAACTGACTTGATTGAAATTACCCTGAGAGTTTTTGTACACATATAGAGAGTTTGAAACACAGTCGCAATTACAAAAGACTTTCACAAATGCACTT
The DNA here is from genome assembly GCA_029692085.1 of Gymnothorax javanicus. Lineage (NCBI taxonomy): Eukaryota > Metazoa > Chordata > Actinopteri > Anguilliformes > Muraenidae > Gymnothorax > Gymnothorax javanicus. The sequence continues at coordinate 56,518,582 of CM056205.1, read as the reverse complement.
CAGGTTAAGTAAGGTATCTAACGTGGGAACTGAACATACAACTTCAGTTTAAGTCCAGTTCCCCAAGGACAACATCACACTGCCACCAAACTGACATAAGAAAGGAAACGGGATTTAAAAAAAAAATGCTTTCCAAACTGAGAAAGCGAAAGCCCACACCTTAAGGACGTGACTTGAAAGAGAAAATCGTCTCATTGTTTGGGACACTCTGAAAAGGACACCATTTCTCTATTTCAAATCGATTGCATGAGTACCAGAACTAGCTCACAATAAGAAATGGCAAAAAAAAAAAAAAAAAAAAGAGACAAAAACGCACAAAAATGAGATTCCCACAAAATGCCCTCCCCCTCGCACCATGTGACACTTGTATTGCGCCTCTTACACTCGGCCCTCGCACAAGATCATCGTTAACAGCGAGTTCAGCCCGCGGTTTCCAGGGAAACCAGACTCGGCGCATGTTTGAGGGCCACAGGGAGAGAAACAGGGCCAGGTCCCATCGGCGAGGGCCCGCCCAGCAGCTGTGCACAGCCTCCTCTCCCGGGGTCAACCGCCGAACCGCGCGTCTCACATCGCTGCAGCCAACGCCTGACCCCCCCGACATTCCAGCCTCCAACTGCCCCCCCCAAACGAACAGCGAGATAGAGGGGGGGCCGCATATCTGCGCAAGTGTCACGTCTCTGCATACTTATTTGCGACGAAGGCTTCCGCAACAGGCCATTGCAGCCATGGGTCGGCCATATTGTGAGCAAGCCCTGGGAGGCAGGGAGGTGGCACTTTGTTAGGCCGAGGTCTGGGGGGCCAATGAGGAGGACCGGCTCCCATACATTAAGGTCTGTGGGAAGGTGGACGATGGACACCGTGACACTGGGGCCTGCAGTGCAAGGGAAGATAAATATTGTTGCACTGCAGGCCAAGGGTACGAGAAGAGGGGGGCAGATAAACAGTGTTACAGCAGATACTCCAGGAGGCAAAGAGGGATTAGCAGTTACTTTCGGGGTTTGTGGGAGTGGGCGGGGGGGGGCAGGGGAATGCCCAGGGAGGATATTTCAATCTGAAACGGCTTAATTTAGCAACTGACATCGTGGACAACAAATACATCACTACATCAGAGAGGCACCTCTCAGCTTTCCCGCACACAGGCAAACACAAGCATGACTGCCATTGATACATAAAAATAAATAAATAAATAAATAAATAAATAAATAACCCACAGGATTGAAAATTCCTTAATTCCTTAACTGCTTAACTGACCCAAAATCTTAAGATGAGCAAGGCGAGTATTCTTCTGATAACCTGCATTCCAATCGTCTTATTAAATCAGTACCAACTCCACTGTATATACAGTCTAGTTTTGTGATGAAACAATCCAAGCAAAATGACATTATATTTTACTTATAAAGTATGTCCAGTCTAGCGGAAATATGCCTTTGACTTCAAGAATAAAATGCACGCGCACACAAAAACAAACATACATACCAACATACACACGTCCACCCACACACACGAACACACACAAGACACGCGAAACACACCCTGGCCGTTTCGGTTTACAGTCACAGTTACGGAAAGACCCCAGGCTGCACTGTGGAATTCCTGTGCGGTCTGGCTGGTCACCGTGGCGATGAGCGGTGACTCGCGATTTCTCCTGCCCCTCCATGTTCAGGGGTTGTAGAGGAAGCAACAGAAAGCATGTTCTCAAACCCACCCCACCTGACCGCACAGTACTACGCGCAGCAAAACATTTCACGGTCTCCAACCTGCTCCGTTAGCATCTCACAAACCCATTTTTTAATCAGCACTTCCTCTCTGTTGCTCTGATGGAAATCACTTTACAGCTAATTAAGCACGCCTGAATTAACAGCCTGTACGCGTGCACACATCGCCCACTGCTAGATGTACTGTACAGTTTTCAGGACCAGTTCATTCTGTAGGACACTGGATGATAGGTGTTTGAAAAGAGAGATGTGTATCTATACAACCCAATTAACATCTCATAGAAAAGGACATTAAATGACATCCATACCTCCCCGCTAGGAATGATAAGGAAGCCAAGTTTCCCCCCCGTCATATGCATCACCAGCTGACACAGTGTTAAGCACAGGAAGGGGGATTTACCCTAATTCAGCATGGAGTCGGTCGGCCTTTATGTAACCAAGTCAGATCTCACGAGCTTTCCCCTTAACGGATACCTAGAAGTTGCCGCAGTCTGCTTTTATACCTTAAGTAGGCATAAAGGTTGCCACTAAGGAATTTGAGGAGAATTTGAACTTCTGCACCACATCAAATAAGGCTGATATCCATAATGTTCCAGCATTACTGCTCCGCACGTCACCCCTGCCCGTGCGCACTGCTGTTCCTCCTCGCCGGGACAGAAGGCTCTGGTCTCCTGCTGGAGATGGGCTGTTGCTCATCATCTTGCGCCCGTTACGAGTTTCCTCACACGCCTGGCACTGTGCCGCGCGCCTGCTCTCCAGGGAGGGGCCCTGTCACCACACGCCCCGCCCAGAAACTCAGCGACCTGCTCATGCCTTAAAATACTACATCCACAAATATGACGCCAGGGCCAGTTTACAGGCGCTAGACAGCCATGCAGAGGGCTGAACACTCATATGGTTATGGACTGTAGCGCCAAACAATGTTGTTTGAAGCAGTGGTCTGTATTTAAAGTGACTGCAGAGTGCGGTGCATTGAGAGGTGGACTCCTCAGGGTGAGCAGTACAGGCACTACAATTCCCATAATGCCATTGAGAGGTTTTACCACCCTGCATCCTCGCTTTTACTAGTGTGTCTGCGGTCACCACTGGGTGTCAAGAACAGCTTTAAAAAGAGTTCCAAACCAGGGAGACTTTTTAAAATCATTTTAACGGAGGAAGTTCCATTTGAAACTAGTTTCTCTTATTGAAGGATGCCCTGGGAGTAATGCCAGAAAGGAAAATTGCAAAACGGGAGCAATGGAATGAAATGGGGGGTAAAGCCCATGAAATATCTAGTTAGAGCCTTTCCCAATGGCCAAACATCAAGATGTCTTTGTATCTCCATGCCTCCACATGCAAGTCAGAATCCCAAACCGCGTCACCAGTCGAGTAACCAACCAAAATGCCTTCCAGCCAACCCATTTTATTTTGCCAGGATTAAGCAAACTAGTTACATCCAATTAGACTCAATGATGTCCTCCACAATGTGTTGTGAATTCTGGCTTGGAATTTTCCATTCCCAGAGTATTCCTAGAAAGTCACAGTAAATGTTTCCAAAATGAACATCAGTCAATTAGTACGATCTGGATATCCCTTGACCATTACTAGTAAATCACAATAGCAGGAATGGTTTTAAAGGAAATTGAGTTTTGTGACCATTTTATGCAGCCAATTTTAATCACAGATCTTTGTTTTTATTAGAAAATTAGTCCTGTTCAATAAGTGTTCCCGAAATTCCTAAAATGTAACTAGCACATATTGTATCCTGAAAAAAATTAATACCATGAGGAAATCTTCCCCGCAAGTTTGCACGTGACAGGGCTTCCTGCAGCTCGGCAGAGCTCTTCTTACATAAGAAATCTCAAACCGCATTTTAGGGAATATTCTCATCATGTCATCAAAGACAAAAAAAAATCCAATAAACTTCTCCATCTGGGTAATTCCCCACCAAGTGATTCGTCTCAATGCCTTATTTTTGGGGAAAAAAATCCTGTCTCCTGGTAAAACTATTCTTGTGCAGGAGAGGATTTCACTTAATCAGGAGTTTTCCATCTCTACTCCATTAACCACTAGCAGTAGGCCAGCATACGCAGTCTAATGGCCACTCAATTCATTTTGAGGAAACTAAGGCGAATAGTTAAACAACATAAAGGAGAGACTGTAAAAAGCAGCAGAGGCCATCCCAGTGTGAACTGGACAATGCAGACCTCTTCACTGCACCTGTAATATGAGCAGGTATGCTGTACCTCATAACTGCAGAGATTATCTATACAATACATATGTCTGAAAATAGTTGGGAAAATGATACCTAGTAGGCTGCTCTCCCATGGTCACATGGGGTCTGTTGGAGTTTAACATTTGCAAAATACAAGACAACCTAAACACAATTATTGTTTCTATAAGACAAATTCAGCTCACTTTCCCAGGTCGGAGAATGTGTGTGGTTTAAATGAGCTATAGCTGGATTAGGATTAGGGCCTTACTAACTGAATCTGAAAGTGGCAATAATTATGTAACAAAAGGCCCAATCCCTTGACTAGCCTTTTACACAGATTTACATACACAGATCTACTATTTATTAAGAATTATATAAGCCACGACAATTTCATTGGTTTCAATGCAAGGACTTACTATTAAATACACACTTCAACCTTGTATTTATTACTAAATACACGTGGAGTGAACTTTAATGCCTACAGAACCAGAGCCCAGTGCTTCGTAAATCAGCCCTTCTGAACGGTCACTCAGTTTCAGCATTTCACATTTTTAGACCAAACAACAGTCTGTGAAAATAAAATCATGCAAAGAAACTGAATTAATGTTTTTTTTTTTTTTTTTTTTTAGTAGAGACTGAACAACTCCTTTTAGTCAGTGGCAGCTGCTAAGCTGAAATGAGAGGAGGCGCAAAACATCCTCTTAAACAACTGATTAGTCAAAACCAGTTTTCAATAATTTTTTGTGAATTGCCATGACGTGAACTCCAAAAACACTTAACACTATTGCGTGCGTCCTCATCAAGGTAAAATCAGAAATAAAACCCTTCCTTTAAATGCATAATTGCATTTCAACAACATTCAAAATTGTGGATATGCGTTACTTATCTTTCTTTTATTTATTGTAATTAAAACAATGATGAGGCATAAATTAGATTGCCTGTTATGCAGAATGTGCAAAAAGCAAGCACTGAAGTTAGTCTTTTATTTTGTGAAGCGTACTAGGTAAATAAAACATCCTTCGGAATTGAATTTACCATTCAATCGCCATAACATTCAATTAAGAAAGAAGTTGTGCATTTAACTGTCGATAAATATTTGTAATCATTGAACAACTTGTCAATCAAGGAATAGGAAAACAGGTCAGGATAAATCATGAGTTTAAAGTGATGTTCTGTGCCTCCTCAAATGTTAGCTGAGCAGCTGCCACTGCTCTAAGTTCATTGCTCAACGTTTGATGCTTTGATGAAAAATTCTGTACGTCATGGAACATCTCCTCGTGAACATTTTCATTTTAAAAAAGTCAAACCACTTATATATGGCTTGAATGGCATGAGTTAGTGACCCACTAAACGCAAAGACTGAATATGTGAAAGCTTGTTCAAAATGTAAGACCAATAAATTACCACACCAGATAACCTTTGGTGAGCAAGACCTCTAAAGGCGTGTATACACCATGGTAACAATGAAAACGCTTATCTTTAAATAAACATCCTTTGCTATACTACAGCATGACACCCTGAATGTGTTAGTGGTGTGCACAGTGGACAACTCCACAGTTAAAACAGCCAGTAATACTGTTATTTCAGGTACCTTTGAGCAATTACATTTTTCTAGTGCTTAACAAATGCTAACATATTCGCACCAGGCCAAAAGGCCCAATAAAACAGTTTCAGGCCAGTGAAGAGAGATAAAAACTTCTTCTTGTGAAAGAAATAAAGGTCAGAACAGTAACACGCAAGGTCTGGGAGAGCTGGGTGGGCAGCGGAGGGCAGTATCGGAGGAGATAGTCTCCTGAAAACGCAACCCCACTCACTCCGGGGTCAGAAGCTCGGTATACAGATGAACAGATGAGGCCGATATGCCTACTTCCTGCAACAGAGGAGGGGGCACATGGAAGTGGTGCTGGCTTTTGTTCACAGCCAATAGAAAAGAAGAAAGCCGAGCGGTTTCTGTACTAAATGCTCGCGCTCTCAAACCCCACCCCCCCCCCCACCTCGGCCGCAGGGGCACCAGTTGAACCGTGCTGCTCTGAAGTGGCATTCCAGAAAGAGACCCGTGTTTATCGCGGTGACGTACGCCGCCGAACATTCCCATGGAACACACGGAGAACAGAATCCAGCTATTCGGCATTCCCCCTCCCCGCTCACAGCCTCTCGCTACACACCATTTACCCTCGCGGTGCGCCCATTCTCTCCCTCCTTCGCTAACAGGGGCTGCAGTCTCTTTCCAGCCACTTCTCCCTCAGCCGAACTAGAATCACGCCATCAACACGCACACTTTGTGTTCAACCTTATCACACTCTCCTGCGAGACCACAGTACGTCTGAAACTAACATTCTAATTTCAGAGCTAACGGTTCAGATATAACCTCCGAGTGACAAAAAACAAACTCGCCTGAACCAACTTAAATTGTAGGCAAGGTGCGGAGGGTTTTAATTGGTTTTCAGCCCTCAGCAAAAGTTTAAAATAAAATTTCCAGTCAATGAAAGGTAGAGACGATGTTGGAGCGAGTAGAAAACAGATCGAAGTAAAGAGAGAAATATAAAAAATTCCAGAGTGCTAGCCAGAATAGTGGAGGAGATGTTAGGGAAGAGTTATGAAGGCAAACTACAAGAAAGATTTCAAGAGTGGGAGGGAAAGATATGCAGTCAGAGAAAACCGTTTTTCCTTCTCGTTTTTCTTTTTGTGTATGCTACTCCCTGGAGAAAGAACATAGTACAGAATGAAAGGTGGTTGATAATATAAAAAATTTTAGACTACAAATTTGGACATCAAAATCACTTCTTTCATAACAAAATGAATGAGGACAGAAATATATGTTATTTATACAGTAAACCCATGGTCTCATTTTGGCAAAAAAATCTGAACCGCGAACACAATCACTCCCAGTCGAAAGCAGGAATGCATTTTTGAGACATGCAGGCCGAATGTGTTTTTTTTTTTTTTTTAAACGAAAGAAAAAGGAAGGAAGAGCTTCCCGAACCCTCCCATCCCTCCCACCGACTCCCCCACTAAAACATTTCCTCCTGCGAACATTATGTAACCCACAGCGCCACTGTGTAATCTTCTGGAATAAGGAGCTGTGATAAGAATCTGGCCAGATGAAACCCCTGTGTTTTAGGGGGAAAAACCATTATTTTCTTGGAACAGAAGATAAACATAGACAAAGCCATTGCTACCCAACACCTATTAGTGGGTTTTAATGGTGTAACCCTCCCCCCATAACACTCCACTGCATGTGAACAACTGAAATTATCATAATTAAAAATCAACTTTATTCAGCTAAAAATTATGATATGGAGACCTGTATTTTAGCACCATCATTATAAGAATAGGAGGAAGACTTAATTGAATGTGGTGAACTGAAATGCACTGTGCCAATCTAGGTTCTAAAATAATGACAGATGTTAAATTGTAGTCATCCAGAAATGTCAAATTGTTCCAATTGTGTCACGCTACCCACAGCACAAGCGAGAGAGCTCATATTCACATCCACTTCATGGCTCGGGAACTGAAGGAACTGTTACGCCCTCCTGCCATTGAATTTCTGCTTCCTGTTTGAAATGGGGTGTAGCGTCGCACAATCACTGAAGTCTCGGCCCTTCTGCCGCCATTACGGTCATGTCTCACAGATGGGCGTTTCCAACACTCGATTTAAAATGTTTCATAAAAGAGCTGCAAATATACTGGCTCATTGTTATGTTATGGCTCAGTAAACGTGTGACAACAGTACTGGACAGTAGGGCACTCAGTCGTGTAGCAACCGTTCACTGTAAAAGAGCAGTAGCCTTCAGTAGCCATCACTGCCACCTGCAGTGGTTAAGGAAAGTATCTAGTCCCCTTCACTTTTTGCACAATTTACTGTGTTACAGTTTCACTTAAAATGGATTAGATCTACACACTATACACCATGGCGACAAAGTGAAAGCATGTTATTTTAGAATGTTTGAAATGTATTTAAAATCTAAATCTAACTTGGGTAATTGTTCAGACCCTTTGCTAAGGCACTCAAAATTAAGCACAGATCCATCTCGTTTACTTTGACAGTCTTGAGAGGTCTCTTGGACTTGACTGCTGTCCACCTTTGGCAAATTCAAGTGATTGCACGTTGTTTGCAGAGGCAGACAATTCAGTGTGCAAGACCAAATGTCAAGCCATGATTTCCAAAGAACCATCTATAAGACCCCCACAATCAAATGGTGTTGAGGCATAAATCAGGGGGAGGGTATAAAATCACTGCTAGATCTTTAAATGTTTTCAGGAGCACAAAGTGGGCACTATTACTGTAAAACGGCATGAGTCTGGAAACACAAGGACTCCTCCTACACCTGGGCATTCGGCCTCACTCATTAATTGGGCATTAAGGGTCTTGGTCAGGGTGGTGAACCCATGAGCCGCTCTCATAGAGCGTCACAGCCCCTCCGACGAAATCCAAGAACCTGCCAGAAAGACAACCGTGAGAAGAACTTCATCAATCAGCCCTTTATCATAGACTGGCTAGACGGAAGCCAAGCCTGAGTGCAAGAAATATGGCAGCACACCTCATGAGTCAAACAGCACAAACAGGACCTCGGTCAGTGTTAGGAAAATGATTTTCTGGTCAACGTAGACAAAAATCAAGCTCTTTTGGCTGAACTCTGTGCAATACATCGAGCAAAAACCAAGCACTATTCTTCATCTGGCTAATACTCTCTCAATACCACAGCATGATGGTAGCAGCTACATGCTATGGAGGTAATTCTCAGCAGTAGGGACGCAAAGACTGATCAGAATTGGGGGAAGGATGTTTACAGCCATATATACAGACCAAAGAAGTAAATCTGCCCCAGAGTACACATGACTTCATACTGGGGCAAACAGGTTCACCAGTGAACTGGTCAATAGCTCAAAGCATAGAGCCACCGCAATGCAGGGGAGAGTTTGGGTCTCTGTCTCTGAATGTCCTCAGGTGGCCGAGCCAAAGTCCATAGATCCCTATAGAATGGCCATGGAAAGACCTGAAGAGGGCAGTTCTCAGACACTCCCCAACCAGCTTAGGTGCCAACTTACACCATTGACTGTTTATGGTTCAAACTATACAAGTGGCTAACATAGATGGTAACAAAGCTTTAGGGAAACATACCTCTGATTGAGTTTGAGAGGAGCCAACTAGAAGAACTGAAGATACTGCCCAAATCCAGGTATGTAAAGCTGGTTGAGAAGACTCAAAAGGTAAGGTAAGGTAAGGTCAGGTCTGGTCTGGTCTGCTCTGCTCTACTCGGTTGCTTTTCCATTAGAGGATAGTACCGCCTCTGTGGTACCTGCTTGTCGTTCCGTCGCGACAGTAGGCATCCTCATATCAAGTTTACTTTTATTCCATCGATTTTGTTAAATATTTATGTGTTTAAATCAGGGCACGCGCACTACCGTCACCACGTTATGGCACTAAAGTCCGTGAGTGTTTAATTGTAATTTCTGTTTGACATTGTCCTGATGCATAGGATAGCAGCTGGTGTTGTGTCCGAGTACCGCCTAAAAACGCAAAGCAATGATATCCGTGAAAGGCAGAGAGTATTGATAGAAAAAAGCAATATATTCTCAAGGCATTTGTGTATTCCATAATGTAACTACAACCCCAGGCAAAAAATATGGAATCACCACACACCGAGGATGTTAATTTACCTTTTTCCTTCATAACAAAGAAGCAAATAACACATATGACAAAACAATTAATATTAGCTTGACATTCAGGCGTCATGAAACATATCACTTTGAAATTGAAGGCAAAACAAGTAGCAAATGTGCAAATCGCAGGAGATGGCAGAGTATTAGAATTTATCGCTTTACGATGCGTTCTCTCATCTGATATAACGTTCAGACAAAAATGATTCGTCAAAACATGTAAAGTTATTTTTCTTCCCGATTTTCTTTAAACGGGGGTAGCATCACATAACTTTTTCAAAGGGAATTATTAAGGGGAACATAACTAGACACAATACCATCACTTCATTTCGCCACAAACGGGGTCACAGGCAAAGAGAAACGCATTTCATGAATGTAGCAGCTTTGGTGAACAAGCAAAACTGTTTGAAAGGTAAGGCAACGCACAGCATAGCGAACAAGTAGCCTAAAACAATATAAGTTGATGATCATAATAACAACGCTAATCTTGAGACTCGTCAATCTAACTCGAATGAGATGTCCCGAGGTCGACTATGGAGTCGTCTTTCAAAGTGACGATTCTCTCTGACCAATCAGTGGGCAGCAATGTTGCACGTCACATTTTAGTACCTACTAGTACCTGGTTGGCCGTTTTTTGGAAACCCAGGAGAGCAGGTTCCAGAAAATGTACCTACTAGTACCTGGTACCAGGTACTTTTTCCCTAATGGAAAAGCAAAAAAGGCGAGTAGAGCCGGTACCGTGTAGTGGAAAAGCGCCTGAAGACCCAAGACCCAAGAAGACTCAAAGCAGTAGCCTAAGTGCTACCAAAGAGGCTAGGACGAAAAACTGAATAAAGGTTCAGAATATTCAACCAAATAAGACATTCCAGTTTTTGATTTTTAATTTAAAAAAAAAAAATTATTTTTTTTTTTTAGTAAAAAACAAAGTCCAAAAACGTGTGGGAACTGTGTAGATTAATGGTCAAACAATGCAAATTAAATCCATGACACAAAACATGCAAGAAAAGTTGTCAATACTTTCCAAAGTCACCATACAGTCACAACGCCACTCCTCATCAGTCTGATTGCACCCCATAATATAAATACTAATAGATGATTTCACTACCCCCACTCTACATTGTGTGTTATTCAAGTATATTAGCATGAACATTTTGTGTCAAAATCATCACCACAACCACAACAAATGCATTTCAGATTGGCTAACCTAACTCATCAGAATTTGCTGCCTTTCGTTTGCAGTATCATTTCTGATTCAACAAGTTCAACTGCCAAGTCTTTATCATTCAAAGCTTACTGCGCTTCGTCACACGGCATATTCTTGAGAGGAGTAAATGACGGATCATAGCTTGCATACCAGTCCAAGACAACGCAAATGTGATGGCTACAACAGATTACCTTTTCAAAGTTTGATAGCTAAAACCAAAAGCAATCAAGAAATGTCTATTTAGTCATGAAATTCATAAACGTAGAACTTAAAAAAAAAAAAAAAAAAAAAGGGTACACAGACCAGCCCTTCATCTTTAGGTTGATGGGACAAGACATTCCTTCCCCCCCCCTCACCCTCACACCCCCAAGGAAAACAACTGCACTATAAACACACAAAAAAATTCCAAGCATTGGACCTTAGCTGCCGGCTGCTGAACTGCAGAGAAACCTCATTATCCAGCCATTTTAGCAGGAATAAACTTTCTTACCAGGCAGAAATTGCTACTCTGGCCATTTGTAACACTGAAAAAAGATCATTTGCGATTTAGGGATTCGTTTGTGGAACGCCATATGCTTGCAAAAGCTCTTGGAAGACTGCGTTTTCAGGGAAAATTAAGGACAAGAAAGAAGCCAGAACTATGACACTGAAGCAACATTTTTTCCTTTAGCGAGGTTCTTATGCAACCAAATGGCTACATGTGAAAAAATAAAAACTCACAGCATAAAAAACAGTCTGCCAGCTGGCATTCACAGTGCTCAATTTGAGATGATTTTACACTGCAAAAAAACCACAAAAATGGTACAAATATCAACTCAGTTTTATAACAACATTTGGGTGGTGCTGTTTAAATGTTTAATATTTCGGTTGCTATGGCACTGCGAACTGACCCTTGGCTGGGCTGCTTATGATTGTGAAATACTACAGAGATCAAAAAATTGCTGTGAAACCCCCTTCCTACTGCTTTCATCACGAGATGCCATTTCACACATTCCAGTTCAAAACAGGCCAATATGAAGAAGTTCACCTGCCTGGAGGAGTCAGGTCAATATTAGTTTCTGAGAATGGGACCATCAGAACCACAATCAAACCCCATCAAAACCACATCAGTTGTGGAAACTCCCAGAAGCACCTCCCACTTGATCCTAAACCTTTAATAAACACTTACCATGCTGGAATTAGTTTTAAATTCAGGATGACCAGGACTATTCACATACATTCTTCCCAATAGCACATGACCTCTTAAGCAGAAAATATATGAGTGCACTTAGAGAATTAGTACACGCGCTCCCTAATTATTTTTCCAGACAGAACACACAACTTTTCAAGAGCAATGGTTCCAGCCTGTATTTAATTTTGCAGCAGCATGCATGCTGATATGCTCAGTGTGCTCGACAGGTAAAGGCAGCGGGTGGCAGTCATTGAGCACACTCGTTTATCTGCCTCTTCCGAGTCTCAACCTCCCTCACTTAGGTCCTGTATGTCCACCATCTGCCATATACAGTTCAGTACACAAGTACACAGGCAGTCACTGTGCATAATAAAAATAGCTGTAATTCCCAAGACAACCACCCAATATTCATGTAAATACCCTCAAATCAAAATCAAAGCTTCACACCCCAACACTTTTCTCCATAATGAGTACATATGACACCTAGGAGGATGTCAACTTTTAACTTCAGTACTACGGTCTTGTTTTAGCTTCAACAGCAGGTTTGACTCTTCTTCCCATGATGACTACATATGACACCTATATGTATATCTATGGACCTTCTCCCCAGCCTCCTCGAGGGTTGTCATTTGTAGTCATTATTGGGAAATGGAACGGGGGAGAAAGAGTTAAACTCATGGTCACTTAGATAGGTTGGTTGCCCACGACCAATGGGTGTAGCCCCCGACTGCCCACATTTTTCATTTTGGCTTATTTTTGATGCAAAATTGTCTATTTATTTAGTGAATTATGTTACTATAGCAAGAAAAATCGATAGGCGCCGTGTCCTAACCACTGCCCACGTACATACCAAATATAAAAGAAATGGTTTTAAATTTGTGGCCAGTGGAACGTCCACAAGGAAATCTCTACGGCTGCAGCGGTGGACGCGTTATGAGGCCGAATCCGTAGTAGCCCCGACTTCATCTGGGGGCTACAATTATTGGTTTTTCCTGGTCTACACAGCCAGAACAAAATGAATCCTTAGAGCCCTGAAATAAATTTTGCAAAAAAACTTATAAATTAAATTATCTTGTGCTGCTGAAAACCTATCATGTGGCAACTTGTTTAAATGAGCACCCCTGTGGAAGCTCTTTTAAACAAGTTGCCACATGATAGATTTGCAACAGCTTTGAATTTGATATCTTGCATCATTGAGCAACACTATTTGTATTTAGCCCTCCAAGGGTTACTCATATCATTGTGTAAATAATCACAGCCTGTACTGTATCTTCCATAACATGCTGTGGTCTGGCCCAACAATGGCACACCTTCCAAATCTCATACTAATGTACCCCAGGTCTTCTCACCCTGGTCACTAACAGCACAGCACTTAAACCCTTACAGTGACAATAACGAAACGCTGCAGTGCCTCAAACGTTACGGCCAGCATACCTGGTCGCAGCCGGCGTTCACCAGCTCCTGCAGCATCTGCCGGTTGACGTCTCCCCCGCCGTGGGCGGAGCCGGAGGCGGGGCCGGAGTCATTGGCGAAGGGCATGAGGGAGCGGCGGATCTCGCGCAGGGCGTTCTGGTAGTTGTTGAACTTCTGCGGCGGCCGCAGCTGCTGCTGCCTTCCGGCGGGGTCCTTGCCCTTGCAGTCTCCGCCCCCCCGCCCCCCGCCCTCGGCCCGCGGACCCCCGTGCAGCGCCTGGCTCACCAGCTTCGCCGGCTGCTTCAGGCCTTCCTTTATCTCCTGCAGCCGCTGCCGAGTGTTCCCCACGTATGGAGCGGCCGGGAACGTCTTCGGCCTCATGATCCGACCAGGTCACTCTCCTCGAAAATCGATGCTCACGCGCATACAAACATTCGCACGCACATACACACACCTACAAACTAATGCACGCCACAAGAAACACTAATACGCACAGCCATACATGAAAGTATATGCCCCGACAGGCAACAACACAAACATACTAACACATTGGCCCACTCACACGCACGCGCACACACATACACACACAAACACGATTGTCTTTTTCTCCCATGTAGCGTCAGAATTTTTTGACCACTGCAGACAATGCACCACAAGAGTGCAGAGCAGATTTGACAGTTCTCTTATTTACGTCGCCGCTGTTGTTGGGACCAGTCGACTGTAATCCTATTTGTGTTCCATGCTTCTTACGGACCAAATACCTTGTCCCCCGTCCTCACATGAAGACACACAGAGCCCTGCCTGTGCCGCTCCATTTTGGATCCCATGCTCTCCTATAGAGAAAAACAACAGAGCCATCAGTTTAGCCCATGTTTAATCCTTAAAGCACTGAAAAAATTAAATTTGTTTTTTAAAAAATGTATCTTGCGCTGTTGGAAACCTATCATGTGGCGAGTTGTTTAAAAGAGCTCCCGCAGGGGAGCTCTTTTAAACAAGTCGCCACATGATAGGTTTTCAACAGCTTTGATTTTGGTATTTTACATAATTGAGCTACAATAGCTGCATTTCGTGCTCTAAGGATTGATTTTGTAGCAATATCTCATATCATTGCATTTACTTTGAAATATAGCCCGTTTATTTCTCTTAGATTACAAAGGAGCAGTGACCATTAGACAATAGGTCACCAGGCTACAGATCACATGCCAAGAAATCCTCTCAGATATGTTCTGATCAAATAGTAAAGCACCCATTACAATGTGACAACATCTTAAGTGCAACTGAGAGCTGTATTGATATGATTCTTCTTATGCAAGTATCAATAAGTGACTTGGAGATGAAGAAATTCCTGACAGCTACATAGCAAAATAAAGGGAGCCAACACCAATTACCTATATATTGGCATCTGTACGGCAGTTTAACCAGAGTCTGAAGAAATCGTTCTACCCCATATTGACGATGTTCAATTGTTGAGCACGCTCCATTATAAACCATTCCAATGATATTGACATTATTTTCACTAATTTTGCACTCAAATGGACATGTTAAATTTCATATATCTACCAGTTTTAATGGGGGGGGAAACTATTGAGATGTAAACAATTCAGTCCAAACTGGACATCCCCTGGAATTAACCAGAACCCATGACCGTGATGCTGCTCGAACTGTTAGTCCACACAGCTGTGGATGACGCAAGGCCTTGTCCATCCAGGCCATCTCGAAAAAGTAGGCCTTCCATCCAAGGAAATGGTAATATTGGCCCATTTTAAGCCAGAGTGCGATATAATTATATTACATGTGGCATTAACTTATCACTCAAAAATGGCACTGAATCCATCACGCAAAACTTGACATTGAGCAGGTGGTATTGCAAATCTGGCCGACATGATATCAAGGCTGGAATATATTTCTAGTTTTGCACACCAGCATCAAACAAAGGTCTTTTATCATTTTCTAAATAAAAAGCCCATGTTTCATCATTTCTTTGTTGAGAATCATTAGACTGCGTAGGCAGCAGTCATGTCGGTGTTACTTTTCAATGAACAACTGAAAAACAAAGGAGTCTAGCCCTGATGCACTATTTAACTTCACAAATTCTATGAGCCAGGAAAATGAAGCGACATGACTGCATCGTAGCAACAACTTGATCCAACAGATGCAAAACGGTATTCTACAAGTCTGCGGAGAGCTGCAGTGATGTCTCTGGGCCAGGTAATGGCCATCTCATCACTAGGCTTCTGGGCCATTCCACGCCAACTGGACCAGGATCTGCGCCGCGCAGCCTCAGAAAAGTTTGAAAAAAAATAATGGGTGTTTGCCATCATTTCAAATGGACAAATCCCAAATCTTAAGTTCCAACTCCAATTTTGCACGGAGTAATTTACAATTTAAGAAGGTGGTGTCTAGTCACTCGGGAATGTAGCAATGACTTATAAGCATTTTTGAAGGGATACAAATACACTTTCCAGCCCTCCTAAATTTCTGTCAATTAGTGCCCTTACGTAAAACTAGCTGAAATGTATGAATCTGCTATCAGATTTGGCATATCTCATTTGATTTTCCTATAATAGGCTGTCGAAAATGACAATTTTCACAGAGCCAAAATTTTCATTTGATTTTTATTTGGTCCCCTTGACCCAAATATGCATAATCAGGGGTTCATATTGCAGCCTCATCCTCAGCAGCTACAGAACACTGGCCCCTTAAACCCAATCCAATCTCCTGATTCTAGTTTACGAGTAACTTGCTTCTGAAAATGCTTATGATAAAAAATGCCCAAAAATGCCTAAATTCAAGGCATGATTTGGTCATGTGGACCCATGATTTTTTGCACATTTTTCTGACAGGGTGTGGTGCAAACTTTCCGAAAACTGGTCCACTTGGCATGGAATGACCCTTCTGCAATTTCCCAAGGGAGTCTAGCAGCACCCCGCATATTAGTCCAAAGGTGCTTATCTGGGTATACAGCACATAGCACTTCAGCAAGACCTGTGCCATCTCCAGGATCTTACAGCTAAGCTCTCATTCTTGTGATGGTTGCAACTGAGTACAGCTAGCAAGCATTCCATTCCACAAGTAACGACAAGAAAATGCATAGCGCCGGATCTCAAGCAGAACAGTGCGAAAGAGACACAAAAGTATGAAAACAAAATGAACGCGCACGCCAGAGGTGACAGCAAATTTTAAGTCTGGGATATGGATTGTAATTTTCACGGGACCAAATAAATGAAACAGGATCATTCACAGAATTTTCATACAAATTGTGATTCAGGGAAATCAGCAGTCCCGCGAAATTCCCTCAATTTCCACCTGTTAATGAACAGCAACAGAATGAGATCTTAGATCTGTGTGCCCCGGAGAGGACATCTCAGTAAAATGAAAACCAAAAAACTTCAAATCCGCACGTTCCAGATCATGAAATAACCGTCAGACTAAGTAAATATTAGCCTCTGACCTTGCGTAATTGTCAGACGCATTTCCACAGTACAATCTAAGGCATGCTGCAGATTTAAGGAGCAGTAGTAATGACGCACAATGCGCGCATTTATGAGAGCAATGATAGCACCTCCGTCTGCCTTATTTTGCCAACCAAAAAAATTTTTACCAATAAGTTTCAGTTCCAACTTTGTATTTTCCTGAGAAGCCAGCAATATCATAACACTTTGGCTCGCTTCAACCATGCAGCTTGAAATGGCTCACCTCTGTAAGATAAATCCTTGCCAACAGTGGGAACAAAATAACAACGAATGCTGATGTCGCCAAATAACACATGCCTTTAAAACAAATAACTTTATCACAAAATTGTAATATAGTACGATAAGTAACTAAATATATACACATATATAAACAATAATTCACCACTCTACAAAGCTAAATTATGTCATTTGAGACAACTTAAAAGAAAAGAACGCATCAGCAGAGCGAAATGCTGCACCTTCTTTCCAGATCATACCGTTGCATTGCAAGAAGAATTACAGGCCTAGGCTGCGCTATTTGGTCAACTGCAATTCCAATACAAAGACGTAATCAAATAGCTAAAGCAATGCACAGGAGTTTGCCTGTACATCTGCCAAAGTGAATAGATTTCATAAATGAACAGGAAAATACAATATAGGACACAATCGGACAGACAATACCCAAACTCTGCAGCTTCTGAACTATTCCGGAAAATTTAACAACTCCTTGAGTAGGCGAACACTAAGGGAAAACATGAATTCAACCAAATGAGACAGGTCTAGGCGTACATTTCTAGCTGTTAAAAAGACCCATGATGAGGCGGTGGCGTTTATTTAATATTTGAACAAATCTGATTATGCCGATCGGCCGACTGCTCGGATACGTCCTTCATCCTCCGTAGCCCGTGCAAACGAAAACGTCCACAATATAGCCTGCACTGTAAAGCTTGCTTTCACACCGGACGCGAAACGAATTTTTCGCACGACAGATTACATTCAAAGTAAATGCAAAGACGCGAATACACGCGTATTCGCATTGACTTTGAATGTAATCTGTCGCGCGAAAAATTCGTTTCGCGTCCAGTGGGAACGCGGCTTAAGTCGGACATTTCTCAGTGCCTGAAAAAGAATCGGTTTGAGCACTCTTCGAGTCTTTAATCTCTTGTACACCGAGTGACAGAAATGATATCGCATGGGCTACAGAAATAATAAAGTAAGCAAACACTCCCAGCGTGCTCAAAGTTTTTCAAGCCATCAGTAGAGGTTCCGTGGTTCACGGAGTTCTTAAGAACCCAACTCCTCAGATAGAGTCCTACATTCCAGTTTAAGGAGAATTTGCAGTTCAATCGGCGCCCTTTACGGTGTTAAAGTTTAAAAAAAAAAGGCGATTGCACTTGTGATCCCAAAAGAATGAAACTAAGCAGATCAATATGTAGTTTGTCTTAATGAATGTGACCGCAGGTTTTTTCTGTCGTAATAATTCTAAAAGGTATGTAGTTGCAGTAATTCCTACCTGAAAAGTCGTGGAAGGTAGCAAGCCAAAATAAAACTTAACAGTGATGTAAGTTAAACCACTGTTACCTTCAGTCCAAATCAGTGGTTATTCCGCACCGTTTCTTGATGTCAGAAATCTGATTAGCAGGCTATTTATTTGAAGTAAAGGCAGACTTAAAAGAGTTCGGACTCCATTTTCTCCCAACTATCGGAATTAGAATCCAGCACAAAGTTGGACACTTACTGCATTGTTAACATTCCAGAGGAGTCACGTGACGGCCCAACGCACGTCAGCACTCCACATACTCTGGGCGGGGCTTGCTACACACAAGAACGCAGACCTCGTGCAGATCTCCTCTAAGGGTTATTGATGAAAGTAACAAAAATATATGCGAATTTTCGGTAAACATTGAGAACATATTAGATAAATAATATATTATTTTTCAACACCAGGCATCGTTTGACTTGAACGAACTTTTCATACGTGGCATGTGGGCTCCCAATAGTGTAATTGTGTAAGGCCGTACATGTGGTACTGCCCTGGCCTCA
Organism: Gymnothorax javanicus; assembly: GCA_029692085.1. Lineage (NCBI taxonomy): Eukaryota > Metazoa > Chordata > Actinopteri > Anguilliformes > Muraenidae > Gymnothorax > Gymnothorax javanicus. The sequence continues at coordinate 56,499,729 of CM056205.1, read as the reverse complement.
AATACTACAGCCAGCTTGTGCACGCCTATCCCCTCAGGAACGCGGAGTCGCTCTCATCTTGAGATTCATCAGTTGTGTCCTAATACCACCACAGTTTGACTCATAGCATACAAAAGAAGAAATTCGTCGGCCCAATTAAAAAAAAATAAAAACAAGGCAACAGGAATAGACTCCTTAGGCCTACACTATTCTATAAATGTATATTTTGAAGGGCTGAGCCTGAATGTTGATAAATATTTTTGAGGATTTCGTCCTCAAATTTTCTTCAAATGTTCTTATTTTTTTCAGTTTATAAATCTGTTTTGATAATGTAGTTTTTTTTTCAATGAATAATGAATTAAGGCATTGTAATTTTTGTGCAATTAGCATTTTAAGCTTCTGAAAAACATTACAGGTCGTAATTTGAGTGACAAACATCAGTTAAGTGACTAGTCTTTCCACTCTATTATCTCAGTAAAAGTTCCTTACCTCAATACTTGCTCTGGGCCACAGGATGTTCATAACATGTTCTCAACCCCATAAAACCTACAGCTGCAGCTGCTGTATTCAAACTTTACACCTATTTTAAATTGTTGTAGAATCCCAAGTTTTCCAACAATCCCAAATATGTCCTGTTGAATTACAGGACATATTTTCATAAAAAGGTTCTTGTTAATAGAGTGCACACATTCCGCACACCATTCCAGTAACACTTTGAAACGTGACAAATGACATATGACAAAATTTGTTCCAAATGTTATTTAATAACAAAAGCAAATAGCCTATTCCCAAGCTCAGTAAAATTTGACATCTTAGGATGGTGATATGCACTAAATTCATACATACAAGAGCAGAAAAAAATAGTGTGACAAATGATACATTTCTAATAAAGTTGAAAAAAAAAATAGAAACAATTGCTTAATATGGGGTGTTCAACAGAAAAATTACAGATAGGTGACAAATTAAAAGGGAAAAAACCTGAACAAATGCGTGGACAAACATAACAAATGCAGGTGCCTCTTTCTCCAGACATGGTTAGGGCCCACTCTTTCCCTTCAAGGCAGAAGGGTCACTGCAAATAAATGCGGAGTCATTATGTGTCATCACCTTATATCCTATTATGAAGCATTCCGACCGTGACAGGAGCAGTCCCATAATGACAATGGCCCAAGTGTCACAGGGCACATGGGGTCACTGAATGATTTTATGTGCCTCTCAATGTTCCTAAGCATATTCCCCCATCTTCAGTCACCAGAGCTCATACCAACAGAACTGAGATTTTGGAACGCGTAAGAGAGCACTCTCCATCACTATCATCAAAACAACAACTGAGGGAATATTTCTCAAAAGAAAGGTACTCCATCCCACCAGTAATGTTTTACACTTGCCAACTCCACACCAAGGGGTATTGCAGCCAACTAGGTAGCTTGTGGAGGTGCAGCACTTTACTATGACAGTTTATGTTGAATTGTCACTTGCCTGTTTGTACACAAAACAGATACGCAATTTTCGTCAGAACCACATGAATTTCTGCTTCCAAAAAAGGTAATTAACGAGAGTGCTTACAGCAATGATCATCAGTCAAGTTCCGAGTCGGACAGCATTGACTATTTTTCCCATTTTTTCCTTAATATATCAGCAACAAATTCAGACCCAAGAAACTAAGCAAACTATCTAATCGACTGCTCTGTTTAAAATTAATATTCTAAATAAGTGCCGTGTAACACTATAAACAAGCAGACCTGACAGTCCACCAGCATCATAAAGATCACTGATCAAAACCAAACTCCATGAATCTCTTTCCCATGCATTAGTGTCTGTCTGCGAACAATATTTCCAAGTCCTGAGTAACTGAAAGGGGATCTTTTCAAATTAAGCATATATCCAGTTAATATTCAGTCAATCTACAGTTGCATATTCAGATGCTAAGGCACTTTACACGAGGTAAATTTTGATATCTATAACTACAACTAACATTATCTTCATTGGGCCACCTTAGCATAGTGCAGAGCCAAATGAGGAAACTGACGTGTGCTAACAGCACTTTCATTGTGAAGCATTTTATGCCCCAGCGCTCACCCACCCACTCATAACTCCAGTTATGACAGAGTACTGAACACAGGAATTAACTTCATTTCTGAGAGTGAAAACTGTCAACACCAAGACCACACATCTTATTGGACAATGGCTCATGTCACCTGCCTTTCTACTTGAAAGCCATCTTGGTCAAAAAATGTTGGTCATTCCTGACTGACCTAACAAGGAAATTCATCTCCCTCAAGTGTCATAGAATTCACAGAATTGGAAAAGCGGTTGGACTGAGCCCCAGATGGCCTGGGCCTGTGAATCTCAGCAGTGGTTCATTCCAGTGGAGTGGCAGATATGCACAGGTTATTCAAGGCACACACCACCTGAACTATCTTATCAAAGGTGGTCATGCAAGCAGCGTTGTCCATAACAGTGAATGGACTCTCCACCGGGCCAGTCAGTATGGCGTATCTCTGCTTCACTGTAGAAATCACTCGCTCCACATGCCTGTGCACCCACATCCTCTCCAAACTGGCATCAGCCAGCAGGTCCTCTTCATGCACCTCTCGGTCGCCCTCACTCACACCCGTGATCTTTAGGCAGGCCCCGCGTGCCACGACCGACTCGCCCACATCAAATCTCCGGTCGGCCAGCACAACGTCACCAGCGAGCAGCTTGTTCAAAAAGCCGCAGCGCTCCGCTAGGTCGTTGTCGCTGGTGTTCCCTGGCGACCCTTTGGAAACAAAAGTGACCACGCCCTGCGGAGCAACTCCAATCAGGTATTTTAACGCGTTGCTTTCGCAGCGGTGGGCGCTTGTGTCTGGCCTGTCCATTTTCTCCAAGGCCACTCTGAAACAGTCCATTATCACAGCGCAGTCTGGATAAGATGATCTGAAGGCCGATGGGAGGTTCTTACGGAGCTCCTCTCTTGAAGGCCAGAACACTGTGGTTGGTACGAGCGTAGAGGACATTATGTTCACCACACTGTGGATGGTCTTGGTCACCGTACTGACCTTGACCCCAAACCTATAGGCCAGGTCCTGGTTCTTCAAGTCCAGCCTGAGCCTCATCAGGGTCATAAGGAGCTGCTGGAACTTGGAAAGCTTGACACTCTTTTCTCCCTTCATGTGCGGTGAAAGCAACCACATGACAGTCTCAAACACAAAGTAGTTAGGCAAGCCAGTGTAAAACCTCACTTTTTCGGGGTCATTTCTGAAGGACACCTCAGTGAGGGACATTTTCTCCACTGACTCTTTGAGGACCTGGTTCTCCTTTTTCAGTGCCTTGAGCTCCTCTTCAAAGTTTATGGCATCAGAGATATCAGCATCGCTACTAGAGAGGGGCCGGGCATCGCCTGGTCGTTCTGAGCTGCTGCTGCTCAGGGATGACATGGTTTCTGCCTTATCGTGGTCCAGGTCTGGCTCAGGGTCAACTACCTGCCCTTGGAGGTACAGCAAGGCAGTGGCTGCCTCTACTTGTGCCTGCAGTTTGTCAGAACATTCTAAGGCACTGGTTTGCTTTGTCTCCTGAGACATTGAAACTGCACTAAACACAGATGGGACATAGTCTGGGGATCGAGGGTTCTTCACTTGTTTTCCTGCGTAGGAAACATGAACATTAAAATTTATGTGATGAACAGCAGCATTCCCAAACTAGCCAATTACCTCAGCAGCAAAAATTCATTTCAACACCACTTAATGCAATTAAAAACTTCACCCCACTCAATTAACAATACTGCTGGACAATGTCTGTTGTGGTTACATTTATCGTGCACTTTCTCATTTTATAAAGCAATGAAGGCAACCCTTACAAAAAACCACTATTGGAATACCATAAAATTTACCATAAATTTACCATCAAAAACTATAGTATTACTGTAGTAATTGTATGGTTTTTTGGAACACACTATAGAGATTTTAGTGTTACTATTGAAATATTGTAGAAAAAACTATTGTAATACTATAGCTGGTGAAACGTACTATAGAACACTACAACCACACTTTAGAACACTATACAATTCTTATAGTATACTATAGTAACTCTTTAGTTCATTTTCGTAAGGGAAGAACTGGATGCAGGCTACTGCATTATTCAAAGTAAAATAGATACATTGGTCATGAATAAAATATTTGCCATGGGATGACAGTATCTGATGTGTCCAAAACTGCATCATATCCGCATGCGAAAGAGAAAGCCAGGTGGTTAATTACCTGAGATGAAGTGCGTGCTGCATAGCCGGCTGCCATCGTTAGGTAACCATCCTTGCCGGTTTATAGCTGCAATCCACCGTTGTTTTCTTACAGGGTCACGTGGAAACCGGTAAAAAGACAATGTGGTACCGGGGGTTCTCCGGTTTCGGCAGCCTACCACCACACACGTGTGAACCATGTTGATACTGACAACGCCTATGGTCCGCCTAGTTTAGGCTCAAGATCGCTATTCATAGCCTGACTCCCAAAATGGCGGTGCGAACGCGAAGAGCGAGTTTCTTGGTTTCTTCAGGGATCTACTAGGCTTTATTCCGGGGCTCTGATTGGCTCGGTGGTTAGCCACAGCCCCATTTGACCCGGAAGCAATACAGGTATTCTTCCGTTAATGTTCAATGTGATGGAATATCGGAGTCGCGTATGTTTATATTTTCAGAATTTAGCTATCTATCTTTCGTCAAATAAATGTTTTCTGAATCAATAACCTGTCGAGGAGAAATAAAAAAGAACCAGATTATCAAATCATTCGAGAAATTGTTCGAGCATAACTTTACATTTGTAAAGCCGCCGCTTGGTTGGTTTAGCTAAACGCTTAGTGAACTAGCTAGCTAGTTAGCTAAATTACAGTTCAGTACGAGCTAATATTGTCTACGAAAGCTAAATTAAACAAAAAATGTGAATAGAAAACGAAACTGTGACTTTATGGTTTGCTTGTTTTACATTTTGCAAAGCACAATGCACATGTAACTCAACTAGCTAGCTACGATTTGGTCATTTTACGTTAGACATCAGCATGTACGTTTATGTGCAGACTTGTCCCCAGTTCTTGAGTGTTACAACGAACAAATGCAGGCATCATAAATGCTACCATTCATTCCAGCGAATTCTGCATTTAGATTGGTTAACACCAGGTATCTATTCACCGGTAAACTACCTCACACTGGGTCAAGACATCGTCACGATTACGCCGACAAAATAAGGCTACAGTTTGCGTACTGTCTTACTCGCTAGTTGGCTACCTAGCTAGAACTAGTCTAGCTAGCGCGCCAATGTATTTAGCTACACTGAACAAAAACATAAACGCCCCATGTCAAATTTGAGTTTTTATTAACATTAGGGTTATACAATATATAAAGCGAATCAAAATTCATTTTTGTTAATGACTAATCTTCAGATCACCGTCCATTACATCTTCATATTGGCATCTGCAAAGGAGTGACAATCCTTTGAACACGTTGGGGGTCAGGTAGAAGAAATTGAATGCTCAATAACTTGTGTGTCCACCATTTGCGTCTCTCAGAGCGACACATCTCCTTCGCATGGAGTTGATCAGGTTGTCTATCGTGGCCTGTGGAATGTTATTCCATTCTTCCCGGAGGACCACACGGAGCTGGCGCACATTATCCGTAACTGGAACACGGTCGCGGACACGTCGATCCAGAACATCCCACAGATGCTCTATGGGCGACATGTCCGGCGAATACGCAGGCCAGTCCAGAACTGGAATGTGCTCTGCTTCAAGGAACTGCATGGAGATCCTAGCAACATGAGGTCGGGCGTTGTCATGCTGGAAGGTGACGTCATGCTGGCGGACGAACGGCACTACAATTGGGGTGAGAATCTCGTCCCGATATCTTTGCTCATTCAGATTCCCCTCAATGAAGTGCAATGGTGTTCTATGCCCGTATGCTAAGCCTGACCACACCATAATGCCACCACCTCCATGGGCGACTCTCTGCACAACATTTGCGTCCGCAAACCGTTCACCCACGCGTCGCCAGGCACGCTGTCTTCCATCGACGCCATACAACTGGAACCGGGATTCGTCTGTGAATAGCACTCTTCTCCAGCGTGCCAAGGGCCATCGAACGTGTGCGTTTGCCCATGCGAGTCGGCTCCGACGCCATACAGCGGTGAGATCCAGACCACGGTGAGGACGTCGAGCGTGCAAGTTGGCTTCCCGCAGGCGGTTACGGACTGTCTGTGGTGTGATGCGTCTGTTGTGCAGACCAACGGTCTCATCCGCTGTGCGTGTCGCTGATCTGAGCCGATCCCGCAGGTGGACGAGCCGGATGTGGCGATCTTGTGCTGGTGTGGTCACACGTGGCCGACGTGGATGAGGTCGATTTGCAGTATTGCCCGTCTGTCGGAAACGAACTCTCAAACGGCCTATCGTCCGATAGTTAACATTCAGCTGCTCAGCGACCGCTCGGGTGGACATCCCTGCATCCAGCATGCCAATGGCACGTTCCCGCATGGCCTGAGACATCTGAGGCATGATGACTTTTGACAAAATTTGACATTTTGGGGTGGCCTTTTATTGTCCCCAGTATAAGGAGTGTCTGGGTACTGCTCATTCTGTCTGATCACCGTCTGGAAATGCCACACCCATGTACTGAGTGAAATCACTGCATCACTGGTCACTGACAGAGAGATGGATTCATCAGGTCGGCAAACGTAGCCCCGCCCCTTTTGGGGGGAAAACAAACCACATTCCCCTTTGACTTTCATGTAAAATTGCTGTACAAAACGACATACATACAAGACCATCGAAGGTAAATCAGCCGAGAAATTATCTAGAGACACCATGTCTGATTCATATACATCCACTCTACCGGATAGAGAACGTGCGAGATATTTCGAAAAGATAAATTTAATAATCAATCTTAAACCATGTCCCTTCAGTCTCCCGGCACCTAGCTCGTGCAATGACCCCACCCAGTGGCCAGAGGTGTCATGCCCCGACATCTATTTTGATCTGATTGAGTCTTCAGGTAAGCGAAATACAAACAAGGCAATCAGAGATGGCAGACTTCACCCCATTCACGCAAATAGTGCGGACACAAGTGCGGACACAAACAAACAAACACACAGAGCCGCTAAAAACAGTATTTCACGTTCACTCCGTGGGGTGAAGTAATGAAATACCTTTCGGTCCTGCTATTTGGATATTATGCTAGTCAACAGTAGCAATGTGCTCTGACCAGACCGTGACAACTGTCTTAGCTAGGTTCGTAAGGTAGCCTCTCCGTCTGTCTTATCCAGGCATATGCACATTCCTCCCTCCGTATGGCTTGGAGCCATAAAGCCCTTCTCTCCGGATATTTTTTTGGGCATGGCAGAGGAATGAACCAGAGATCCTTGTTTTTTGTTTTATTGCTGGTGCAGCCAACAACACAGCAATTCCTCGGCATGTCGGATTCAAGTTAAATCGGCTAGACATTAAGCGTTCGCTCTTTGAATGTCTATGCAGGAAGCAGGATTGTTTTCCCCCTAAAAGGGGCGTGGCGATCAGGGCCCACTGTGGATGACGTATTGCCGACCTGATGAATTAAAAAATGGTACACAAACCAAGAGAAATATCCCTATTGTACAAGTAAAAGTCAGCATATGCTCACTTAGTTGTTAACTCCATGTGGCATCAATATTTGACATGGGGCGTTTATATTTTTGTTCAGTGTACATAGCCAACTGGCTAGCGAGCTATAAACAGTGTTGCCAACTTGGCGACTTTCCAGATGATCTTGGCGACTTTTTTTGTCAAAAGCGACTAGCGACAAATCTAGCGACTATTTCTGTTGTTATTGGAGAGTTTTCTGGTGTTTTGGCGACTGACGTGAAAGCACGTTTCGTTCTGCAGTTACTGTCCCGAACGTGCAGCGGGTGCTGCCGTGAGCTCCTCCCCTGTCCGAAAGCACCGAAAGACTGGAAGATGCGCGTAATATGAATGAAATGAACGGCGCCCCCCCCGCTCAACAAAATAAACCGCGTCCCCCCATGGCAAAATGCACGCCGTCTCCCCCCGGTCAGGGTATTTAGCGCCTTCTAGCGACTTTTAGGACAGCCAATAGCTACTTTCCTTACTGACGAGTTGGCAACACTGGCTATAAAGGCTGCAGTTCGCTCTCAATGCGTACACTGTCATGCTCGTTCGCGAGCTAGTTGGCTTCCTAGCTAGCAAGCCAAAGTGATACCGAACTGTGTGTCATAGCTAGCACGCCAATATTTTCGTTGGGGTGTTGCCAGGAGTCATTGTAGAATGGAGATAAACCTATAGTTTTTTTCAAGCACTCTGTATTTATCGTAGGCTAGATACCTGGAAATTTACATTTCTATCCTACGATAAATACCTCGTTTTCGAAATGAACGACTTTGGCAAGGGGAACGTCCTGTCCGGCGAGCTCCAGATACCTGGTAAGTTAACCAGGCGTCCGGTCCGTCACAAATGTACACAGGCAGTGTGGGCTTGTGATCTGTACTTTGGCGCAATATTGCATGCATCATAATGCTTTCTTAAGTTTAACCTTGCCAGGCTTGGGGCTTGTTCCACAAGGCACGATTACTCATTTAGCTGGATAATTGCACCCTGCAAAACCTGGAAAGCTCTCAAATCTGGAACATGGACTGAAGCTTCAGGAGCTGTTCTGGACTTTACCTTGAGCAGTTATTTCGTTAACTCAGCAATCATGCTTTGTTGAACAGGGTTAAGGACATCCATTTTATTCGCTTTAGTTATTTTAGTGTTGTTGAATGCAACTGCGACTAAATCTAGTACCATTCTGAATGATGACACCGGAAGGAGACAACCTTGTAGGAGCTGACCAGCCTGGTTAAAGAAGTCTACACAGAAGCATGAAAGTGGCTAACCCATTTTGGCTTTGCCATGGTCTTCCTGGGCCCAAAAAAAAAAAAAAAAAAAAACAAGGCTTCAGGTGCATTCACGTGTTCAAAGACCACCTAAATCCTGGCGCTGTACTGAAGAGACATACTTAAACCAAGCCCCAGTTATGTTGTTAGAAATTGCATATAAAATTGTTTTCTACTCCGTTCACAGGAGGAAAACATGTCAATTTTAGATATTTACAGGTGACAAATTAACAGAATAATCAGCATGAACAGCCAAAGGTTTTGAGCCACCACAAGCTGCCAGATCTACTTAACATGTCTTGGTGTAGAGTCTACAAGTTTAAAATTTCACCAGAGGGACGGAGTACCTTTCTTCTGGAACATCTCCCCTCGAGGCGTTTTGATGATGGTGACGCTGTTCCAAAATGTCAAATTAGGTCAGCTGGTTTGCGATCTGGTGGCTTAAGGTGGTGGCATATGCTGTGGATCATTTTCATACTCATAAAACCATTCAGTGACCACTTGCGTCCTGTGAGGCCTGAGCTATTGTCAGCTGGGAGGAGACCCCTCCCATCATGGCAGGAATGCTTTATCGTAGGATTTAAAGGTGATCACACAGCACAACCTTGCATTGATTTGTAGTGACCTTTCTGCTTTTAAGGAGATGAGTTGGACACAAATCTTCTTTGTAAAATGAACATAAGGATTTGCATTTATTGTTTGTCCTTGCGTTTATTCAGTTTTTTTCCTTTGTCACCTGACTGTATATAGCTTAATGTTACCAAAGCATAAAATGGATCTCTCATTTTTAAACTTCTGAAGATCCCACCATTCTTGTTTCAGTGTGAAAGAAATTGCCAACACCATGAAGGGTCAGAAGGGTACAGACGATTCCACAGCGCTTTATTACACCACCCAACAGAGCCCCGCACTTCCTTGGCCACGAGGCCCTTCTGACAGCCCCTTGCCCCAATACACAAGCGTTGTACTCAACTTTAATGTATTACACCAAAGCTCATTTATAACCACTCAAACTGCAGAAATACTTGCAAGTTTAATGTATTGGAGTGATGTCTTTTTTACCCCCATCCTTTGTAAATAAAAAAGTTGCTGGACCCACCCAACTGATTGATTCATTCACATTGATGGGATTAACTCAACCAATGGCATAGCTTGATGTGACAGGCATGCATTTTGCATTTCAAAATAACCAGTAGTAACTTCATGGGGCTTGGAACAAACGGGATTTTTTCTTTTTTTTTGGAGCCTAGGCCCATTTCCTGGGCTGTCAATAATCAAAATACCAATCTTTATTGAAAAAATTGATGAATGGTCCAGTTTTCTGTACCGAGGCATAGCTGGTAATGGGGAGAATAGAGCGTGTAGATCAGGGGTCCCCAATCTTTCCCAGAAAGGGCCGGTGTGGGTGCAGGCTTTCATTGCAACCAAACAATTACACACCTTATACTACTAATCAACCCCTGGACTCTTTGCTAATAACCTTGATTAGTAGCATCAGGTGTGTAGCTGCTTGGTTGCAATGAAAGCCTGCACCCACACCGGCCCTTTCTGGGAAAGACTGGGGACCCCTGGTGTAGATAAACGTTCAAAATTCACATAAAACTTGCAAAACTCACTGAGCAGTTACTGGTCTATGTTGATATTCTAACTCAAACTCAGTAAGTACATTTTCTATCGAATTTCATTAATCCTCCACCAAAGCGTGTGGGAAGTACACCGTTTTCCTCTTGTCCATTCATGCTCGCATCAGTCACAAATATCTTGCTGGTGCTTGATATACTGAAGGAGTGAAGGAATTTTCACCAAATCAGACATGGCTACTCTCCAGAGAGGGTAGCTGAACTGATTATGTTTTGGAGGTCATTTTGTCAGAAAGGTCACTGTCACATTGGGTTAGTTGCATATGGGGGTGCATTTGGGGGGCCTTAGAGCAATTTTTAGGGTGTATGAAGCTACGGCAGGCAGAGGCATAGCAGTCAACTCTTTGCGTTGAGTTGCACCTCGTTTAGCATTTCGGTAAAGTCATTGAATCCCCATCCTCATGGATTCATCTATTTCTGAGGCCAAATGTTGAACTTTACTTGGGACTTTGTAATTTTAGACCAACAGTTACTCATTTTGGTGGGTGGAAAGAAACACCAAAAAAACTACATAACTATCCGCGCGGGCCACGGGTTCAGTTTAGAAGATTTAATGGAAATTTACAAGCTTGTGGGCGTAGTGGACCTAAAAGTTGTTTAAACAAAATTTAGGTGGCAAAAAAAAAAAAAAAAAGAAGTCATTTTCAAGTACAAACTGCTAGGAAACAGACCGCAGTTGCCTGCAAACTAATTTTCCATTATTACTACCTTGGCCTGGGAGGTTTTGGCCTGCATTTGTCTGTCCAGCTTGTAGGCAAATTTACTCAAAACGTTATGAAAAGATCACATTTTGTAGAGGAACTGGGTATGGCCCAAGGAACAATCAATTAGAGTTTGATGGTGACCTGGATCCAGGACTTTTTTAAATGGATTCCTCAACACTGGGATTGCAAGATGTGGCCATACATCTTAAAATCCACTAGATGGCAGTACACTCCAATGCAACAAATCCTGTTGCTATCATATCAAAGTCTTTCATAATGTTTAAAAGTAGGTGCGTTTCTCCTTCCAGCCAGAAATGCGGGCTTTGCCGGCTGCAAACAGGTGGCTGTGCGTCACAAACTGCTTTAACCCCCCCAATGGAGACGCACATTCTGAACACACTAAACACATGTCCAAGGAATTCTTCTGAAGACAAATGATATCGGCATATCCCACATCTTAATGGGAAAAAGCTACATTTTGAATTAGACCCAATTCAGAATATCTAAACGGAATACGCTGACCACATTACACCGATCAAATTTTGAATTATGTCATATTCGGAACTTGAGCGGCATTTGGAGAGCACAGGCCTCCACCAAGGCCAATAGTCCACTCCTCTATGATACACCAAGGGCAACAATCATATTTATACAATTGGCTACATTTATAAATATTCGCAAATATTGCAACACCAACCTTTAAAAGGTGCTTGAGTGAATGGAGACAGTTCGCAAAGATGAACAACTGGTAAACTTTGCTAAAATTTAGTTTTAGTTGGAGTATGTGTGGCTGCATCTAAACAGGAATATCAGTGGAATATTAATTTTCATAAGCCATGTAAACGAATCAGTAGAAATCATCTAAGGGAAAAAATGGGAATACTTCATGCATGGAAATGTAGTAACCGACTGCACAGCAAATCTCCCCATCTTCAAACATTGAGTTTTACTTGCTTTTCCAGTGCTTACAAGCCCCACTGTCCACAGAGCTCGCAGTCTTGAGTTAGTTGCTGCCTCCCCTTCTTTCTGAATAATAAACTATTTTGCATTTTTAAAAAAAGGTTATATTTGATCACTGACAACGTAGAAAACTAAGCCTACAGATCCCAAAGAAATAAAATTCCCCATTAGCTAGCAGAACATTTTTTTCCATTATATTTGGCTTACACAATTCAATTGCTTTTCTCAAAAATATGCAAATTTGATTATTCAATGACCATGCATTTGATTTTGCTACTCATTTATTTAATTCACAATATAGGTAATTTAAATAGACTAATTGTACATATACTCCATCCCAGGCCCTGGGTGCAGGTATTTACTCCTGCCATGCATAGCACTACCTGATTATAAATTTCTTCCTTTGCTCAGGAAGTAAGCTTATCAGAGAGATCAGGCAGTTAGAGCAAGTTCTTGCACACATCCAGGCCCATAAAATGCAGCGCTTCGTGGACCCATCATAGACGAGAGGTTTGCAAACCCCCTTCCATATAACCGCAAGCTTTGGGCGTTTTCATGGTTCACAGGCAAAGTCACTCGGTCGAAAGAGACCATTAAGTGCAGAAAAATGACAAATCAGAAGAGGCCGCGGCTCCCCAGGAGCAAGGCTGCAGACCCTCCGTAACACCCAGTGCTGCAGAGGACTACAGCCTACAGCCACTGACCCGGCTGGTCATCATTGCTTCTAGCTAATTACAGGCTAACAATGCTGCGTAAAGTCTGAAAAAGCTCTTTTCATTGCTATCCATTATGCCTAGATGGTTCCAGGTTTCACTGTCAGTGCAGTGACCCGGTGATTCGCTGACGCCGCTCGGTGAAAGAGGTGTGGTTATACTAGTGTTGGGTATGCTCACGATCGGGTCTGCAGGCCGAATGAAAGCACCCAGAAGCTCTTCAGCAGGAGGTGAGGACTCTGTACACGGCAGTAAGGCCCTCTCCCTGCACATGCTCCAGTCTCCTCAGCTCCGTGAGACACAGGATGTACACTGAGGCTTTCATCCCCGCCCCTGTGATCCATGTTAGGTCTTCCATCAGGAGCTCAGGCGAGTCAACATCAACATCAGCATCAGCCCCTGCAACCAGGCCAGACAGGAAGGCCCCCAGATCAATCCCTTGAATCCAATTCTCAATCGCTGCTAGTCTTCTCAGTCTTAGCCCCAGTGCTGCCTCTAGGCCAGGGATACTCCCTCTTCTCCAGAATGAGCCGGTGTGGGTGCAGGCTTTCATTCTAACCAACCAATCACGCACCTGATTCCACTAATCAAGGGTCTACGGCAAAAGCTTTTAAGGGTTTAGAATCAGGTGTGTGATTGGTCGGTTAGAATGAAAGCCTGCACCCACACCGGCTCATTCTGGAAAGGAGAGATTATCTCTGCGCTAGGCTAATGCTTATCGAGGACCGGCATACAGTGAAATAGCTACCGGGAAACGATATATCCACGACCAGCTCAGAGGGAAACTAGTGTGGGTCCGCTATACATCAGCAACCGGCAGGACTTGGGTTAGTATGCCACCACTGGACTATATTCTAAGAAAATAAAGCACTTGCTAAGCACCTGTTAAATTAACTATTGTAGCTACCAGCGAATGCAGAGGTTGATAGGTCAAAACAATAAAAATATCAGATAATGCATATGAAGATTCTCCCGTCATTTTTGCTTTCCTCCGAAATGTTGGTGGAGAAACAATCGAGGCTGCACGGTGGCATTGAAAAGGTCATGTGACACTTACGGCTGTGGCCATCCTCCAAGGCTCCATTAATTCTCTGAACTGCCTGGTTGAGACTGGCTAAGGACATCTGTCTCAGGTATCCAGGTAAGCCGAGGAACTGGCTTTCAGTGACGAGGGCCAGCTGCTGACGACTGCAGGGAGAGCATCACCAAACAAACGTAATCATGATCACATGACTTCCCGAGCCTCCAATTACTTCTGAAGATCCATGTCCACCAATAACAATTTCCACAGGTGATCAGTCATTTTCTGGTGTTGCCTAAACCCAAAGGTTGGCTTTACATAGAATCTAATAAATATTATGAAAAATAAGCTTTGAGTGCCTTTTTAACGGAATGATCGAAAGCACTAGATCAGTATTTACACTATGAAGTAGCACCACATCCTAAGGTATATGCATCGACCAGCGCTTGAAAACTTAATGGACAATAGTTTCAATATTTTACCGAATTGCAGTAATACCTACAGTATCCATTGTACATGGCAGGATATAGAGCTTCACACAATGTATCAGAAATGCATATTGTATCTTTAAGTGGAAATTTTAGTTCTACACATGTACACCAGACGCAGCCACACAAAACACCACATTATCCCTTCATCATCAGCTTCAGATTGCACTGCGAGACAGGACATTGAGCAGCTGAATGGATTCTGGGGATGAAGACCGTTTCAATCATGTGTTTTGCTTCTCATCTGCCTCCTGGATGCAACTGGCTTCAATTCCACCCTTGGGAAGCATCACCAGGGATATCATTCATACAGCCACACGTATTCTTCTGTTTGAGCCACGCTCGTCTGCGTTAAACGACTTGAACCTACCAGTTCTCTTTCCCCGCGCTGGTTAGCACGGACGTGGCTGGTTTGGAATTGGGCTGGGCCACAGGTTTTGACGTCGGAAAAACTTCAGCGCAGGGTTTTGTGTTGTCCTGAGAGAGGCTCTGCAAACCATTGCAACAGGTGAATGAGAACCCAGGTAAAGCCACCTGTCTCCAGACTAGTGCTGCAAAATGCACTCACAGTTCGATAGCAGTGAACCCTTTTAACATGCTTGGCGATAAAGATAATTTCAATCACAGCTAGTAATTGAAAGTAGAGGAGTTATAGACCATGAATATAAAATTTTGGAGGGAAAAAAGAAAATATTCCAGGAACAGTCTCGTGAGGGGGTTAATGAATTTAGTGAAAGAAACTCCAACCCAGAGCAAAAGGTCGTGCTGCTCTCTAAGACCTTACTAAGCCTGACAAGCACAATCGCCCAGTTCAGAGCCTTGTATATCACTAGCTAACCCACGGACATACGACTGCACTGACCCCACATATACTGAAGGACTTTAGTTCTGCATTTATGATCCAAGGTGTGATTTCTGACCCAACGATAGCTTAAGAACAAAATAAATTGATTCAACGAAAAGTTGGTTATATCGCACATTCACCAACAAGTGTTAGCTAAACAAGATCAATTATTCCATCATGACGTGCCGAAGTGCACTGTCGCAAGGTCAGAAATCACACTGTAAATAATATATGCAGCACTAATTTTCTTCAGTATATCTTCAAATTATGCATTGAGGCTCCTCATAAATGACCAATACGAGGAAGAAGAGAGAGAAAAAAATGGCTTGACACAAATCAACACTCCCCCGAACACAAGCCTGGAGGAATGGAGCAGAGGAGGCGAGCTCCTACTTTGAAAATGTCCAGTGTGACACAGCTGAGTTGTGGCATCTCTGGTGTGCTGGGCTGGTCGCAGTAGTCTGATCGGGTGGGGGGTGAGGCCAGCCTAAAATCCTGAGAGCAGATGTTGTGAGCGTCCAGGACAGGAGGACGATGGTCCTGCAGAGTGAGCTGCTCTCCCCCTTCCTGCTTCTCAGGTTTCCCATGAGTCTCAGCTGTCCTCTGAATTTTAATACAAGCAGTCAGAAACGAGAAAATGTCAACCCAGTCAGTATTTATCCGGTCCAAATACACCATATCCTGCCGTATATCGGGGTAGATGCCTGGTCAAGATCTGAGACAGAGCCAGTTCAAAAAGCAAAAAGAAAATTCACCAGTTCAAAATTAAGAATAAAGCCGAGGCCTTGTATTGCATACACATTTAACTACATGACTTATGTAAAGAATCTGTCTGTAGGAATTTTTCAGATCCATAGATATAGAAATAAGATAAAATACAACATAAAATATCTATATACCCTAAAGAAAAATTTGCCGTTGTCTCTTGCAAGGTGTCGCAATCACTATATTGGTTGACTTTATTTGTATTAGCATACAAATAATTACACAACAGCCTTAACTTACAGATGGGAACTTATTTCTCAAAAAAGACTCAAGATTGGGCATCTCTGGTGTGTGCTCGTCCATCTGTGTAGGTCTAACTGGCAAACTGGGCACATCAAATGATCCGCTGATGGCTGGAGCTCTATTGGACGTCAAGTGTTCTGGAGGGCGGGGCTTCCGCTCCAGGGCAGCAGCAGCTTGGCTAGGGTCTCCATGCTTCGGCCTCGTCACCTTTCACAGATAGCCAAAGTTCACATTTCACCCCAAATGCAATTATTCAAAAACAAAGACTCCAAAAAGTGTTGCCAAGCAAATAAACCTCGCCCAGCAGCACTTATTTTAGTGCTATTGAGACTGACTGAAATCTGTTTCAATAGTGGGGTAGGTAGCCCTATGCTGATGACATACTGTTGTGGGAAATTCTGATGGTGCTGACATTGACCCCCCTAACATTTAACCCCCGACTGCTAAGGAGACTATCAAAGCTAACCCATCATGCAACATAAGGTTGGAAGCAGAATTGAAAGATGCACATTTTGGTTGAAGTCGACATAATGAATTTGAAATAAGTTCAAAAGTTGTAATTTTGAACAAATAAAGTCAAGATGTGTACATTTATGTGGAACAAGTTTCATTACCATGGGTAATGCCCACATGGTGAACTTGCCAATCCAAAACTGGCAAAAAAGAGACTTTTTCAGCTAGGACCCTTTTCAGGGTCTCCTAACTATACCATTATGCCTTGAATGTATAGACCTGTCCTCAGATAGAAGGAATCCAGCACAATTTAGCCTCTGTAAGGGATCCTGGCCTCATAGGGGGCCCTTGAAAACTGAATTTTTGATTTCCATCCATAAAAGGTTTCATATTTGAGAGGCCAAAATCTTGAAAATGAAAAGAGATAGGTAAATTTTGACAAGAGATTCTGAAAGCCTGCACTCAAATTACCCTGGGTAGCAATTTTCAGCCCATACCTATGATTTGTTCAAAAGACGGCCTCCAAAATCCCTATAAATTAACTTTAGCAATTCGCTTGGGGCACGGCCCCCGATTTTTGGGGGGCCATATCTTGGATACCCCTTGGAGCAGGAGCCTAAAATTTTGCACGTGTTAATTATGAATATAGAGGTACTTCCAAATAAATTTGAGCCGAATCTCAGTGGATGACCCTGGAATATTCTTGTACTTTGAGTTCATATGGAATGACCCCACAGACACTCGCACAGACACACACACAGACACAAACAAACGGATTACAATACCTCGCCTTGTTGACTCCGTAGAAAGCAAGGTAACTAGGTTAAACAAACAAGCAGGTCACACATAGGCACAGATTTTTCAGAGCGACGGAGCCGTGGGCTCACACAAGCGCTGCGACAGCTCACTCACAGTGAAGAGTTTTTGGACGTGTGGGGTCTCAAACACAGGAATCTCTGGGGTGGCGGGTGGGTCCATGGGGTCGAGGGGGGGCTGGTGACCCAGACCATTATTTGCAGGGGTTGTCAGGGGTGCTGGTTTCTTTATTTTAAACCCAGGGGTCACGAGAACAGGAGGCTCAGGAGTGCTCAGGCTCCCTGCAGAGAAACAGCACAGCACAATACATTTCTGTGATTTTCAGTAAACGAATGAAACCATGGCACTGAGTGGGAACAATTATTCTAAAGTGAACTGACAGAGTTACTCATTAACCCTTTAACCCCTTTGCTTAGATTTAGACGCCGACATCCATAAATTCAGAAATTTAATCACTAAATAATTTTGAAATTGAATTTCCAAATGTCTTGCTTCACTGGAATAATTTCCCACAGTCTCTGTGACATAAATACTGAGTTGTAAAGCCTTAAATAGGCTCATGTGTGGCAAGAAAAATTGGCATTATTTGTATTGTGCGCAAAGGGGTTAAGCGCTAGTTGAGGCTATATCCGCAATAATATAGGTTATTAATTGCTTATTTCCATATTGCCTTGGTATTGGCCTGAGGGTCGCCATGCGGCCTCGGGCTAATACCGCAACACAAAGGCCAATACAAAGGCAATGCGAAAATAAGCAATTTATAATATTTTTATTAATTGGTTACGTATGTTGTGCTATCATGACAATATTATGACTATGACTTCTGAAGTACGCGACTCATTAAAGAGCTAAATGCTAGGTCCCTGACTGCCGTCTGCTTCTCTGAAGAGAGCGAATGCCAAAGTTGCCAATGGTTACTTGTGCACGTGCTTAACTCAGCCAAAACAAGATACATTGGCAGGCCGTTTTTACTGTATGCAGGCAATAACATACATAACCAATTAATAACAATAATTATAACGGGCCACTGCTGATCGCGACTACTGCCGCGAGGAAGTTTCCAGCTAAAACTGCTAGTCGCCGCAAAAGACGTTTTGGGATGTAGGTGTGTTTCACCATACCAATCAGATTTTAGTATTTATGCAGCCATGTTGGGGATTGGTTGCTAGGGGCCCTGGAGTGTGCATTGTAATCATTTCTTTGAACTGCACAATCATCCTATGAATGACGCATCACAATATTCTTATTTTGTGGATTTTGACCATGAGTTGTTTCAAAATGCCGGCATTCGAGAACTTGTCAAGTGATGGCAGTGAGTTTAATGACGAAAATGCCAAATATCAAGATACGTTGTTGGCTGAAAGTGATAGCGAAAATGAAGCTGACTTTCTTGGCTTTGAGGAGCGAGAAATTCTGATCTGATCGATTCCACGCTGAAGTGTCCCATGTGGGAAATATTTTGAGTGGCACTTTATAAAAAATAATTTACCACTTAGAGTTAATGAGCGAGGCGTTGAAATGGATACTTTCAGGCATTGATTCAACCTTGGAATGTGTGTTTCAGTGATATAGAGGTGTTACAATCTAGAGCAGAGGTTCCCAGCCGTGTTTCTGGAAATCTGCCGCCCCACAGGTTTAACATACTAACCCTCAGAAACCACACCTCATTCAACAACTGGAGATCCAAAAGACCTACCAACTGGTGGAATCATGGCTGACAGATGATGGTTGAAATAAAAACCTGCAGGACAGAAGATCTCCAGGAACGCCTTTGGTTGCTACAGATGTACAGTATTGCATGAAAAGAATCAGATTAACCCTTAGAGTGCAAAATGCAGCTATTATTGCTCAATGATGCAAGACATCAAAATCAAGGCTGTTGAAAACCTATCATGTGGTGACTTGTTTAAAAGAGCTTCCGCAGGGGAGCTCTTTTAAACAAGCGCCATATGATAGGTTTCACAGCATAAGATAATAAAATTTATATTAAAAAAAAAAAAAAAAAAAAATGTATCTCAGCGCTCTGAGGGTTAACTGAGAATTGTGTGGCACCATCATGAAGTGAGTGTAAGAGTGTTATTAAGAGTTATGGTGTCATGGTGGACATGGGATCGCCATTAAACAGTATTATTGATGTTACGCTAGCGTCCGTCAAAAGTCACAGGGTGGGGGTGTCTGGGGAAAAAGGTGGAGATCGTGAGTGTAGCGGCTACCGCTGGCTTCAGGGCTGCTGGTCTCAGACGCTGGTGCTGGAGAGTACTGGCTGTTTGCTTCTCTCGAGAAGGTCTCCAGATCGTCCCCGCTCGCTGCCGTCCTGTTAAAACAAGTCCTCTTTATTTTTTTTTACATTTCTACTTAAGCAGGGTAGGTCAACTTTGGGCTGTCCTTAAAGACTATGGCCAGGGAAAACCAGGAAATCAGTGCGGGCAGGCGCTTCAGAGGATTGCATCACCCATGTGATCATATATAATGGATTAATAGGACACAAAGCCAGTTTCTCTGATCAGGACAGATTCAGGAACATCCTTACGGCTGCAGCAAGACCGAAAGCACCTTTAACTCTTTTCCCCATAGACTGCTCCCTCCCTTTCCCCATAATGACTACGAATGACCACCCTGGCGATATCAGTGAAGACAACATTTGACACCTTGGGGAAACACCCATTTTCGATCAGTGGGGAGGCTGGAGAAAAGGTCCATTGATATACATATAGGCATCACATGTAATCATTATGGGGAAAAGAGTTAATACCTGCATGAATTTATCAATTTAATGTGCCTTCCAAAAGAAGTTACAGAAAACTCATATACATGAGTCACCTCATCGCCCAGTCTGTTAAAGCGACAAATTTCATTTGGCTCGCACCACTTTTCATTTGGATGGTTCCATTGGCAGAGATACCCTTTATATTGATGCCAATACCCTAAAGATTGTGACTGGGCAATATCAACGACTGCACTTTGTCACCTTAAACAAAGCAGAAGTCCAGGAGCACAGAGACTCTCTGCTGGAAAGCCTGCACTGGCGCAGATCATTACAGCACGAAGAACAGCTCAGCACTGGAAAGAAGCAGTTAACGCTAGGGTATAATGTGCCTGTGCCAGTTAGATGTAGCTGGGCGTGTAGCTTCAGGGCTCAGGGGGTAATGGTCCTGGCTTCTCGGCTGGCACATAGATTGTATAAAAAGATGGACGAAGCAACCGTGACGTCACCCATTGGTTTCAGCGTACCATTTAGGAAGCCTCGATTTTGGCAATTTGAACAGCTCTATTTTGTCATTTTGAAACCGGATGTGATTCCTATTGGACGAGAGCGTGAATTGAAGATCCAGGGAGGGGCGAGGGGTGGATCTATGGGTTGACCTGACTGTATCTGACGAGGACCAGAGGACACCCCTAAAGCATATTTCGCTTTATCTTTTATTCTCATCTAGTCTATTTAGGACCATAATTTACAAAAATAAACATCATGATATATCGAAGGAGACTTGAAACTTGCGATAGATACCATAAAATAATGTGGAAAATCCTTATTGAAATAATAAATCAGGTGGAAAAGTAGGGTCATTTTCTCATAGCATTGAACTTCTTTCTGCAACCACCGACGTCGCCATCTGCTGGCCATTAAGTAGAATGCAATTTTTAGAGATTTGGCCTCACTTTTCAGACCTGGGTGCTGCGTCCATCTTTTTATACAGTCTATGGCTGGCACACCGACCCAGAAGAGAGCGGCGAGCAGCTTACCTGCAGGAGTCTGCAGACTTCTTCCGCAGCAGGTCCATGGTGAAGTCATTGTTCAGACACATGGTGTGCTCCAAGATCCCAAAGTCCTTCACGTGGAGGGTCAGGGCCTCCTCATCCATCGGTAGGGCACACTTGGGCGTTTTAGGCAGGACGGGCTCCAAGTCCGCTGTCAGAGAGGCGGCTGTGAGTCGCGGGGCAACAGGGGCCTCGCCTACAGACCTCTGCATGTTGCTCAGCGCCTTCCTCATGCTGAGCTCCGACAAGCCGAAATCGGAGAGGCGAGGGGTGCGCATGGGGTCGCCTCTGTCCGCCGGAGGGATCTTAGCAGGAGTCAAACGAGGCGAGTTTTCCTTCGCTTTATCACAGTTCAACTGATTCTCATCTTCCTCTTCACTGGTACCAGTACCACCCTCTTCTGCCTCCTGGCTTTTCGGTTCTGAGAAAAATAAGGCCAGTTAGGACATAAGCCTGAGCTCCCACAAATGGTCATAAGACAGCCAATTTGCATGTAGTGAAATCCTCATTATTCATACTTATTAGTGATTAATCTGTCTTAATTGCGTCTCTACACTTCCAATTACCACCATTTCTGCTATATTACTGGCAGTCCACAGGACTTGCATTCTTCTAGCTGCTCAGACAGCACACGCCTCATATTATGCATAAAAACCAGAGGGGCACTCGACAGAGCGCATACCTTCGCCACAACACATGTCAGTATTATCGGTTTTGGATCCACAAGAATATTATCCAGATCACCAACAACCAGTGGCGGCTGGTGGAGTTTTCTCCAGGGGGGGCTATAACTCCAAAATAGACATATACCAAAAAGCAAGCAAACATGTACTAAGGTATCACACCAGAGTATTTACGTAAATGAAAACAACAAAAGCAACATTATAATGTCATGTAGTGTTCTACTTTTTGTACATAAATTTTGCAGCCAATCAGCGACCTTGTGCCGGGCTTCTGAAGGAGTGTCTCGACACAGTTAAATTTTTAATCTCTTCACTAGCCTTGCACTAATATTGTCAAAATAACTGAGATTGCGTCAGCTTATTCTAGAAAATATGAATGCTCTAATCAGATGATTTTATCAATCCTAGCTGGAAACGTTAAAAATGATTGGCAGGTTTGGAAACGGCCACCGCATTTTCAAATGAAGGACACGAAGATTTAATGATTCAAAACCTCTTTCAAAGTATAAAATCATTAAGCTGTACCACACCCCTCATCCTGAGTATAGCTATGGCCGTCTACTTAAAATTATGTTTCTATGATGCACAGAGAAAGCACCATAATCAACCTATATTAACAGCCGACAGCAAAGTGCGAATACAATTCATTAACACCACTTGCCAAACCCGCCGATGTGTTTATAACGTTCAGTAGCGCGGCTAGATAAAAATAATCTGTCGGCCTACAGGGCATTCATATTTTCGAGAATAAACTGACGCAATCCCGGTTTTTTCTACTTTATTTTCATTGGATTTTGTTCGGTGTCACGAACTAGTTTCTTGTTAATATGCCAGATCAGTGTAGGATAAAAAAAGCGGCGAACTGGGTATTGCTAGACTACATTGATTGTAACCAGCTCATTTTACCAGCTTCACTATTTGAACAAATACATTCATAACAACTCATTTATTTAAATGGCAGGCTAGACGAATTATTTGGCCAACAGTTATGCTGAGGGTAAGGCAGGCATGTACGATGTAACCACAGTATTCTGGGCTCGAACTGTGCAGTCAGTGGTTCCGAGACCGTACCTCGGTGCAAGGCTCTTAGAGACAGAAAAATTTCACTGTCTTACGACACTCCTTCAGTGGTCCGGAACAAGGTTGCTGATTGGCTGTATGCAAATGAGTTTCTGTTGGTGTCCGCAATTCTAGTGGGGAAAAAAATTTCGCTGGCGGGAGGGTGGTGGTGTGTAAATCCAGCTGCATTCAGCTCTGGGCGCAGGTGAGGTGCGCCCCAACATGGCCCTATCTCTTGTATTGAAGAGAAGCTACTGCGCATGTACAACTTTTAACGAGAGTCTATGGGCAAAGATTTTTGCGCCCCAGGGCGGAAACTGTCACCAATCAGACAACATAGACGAACGAAACAACGTTACTCATCATTAACTATATAATATTTATCTTGCTCATCTAAAAATAGATATAAATATATTTCGAAATATTTTTATTTAATTTTTTTTGTGTCTTATTCAAGGTAATGTGGTGAGTGGTGGAGCGGCGCCTTAGCGCCCTCTATTGGCCAGCCGCCACTGCCAACAACTATAATCAATTCTACATTACTGTAGATTCTATTTAATGCTGAAATTTTATGAAAATCTGTTCATTACATACGGGACAATCATTCTATTCAGGTATAATTTAAATTCTTCTGGATCTATAATCCAGAATATGTTCTAGATCACTTCCATCAACTCATCCTTGGACTACCGCCCACCATCCTACCAAATTTCGCGCCAATCCGTAATCCGTAATAACTTTTCTAGTTATCCTGTCAACAGACAAACAGATGAAAACATAACCCCTTGGCGAAGGTAACAAATGAATTAACAGTTGTGGATCTGCACATTGTATGACTCCCAATGGCCACCTCCTGTTGCAGGTATCTGTTCCAAGTAAAGGATAGAGACACACCTGAGTGATTCTGGGTGAATGAGGGCGCTTTGTAGCCATATTTCTCATAGTGCCTCGTCAGACGCTGGATGTCCTCGGTGGTTCTCTGTTTAAGCACGAGAAGCATCTGCATACATTTCCTCACGTTCCTTCCTTCCGTCTCATACTGCGTCAGTTGATCCTGGACTTGCCCCTGACAGAAGGCACATTAAGCACAGAAGGTGCAGATAAACGCACTGAAAAACTTTTCTGTAGCGAGCTCCACATTAATCAGGTTCATCATCTAACTCATCGTGCGCAGCCGAACAAATAAGTGAATTACGGACGATCGCAAACTTACCCGAAGGTCTCGGACTTCAGTCTGCAATTCATGTAGAACTCTCAGTCCTCCTTCAGTGCCGTCTGAATTAAATAAAATTTAAGAAATGTCAAAATAGAGTTCTACACGTTCAACCACATTGGCATAATCACCGTTCAGAAACCATGATTGCAGCAATGCCATAAAGTTGACGTCTGATCAGCAATGATGGAATGGCCGTTTGAAAAGTTTGGAACACATTGCAGGTTTGACAATATCTGGGACAAACATTTGCTCAATAAACAACGTAGAGGGGTGAAAAGGAATGACGGCCAATCAGGTTTGTTTCCTCACCATCAGCAGGATTCTCGGTTACTTGTCGGTATGACAACATGAGAGACGAACATTCACTTAAATAACGACGTAGAAGGGTGAAATGGAATTGACTAAATGATGGCCAATCAAAGTTCGCATCTTTACCATCAGCAGGATTCTCGTGCGCTTGTTGAAGTTTCGCGGTTTCGGTCTCCAGAAGCGCTGCCAGATTTCGCAGCTTTCCAAAGAAACATGCTGATGAAGTGCTCATTCTGTTACAAACATCAGGTCACACAAACAGTGAAACAAACGGTATGCATAAACAGCAACACAAATATGATATATGGCTGGCAGCCAAGGTCAAAACAAACAATAATTTTGTCATGTCATTTTGTCACCAACTTCTTACCGAGAAAATTCCATACACCAGACAAATTAGCCATGGAACCTTAAATTGGACAGATTCAAAACCAGACTGAACAGCTAACCCTGGAAAGCTGCCCTCAAATTTCCTCTTAACATGACAAGTGACTTGCATGCATAAAACATTTCACAACGGTATAATCGTGTCTAAAAGTATATATATCTGTGTGTGTGTGTGTGTGTGTGTGTGTGTGCAGGACTAGGAAAAGGGTCATTTTATGAAAATTGAGATTTTCCAATAAAATCAAAGAGTGATCCAAGTTTTTCATTTTGAGAAAAAAAATTGGGTGAATTTGTGCACAGCAAAGTGTTGTAAATTGACAGTACAGTACTGCTGGGATATCACCATCACTGGGATATTACTGAGATACCCCGTTAATCTCAGAATGGAAAAAATTTTTTTTTAAAAATGACCCTTTTCCTAGTCCTGCACACACACACACACACACACACACACACACACACACACACACATATACATATATAGGGCAGCACGAAAAGTTCAAATACAGCTACCAGCTCTAGGGCAGCCAGAATGAGCCTAAAATACCGTTCGAATATTCGCGCTAATTAAACACATGATATCGATATGAGTGCCCGAATGGAAGTGGCTATTCGCCCCGCAGCGGGGTGATTGGGGAAAAGAGATCGGCTATCTGCTCCGCAACGGGCCGACAAGAGAAGCAGTTCTGCCATTCGCACCGCGGTGGGGCGGATAAGAGAGGCACTTCTGCTATTTACCCCGCAGTTGGGCCAATAATAAATTTCATTTTATAATCCGCCCCGCTCTTTGATCTTTCGCGATGAACCGCCGCGGGGCGAATAGCCTCTGCCATTGTACTTACTGTATTCCCCACACAAAACAACGAGATACCAAACTACTTCTAACATAAGATACATCAGCATAAACAGTTGATGGATAATAAGGGCAGATTAAGACCTAAAGTTTCCAATGTCTCCACCACCGGTTCTCGAACACAGTCTTACGGGACCACAGAGGATGTTGGTTTTTGTCCTAGCTACAATTGCTTTGCTTTTAATTAGTTTCTGTTCATGTTTAGAGGGATTATGTACCCCTCTTCTACCAAGTTGTGACCAAATGGCGACACATTCCATGATAAATAAAAGCTCATTGTTCGTATTGTTTATTTTGCCACACCGCAAATAATTATTTTTAAAGAAAGTCGTGAATCAATGAGCTGGCATTTTCTATCCAGTACAAAGGAGCGCTTACAGAATGTTTTCCCATGCATAAACGAACATGGAGTGCAATTAAGAAAAACTATCAACTCTAAAATTCTGGGATTGCAATTGTCGTAGGGGAAAAAAATCCAGAATCCAAACAACCAAGTTTCAAGCATTGCTCTATTTGTGATTATAACATTTCTCAATATAATTGTGCATCTATGGCAGGGGCGTCCTATCTTATCCGAGAAGGGCCGGTGCGGGTGCAGGTCTTTGTTACAGCCCAGGGCTACAGCACCCGATTCAACTAATTAAGTGATCAGGGGAATCAATCAAGACCTTGATAATTAGAGGCAGGTGTATTAGAGTTGGGCAGCGACAAAAACCAGGAACCTTATCCTTCTTGGATAAGACTGGATTTCCCAGATATATGGTATAAAATGTCTATTCTTGCAAATTGGGACCTCTAAACGTTACACAAATTTTTAGGACAAGCCGGACAACGCTCCAGAAATGCGCCGCATCTGATGATTTAAATTTTCAAATGGTCTTGTGCTTACACACAGTTCAATATATGGCTGGCAGATCTGTCAAAGGTAATACATTTTTACGGCGAGAATTTGCATGGAATTTTACCACGTCAATGTAAACTTTAGAATGGTGCCCAATCCATATTATATACAAGCCCAATTCCAAAATAGTTGGGACAAAGTGTAAATTGTGAATAAAATCAAAACGCTATGACTTTCAAATCACACCAGCCGGTATTTTATTAAGAATAGAACAGAGATAACATAGCAAATGTTGAAACTGAGAAATTTTACAGTTTTATCCACAAAATGAGCTCATTTCAAATTTGATGGCAGCTACAGGTCTCAGAAAAGTTGGGACAGGGGCCTATTTACCATGGTGTGGCATTCCCTCTTCTTTTCAAACACAGAGTGGAGGCGTCTGGGTATTGAGGAGACAAGTTTCTTGAGTTCAGCCGTTGGAATTTGATCCCACTCTTGTTTAATACAGGCTTCCAGCTGCTGGAGAGTTTTGGGTCTCCTTTGACGGACTTTTCGCTTAATTATGCGCCAAATGTTCTCAATCGGTGAAAGATCAGGACTGCAGGCAGACCAGTTCAGCACACGGACTCTTCTACTATGAAGCCATGCTGTTGTAATAGCTGCAGTATGTGGTTTTGCATTGTCCTACTGAAATACACAAGGCCTTCCCTGGAATAGATGTCATCTGGAGGGGAGCATATGTTGCTCTAAAACCTTTATATACCTTTCAGCATTCGTGGTGCTTTTTAAAACATGCAAGTGTCCCTCACCATATGCACTAATGCATCCCCATACCATCAGAGATGCTGGCTTTTGAACTGAACGCTGATAACAGGAGGGGTGGTCTTTCTCCTCTTTAGCCCGAAGAACACAACGCCCATAATTTCCAACAAGAATGTCAAATGTGGACTCGTCTGACCATAGGACACTTTGCTACAGTCCATTTTAAATGAGCCTTGGCCCACAGAACACGGCAGTGCTTCTGGATCAAGCTCAACAATGGCTTCCTTTTTGCATGATAGAGTTTTAGGTGGCATCTGTGGATGGCACGGCAGAATGTGTTTACAGACAGTGGTTTCTTGAAGTATCCCTCGGCCCATTTAGTAATGTCACTCACAGAATCATGCCGGTGAGTGATGCAGTGGCGTCTGAGGGCCCGAAGATCACGGGCATCCAGTAAAGGTCTTCGGCCTTGCCCCTTACGCACAGAAATTTTTCCAGTTTCTCTGAATCTTTTGATGATGTTATGCACTGTCGAGGATGAGACCTTCAAAGCCTTTGCAATTTGACGTTGAGGAACATTGTTTTTAAAGTATTCCACAATTTTTTTTGCGCAAACCCTCACAGGTTGGAGAGCCTCTGGCCATCTTTACTTCTGAGAGACTCAGCCTCTCTAAGACATCCCTTTTATAGCCAATCATGTTACACACCTGATGCCAGTTAACTTAATTACTTGCTAAATGTTCTTTCAGCTGATTCTCTTACATATTAATTGCTTTTTCAGCCCTTTTTTGCCTGTGTCCCAACGTTTGAGACATGTTGCAGCCAGAAAATTTGAAATAAGCTCATTTTGAGGATAAAAATGTAAAATGACTCAGTTTCAACATTTGAAATGTTATCTATATTCTATTGTAAATAATATATTGGTTCATGTGATCTGGAAGTCATTGCATTTTGATTTTATTCACAATTTACATTCGTCCAAACTATTTCGGAATTGGGGTTGTAAAAAAAAAAAAAAAAAACTCAAATTCGGTAATTTGTCGAGACCAATTAATGTCATTGGCCGCATTCGACTGGTGCTCTCACGAAGTAATAATTTTCTGTTAATGTTTCTGAATTATTCGACTGGTATCGGAAGCACAGAAATGTGATTACTTTACTCACCAGCGAGAAACTTGCGTGGAGTTCGTGAAGTAACAGACAACATTGCGAAAGCGCATGAAAGGTAAATTGCTACCCAAGTTGTCAGGTAATTTGAGTGTCACGTATTCAGTTTTTGGATGGTATCGTGGGTCGTATGGGGAAGAAAATAAAGGCAAGTACCTGTATTCTGGTTTGGTGATTGTGCTGCTTCAAAAGATCTTCCAAAGTGAATGTAATTTTATGATGCGCAATAACGTGCGTTAATTGCATTAGGTATTTCCGAGACCTGAGCAAATCAGGAAAAATACACAAATCATTCCCTTTTTCTTTGCTTCTTGTTCTTATTACGGCACGACATGCTTTCTCTCCCTCCTCTTTCTTGGGAGGTTCCTCCGTTCTAGGAACACCACTGTCTTGATCTTAAAGCCCAATTCGTCTGGTAGACTTGCTTACATCAACAATCTGTCCCTTACTTCTCGGCAACTACCAGTCGAATACAGCATTTGACTTGCGTTAAGCAGGCCTACCAAAGAAAACAGCCAAGATGTCTACCTTTTTTTTCAAAGGACCAGCCACACACAATGGAGGCGTTGCACTGGATGCAGAAATCGTAGCGTAAGTCACGTGATCCCCGAAGTAACTTAATTATTTATTTATACAAAAAAATGTATTTCCTTGCTCTGAAATGTCGCATGTATAACCAGATATTGAACCTCAGGTCCAAATGCTCCGCCTTATCCACGACACTAGCTCAACAGACTATATAGTCACTAGTCGATTTAGCACTTGTATAGCTGTGCTGTGTTTGAACTTGAGCATATTGGCGCAAGGATTCTCAGTCATAAACTGGCTTTGAAAACAACAGTTGAATATTTAGCGGTTAATTATAGCGAAAATACAAAAAAAAAACACTTAAGTGATTACACTGCTGAGGTCTCCCAGTGCATAGCATAATGGTGAGAGGCCCCTAGATAGACTGGCTAAAACAATAGCAAGCGCAGATTTACCCACAAACAGCTTTTATGACAAAATATCAAAGGTAAGAAAATTTTTTGCTCATCTCTGTAGTATTTAAAGTGTATGCCTGCTGTTCTTTGAGTGTAGTGTCAATTTAAAATGACAAGGCTTATATCGTTGGAATCTGTGGACTGTTCTTTTTCATTTGAGGTATCGTTTGTATGCATGTCACCAATTCAGTAGAAATGCTTGCGATAGAGCACTGATTATTTAATCTTATTTTATTTTATGTTTTGCTAGATGCTTATTTACTTGCTTGGTACTTGAATTGTGTTCCGTTTAGGTAAAAACGGTCATCACAAACTTTTCGCCGAGTTTCTTCGCTTTAAGAGGATGCTGCATGACCAGGTTGCTATTAGGAAACATGCTGTATTTATTATGTAAATTCATTGCCCCCCTTACAGGGGCGTTCAGGCTTAAGGTTAATATTTGTATTGAGTAAGTATTTTCCACTAATTTCTCTATATCTTCACTTTAAAACCAGTTTTCATTGCAACAAAACCGTTGACTTACTTGTGAACTTCTGGTGAAGCAGCTTTTCTCAAACTGCTCTGAGCAAAGGACTGAATGTTTTGTTGGTTTGTAAGGCTTTCCACAGTCAATTCTTCTTAATGTAACAAGCCAATCTTCCAAAAGGGCTTCATTATTTTGTGGAAATTGATGGAAACTTATTTTGCCGTATTTTCCAGACGACTGAATGGCATTATTATTGGTGCAAGCAACAGCAGCACAAGATTTCACCATTTTCACTATGCTGCGATCAACCTCTGTGTACATTTTGCTTCGGGGATCATGTGACCACCTACGTAACTTGCAACGACCTCATTGAAAACTCATTTGGTTCGTCTCTGGGTTTGTTACAGGCTGTGCGATTTTTTTTTTAAGTTTGGTTCTGCTAAAAATGTGTCAACTTCAGTGTTGTGATGCGAAGTTTATCGAGAATGTGGCAAGTTTTCGATTTTGAGTTGCTGGTTTTTAAAAAAAGTAGATATCTGACAAACTTTTGTTCCAGCTTGGCCGTTTTCTTTGGCAGGCTGTTAAGGTTGACTCCTAAATTAACGACTCAACGTCAACGTCACTAACCAGGGGTGCGTTTCCCGAAATCACAGATGCTAACCTACATAGTTGGACCCATTGACTGTGAATGGACGAATTATGTAAGTTGCTAACTTAGTTGGCAACTACGGTTTTGGGAAACGCGCACCAGTTTAGATGAGGCTAAAAAAGTTATTTGAGCAATTTATCAGTCATCGCCATGCCATTGTGTGCACTTGGTCGCCGAATTCAAATTAACATTACTGAGTCTAGCTAGTTAGCTAACGTTAGGTCACCACCATCGACTACTTGATCAACAGAGCGATAAATAACATCTATATTTATAGCTCTATGACTTGACCATCCTAGCCACTCGTTCAGCATATTACTACTTATCCACGCACCGCTTAATGCAACTTGACAGCTGCGCAAAGGAACGTTAATTTAGCTGGATATGATGAATATCGCGTTTGTTTTTTTGCATTATATAGCGAAAATAAACGATTACCATACCTTACCCTGCTTTTGTTTCGGAAAAAAACGAACTCCGGTCACTATCTTTCAAATCTGGCGCCGCTTCTTTTTACGTCTTCTGCTGCTTATCTATCATGTTTTAAAAGTATTCCGCCACCTACTGGACTGGAGTGTTGACCGGAAGATTGGCAGAAGAAAAATCTAAATTCTCTCCCCTCGCCTCAACCCACAATCCTTGATGAAAATGATTTACACTTATATAATCTAAACTCGCTGTTTAATTCCCATCAAACTTTTTCTCCAAAATTCCTTGAATTTCCTCCCCCTTCACTTCAGTTATTTTGAAGATCTGTTTGGCTGTGTGTATCACCATCCTTATCCTGTCTTTGTCTCAGTTTTGCTTGCACCATTGATCACCATCGTGATGATTGCTAAAAACCTTCTTTTGTCTATACTCAGCCTGTTTGTCCAGTCCTCAGTGTTCTTTCCCCTTCATTTCAATTGTGTTTAGCTCTTTCCTCGCAGATCTCTTTTCTAGGCTGACATTCTTTATGGCCTCCGCGAATGACCTTTTATTCTGAGCCATTGTCTGCTCAACCTCACTTCCTAATTTCCTCTGTTCACATTGCTTTGCCCCCGCTTCATGATTTCTCCCACAGTGACAACATGCAGCCGTCTCTTTTGTTAGGTCTCAGTTCTCTTCTGTACATCCCTCTTTCCCACACCTTCAACATCAATAACACTCATTCTTACGAACTGCTGCAACATGGCCATACTCTTGACACCAGAGGCAACGAAGGGGAGCCCTTTCAAATGTCCACACTCTGGAGCTTATGTATTTATTTGTTTCCAAATTCTGATCATTCTATGTATTTATAATATATCAATTCAAATAATAAATAAAATAATATTATCAATTAAAATCCTTTCAGACAACTCCTTTTCAGACTCCTGTAGCGCCGCCATACTGTCTTGCTTATTTCCGTCTCAGTAGCTTTTCAATCACCGAGCGCCACAAACTCCCTCCACCTCCAAAAAATCATCTGGATCCACTGAAAATGAAGCCCCTCTAATTAACCCCCTTAACTGTCGCTTGGCGTTTTAGTGGAAAACGTCACCCGTACATTACCAAACTCTTTTATTTTTGGTGCTTTTTCTATTTGTTTCCTTGTTTTGAATTCCACAAGCACAATTCCACTTTGCGACACCCTCACTGCCTTTATATCTCCAATTTCTTTCTTCCCTTTCATTCATTCATTCATTTTCTATACCCGCTTATTCCTCACTAGGGTCGCGGCGCGAGCGGGAGCCTATCCCAGCTGACTACGGGCAAAGGCAGGGACCCACCCTGGACAGCTTGCCAATCCATCGCAGGGCGCACACACCATTCACAGACCATTCACTCTCACACTCATACCTATGGGCAATTTAGTGTTTCCAATTAACCTAACATGCATGTCTTTGGACTGTGGGAGGAAACCGGAGTACCCAGAGAAAACCCACGCGAGCACGGGGAGAACATGCAAACTCCACACAGAAAGGCCACCGGCCGGATTCGAACCCACAACCTTCTTGCTGTGAGGCAATGCTAACCACTGCGCCACCATGCCGCCCAATGGAATGAAAGAAAAAAATGAATCTTTCTTCCCAATTTTTCAGACATTTTGTCACTAAAAAAATGTTTCCCAACTTGCTCCAATCGGTTTAACTCCAACTACAAATGGCTCTTCGTCACTCATTTTCAATTCCCTTTTCCCTTTCATTTTCTTTTCCCCTTCCCCCTCTTCCCACAACATTCGTCTGCAATCCAAAATCCTTTTCCAGTGACTTCTGATGTGCCCTTTGGCTGCCCTCACCCAAGCTGCAAACCCCTGATCTCGTGGAATTAAAGTGGGTGGGACTGGAAGGAATCGCAGGGTACAGCTGATTTTGGCCCTGTCCAAATCTCGTATTCACGTCACTGTGCCCATCGCGTGTGCATACCTGCACAGGTGTGCAAGACTGCAGGGGGTCCCACTTTTCTACTGTTGTTCCCCAGGGGCTCCCAGGAGGGCCCCAATGCACCCGTGATGCTTACCTCCTGCAAGTCTTCATCAGACCGCACTTTGCTGAAGACTTTCCCATAAATTCAGTGTTACTGTGACAATTTAAGTGATTCCAGCAGTCTAAAGAACAAGCAATACCTTTCAATCACGAGTCGCGAGGGAGACCTATGGAGGTTTGACCCACTTCTGCTCTGAAAATTGTCATTCATCCCAGTAGAAGTCTACACTTTCAGTCCACACTTCTTGACCATCACGCAAGTACGCACTTTGAGGAGACTGCAGGGTTTTGGTGGGGTATTGGGAGAAAGCCTTAATGTTATGGGTAACAAGTAAGTTACAATAAAATGGACAGTGCTCTTTTTCAAAAAAAGAAGTACTGTAAAAACTTTTACTTGGGGATTGTAGTGAATATATTCTGATGGACTTTAAAAACTTAAGTCTGACTAGACAGAAATAGTATTGTTGGGTTAGGGGAACTTTAATTAGATGATTACATAATTGATATGCGTTTGTCTTTGAGTAAGGAGACACAACATTGCGTGAGGTCATGACCTTGTTTGTGTCTGTGGAGCAGGATTTGAGGAATTGGTGATGTAACCTTGTCTGGCTTCACCGATCACAATTTCAATGCTGTCAAATGCCTTAAAACAATCCTTGAGGTCACTAAGAGCCATTGTCTGTAAAGTTTAGGCAGATGGTGATGGTCACCTTCTTCAATTTTGCTGAAACTTTGGTGGTTTTATGTCCCTACTCTAACTAGAAAATTCTCCAAATTTTTTTGGCCCTACCTGCACCGGTTTTGGTTTTAAGGGTCAATCAAGTGCAAGCTGAAATAGGGCCTAAACTGCCAAATTATCAAAATTTGATTTTTGGGTTGCTATTATTCACTGCGCGAACTTTATCCCAAAGTATAAGTTGGTAAAATGAATTATAGGGGGGGATGGTCAGTGGAATGAGCGATTTTCGGCCTGGGATCTTCTTCGCGCAACATATAGGGAGCGCTCCAATATGGCCGCAATCCATTTTCATCACTAGTTTGCACCGCTTATACTCTGCGCGCGATCGGTGCCCCAGAACTTTTATAACTGCAACGCATTGGTATGTAGTTAGACTATCCATTATAGGTGAGAAAAAGTTGGGATAGTGTATGCGCACACCAATAAGTGGCACCAAACATGGCGAAATGGTAAATTTGACGTATTTCAGCACCACCTGGTGGTGTGCGCGGTCGACCACCAGAGCAAAGGTTTGTTGCATAATGAAGTATGGAGATCACCCTTTTAGTTTATGAAAGCCATTTCTTGGGATAAGGACTACTGTCCATAACAGGTGGCACTTTACTAACAGATGTACTGGTACACGTGTAAAGCAATATCCGCTCAAAATTGCTCATGATTGGTCAAGTTATGAAATGCGCAGCCACTATCCCAAGGATATGTTTTCATGAATCATGTCCTTAGCCTTTATCAATGAAATTCCAATGACAAAAATCATGGGACATTCTTTGCGCATGTCAATGAGCTGATATAGGTGCATTTCGATGGTGTGTCCCAGTAGAACAGGCCTCGTGATGGACTTGACCTTATTTCAGGTAATGATAATTGATTTTTCTATCATCTCTGGCATGTGTGGTTTAATTAGTTACATCAATTATTGATTGAGGGCACCACTAGTACTTCCTGTTTACTCCATTTTTTCAGACTCTTGAAAAGCCACTTTTTCAATCTGAGGTTTAATCCAGAATCATCCACGTATGTGAACACCCTTTAAATGCCAGAACTGGTTTGGATGAATATACAAACATTCCCAATGTATAAGAAACTGGCTTTTTTTTTTCACAAAATAACTTCTTGTACACAACCCCAATTCCAAAATAGTTGGGACAAAGTGTAAATTGTGAATAAAATCAAAATGCAATGACTTTCAGATCACGAGCCAATATGTTATTTACAATAGAACATGGATAACATTTCAAATGTTGACACAGACATTTTACATTTTATCCACAAAATGAGCTTATTTGAAATTTTCTGGCTGCAACAGGTCTCCAAAAAGTTGGGACACAGGCAAAAAAGGGCTGAAAAAGCAATTAATATGTAAGAGAATCAGCTGAAAGAACATTTAGCAAGTAATTAAGTTAACTGGCATCAGCTGTGTAACATGATTGGCTATAAAACGGACGTCTTAGAGAGGCTGAGTCTCTCAGAAGTAAAGATGGCCAGACACTCTCCAACCTGTGAAGGCTTGTGTAAAAAAAATTGTGGAATATTTTAGAAACAATGTTCCTCAACGTCAAATTGCAAAGGCTTTGAAGGTCTCATGATCGACGGTGCATAACATCATCAAAGGATTCAGAGAAACTGGAAAAATCTCTGTGCGTAAGTAAGGGACAAGGCTGAAGACCTTTACTGGATGCCCGTGATCTTCGGGCCCTCAGACGCCACTGCATCACTCACCGGCATGATTCTATCATTGACATTACTAAATGGGCCCAGGAATACTTCAAGAAACCACTGTCTGTGAACACAGTCCGCCGTGCCATCCACAGATGCCACCTAAAACTCTATCATGCAAAAAGGAAGCCTTTGTTGAGCATGATCCAGAAGCGCTGCCGTGTTCTGTGGGCCAAGGCTCATTTAAAATGGACTGTAGCAAGTGGCAAAGTGTCCTGTGGTCAGACGAGTCCAAATTTGACATTGTTGGAAATCATGGGCATCGTGTCTTCCAGGCTAAAGAGGAGAAAGACCACCCCTCCTGTTATCAGCGTTCAGTTCAAAAGCCAGCATCTCTGATGGTATGGGGATGCATTAGTGCATATGCTGTGGGACACTTGCTTGTTTTAAAAAGCACCATGAATGCTGAAAAGTATATAAAGGTTTTAGAGCAACATATGCTCCCCTCCAGACGACATCTAGGGAAGGCCTTGTGTATTTCAGCAGCACAATGCAAAACCACATACTGCAGCTATTGCAACAGCATGGCTTCGTAGTAGAAGAGTCCGTGTGCTGAACTGACCTGCCTGCAGTCCTGATCTTTCACCGATTAATTATGCGCCAAATGTTCTCAAACAAAAAGTCCGTCAAAGGAGACCCAAAACTCTCCAGCAGCTGGTTGCCTGTATTAAACAAGAGTGGGATCAAATTCCAATGGCTAAACTCAAGAAACTTGTCTCCTCAATGCCCAGACACCTCCACTCTGTGTTAAAAGGAAGAGGGGATGCTACACCATGGTAAACAGGCCCCTGTCCCAACTTTTTTCAGATCTGTAGTAGCCATCAAATTTGAAATGAGCTCATTTTGTGGATAAAATTGTAAAATTTCTCAGTTTCAGCATTTGCCATGTTATCTCTGTTTAATTGTGAATAAAATACTGGCTGGTGTGATTTGAAAGTCATTGTGTTTTGATTTTATTCACAATTTACACTTTGTCCCAACTATTTCGGAATTGGGGTTGTAGTTACAGGCCCATTTTATACATGTGGATAGGCTTGCATGCAGACTAGGCTTGGGCGATATCCAAAATTTAATAGCTCGATATTTGCAATAACTGCAAGTTTAAGGGTGAAGGACATCTCATACAAAAGTATTTCCTTGGGATTTTCACTGCGCATTTCAGCTGGACCAATCATGAGCAATTTTGAGTTGATATTGCTTTACGGGTGTACCAGTATATCTGTTAGTAAAGCGCCACCTATTACGGACAGTAGTCCGTATCCTAAGAAATGGCTTTCATAAACTAAAAGGGTGACCTCTATACTTCATTATGCAACAAACCTTTGCCCTGCCAATCGACTGCGCACGCCACCAGGTGGCACTGAAATGCGCCAAATTTTACCATTTTGCCATGTTTGGCGCCACCTGTCGGTGTGCACATACACTATCCCAACTTTTTCTCACCTCTAATAGATAGTCTAACTACATACCAGTGTCGTGCAGCTGTAAAAGTTCTGGGGCACTGATCGCGCACAGAGTATAAGGGGTGCAAACTAGTGATGAAAATAGATTGCAGTCATATTGGAGCGCCCCCTACATGTTGCGCGAAGAAGATCCCAGGCGAGAATCGCTCTTTCCACTGACCATCCCCCTATAATTCAATTTTCCAACTTTTACTTTGGGATAAAGTTCACTCAGTGAATAAGAGCAGCCCAAAAATAAAATTTCGGTAATTTGGCATTTTAGGCCCTATTTTGGCTTGCACTTGATTGACCCCTAAAACTCAAACCGGTGCAAGTAGGGCCAAAAAATTTGGAGAATTTTCTAGTTAGGGTAGGGACATAAAACCACCAAAGTTTCAGCAAAATTGAAGAAGGTGACTATCACCACCTGCCTGAACCTTACAGACAATGGCTCCTAAGGCCAGAACCTGAGAGCATTTGTTCAAAGACATTAGGTGCACCATGCCTCGCCTTTCCAGACCCCAACGTGATCAAGCCATTGGGCTGTGGATGGCTGGAACATCCCAAAATCGCTTCGCCCTGCGTTTTGGGGTAAGCCAACCCACAATCTCTAACCTTGTGTCTCGTTAGCAGGAGACTGGAAGCACCAATGATCGACCCCGACCTGGTCAGCCTAGGGTCACGATCCCAGCCCAGGACAATCAGATCCGCCTCGTCCACCTGAGAGATTGGTTTCGAATCTGCAGCAGAATGGCTCAGGAGACCCTTGGACTCCACAAACCAAGGATCAGCAGAAGAACAGTGAGTAGCCGACTTGCAGAGCGAGGGATCAGAGCCCACAGGGCATGTGTTGAAATGCAGCTTGATGCATGGCTCAGGGCTACCAGGCTTCGCTGGGCTGAAGAATATGGTCAGAGACGAGTCCCCAACTGATTCTGGAGGAATGTTGTCTTCAGTGATGAGTCCAGATTTTGTCTGTACCGACATGATGGAAGACAAAGGGTCTACAGACGACGTGGTGAGAGATACGCGGCCCCATGCATTGCTGAGACATCACTTTGGAGGAGGCTTGGTAATGGTCTGGGGTGCCATTTGGTGCGGCTGGAGGTCCGACCTGGTCATAATCAATGGAAATCTTAATGCAGCCTGCTGCTGTGACCTTGTCATCAGACCGCACATCGTGCCTTACATCACAGACCACCCTTAGGTCACGTTTATGCAAGACAACGCACGACCTCACTCAGCACATGTGACCCAGCAACTCCTGGCCCAGAATGGTGTGCGAGTCATGGAATGGCCACCTTTCAGCCCTGACATGAAGTGCATCGAGCATGTGTGGGACCTGTTGGATCGGCGGGTTCGGCAACGCACTCCAGCGCCCAGGACGAGGGCGGAGCGCCAAGAAGCCCTTCTTCAGGAGTGTCAGGCCATTCCCCAGTAACAGCTCAATAGAATGGTGCTGCCCATGCCAAGAGAAGTAATGGCTTTGTTGCGGGCACGTGGCGGTCACACTCGGTACTGAGATTGTTGTTGATTTTGTTGTTAAACTTGTCATTGTTGATTCTTTTGTCGTTCTTTTTTTGTTGATGTTATCTGAAATTTTGTCAAAGTTGTTGTCATGGGTAAAGTCAATAAATGGTTACAAATTTGAATCTGAGTTTGGCTACAATTCTGGTTATAAGTTTTTAAAGTTATAAGTTTTTAAAGTCCATCGGTGTATAAACCTTGCTCTGGAATTGAATCAATAG
Source organism: Gymnothorax javanicus (assembly GCA_029692085.1). Classification (NCBI taxonomy): domain Eukaryota; kingdom Metazoa; phylum Chordata; class Actinopteri; order Anguilliformes; family Muraenidae; genus Gymnothorax; species Gymnothorax javanicus. The sequence goes on along the minus strand of CM056205.1, from coordinate 56,460,995 downwards.
TAAGAGTGAGAGCAGAGGGGTGGCAGCTTGGCACAAAAAAGAAAATGGAGTGAGAAGGGGTGGATGGAAGGAGAAAGAAAAGGAAAAATAAATTGAAAAAGAAGACGTAGAGGAAAAATGTATACGTAGTTGGAATGAAATTAGTCGGAGCTTATCAAGGAACAAACGAGGTATTTAATGATAGACACTTTATTGGGAAATTTATTACAACCCTATTTTCCAAAAAGTTGGGACACTGCTTAAAATGTAAAGACAGAATGTAATGATTTGTGAATACTAAATCCCTACATTTAACAGAAAAATTGAACATAAACAGCATATCAAATATTGAAACTTAAATTTTTTTGGTTTTTGAAAAATATCTGCTCATTTTCAATTTGATGCCCGCAACACATTTTGGGACAGGTTCAACAAATGACAGGAGAAGTTGAATGATGCTTTAAAAAACACACCTAGAGGAACATCTCAGTGCTAATTAGGTTAGTTGGCAACAGGTGAGTAACATGAATGGGTATAATAAGTCTCTCAGAAGTAAAGATGGCGAGGGCTTCATCACTCTGTGAAAGACCGCATGGGTAAATATTTCAACAATTTAAGAATGATGCATCTCTAAGTAAAAATGCAAAGAATTTGAGGATTTGATTATCTGCGGTACATAAAATCATTTTAAGTATCAAAGAATCCAAAGAAATCTGAGTAAGGGACAAGGCCTAAAACCAATATTGAATGGCAGTGGTCATCAGGCCCTCAGGCAGTACTGCACTGAAAGCAGACGGGGTTCAGTAGTGAAAAATCGCTGCCTGGGCTCAGGAACACTTCTGTAAACCATTGTCTGGGAACACAGTTTGTTGTTGGATCCATAAAATGCAAAGTAAAACTCTGCCATGTAAAATTCAAACCATATTTAAATAAGATGCAGAAACGTTGCCTCCTTCTCTAAGCCCAAGCTCATTTAAGATGGACTGAAGCAAAGTAGAAAACTGTCTTGCAGTCTGAGGAATCAAAATATGAAGTTCTGTGAAGAAATTACAGACAATGCGTCCTCCGCTCTACAGAGGAGAGGGACCATCCAGCTTGTTATCAGTACACAGTTCAAAATCCAGCATCCATGATAGTATGGGGGTGCATGAGTGCACATGGCATGGGTTAGCTCACACATCTGTGAAGACAACATTAATGGTCAATGATATATACAGGTTTCGAGCAAAATATACTGCCATTCAGAGGTCTTTTTCAGGGATGGACTTGCTTATTTCAGCAAGACAATGCCAAACACCATATCCTGCATGCACTACAATGACATGGCTCTGTAGTAAAAGAGTCTGGGTGTTAAACTGGCCTGCCTGCAGTCCAGACTAGTCACCCATTCAAAGTCTTTGCCGTATTATAAACAAAAAATATGACAAAAGAGGCCACAAAGTGTTGAGCAGCTGAGATCCAACATCAATAAAGAATGGGAGAATGATTTGCTATCAAGACTGCAACAGTTCCCAAACACGAGGAGGTGATGCAAAACAGTGGTAAACATGGCCCGTTACAACTTTTTTGAAACATGAAACATTTGATGAAACATCAAATTAAAAATCAGCATATTCATTTCAAAAACAATAAAATTTCTCATTTTCAACATCTGACATGTTTTCGTTGTACTTTTTTCAAATAAAAATATAGTTTGAATGATATGTAAATCATTGTTTTTATTTACATTTTACACAACGTCCCAACTGTTTTGGAAATGGGGTTGTAAATAAGAAATGGGAGATGTAAAAACAGTGAGGGTCTGTTGAAGCAGTTTTGTTATAACAGAATATAAAACAAAGGGTCAAAGGGTTAAGGCACTTAAAATCAAAGTGTTTGATTTGACTCATAACCTGTTTCCCAATGCGAAACTGAGTGACACATAAGGGAGTTGTTTGTGGCGTTGCAAGGTCATTGAAAGTTGATTCATTTCTGGAGGTGGAGGGTGTCTGTCGAGCCAGAAGTTTAAAAAGTTACAGAGATGAGAAAGAAATCGACAGGACATTAGTGTTATTGGGGTTTGAAAGGGAGTGACCAGACCGTTTTTCAATGGACTGTGTTAGTTACAGAGTGAGTCAAAATAGCAAAGGTAGCCCGCATACTGCTACACAAAAGGTAGAGGCACAAAGATGCAAAAAAAATGTGGCTATAATTAACCCATGTGAAAAAGTGATTCAAACAAAAAGTGCTCAAACAAAAAGAGTTTTCTAGCATGTTAGAAAAAAGTCCTCCAGAGTGGAGCGTGTTGGTTCCCATATGTTCACGTGACCACATGTCCACTGTGAGGTATGTTTTCAGATATCTACTGTCACTTGCAGGTTGCTACGGATTCGACTACCATATGTACACTACCGGTCAAAAGTTTTAGGACACCCCAATTTTTCCAGTTTTTTAATGGAAATTTATTCAGTATAATGTCTCATTGTACTCTGGAATGAAAGCATAGACATGATAGAACAAATTAACTATCAAAGTTAAAAAAGAAATCATGGAATCAATTTATGAACCAAAATGTATTTTATACTTTTGACTCAAAGCACCCACCTTTGGCAGATATAACAGCTGAACACACTGGTGGCATTCTTTCTACAATGGAAATCAAATATTCTTCAGAAAGTTCTTCCCAACTCTGTTGCAGAAGTTCCCATAAATGTGTGACACTTGTAGGTTGCTTTGCTTTCACTCTTCTGTCCAGTTCTTCCCAAACCATCTCGATGGGGTTTAAGTCTGGAGACTGTGCAGGCTATTCCATGTTTTCAAGCTTACCATGTTGTTCTTTTTTCCTAAGGTAGTTCTGGCAGAGCTTGGACTTATGTTTTGGGTCATTATCTTGCTGTAGGATGAACCCCTGACGAACTAGGCGCATACCAGAGGGTACTGCATGGCGCTGCAGAATGCTGTGGTAGCCGTTTTGGTTCAGGGTGCCTTTCACTCTGTAAGTCATTGACCCTGGATCCAGCAAAACAGCCCCAGACCATCACGCTTCCTCCTCCATCTTTGACAGTTGATGTCACACACTGAGGAATCATCCTTTCACCTACCGACGGCATACAAAAAACCTGGGTATCCTTACCTTTTGTTTAAAACTTCTGACAGTTCACCACTTACCTTTGTACCATTTCAAGTTATTCATTGGACTGGAACTGCATAATTTTCAATAAAAAACTGGGAAAATTGGGGTGTTCTAAAACTTTTGACCGTTAGTGTAGGTTTATGTAAATTGATGCAAGCCAAACTCCTCTTGCAGACTTTAACAGTGGAAGGCAATCATTAATGTAGCGTTTGTACAACAGGATATGCTCAGAGAAAGGGTTGTTATATAGCACAAATTTGTGTTCTAGATAACCCATAAACAGATTGGCAAAGTCAGGGCCAAAGCTGGACCCCATGGCGACACCATGACATTGCAGATGAAACTGGTCCCCAAAAAGAAAGACGTTTTTTGTTAGGACAAACTCAGCCATAGACATCAAAAACTCAGTTGGTGGGTCAAGAGAAGGTCTGAGATCTAAATAATGCCTTAGAGCCTCAAGGCCCTCTGCAAAAGGTATGTTAGAGTACAAGGAGGCCGCATCCATGGTGACAACATATGCTTGTGATGTAGCAGCTTGAATATTGACATTTGCAAGACACTCAAGAAAATCTCCTGTATCTTTTAGGTAAAATGGGAGTTGTACCACCAGGGGGTGCAAATATCTGTCAAGATGCATGGACAGAGGTTTTAATAGACTATCATTACCAGCTACAATAGGCCTACCAGGAGGTTTCTCCAAAGACTTATGTACCTTGGGTAAGGCATATATGACAGGTATCGTGGGACAATCCTCACTCAAGAACTTCTGCTCAGACTGGGATATATAACCCCCTGAAGGAGGGTTACGTTTAGAACCATGCCCATAAAACGGCTTCCTATAGTCGTTTCTGGTATAACGGTGGCATAGTGGTTAGCACTGTTGACTCACAGCAAAAGGGTCGTGGGTTCGATTCTGACCTGGGGCCTTTCTGTGCGAAGCTTGCATGTTCTGCCCGTGTTTGCGAGGGTTTTCTCCGGGTACTCCGGTATGAGTGTGAGAGCAAATGGTGAGAAGATTTGAATAGTGTCTTGTAATGAACTGTAGTGGGCAGCATTACGCCGTACGGCATACAGCCTACCGGAATTTCACATGAAGAAGAAAGAAACGTATTAAGAAATGGGCTGTGTGAGACGCTGCAGGGTGAAGTTGCCTTCAGACGTCGACTTCCAGGCTGCTGAATAAAACCAATCAGATCGTGAACTAGAGTACAACCAATCCGCTCTCGAAGCAGCCAATTCAATTTGGAAGCCTTTACTCGGTAAGGGGGCTTAAGAACATTAATATTGTTAAAAACGAATGCATTTAATCGTGAGTTTTCTCATTAAAGAAACTGATTCGGGAGGTAACATTAAATATTTTGGCTATTTTGATTATATTAACCAATGCAAACAAGTGCTATTTTTTTGTCTTACAGTGAACTTATAGACCTAACCTTAGCTAAACAGGTCATACTTGTTTACTTAAACACTTCTACAATATAACTTTAAGTATAACTCTGTTTGAAACATAAAATTGGCATACTTGTGAGATTTTGTTCAATAAGCTGTCTAGTTGAGCTTCTTAAAAACTTCAACTGCAAGTTGCTGTAACGTTAACTGCCTTCCAGGCTGACTGTAGAGACTAGTGCCTTGCAGACTGGTTAGAAGGCTAATGTTGATTTCATATTGTATAATCTTTGATAATATTCAGTCAGATGCCTTCAAGGCTGATTGTAGAGACTAGTGCCTTCCAGCCTGACAGTAGAGACTAGTGCCTTGCAGGCTGGTTGGCAGGCTGATGATTTCATATATATATATGTGTGTGTGTGTGTGTTTACAATTTTGATGCCTTCAAGGCTGACAGTAGAGACTCCCTCAGGGAGGTCTCTACTGGGAGTCTCTACTGAGTTGCAGCCTTCCAAGGCTAATTTAAAATCTTCTATTTTTCAGCCCATAGATTTATTACAGTTCAAAACCAACCGTTACCTCAGAAAAACCCCCCTGAGGTGTTGTTGCATATTGATGTTGTCTTTACTTTTTGCACTCTCTTTAGGAGTTGAAACGATGTCTTGGTGCCGTCGTGGAGCCCTATCTACCCGCCCGCTAAAAAAACCCACCCGGCCCTGATGCTCCTGCAGCAGGTCCCGCCCCCAGCACCACCCGGGCCCTGATGCCTTGAAGGCATCTGACTGAATACTATGAAAGATCATACAATATGAAATCAACATTAGCCTTCTAACCAGCCTGCAAGGCACTAGTCTCTACAGTCAGCCTGGAAGGCACTAGTCCCTACAATCAGCCTTGAAGGCATCTGACTGAATACTTTTTAAAGATTATACAGTATGAAATCAACATTAGCCCTCTAACCAGCCTGCAAGGCACTAGTCTCTATGATCAGCCTGGAAGGCACTAGTCTGTACAATCAGCCTTGAAGGCATCTGACTGAATACTATGAAAGATCATACAAGTGAAATTAACATTAGCCTTCTAACCAGCCTGCAAGGCACTAGTCTTACGGTCAGCCTGGAAGGCACTAGTCTGCAATCAGCCTTGAAGGCATCTGACTGAATACTATGAAAGATCATACAATACGAAATTTTAGCCTTCTAACCAGCCTGCAAGGCACTAGTCTCTACAGTCAGCCTGGAAGGCACTAGTCCCTACAATCAGCCTTGAAGGCATCTGACTGAATACTTTTAAAGATTATACAGTATGAAATCAACATTAGCCCTCTAACCAGCCTGCAAGGCACTAGTCTCTACGGTCAGCCTGGAAGGCACTAGCGTTCTACAATCAGCCTTAAAGGCATCTGAGGCAATACTATTGAAGATTATACAATATCAAATCAACATTAGCCTTCTAACCAGCCTGCAAGGCACGAGTCTCTACAATCAGCCTTGAAGGCACTAGTCCCTACAATCAGCCTTGAAGGCACTAATCTCTACAATCAGCCTTGAGGGCATCTGACTGAATACTATTAATGATTATACAGGATGAAATCAACATTAGCCTTCTAACCAGCCTGCAAGGCACTAGTCTCTGCAATCAGCCTTGAAGGCAGCGAGCGTTACAGCAACTTGCAGTTGAAGTTTTAAGAAGCTCAACTAAACAGCTTATTGAACAAAATATCACACAAGTAGGCCAATTTTATGTTTCAAACAGAGTTGGGTTATACTGTAGAAGTGTTTAGGTTAACAAGTATGACCTGTTTAGCTAAGGTTAGGTTTATAAGTTAACTGTAAGACAAAAAAAGCACTTCTTTGCATTGGTTAACATAATCAAAATAGCAGGTTACCTCCCGAATCAGTTTTTTTTTAATGAGAAAAGACGATTAAATGCATTCGTTTTTTAACAATATTGATTTTCTTAAGCCCGCTCCGCTTTTGAGGAGAGGAATTTGAATTGAATTGGCTGCCTCGTGAGTGGAAAGCTCTCGATCTGATTGGTTGTACTTGGGGGCGGTGTTTAGCAGCCTGACAGGCTGAGCAGCCTTTGAAAAATTCGAATAAATCGCAACCAAAACTTTGAAAATTCCGTTTTTCCACGTGTTATGTTCAATCAAATAGGCTAACCCTAACCCTAACCCAACCTCCCAACTATGAACACTTTTCCCATAAAGGGCATGATTAGATTTATCTTTCCACTATTATTTATGTTTTGGGGATGGTTCATGGAAGAAGACAGGACAGCTCATTTCAGTGTTGCTTAGATTTTTCAGTGTGACTTGCATGTCACATACTTGTGACCCCATTTTATGAAGTGACCCATATACAAAATAATTAAGTGACGTGAATATTATAAGTCTTGTGGTGGCGGAAATACATCAAACGGAATCGGGGCTCCCACTATACCAGTGAAGAAGAAAATCGATAGTAAACTACAATTCCCAGAGTTCTAGATGTGTCGTGACGTCCTTAGCGCGTCGAGGATTTGTTAAGGTCATGTGAGGAAGGGCATATCAGCGTAACCTGCATAGTCGTAAAACGTACGGTCAGGTAAGAGTGTCATAATGCCTGTGATTAGGAGCATCAATAAAATACTATTATATTTTGACTTGCCTCAAACTAACGAGGCTTTCGTGCGTAGGAATAGTCTGTCTGATTGATACTTTCAGAAGAAATGCAATGGAGCAGATGTGGCGTGACAGCCAGCTAACGTAGCTAGCTGTCGAACTGCTGAGAGAAGCGCGACTGCGTGGTTATTCCGCTTCTTTCTCGGTATTTAATTGGGATACGTTGAAAGTTTGCTAAGTAGCAATTACACTGGTATGCCACGACTCCATTAACATAGCGCAGCTAGATAACATCACTATTAACTGCCTGGCTCGTTCCACATGAAGATTTTACTGTTGGCTGTCCTTGCTTTTACAGCTAGCCAGTTTATTTTGCCTTGGGTCACATGGCACTTTCAAGCAAGACCTGTTTCGCACATGTAGCTCAGAAGGTTATGCATCACTAATGGATTGCCGCCGGCTGCTGCCACCTTAACGATCATAATATTCATCGATATTTACCCGCTTGACTTGCCAGCTTGTTTGTTCGATTATCGTGGCTTGTTAAGCAATAGTAATTGTGATTTTCCGTTCGAATGTAGCCCAAGCTTGAAAATGTCCTCGGTGTCTGCCGCTAGTTGCGAGGCCACTCCTCCAGTGGATAGTACGGAGAAGAAGCCCCTGAAGCCGTGCTGCGCATGTCCTGAGACCAAGAAAGCCAGGGATGCCTGGTATGAAAAACTGAGTTTTCCTGAACATGAAAATGCATTGCTCCACCTGTGTAAATTATCATTAAGGTGTGCCAACCTGGACTTGTAATTTGCTCAGTTTGACCTTGTTTTCATTTTCAGCATTATAGAGAAAGGCGAAGAAAGCTGCACTGACTTGATCGAGGCACACAAGGAATGTATGAGGGCGCTTGGATTTAAGATCTGAATTATTCATGCCTGGTTTGTGAGACTGGAATGCATGGTAAGTGTTTTTGTATTTACACATATCATTGTTTCACGTCCAGGAGGTGGCACTGGTGAAGTGTCTTATTTGTGAATACATGCTTGTGTCGATTGGTTGAATTAACACTTTTGAAACCCAGATATGATGTCATCAAAGGTTTGAAAATATTGTTTTTAAATCATGTAGTTGATTTTTGATGATTTTCATATATATGTGATATTGGACCCTTTTTTAACTCAACTGGTCAATGACCAGCTGAGTTAAGATGTTGTAAACTCCTTTCATTGGTGTTGGTTGTCTGGGTCATTCCATATGTTATCACCAGACCTCCCAGCTCCATGGTTTCAGAATTACTCTGTTCTTTGATATTTTGGAGCCTGTTGTGCCAGAAGAGAATTGAATTTATTAAGCAGGATTGTCCCCCTCCCCAGGCCTGAGTACGGTCACCAAGTACATACGTCATCATGGCTGGATATGGGTTATGTGACCTGATTGACGGCCGCTGGCTCTGATCGCATTGAAAATATTACCATCGTAATCTCTCATTGTTATAAAAGCATAATTTGAATCGGTTATACCTAGTGGATAAGACTAAATATAAGTTAATTTAAATGTAAAACTTGCAAGAATCAACAATAGATAGGATATTTTTTTGGTGGTAGTTGGCACACGTGAAAATGTGATTTCACTGGTTCCACAGTTTTTTCCACTCAACTTCTGGTTTTGCTGCTTGTAAAAACAGTGGCTACAGACTAGGCATTCTCCTCGTAGGAGACTGGCTTGTGCGATTTGAGTTCTTCTGGAAAGAGAATTAACTTCTGGAGCACATTTTTGCTGTACCACAAACAGAACCACCGGAAGAGGTACAAGATGGCAGATTTTTTTTGTGATGGCAGCATAACGGGCATTAAATTGCCAAGAAATCATGGATTTTTAAAATTTATTTTTGGTTAGAAACATTCCTTTTGAACTTCCAATTGCTGGGGAAAACAGCCTAACCGGTTCCCTTAAACCAAAATAAGAAATACATGGCTGGCTAGCTACAGATTCTCCTTGAAATCTAAGCCAGTGCTTCTTTGTGTCTTCGGATGCTGACAGAAAATTAAGACATTTGACTTTTTGTTGGTCATTGCTGTCGATGCCGAAGCACTTGGTGTTTTTGCCGGAATAGAAGACGGCCATTTTCAGTGATTTTGCCCCCAGTTCACTTTTTTTTTTTTTTGTCTTGGTAACTTACCTGAAGTAGAGTTGATTTAATAGAAGTGGTGATGGGTTGACAAACTAAATGTTGGCTAGGTGCTAGGTGCTGTTGTGGGTGTACTTGTCCACCCTGTGTTAACTTTAACTTGCACTCAGTAGGCATGTTGAGCTCTAGTTTGTGTACTTGGAACGGTGGGCTGGTTTGAGGGTGGGGTTATGCAGATTGGCAGGTAGATATGACATCACATGGTTATGGAAGTCCAAGCGCCTTATTAGGGCTCAGTTTCAGAATACGGGCTGTGTGCATTGCTTCGTGGACTGAACGTTTTGATACTTTTACAGTATTTTGTACAGGCCTAGGCCTGATTTGTAATCGAAAATACGGAAATATCTTTTTACACAATATGGGAAGTTTGAATCTGATGTTCTTTTTTCCTCTGCCACTTACTGGATAACTGAGCCTGAGCTCATTTGAAAGTTGAAAGGAAATAAATTCTTATTCCCTAAGTGAAGATATTTGAGTTTACACTTAAATCAGTGCTGCCAATCGTGTTCAAGCCCTTGGTCTGATCAGTATTCCCCTAGTACCAGCAAACTCATTCCTTTCTCATATCCGTTTTAACCTTCTCAATAGTTAATTTTGTGCAATATCTCGGCTACTTTTGTTAGCTGTGTATGCTTGTGCTGGGCCGTATATTAACATTGGTCTCCTGTCTCTTCTGCAGGGTGTTGCTGACTGGTGTGAAGCCCCCATCCGATACTTATTTATACCTAAGCCTGATGGGAAGGGTGTGTGTGTTTCTTGGTTGTGTTTTTTTACTGAATGTATTTTTTCTTAAATCTTGTGTTCTCACAATTCCTTGAAGATTTATCTATAAAAAAAACCTTAAATTGGAATAAATTTAAATTTTATGCAATGTGTGTCCTAGTCCTGTGTGTTGTTTGGGTTTTCCTGTGAAGAAAATAAACTGTACAATCACTGGGAACATGGTGAGCTTTTAATTTCCATTGTTTGTATAAACCTATTAAGCATTCATGCCAGGCATTGGAAAGTTTCTGTGTCTAGCGCCATCTTTGGAGAAGTCCTTATTGGTCAAGAAACATTTTATAGTTTAAATGTGCACTATGCAAGTTTGTTTACTCTCACTTCTGTTGACATTTGAACTCAAACAAAACAGGTAGCCCGCCCCTCCCTCCCATAGTTCCCTTTTTCCCATGCTTCCATAACTGTCAACTCTTGTCGGTGATTGGCCGGGATGGTTCGTTATGTTAAGGGGCACAGCCTGTGCCCCTTGTGTTTATTTGCAGTTTGTGATGCCTGTGCGGTCTCCAGAGCCCGGGTTTTTTTTTTATGGTGAATTTAGCTGGGGGCGTGGAGAGAGGCTAATTTAAATAAAAAGTTTGACAAATTTGCATAGTGCACCTTTAATAGAGGATGCCTTGGGTATGTGGTATTTGAAGTATTCATCTCGGGGTTGATTATGAATTCTGTAATTTGCCATATTTTATAATTGGCCCTTGTATATCATCACACAACGCCACAACAGTAAACCCTGTGCCCATTTGACCACATTGTTTAACAAATGAAGTCTTGGGGCAATGCTCAAGAGTTCTGTGGACTTTAGCACAGTGTTTAACCACAGCAACCATCTCAAAATTTCCTACTTTAGATACCTGTCAAATGTTTTTCGGCATTTATTTATTTATCTGTTGGTGTACAAGATAAGTCATGCACACTCAGCATTACATCAGGCATGGACCCTATTGATTTCAACTGTGCTGCCGTGGCCACCGCAGCAACCATCTCAAAAGGTTTGCACTCTTCAGCAAGATTTAATGCGGTGAAGGTTTCTAATGCCTCTAGTTTAATCAGGTGTTACACCTGCTAACCATGCTGCCTGTTGAGCCTATGAAATGTGTAGCGCTCAGCTAGAGGATTGATGCGTATAAATTTCTGCCTGCCAATAACTGACCGGTAACATTTCTTGTCACCTCATTGGTCCTCCGTGTTCCCTTCCTGCTTGGATTTGAATTGGTCATTGCTTCTCAAACGTCTCCTGGAGGACCACCTGTCCTGGGGTGCGTTTCCAGAAATAACATGCTAACTTGCATAGTTGGACCCATTGACTGTGAATGGATGAACTATGTAAGTTGCTAACTTAGTGATTACGCTTTTAGGAAATGCACCCCTGGTTGTTTCAGATATTTCCCTGCTCCAGCACAGGTGATTCAAATGATCAGGACGTCATCAATCAGCTTTAGGGGGTTAATAACGAGCTGATTATTTGAATCAACCTGTGCTGGAGAGATCTACAGTTAAAAAAAATAAAAGCGCCCCTTGTAAATTATTTATGTAACATGAAATTTGTTACATTAAATGAGCTGATAATGTCTTAATTGTGCAAAATGGTTATTTGTCTTGATTTGTATACAACATTTGTGTTCATCTCTGTCATTGAGCACTTGTTCAGTGATGCATTGATCCCACCCTCAACACAGGTGTGGCATGCGCAGACGCTGCTCAAACAGCGTGAACAGAACTCAGACACTCCCTAAAACTGGGGACAATAAAAGGCCAGCCCAAAATGTCAAATTTAATCAAAAGTCACAATGCCACTAATGTCACAAATCATGCGGGAACGCGCCATAGGAATGCTGGATGCAGGAATGTCCACCAGAGCGGTTGCTGCACAGCTGAATGTTCACTATCGGACAATTGGGCATTTAAGAGTTCGTTTTGGACAGACTGGCAGTGCAGCAAATCGACCTCACCCTCGTCGTCCACGTGTGACCACACGAGCACAAGATCGTCACATCTGGCTTCTCCACTTGCGTGATCGCCTGAGACCAGCAACATGCACAGCACATAAAACAGTTGGTCTGCACAACAGACGTATCACACCTCAAACTGTCCCGAACCACCTGAGAGAAGCAAACCTACACGCCCGTCGTCTTCATCGTGATCCCAACAGTGTCTATGAGTATCCCTGATTGCCATATGCCACTATCTTGCTTAAATGAATAGTAATCTGTTGCACATTGAACAATAAAATGAGTTGTGTATGACTTAATATATTGTAAAACCCTTAATGCTAATTAAAGTTTAAAAGTGTCAAATGGGGTGTTTATATTTTTGTTAAGTGTAAAACATGCAGGACAGGTGGCCTTCCAGGAGAGGTTTGAGAAGCACTGGAATAGGTGTAGCTGAGGCTTCAGCTTTTTGTGGGAACTATTTATAGCGCCACAGCAAGCCCTCATCAAATGCAGGGCCAGCTCTTTAGTCTTCATAACTAGTCTGCTAGTACTACACATGATCTGGCACTGATTTGAAAAAAGTTTATTCAGTGAGTGGCAGTTCTGCAGGCCTAAACACCTTGTAAAGAGAGGTTTGAGGAGAATGGGCAGACTGGGAAAAGGATTTCTGAATGAAAAACGTCAACCCTTGAAGCAGGTGTGGTACTGCTGAAGAAAACCATTTCATTTCTGTCAGTAGAGAGCTGGGAACAGGCGACAGTGGACAAAGGCTCACCAAAACTGGAAAGTGGAAGATTGGAAAAAAACTACCTGGTCTGACGTGTCTCAGTTTCTGCCATAGCATGCAGATGTTGGGTTAGAATTGGCGTAAACAGCACAAATCCATGGTTGAGTCGTATCAATGGTTCAGGGTGATGGTGGCGGAGCAACGGTGAGGAGAATATTTTCTTGACACATATTGGGTCTAGTATTACAAATTAACCATCATTTAAATACCTCTGTCAACCTGAGTTGTTGATGACTCCATCTCTTTATGACAAAGTCTGTTCGTCTTCAGGTACTTCCAACAGGATAACACACCATGCCACAAAGCATAGGTCATCTCACTGTCACACGACCATGAAAATGCGTGAAGTGTCCCCCAATGGCCTCCGCAGTCAGCAGAGCTCAACCCAATAAAGCAGCTTTTGGGTATAGTGCAGGCATGTCCAGTCTCATCTGCAAAGGGCTGATGTGGGTGCTGGTTTTCCTTACAGCCCAACACTAATACACCTCATTTTATCAATCAAGGCCTTGATTGAACCCCGTGATGAGTTAATTAGTTGAGTCAGGTGATGTAGGCGGGGAAAATAAAAGGATGAAAAAGAATTTTGGCCAGCCGGATAATATTGAATCACTGCAATAATGGATTCAATCATAGGCTCTTGAGTGTTTGCTTATTTAAACCAAACGGTGAATTTTTGGACAGGCAGCAGAAACTTGATGAATTAATATGTTTGCTAAAAATTGGTCAGAGTTTGACTTGGTGCTGATTTTGACCCATCTTTTAATCCAATGTTGCAGATAACAAATGACAGATAGTCCACAAAAGCGATCACTGTACAGTAAAGTAAAGCAAGGGTTTTGGGATGTGGTTTCAAACAATTAATTGAAATAATTTTAAAAGTTGCACTGGAGTTCTTCTTTCAAGTAGAGGAAAAAAATTATAGAATCCTTGACAAAAATCAAGCTTCTTTGGTCCACTGTGGAAAAAAATAATGGCACAAATTCTTTTAGGCATGGATGTTAAATAATGAAAATCATTGTTCAGAAACTGGCTGTACTTTCATCAACTGTTGACAGATCATGCGACCATATTGCAATATATGTCAATTTTTTTTTGAAACAGACAAACAAGAATCTCAATAAATTTTAGATGAATTGGGATGATCCAGACTATTTTCCAAACCACAAAAAATCAAAGTTGTTATGTCTTTGACCTGCTGAAAAGCTTTTTACATCTTTGCTCTATGGTCTATATAAATAGTCATCCTAAAGACTTGGGGGACATCATTCCAAACCTATCCAAGAATAATCAGAAAATGGTCCAAAATTTCGGAATTGGGAACCAGTGACAAACTTGTGTTGAGGACATCCCAAAGATTTCATGAGGGTCCTTTCCAGGAATAAGCTGTCCATTCCCTGAAGCTTTTCAGCCTGACGGAACTCTGTAATGGGTTAAATTGGGATCTGGTGTTGTTTGTTAAACCTGGAATATGGTGTTGTTTTGATGAACGAGACCAGGGAAAGTTGGGCATCATCAGTATCTCATTGCAGATATGATTCATCACTGAATATCACACATCCAATCATTCAGATGAAATGATAGTTGGGTGCCCACATCCATGGGATATTCCTGCCCAAAACATCTTTTCAATGGCCACTGTTTGCCACCCTTGCACCATGTTGTTATCAAATAATATTCCCCGCACTGAATCAGTCAGAGATACTGAAGTCTGTCCACGAATGATATTCATCACTGCAAAATGATTCAATCATAGGCTCTTGAGTATTTGCTTATTTAAATCATGCGGTGACTTTTTTGGGACAGTCTGTGTATAGTTGATATGTTTTCTTGGTCAGAGTTTGAGGGTGAGGTCCAATCCATGTAGAGGATGACGCACTCAAAGATGGAATTCCTAGAGACGATTTCTCATAGTTTGGGCAAAGAAAGGGTTTTGGGATGGGGAGACTAGCTGTCTCAGCTACAGTGGCAGTTGCTGGTCTCTGATGGTCACGGAGACAGAGAGTCCGGATATGGTGGTCTTGAACAAAAATAAACACAACACTGTGAGAAACATGACCATGTTCAGAAACTCACTGTACTTTCATTGTTTTGTTGCCAGATTCTCCAAAACAGTGTCTATAGGCAATTATTGTTGAAACAAGACAAATGACAAAATGCACTGGGGTAAATGAAAAATGGGATGTTCCTTATTATCAAACATGGCGATGTTCAGAAATCAGATTACATGTAACAAAGACCGTAGTTGATCTGGTTTCCCATTATTCCTAGCTGATTTGCTGAGTGGATGTTGTCAACAAGTTGGCTGCATGTTTAGGCCTAATTCAATAATTTGAGAATTGTTGAAGCTGGACCAAGGCGCCAGCTGTGCACTTATATGTGTTGAGTGGTTAATGCATCAGGGCTCCGCTCGATTTAAATCAGGACACATTGATTAGATTTATTCTGGGATATTGACTCAATGAATCCAAGTTCTGTCCGTCTTCTAGGTTCAAGGTTCCTATCTCATCACGCTCTCCATGTTTGTGCGGTGTATTCAGTGGAAGTGGTGGATCGTGTTGTGCATTGGTGCGGCGCCTTCAGCTTCATCTATGGGGAAACTTCCATCACTGAGCGGCCGATGTCACCCTGCCTCCACGTGAAACCTCTTGCTATCCTGACAGTTTGAGTGTTGCTGTCAAAACCACCCACTATACTCTCACAATCTCCCCGTCAGTTGAAACAGGAGTGGATTGGCCCTTTAAATGCTCATGACTGCTGGGGTCTGGCATGAAGAACTGTGAGGGGGTGTGCAGGGAAATGTAGGGGGGCTCAGCTGTGACACCTGACCTAGTCTGTAACACTACCTATTTCAGTGTGACTAAAAACACTCACGGAATGCTCCACTGTGTACCGCCGCCTGATTCAGAACTGGGCCACGTTACAGAGTGTGGCAGGACTTGAAAACCACACTGGGGAAAAGCTTAAATGCAGTTCGTTCGGCTGCGTAAGTCCCATGGTGTATCTTTGCAGGGCACTCTTGGTATTGTAGAGAAAGCAGCACTTGTTGATCCCTCCTTATCGACGCCCTTTCTCCTGCATTGTTATGTTAAGTGGTTGGTCTGTCTTGTGTCTGTCGTGCTCTCCTCCTTCAGTTTCAATTCCAAACATGGTTATCCTTTTAGGCTCTCTCCCTCTTGCACGCTCCCTCTCTCAGTCTCTCTCCCTCTCTCTCTACGGTATACTGCCAAGAGATACACATTCCTGATGAAACACAGTGGGAAAGAACGAGTGAGAGAGAGAGGGAAGAGGGAGGGAGGGGAGTAGTGAGGGAGGTGACTCTATAGCACAAACGGAGAAGCTCATGATGAGAAGAAATCCATTCTGGACCAGGCGAGAAAAGTTTTGGGCTAAATTGTTTTTATTATTACATCCAAGTTTTTTCCTGTCAATTTTCAAGAATCAGTAGTATCTACCTCCTTGATGTTTCCATTTGAGCTTTTTGATCGTCAGTAGCATAGCTGCTGAGATGGGATATATAAGACATGCTTCAGCTTCTGTAGATCTTTATGAGGTCCTCTAGTAATTTCTAGAGGTTTTTAATTTACATTTTTTTCTGATTTTTTTTGGTGGGGGGCAAGTCTTGAGAGGGCCAAAAAGCCTCTCATTGTAGCAATATGTCCAAGGAGAACCTTACCTATTTTGAAAGTTTGGTTTATGGCCATGAACTGTGCGAGATATGGACCAACGGCACAGAAGGTGCCCTGTACCAGCTTGGCAGCGCGATACTCCTGCTGGGGTACATGGGCGGCAGCGGCGTGTTTGGGGCAATCTACATCTACTGCTGCCTGGTGCCGGGCTTCTTGTGCCATGCCTTGTGGGGCTGGTTCACCGTGTGTGGACTGGACGTGTTTATCTGGAGCCTGCTGCTCGTCCTGCTCTGCTTGCTGCAGCTGGGACACCTGGCTTTCCGCCTGCACCAGGACAGTTTCCCCGGGGAAGAGTTCCGCAGCCTCTACAACACCATCTACGTGCCCCTCGATGTACCCCTCCCTGTCTTCAAGGAGGTGGCAGGGGCCTGCGAGAACCGGGTCCTCTCGCTGGCCACAGAGGAGATGTACGCCCTTGAGGGGAAGACACCGATAAACCAACTGTCACTCCTTCTGTCTGGCAGGTGAGAACGCCCAAACTCCAATGCTGAAGAAGACTGAGCTGTTGCACATAGGAAACATGGCTAAAAAAGTAGAAATTAGTCGTCCGTTGCTGGTTCACTTTTGCTACTTGACATTGCATGTTCCATTCTCTGAAAAAGAAGCTTCGAAACTTGGCTAAAAAGATAACTAGGTTCATACTCAATAGGTATATGACATTATAGCCCAAGCTAGCAATATGTTAAGAATATGCTTCTTCTTTGTTTGAAAAAGGCACTCATTTGTACCTAAGTATTGCAATTTTTTGAATATATCAGCATATACTTTATTCCTATAAAGTGAAAGACAACTTTCACACAAAACCGACGTTAAATACAAGAATTGCCCATATGGAGTCCAGATATTATGAATTGAATTGTTTGAAACTTTTTTAGTAAAGTGCAAAGTTTCAAATAATGAGAATGAGACCAACCAATAAAAAACTGAAGGTGGCCATCTTTCCATCCCTTCAAAAGGTTTAGCCAATGAGAGGCCAAGGAACACTTTGGCCATCACATGGCAATTATATTGTCTGACCAAAGGTTAACTAAAATCAGTATAGGCTTAAGTCGTGCACCCGGACGAAGTCAGGCGGCTACAACGGATTCATAAATGTCGCCTCCGCCACCGCCGCCGTGTCCGCATTCGTGGACATTTCCTTATGGACGCTCTACAGGCTGTAATTTTTGACAGATTACTTTCATGTTTGGTATGGACATGTGTAATACTTCAGTTATGACACCTGTCGATTTTCGTTGCCGTGGGGACAGTATTGGCAGAATACTGCTAAAAAAGGGGAGAAGCGGGCTCTCGGGGGCTACGCCCATGTGGTTGCAGGTGACCAGACTGTCTAGTTTTGTACTAAATTGTCACTGTTTTTGAGCTGTTTTGTCGCCTTCAGTTGGTTAATGCCCAAGATAATGCTCTTCCTGCCTTTCTGTGCTTTCTGTGTTAGATGTCTAGCAGCGGAATATTTGTTTATGATCCTTTTTCTCATTGTAGTTTCTTCTCTTCAAAGTATGCATGAGTGAAATGTGAGTTGTCTTTCATATTCATTATACTGAGTGAATATATACATTAGCGCAGGTATTACAGTTACAAGCTATATTTTGCTCCTTCTATAATTCTTGGATCAGGGAAGTTCGCCGCACCTTTGATCATTACACACAGCTAGCATGTTTAGCAAACTAATTTCTGTTTTAGCTAAAGTAGCTCACCTAGCTCGCATCATTTCTTAGATTACTATGCGTGTGCATTTAGCTACTTAACGCTACCTTTGTGTTTGTTTGGTTATAGCAGATCATTTGTTGTATGGGTGGATACAATTCTTCACAGATCATTAAGTTGTCAGTGTGTTTAGCTGCTGGCTGTCAGAACACTCACGGGAAAGCTGACACTTCAGGTCTTCAGCGAGAGCTTTTTTTTAACCTCTTGCTATGAAAGAGCGACAGGATGTTTGACATTGCTATTAAAGGGAAAATTGTGGATTCTATGAATGTTTTGATCCAGATGTTTAAGTATTCATTACTGAGTTCATCTTTGTCTTAAAATGACCAAAAACATATTTTGTAACTACTAAGGGGCAGTTTTTTTTTGTTTGCAGTTCATTTCAGACAAAGGTTATCTTTCCCTTTAAGAACAAAAATGTTCTACCACTGTCTATTTCTGAAACTTTATGTCACTAGTTGAGAATACTGGTTTCAGTCTTCAGTTTATGTGGTCCACTTAAGGAATGCAGTATTGGCGGGATTCTTTTAATGTTTCTTGCTTTTTCATTTAAATATCCACTCTGGTGTTTTTCTTGTTCTGTTCATAGTCAAACTAGGACCAATTAAGGCAAGAATAATCTCCCATAAATAGTCTAGAAATATGGAGTGACATATAAAGGGATACCGCCATTCTACAACCCCAATTCCAAAATAGTTGGGACGAAGTGTAAATTGTGAATAAAATAAAAAACTGTCATCAGGTGTGTAACATGATTGGCTATAAAAGGGATGTCTTAGAGAGGCTGAGTCTCTCAGAAATAAAGATGACCAGAGGCTCTCCAACCCGTGAAGGCTTGCGTTAAAAAAAATTGTGGAATACTTTAAAAACAATGTTCCTTCACGTCAAATTGCAAAGGCTTTGAAGGTCTCATCATCGACAGTGCATAACATCATCAAAGGATTCAGAGAAACTGGAAAAATCTCTGTGCGTAAGGGACAAGGCCGAAGACCTTTACTGGATGCCCGTGATCTTCGGGCCCTCAGACGCCACTGCATCTGGCATGATTCTGTCATTGACATTACTAACTGGGCCCAGGAATACTTCAAGAAACCACTTTCTGTGAACACAGTCTGCCGTGCCATCCACAGATGCCACCTAAAACTCTATCATGCAAAAAGGAAGCCATTGTTGAGCATGATCCAGAAGCGCCGCCGTGTTCTATGGGCCAAGGCTCATTTAAAATGGACTGTAGCAAAGTGGCAAAGTGTCCTGTGGTCAGACGAGTCCAAATTTTACATTCTTGTTGGAAATCATGGGCGTCGTGTCCTCCGGGCTAAAGAGGAGAAAGACCACCCCTCCTGTTATCAGTGCTCAGTTCAAAAGCCAGCATCTCTGGTGGTATGGGGATGCATTAGTGCATATGGTGTGGGACACTTGCATGTTTTAAAAAGCACCATGAATGCTGAAAGGTATATAAAGGTTTTAGAGCAATATATGCTCCCCTCCAGACGATATCTATTCCAGGGAAGGCCTTGTGTATTTCAGCAGGACAATTCAAAACCACATACTGCAGCTATTATAACAGCATGGCTTCGTAGTAGCAGAGTCCATGTGCTGAACTGGCCTGCCTGCAGTCCTGATCTTTCACCGATTGAGAACATTTGGCTCATAATTAAACGAAAAGTCCGTCAAAGGAGACCCAAAACTCTCCAGCAGCTGGAAGCCTGTATTAAACAAGAGTGGGATAAAATTCCAATGGCTAAACCCAAGAAACTTGTCTCCTCAATGCCCAGATGCCTCCACTCTGTGTTATTGAGAAGAGGGGATGCTACACCATGGTAAACAAGCCCCTGTCCCAACTTTTTTGAGATCTGTAGCAGCCATCAAATTTGAAATGAGCTCATTTTGTGGATAAAATTGTAAAATTTCTCAGTTTCAACATTTGCTATCTTATATCTGTTCTAATGTGAATAAAATACTGGCTGGTGTGATTTGAAATCATTGCATTTTGATTTCATTCACAATTTACACTTTGTCCCAACTATTTCAGAATTGGGGTTGTATCATTTATTTATATTATAGCATTCTTTTGCCACCATCATTTAAAAGCGTTTATGCAGTATGAGAGAAGTTTTTTTTTTATCATGTCCAATTCACATTTTCACCAAACATCTTCAATGTATGCTTTCTAATGTCCCAAATTTCTGTTCCCATTTAAAAATCACTGGTTTAGTTTCTGCTCAGGCCTAGGGCTCTATCTTTCACACTGCCTTACCCGTTGCCACTACCCGCAACCCGTGAATTACGCATTTAGCAGCTTCCACTATCCCTAAACGATATCTTGCGGCCACACTACCCGCTATGCATTATATCTAATCCCTTATTTGCGCCTGGAGGTGTGCCCGTGGGCGTGTTATGCGCTTTCCCTAAAATTGCTATCTTGACCACACACTTTAGGGAAAGCGTGTAGCGGGTCCTAAAACCACGCGCTACCCGCATTTGGGCTTTCACAAGAGCCCTATGCATTAGCACTCAGCAACGGAAATTTTTTTCCAGCGAGAGCGGCATTTCAGAACTCTCTTGCGAATGAAGGTAATTTCGGCGACAAGTATGTACACCTGTTTTTGCAGCACGGTCACGCAACTTGCTGTAAAAAAATAGACAACTGTCCGATTGGAAAATGTAAACGGATCTAAACCACGTACTTGTCACCAGAATTACCTTCATTCGCTGAAGAGTTCTGAAATGCCGCTCGCTGGGGAAAAAAAAAAGTTACGTCGCTGAGTGCCAGTGCATATACCTAATTTTATTTTTCTAAAATGGGATTTTGTTCTATGCTTCATTTCAGACGGGAGAGGGAGTTGGAAGTGCATGGCGAAACGCTTTTTTTTTTTTTTTTTCTTTTGAAGTTTCCATCACAAAAGGGGTAGGCTTGATTTATTTTTATTTTTTTTACTACATACCAAACATTAAACAATTTGTCAATGTCAAGTAATAATAATAATAATAATAATAATAATAATAATAATAATAATAATACAATTCATGATTAACTTAACAAAAACAGATCCTCCCCTGACTGGATTTGACTTAATGCACGGGCAATTTAACTTCGTCAACGGAGAAACGTGGCGACCTTCCTCTCTCCATCACGGGTTTCGGTTTGAGGATTTGGGATAGCGCAGCCTGCTCCGAAAGGCAGTGGCACCTGGCACACTGATTGGTTTAACTGGCGTAACGCCCAAACCACGCCTATGCATAATATAACGGGTAGCGCTGGTGTTTTAGGGATATAGGCAGGTGTGCAAGATAGCAACTTACGCGGGGGAACGCCTCTTACGCAATGCGAAATCCCCAAATAACGGGTTTAGGGACTCTGGCGTAAGATAGGGCCCCTAGTTCCTGTTTGCTAGTGTGGTCTTGTATGCTAGTAATATAAATGTGTTGAGAAAGCAAGCTAAAAGCAAACTGGAAACCTTCTCTTATTGGCCTGAAAATATGGCAATTATCTTCAGCAAACTTCAGCAAAATCTTATACTATGTTACAACATGTGTTCTCGACCAGATTTCCATTCATTTTTGCCTGATATATTGTATTGACAATGGGGACTCAAACCACTCTGTTCAGCCTTCTCCAGCACATCCCAAAAACTTTCAAGAGATTAAGGTCCAGACTCTGACGTGACCGATTCTTGAGTGAAAATGATTCCTCATGCTTGAAAACCACTCACGATGAATCTTGGCATTGCCGCCCTGGTATATGCCTGTGCCATTTGGGATTAACAAGTCCATTGATGGGTTACTGGTCATTAAGTATATTCAGGTAGTCTGCTGAAGTCATTTTATTGCTGCAGAACAGTTATGAGCATAGACCTGACTAACTGAAGCAACCCCAGATCATAACACTCCAGTGGCTTGCACAGTGGGCACTAAGCATGATGGGTGCATCGCTTCATGGGCTTCCTTTCTTACCCTGACATACCCATCACTCTGGAATAGGGTGTATCTGACTAATTAGATCGCATGACCTTTCTCCATTGCTTTAAAGTCCAATCTTTATGCTCCCTTGCAAATTGAACTAGTTTTTTTTCCCCCAATTAACTTCACTAACATGTGGCTTTCTTGTGGCCATGCAGCTGTTTAGTCCCAATCCTCCAAGTTCATGTTGCATTATGCGTGTGGAAATGCTCTTACCTTCATAATTAAACAGAGCCATGAGTTCTACTGTTGATTTTTTTATGATAAGACTTCACCGAGCATTTTAGTGATCTCCAATCAGGATCAAGTAATGATTTTTCTCCAACCCATTTCTTATGCAAAGTTGACAGTTCACCATCAGCCTTCCAAGTTTTAATAAATTGTTGGATAGTTCCTGACTTAGTTCTAGTGATTTCCGCCATCTCCTGAGCATTTTTCTTCGCTTGATGCTGGCCTATATTTTGCCCCTCTCGAAACACAGTGACATCATTTCAATGACCGTGAGCTTCGTCATCCGACACGGTTGTTTAAGAAATGAGAAGTTACGCGCTGAATCAGTCTGGATTAAAAGAATTATGGCCGGCTGAAACATATTCATCACTGCAATAATTATTCAATCATAGGCTCTTGAGTATTTGCGTATCTAAATCCAAACGGTAACTTTTTGTTTTTGGATGGGCAGTGTTTGTTCATGTATTGAGATATTCTGCCTGGTGTTAGAACCAAAGAACTTAAGATTGCATTATGGTTAACCAACTGCCTGACCTGTGAAAGTATATCATTGATGATTGTTGAAATACTTCATCGAAAATCAGCCCGAGAGTGATTGTTCGCAAAGAAAGGTGGGAATGATCATAAAATTATTGCTTATAAAATATATATTTAGTCATAATTTCTACAAAAAATTGTGTAATTTCACTAAAGACTGAACCCAAAAGAAGATTCTGAGTGAGAAACATTAAAAGAAAGAAGGAAGAAAAATTAAATAAATTCCTTTTACTTAAATTATTCCGTATGTTGCATTAACTGAATTGCGATTTTGCACATACTCTCTCCTTCTCCCCTGCTTTAGGATCCGAGTATCTCTGGAAGGGCAGTTCCTTCACTACATTTTCCCCTATCAGTTTCTGGACTCACCTGAGTGGGAATCACTTAGGCCCACAGAAGAGGGTAACTTTCAGGTGAGTGACAGGGAGTTTTAAACTGTACAGCCATGTGATCATTAAATCAATATTCTTATTCCATTTTGTTGAGCAAATTATCCAGCTCGAAATTTCAAAAACGCGAGAGTCCACTTCTCTATTTTAAATAAAAAGTGCTTGAAGTCATTGAGTAGGCCAGAAAAATATGTGGTGCTAACAGCAGGCAGTGGTTAAATAAATTTCAGGGACATCAGTTGAGAATAGCACTGTATCCTTCACATCAACAGCTAACATCTGGGCTCATATTTTTTTTAATCCCCCTAGAGTAGCAAAATCACCTCAAAGTCAGTCCTCCGTCCTGTCCTCGCCACTCCGAACATGCACTGGATTTAACACTGACAATTCACATGTGTAGTATCAAATCATTGGACAATCATGTACACAACAGTGCCAGAAGTATCTGGACATGTTTTCATCCAACATCTCACTCTAAAATCACTGCTATTAATATGAAGTTGGTCCCCCTTCGCTGGAGTAAAGGCCTTCACTGTCCTTGGAAGGCTTTCTAGTCGATCTAAGAACGTTTATGTGGAGAGTAGCTTCCATTCCATTAAGAAAAGCATCAATGAAGTTTGGCGGGGATGTCAGGAGATTGGGCCAGGCTCAATATCGCCTTTCTGTTGTATCATAGTGGTGTCTTATGGGGTTAAGGACAGGGCTCTGTGGAAGCCCGTTGAGTTCTTCGACACCACACTCAACAAGCCATATATTTACCTCACTCCATCCACAAGGACATTGTCACACTGTCACAGGAAAGGGCATTCCTCAGACTGTTGGAACTTGTTTGCAAATAAAATTCAGATCTTCCTTCACTAAAACTAGTGAAAGACAGTCCAAACTTCAAAACATGCCCCCTGACCAGGAGTGTCCGAATACTTTTGTCCACTAGGTATACTGCAATGCACTTTCTGTCTTTTCTCCATGTTTATCTTTCCAGTCACTAAAATTGGAATGTAATTTTTAGGAGATCCTTCTGTTCATTTTAATATTTGGCCTCTGTTCCTCTTTGACCCCTTTTTCCAGGTGACCCTGACTGCGGAGACGGACTGCCTCTACATCTCGTGGCCGAGGCGGAAGCTGTACCTGCTGTTGGCGAAGGAGCGCTACATTGCCCGCCTCTTTTCCGTCATGCTGGGCAATGACATCGCCAACAAGTTGTACTCCCTGAACGACAAGCTCTTCGCCCGCAGCGGTGTGCGTCTGGACATTCGCCTGCCCAGTCTCTACCACGTCCTCGCCCCCTCCTCCAACAGCGACCAGAGGGCGTCGGACCCCACGCCTGCTCACCGGTCGACCCCACTGCCGCACCCTGAGCAAAACCAGCCCAACTCCCGCGCCCCGCCCCGCCGATTCTGGCCCTCAGACAATGAGCTGCCCTCTGGTGAGGACTCCACCAGTCTGGTGCTGGAGGACTTTGCCGATATGACAGGATCGTTTATGGAGTATGGGAGTGAGAGGGATTATTTGAAAGAATAGGTGTTGAAGCTAACACACTGGCCACTTCTTACGCTACACGTAAGTACACCTTTGTGCTGCAGCAATAGGCAAGGATGGCACTTTGGCTTGGTCTCTAACCCAGCTGAGGAGTGGCATGTCACAGTCGCTAACAGCACTTCTGCAAGTGTGTGTAATGAGGGCATTTCATTGTTCAGGTCACTGGCGTGGGAGTTAGTGGTTTTAGCGTCTCTTCTGGGGTTGAATTTATGCATGCAACAGTTGCAGTTCACGAGCACGCCTACATTTACAAAGCTTTTGGTGAAGGACTCTTGATGCAGCATGTAAAGCACTATCCACATGCTTGCTGTAAGTTGTGATGTTGGTGTTTCAAATTAGGTGACTTTGTTGCATGTCTTTCCCTGTCTTCATCCCCATTCTTCCTGTCTTTCTGTACTGTCCTGTCAGATGGATTATTTTTCATGACAAAGTTAGGGAGAAATTCCACTTACGTACAATCTGATTAGTTTACAATTCTAATTAGGTGCAATCTGATTGGCTGAAGTGTGGCTCAGAGCGGAAGTGGTACCACAACTTTGTTAGGAAAAACCGACCTGTCAAATAAAGCTGAGAAGCCCAAACCAAAATCCTTCAAAAAGAATCGTGACAGCAGTAACACATCTTAGGTCTGCCTCTGCCCTACTCAACGCCCCCATGCAGTGGCTCCCCTACCCTGTTCATGGAGATCTACCATCCTTTTATGCTTTAATTTCAATACTGACAAACTGCACCTCCTTCAAGCGCTGGATATCGTGTTGAATCATCAATAAGTTGAATCAGGAGTCCCATATTTGGGGTCAAATGGAAACCAATGGAATGGTAGATCTCTAGGACCAGGGTTGGGAAAAACTGCACTTAAGTCAGGGCCAAATCTTCCAGCCTCTTCCCTTCACTGTTCAAAGCTCAGTTCTGTCTCTGGGCCCTGAGTTTTTCAAGAGATTCCTGCGCCATTTAATTGTACCCACTCACTGGTTTGAGAGCATGAGGGGAGGGACACAAAAACATTACATTAACTGGTGTCTGTTTATCGTAAAATAGTCCTGATAACATATTTCGGCACATAGTAGCTGGTGGGTGTGTGAGCATTGGTACTCAGCTGTGGCTAAAAGTCCACAGGATTAAGGGTTGGAAAGTCAGGGGGAGATCCAGGCTATAGTGATTAATCTCTACACCGCCCTCCCGAAGCGGTCCCTGACCGATGGGGCAGATCAGGTTTCGAGAGCGGCCTCGCATTCTGGGGACAGCTGTGGAGAGAGGGATCCCGCTGCCCTTGTGCCGAGCTGGAAATGATCTCCAGATATTGTTGTCAGCTCAGGGGACAGGTGTGGGGGGGCAAGTAAGCTTCAGGGTGGGGGTCATTAGAAGGCCAGTATTCTGAAAGGAGAGCTGAGGCCATGACGGAGACGGGCTATGTAGAGATAGATCAGGCAATTAACTGCAAAATTCCGATTTTTCAATGAGCTCCCAGGTTTAGGGGTGGCATTTGGGGGCAAGTCATCAATTCACAATAGTATAAAGAGCTATGGTTAACAGTAATATTCATCTATATAAAATTGTTAAAGTGTAGCAGTAATGATCCTTGTTAGTATTGCAGTATTTTAAAATTTATTTTTAGTTGTCACACCACACATTTTTGTGCTCATAGTATGAGGGATCTCTTGCTAGCTAGTTTGTTTAAAACTTACTAGCCAGAAAAAAAAACCTGCCGCTATTGGGCACCAATTCTTCTTGGTATTTCCAACCCAAATTACTTGAATGCTTGACTGGGTAATTATGTTTGAAAAACTGATAAGATGGAGCTAATGAGGTTAGCTGGTCAGGGGACCAATCATGGCACATTTTGTCTATCCTATTCGCTGGTTTTTAATTTAAATTACATGCATAGGTTTGTACCTCTCCATTTCCTAGTTCACAACAATGTGACAGTACAAAACCACAGCTACGGTTTACTGTGGATAAAAAAGATTATGAAATTATGAAAAGTAATTAGAAGTTATACTTTTGGGGGTTTAAAGGAAAATCCCAGCGCACAGGTCCCTTTTGCGGTACTTGTAATTCTGTTTTTAAATTATATGCCATTCTGGAAAAGAGTATCTGATAAATGGCAGTAAAGGAAAAAATGCAAGTGGACTGCTTGTTTCTGTGCTCCTGGTGTAGTTATATTTCTGTTATATATTCAGTGCAATTCACGTAGCGGTCTGTGAATGAGGATTTTAGGATTTTGACAGAAAAAAAAAAAAACTTTCAGCTCTGAGTAGTCCGTCACGACTATTGTAGCAGTATTTCCCAGAATTCCTGGCACAGGGAATGCAGCTGGTATGCTGTGTGCCAGGTCTGCTTACAGCACATTCACAGGAAGTCTCACTAAGCTCTGCAGAATGCCTGCATTCCATTGCTTGCATCACTTCCTGTCCACACTGAAGCCTCTGAACGCCTCTTCATGGCTAACACTTTGTGACAATTGGGTTGTGGTGAGATTAAAATGCACAATAATGCATCAGAGGCTATGCTCAGGTGGTGTTTCTAGGCCAAAATTAGAGACTAGGAAAATAGTGCAACTGCAACACTTTTTAGAAAATGTCTTTTACCTCAGTTGAGCAGGTGACTGTTCCGTACAATGAAAATTCTTATATTTATCTCAAAGAGTTGAATCAAACAGTCAGGTGCTGTCAAGTGTTGCAGAATTACAATACGGGTCAATTTTACTTGTCATCTCCAGTCAAGAATTGGATGGACTGGCTCTGAAATTGTGTCTGGAATCAAAATTACCCAAAGCTTCTATTCCATGATTCAAAAATACAGCTTGTTCAGTTTTGAGTTCAGATTTCAAGCAGTGCACTCATTTGTGATTCCCATATTACATTCAGTTGTGCCCACTGAAAAGCGAAACAGGTAAACAAAAGTAATGTACATGATAATTGATGTGCTTTGTTTTCATGTCTCTGCATGTTGTCCGCAACCAATCTGACATAGAGTGATGACTCCATCAACCTTACAGGGGACAGCCCACCAGGAGGTCATGTGACCCGTTCTCAGAGACGCTGGGCCCCGCTGGCCCCTACGGACACGCCCAAACTGTGAAACTGGCCCTGCCCAGCAGTCCTGAGCTGGACTCGTCTCCCCAGAGGATAAAGCCAGGAGAGGACCTCCCTACCACCTCTACTGACACTGCAGTTTACCCCCGTCAGTGGCTGTGGAAATCAACAGACTGAGGGAGGGGAGGTGTGGTCACCAAAAACTGAGCTCAGCACCAGCACATTTACTTATAATGTGGACATTATCACACCTGCATGCATCATCAATAACTGGGTTCTCAGACTGAAATCCTACAGGGTTGTAGTTCCCACAGGTTTTTGGGCTTTCTATTCCCTCAGAAGTCTATTAATCCTCGAAGTGAACTACGGTGACTTAGTTTGGGTAGACGGCAGTGGCGACTCGCAGCCAAGCATAAGACGTGACGTGATGTCTGATCACATGATCTGCACGGTAAATTCACGAAATCGGTCACTTTGTGCAGCCCGCCATCAGAGAAATTTGTTGTCGGTAATTTCCGACGGCTTCATTAACATAAAACACGCTTAATTGCGGGAGATAAATTTATTTGCTTAAAAACTTGGATCAGATTAGAGTAGAGACATGGACTTCGGTTATATACGTATGATGGCCTGTTATGTGTAATTTTACCCAATATTTTAATCTATTAAAGTCAACATACGCTCTTAGGTGTTATTAGTCATCTTTCAGATGAAATTATTTACTTTAGGAAAAAATCCCATGATTCCATGCGCCTTATAGCTGGACTGGTTTGTGGACAGCCTGCACTGCATTTGCGGAGAGCTGTGGCGATTTAGTTCGAACATGATCGCCTCCCCTGATAGTTTCCAGATTCACCGCTAGAGGCGCCCAAACTCACCTGATACGATATTAACAGACCACAGAGATAAAGAAAACTAGAGTGGACACAAGACCAGTGAGATTCGCGTCTGCCATCTTACCGGAGGATAGCGTCTCGCATGGAACTGTGAGAAACCTTAGACAAAAGTAGTTTAGAGGTGGAATACAGAGATTATGTTGATGATTTTTATCATACATAATATTTTCACTGTGAAAGACATTAATACTGGTAACTGTTATGAACCGAGATGAACATTTAAATATTAAAATAAAAATTGCCATAATCTAGAATACAGAGCACTATAGAAATTCAAGGTATTCAAAATATGAAAAAGCATTACTTAGACATAAATAAACAACTCTTTTACATATATTTACAGTCAATTAAAATTTAATTTTTTGAATTTTGACTAACGATTAAGGGGACTTATAGGTAAGCAAACATTTTTCCAAGATATTCACTTTTTAAACTAAATATTATTATCAAAATTATTCTATTAGAAATGGCAAATTAAAACACTGAATTGCTGTAGCATCACATCAGTGTTTGCCATGGCAATGGCTGTTTAATGAATATATAGATACTTAGAGAAACTCAGTTATTGAGATAACTAAACAGTGTTTGGTTATAATTTCAGCTGTAATGTGAAGGAAAAAACATTCCTAATGTCACTACAGAGCTTCTTTTTTCCAGGTTTCTATGTTGTAGTATTGATTTTGACCCCCCCTGAATCAATTTCGGCAGGAAACAGCTAATTAAATATGCATATTTTGATTTACTCATATTCAGAGGTACATATTGCAAAAAGAGCTCTGTAGTGACATTAATCATCACAAATTGAAGAAAACTGCCAAATATGAAGTCTGTATCTGTATTCTTTACATACATATACAAAATACATCTGCATTTTTTATCAAGGTTTTAAAGTACTTTTTAGTGTAAAAGAGTAATTTCAGAGCAATTTTAGGGCAAGTTTCAGACCAATTAGGCTGAAAGTGAATATATGCCCTAAAAGTAGACTATTTGAAGGACCACTTTATGTTCTTACCTCAAAACTAAAATTTTGAACCAAAATTGGCATGTTGCTTAGCTATAGGTCCCCTTAAGAATTTCCTGACAACAAACACCCGTAAACAAAATAATAATTTATTAAATAATGTTCGTGCTTGTAGGCTGATGTGTGTCACCAGTCCAGTGTTTTTCATTTCACTTTATCTAGTCGCATATACACCCGTACAGCGTTTGATAGCACAATTCCCCCACTGATTCCTTACACAAGAATGCGGACGCGACTCAGGTTTTGCGGTTGGTTCAGCCAATGACGTTTTCCACTCTAGTGTTTTCTTTGGCTCTGCGTAATGGACAAATGCCGTCTATGACACTCAATGTGTCCTTGCACACTTCTAGAAGTAATAGACTTCTGAGTCTATCAACAATTTACTCAGGCAGTGGAAACAAGGTTCACGGACTCTACTGCCTGTCAGGGATTAAAGTTATGCACTCGAGTGCAGGGACACACAGAAAACCAGCGCACAGCAGGTTTAACAGCCCTTCAGGAGTTGAATTTGAGGTCCCTGTCTTCGGTAATGGGAACCCTGTATTTTCGTTGAAGACACTGTGTGCATAGTATGATTCCACATTAATGACACTGTTTTTTCCTTCACGGGGTTAAGGGTGGTTAACACAGGAAAATTTGAAGCAATGTTTTTGAAAATGTATCCCCAAGTGCATACAAGTTAACAAGTTCTTGTTTTCATGTATCTAAAGACAATATTCAGGAAGCCTTCACATGTAATGACGATTCAACACATCACTTTCACGTCTTTTTATTTATACATGGTTTATTTGGAATGGGCTGGTTATTGGAACACTGTATCGGCTATAACATTTCAGTACTATCATTGTTAAACAAAAACTCTCCGGTAAAAAATGCTCAAGTATCATGAAGTTAATCTAACCACGAGACGGAATGTAATACGGAGTCAACCTTAGGTATAAACACCAGGGCAATGTTAAAACATTCTTACACATGAAGAAAAAATATATTCATCATGGCGTTTGTCATTATAAAGACACATCTTTGTGTACTGTATTTAGCTTGGCAGTGTGTATGTGTCCTCATATGTATATAATGTGTGTTTTTGTGAGAGTCTTTGCGTGCGCATTCGTGTGTGTGTGTGTGTGTGTGTGTGTTTGTGAAAAAGACAGTGTATGTCTGAAAGGTGGGAATAGGTAGAAGCTGGTGTGCATGGATACAGATTTGGATGATTTCTGTTTAATGATGTGCCAGTTGTTTGTGGTGTAGACAGATACATACAGTTTGCGGACAAATGCTTGTGTCAGCTTCATCCCTCTGCTGTGAAGTGAACAAGCCCTGCTCAGTACGTCCCACACAGCTGAACAAAGTCATGTGACCACGGAGATTTCCTTCCCAGCTGGATATTCCTCACACAAAGTGGCTTTTTCTGACTGCTGCAGACAAACAAAAAAAAAATACTCCAGTTTATATGTGTCCACAACATACTACACGTGTTCAGGCAGAGATGTAAAGGTAAAAATTCCATAGCATAGCATTTAAACCGCTCGTAGGAGAGCATGTGCCTATGTGTCTTGCGCACGTCTCATTGCACTGCATAACATTACAATGCAAGACATTGTTCCGGTAATGTCTCTGAGTGAAAGAAAGAGAGGGGGAGATGACGACAGAGAGCAAGACTTACCTGGGGCTTGGAAACTCTGACATGCAGACTGACTGAATCTGTATGTCTCCCTGCCTGTAGAAACGAGCTCCAGTGTTCTTGAGCTGGATGGAGTTTATTTCACACAAAGGCACAGGGGCTGGGATCACTCTCCGGTACTCGGTCTCTTTCGCTTTCCTGAAATAATTACAGATAATGCGAAATCAAGCTGGTACACAAATGCACTTGACCAAAATCGTTCTCTAAATGACTGGTCTCTCCTTCGTGCACAAATGCTCTATAACCTAAATCATTCCCCCTCTCTCTGTCCTTTTTTGCCTCTCTCTTATTTGCGGCTCTGTCTAAACTCATATAACTGCTCACGTCTCACATCCTTCCTTTCCTTTTTTTTTTGCATGTGACCTGGAAATCAATCAGACCTAGAGGCCTGTATAATCATTCATAAGACTTCAGTATGTTAACTGTGCCTTTGAGGAGTAGGGATTCAGGAATATTTTTTGGAGTTTGTGATGTCTGTGATCGACCTCCGCCCCCTTCTGACATGCTTGCAATGGATGCTGCTTCAAACTGATGTTTGAAGGAACAAGGACATTCGGTTTGTCTAATCAGCGCTTCCCTCATTCTACGCTTCCTTTTCATGGCTCATTTCCTTGCCTCTCTGATGGGTGGAGCTGAGGTATATGAAGGAGCGAAGCAGAGCAATGAAGGATGTGAAAAACATTTACTCCCCTCCCGCTCTCTCTCTCCCGCTCTCCTCCATATCTCTCTCTCTCTCTCTCCCTCCCCTCTCTCTCTGTCTCTTTCTCCGTCCCTCCCTCTTTCTCTCTTCCCATCTCTCTCTCCCTTTACTGCCCTGCTCTTCTTTCTCTCCCTCGCTTCAGCACTCCCTCCCGCACACTAAAAAAGCTGCATTATCTATTGGTGGTCGGCTCTGACCAATAGAGCTCCCTCTGTCAGGGATTCACAGTGATTGGCCGGTGCACTCACAGCCTCAGCCTCTGCTGGAGGTCCGCCTGTCCCAGGCTCCTCAGGGTCACCTCCACCTCGGCACTCTTCTCCAGGGAGGCCACCTCCAGCTCCAGCAGGAGGTGCTGTACTATAGAACGGACAGGAAACACATACTGAACCAATTTACAGCAACTAAAACTACAGTTCAAATCAGGGCAAGCAATCTATTCATGAGTTGTATGGGTTCCTCTATGATTACTAGCGATGGCAACCCGCTTACATTCTTCGTATCCCATGGCTGAAGCTAAAATTAGTACTCTGAATCCTCGAATTTCCACAGAAAGCTCCTGAATGTAAAAAAGCATAATAAAGCATAATACCAGAGTAACTAAAATATATAAATACGATGCAAAACAAAGAAAGACTGCCAAGGATGGAATCAGATTATGACTTGCAGTCAAGTTGATTCACTTTCTTGGGATGTATGTTCTAAGCATGCGCGGTAATCGTGACACAGCTGTTAAATTCCCTGTTTCATAGAATAACCATGAGAAACATGAACGGATGTGGCTCAGTGGTCAGGAGGCCTCAGTAGCCACACGCACCACAGAAGGGGGCAGAGGAGCCGGTCAGGAGGAAAAGCTTCTCTTCATTGGGTAACGGGGAGACGGTGATGCCACTGTTCCCCAGAAGTCCTGAAACACACACGTGCATGGAGTTGAACGGACATAAATGTCAAAGCACAAGTTTATATTTCAATTCGGCTGCTGAATATCCAGCATTATTACATTCTAAAAGTGAATATAACTTCAATATGCTGACTTTCCAAATACTTTGAGTGAAATAAATTAACATAACACAAAAGTTCATTTTTCTCTCAAAGGACTTTTAGGACACTAGCACTAAGTAGTAAATAATGGATACTGTAAAGTGAACTGAATTAACACTCTGTACTTGATACTTCTAGAACAGAGACTAAAACTGCAGAATGATAGATTAAACCTATTCGTGGGCAGGTGCCGTTGAAGATTCCTTCGCAGTCCGTGCATTGTCCAGCGAGAAAACGTTCGTAATTCAGACACGGGAAGCCAATGAGAGGACAGGAGTTGTTCAGTGCACTGATGTAGATATATACTGCCCTCATGTGGTCGCAGATGAAATAGCCATACACTGGAAAGTAGACAAGAACTGACAACAGAGGGGACTCAAAGGTAGTTAACTGCCAGCAAGGTCAATTCTCTTCAATATTGCACGATCACACTACTAACTTAATCTCACTATCATAACCATTATCATTTGAGTTGAGAAGTAGACATAAGAAGGGCAACGGTGCTACACGAGAAATGATGCAATAACCAGATTTCTTGTATACAATGATGTGGCGAATGTTTCTTACTTACTAGATGAGAAATGGGAGCGTTTACAGCCAGGCTGGTCCATTCCACCATTGGGAAAAAAATCGACATGTCCAACAGGAATGGATATCCCAAAATCTGCAATGTGATGTCATTTGTCAGAGGGAAGAAAAGGATCTGATCTGCTGAAATTGGGCTAGTGCAGGCCAAAGCATAGCTTTTAAAGAATCCTTAATTCAATGTATTTTTAACATTTCTATCTGATTTCAACTGGTTGACCACCTGTGCACAAGTTGAGCATCCTATGGTCAGGTAGCTTACCAGTTTGCCCACCTAACCTCACATGTTAACCTGCCTTAACCAGGCTTTATAGACCACTGAAAAGCCATGAACTGGCTTTATGTTTCTGTTGAATACACAACTTAATCAGTTTTAGAATGTCTGTAGATCTCAGCCAGATTTTTCAGCAGGACATGAAGTAATGCTTAATCTGGCCCAATTAGCTTCTTGTTTACAGGGCTGTGAAAAAGTATTTTGCCCCTTCCAATTTCTTCTGTTTTTGCTTCTTTGTCGTATTTAAATGTTTCAGATCATCCAACTAATTTTTATATAAGACAAAGATAACATGATTAAACCCTTCAATGATCTTTTTATTTATTGAACGAAAAGAGTCATTAAAAACCTGTCACGACCCAGACCTGGAATCAAGTTCGGAAGCAGTACAATCCAGAAGATAGTTTAAAGGTCCCATATCATGCTAACAGGTACACAGCTAATTAGCCATTATGAGCCAGTTAAAAATCTCCCCTTCCTGACAGCACAAGGGGAGTGACCATCCAGAATAATGAAATCCAATTGACTGCTTGGCTGAAGTTGATCAGTTCATCTTGCCTCTGGTTGGTTACTTCCCCATGTGATGTCAAGAGGGGAAAGATTTTGAAATGGCTTGTAATAACTAATTGGCTGTGCTCCTGGTGACATAATAGGGGTCCTTTAATGACAGCTGGAGCGGTAATTTCAGGATGGAGTCCTAGAGCAGGAGGTAGAGACAGAACCTTGGATAAGGGCAGCACAGTGCAGTACAGATGCTGTGGGTGAAGCTGAGCTGTCAATCGCCAGTCAGTGGCTTCTGCGATAGCAGCCAGGTGGAGTACACACTTAACCCGCACCACACTGTCCCATAGGGGGATGGACTAGCTTTAGGGAACTCAGTTTCAATCCTGATGACAGTAGAAAGATTGGGAGCTTGTTCCTGACAAACTAGGAAAGGTTGACAAGAATACAGTCCCAATCCTGGACCCTGATTAGGCTTGGAAGTAGGGTGGTTAAAGAAAATTCACTTCATGGTATTAACTGAGGCACCTCCTCATTTTGTTTGTTTTACTAAACTATGTAATTAAGCCAAAAATCTTGGTGATATTGTTGATAGAAACCAGTGCTCACGGGGTCATCTGTATATCCAGGGTTTCCTCCAGGATTTTTTTTGAAACTGTGGCGGAGGGCTTCAGCGTCGGGTAAAAACTCAGCATCATCAGGTGCGGCCAGTTCTTTCATTAATCAGCATATAGGCGATGTAATAATTTAAGTCCATGTGCACAGAGGTTTATCAGTTTCACGTGTGTCACGGTGGATTTCACCACTAGTAACATGGAAATCAATTATGACTCCAGACTTCTAACGCTTTTCTTTATACAGGGGTTGAAAGCAACGGAATTGCATAAAAACGTTTCAAATGGCATTATTTCATTTAAACAATTTGAACGATCGTGAAACACATGCATTTCAGTTTTTGCTGTCTTTTTGAAATTTGTGTTGTTTAAATCAGAAGTGAATGACCTACTTTTGTTTATGATATGTTAAAACAGTAGTAAATGATCTAGTTTTAGTTGAATACAGCCCTTTGTGTTATTTGTTGGACGGAATAATATATGCACTCAAAAGTTTGCAGCTTCTCTAATATGGCACAACGATAGCAAATAGCTTGCGAAATTGACCCCTCATGAGCACTGCCTTTACGTTCATGTATCAACTTGAAATTGTGCATGTTAGATTAAAGTGATAATTGGAACATTTTGAAAAGGTGCCTTGACTCCTACTGTAAAAATAAAAAATTTTGGAACACTATTGGACCACCCCACTTGGAAGCTTGTTCCTATTAAACTGGAATGACAAACTGACTTTCGCCGGGTTAACTTGAACGCAGTCCCCATCCTTGACCTTGAAAATGCCTGGAAACGTGTTTCAGTTAACTAAGTAAAGAAGAAAGCTTCCGAGAGCAGCTGTCATTAAAGTACACGTTGCACTTAACAAAGACAGAGTTTCTTCGAGGAATACTGACTGGTTCTAAGAACAAAAGGCAAATTACAATCCAGCAATTTGCAACACAAAGATGAGGGCTTGAATACCTGTCATATTGTCATTACAGGATAAATCTGAAACGAGATATGGCCAGGGAGTGGCAAACGCAGACATAAACCAATCTAAGGAGACATACTTCTAAAAGACATGCAAGTTGCTGAATAGGAAGAGACACGAAAGGGATTCACACAAGGGTTGTGACAAAATCTAAATCACCCATGTGAAAATATACTTCCCTAATCCTTATAATTGGTTGTACTACCCTTGGGGGCAATAGCTGCAATCAAATGTTTGTGATGACTGGAATGAGTCATTTAAATCCTTGTGGGAGAATTTCATCCCACTCGTTTGCAATACTGTTTTAATTCAGCCACATTGGAGGGTTTTTCAGCGGGAACTGCCTGTTTAAGGTCATGGAACAGCATCTCAACTGGATTCAAGTCAGGACTTTGACTCGGCCCCTCCGAAGCCTTCATTTTGTTTCTTTTCAGCCAATCAGAGGTGGACTTGCTCATGTGTTTTGAATGATTGTACTGTGGCAAAACCAAACTGCACTTCAGCTGATGGCCAGACAGTCTCCTTCAGGATTTTCTGGTACAGAGCAAAATGCAGGGTTCTATGAATGATGGCAAGTTGCCTGGGTCCTCAGGCACCCAAGCAATCCCAAACCATTACACTACAACCACCACATTTGACTGCTGGCATGACATTCTTATTCTGGAATGCTGCATTAGCTTTACACCTGTGTTTTCCAAAAAGTTTCACTTTTGACTGCAGTCAAATATTCTGATGCAAACAAAATATTATTTTCGATGTATTGGGGGTCATCAAGGTGTTTTTTAGCAAATGTAAGATGAGCCTTTGTGTTCTTTTTGGTCAGCGGTGGTTTTTTCCTCGCTGTTCTCCCATGAATGTCATTTATTCCCAGTCTCTTTAATATTGTGGATTTCTGAACACTGACTTTAACTATGGCAAGAGGGGCCTGCAGTTCTTTAGATGTCATTTTGAGTTCTTATGTGACCTCCTGGATGAGTCATTAATGCACATTAGGAGGAATTTTGTTAAGCCGGACACCTCCGGGAAGGTTCATCACTGCTTCAAGTGTTCTCCATGTGTAAATAATGGTGCTTATCGTAGTTCGCTGGAGTCTTAGGGCCTTAGAAATGGCTTTGTAACCCTTTCCAGACTGTTTGATCCATTAATGTGTTTCTAATCTGTTCTTTTTTTTTTTAATTTAATCTAAATTTCAGTCTAAATAAATTTAGACTTAGAAATCATTGTCTTAATTTTGCAATTTCCCATTGCCAGACAGGTTCTATTTATGGGATGTTTAGCTTTAACATGGCTGGCAGTAATCACACCTGGGTGTGTCTATTGAAATTGAAACCCAATTATCAATTAATTTTATTTCAATTGGTTGATTTAATAATTCTAAGGGCAATTACTTTCTCACATTGGGCCAAGTAGGGTTGCATAGCTGTTTTCCTTGAGTAAATAAAACAATCATTTAAAAAATGCATTTTGTTTGTTTTCTCAGGTTATCTTTCTCCAGTAATTCAAATACTTTGATGATTTGAAACATTTAAGAGTGACAAATGTGCAAAAACAGAAGATATCGAGAAGGAGGCAAATACTTTTTCCCAGCACTGTTCATGCATTCTAGCATGGCTAACCTTTAAAATTTTGCCTAACACCAGTGCATGGACATGACAGTCTCTCACATTTTTATGAATAACCCTGGAAGTACTGTGGAGAGACAGAGAGGCAATGTCTTTTCAACAGTTACCACAGAATCAAATGCATGCATGGCCCAAAGGCAAATAAACCATGTAAAAGTAACTACAAACTAGAGCTGGGCTCGCGAGAGTCCATACCTCCGCCAGCATAGCTGGATTTGAACTTTGGCTTATATCTCAGCTGTTTTTTGGCCTAGATACGCCAACATTTAATCACTTATTCCTTTTGTGCTACTTTAATATCCTGCAAAGTTTGGTTGAAATCTATGCAACCGTTTTTGAGATATCCTGCTAAAAGACAGACAAACAAACAAACAAATAAATAAATAAAACCACACTAAGGTGTGACACTTTCGAAAACTTCCCATTGTGATCCAGAGCCGAATGTCAATTACACTAATCTGTACACTAGTTGATATTTATGTTTATATTTATAAATTTGTGATATGTAGTTTTTGGATTTTCTGATATATTTGAAGCGAACAGAAGGGTTGACATTGAGTTTAAACTTTCAAGGTCACTTGAAGGTCAAGGTCATTGTGCCATTAGATTCCCCATGCATAATTTCCTATTGGTGGTCAGTAGTAACTATGGGCCTATCTTGTATCGTTTAGCTGCTGGAGCACCCTGAAAATGGTGATGTTGGGTTTAACCTTTCAACATCACTTGAAGGTCAAGGTCACCAGGCCAAAAGAATCGTCATACCCAGCTTAGGGTGTATTCACACATGTGGCTCACTTGCTTTGTTCCGATTCAGGGGCAAAAATGATACAATTGTTGCATTTGTTCTTTGGCTCGTTTTTGTTCACACGGCAACAGTCTCTACCGGTCCAAAGTTGTAAACAAATGCCATGCGCTAACAAACTGTTCTCTCATTGGTCAGAAATCTTCCCCCGGAAAGGAAGGGGCGTTTCTACCGGAGTGTCAGTCACGTGGGTGCCCCGCCCCTTTAGATAGCGAGTCCTGAATGAATTGATTCCAATGTGTAATGTGGTAAAAAGCCACTAGATGGCAGTATTGACATTTTTTTTGTTAAGCAATCTAAAGCTAGGTTTGGGCATGTCCCGGGCATGCCTCAGAGGGGGGTGGAAAAGAGTATATAAGGAGAAAAATTGAGAGAGTGTAGGAGTAGTAGGAGACATTGCAAGGAGAAATAGTGGAAGGATACATTTGACCAGACCTGTCACTCTTTTCAAGACCTGTGAAGCTTTTTGTGGATTTTTGCCTGTGTTGGAGCATTTTCCTGTCCCAGGACATTGCAACATAGCAGCCCATCTCCAGTACAAAGGAACTGTAAATATCTTATTTTTTATTTGATTTCAATCTTGGTCAGTAGGGTAGATTGTAGAGTAGTTCCAAGTGTTTGTTTAATTAAATCTGTTGAAGTTGAAGAATTTTGTCTGTCATCCGGTGCTGTCCGTGACGCCATAACAAATTGGGGGCCATAACAAATGGAAAGAAGTGAACGTAAGCACAGATTATCACCGATTATTCTGCCCCATTGTCACAGAATTAAATATTGGACTTATTTTTCACAGGCAACATGCAGTATCTTCCAAACATTCTGGCGCTGCAATGGCATTTTTAAGGCCAACAGATCAGGAGAAAATGCACGTTGCTCGAGACCCGTGTCTCTCTCCGCAGCGCTCACGTAACATCTGGCAATACAGAAACGCAGTATGGACTGCGGAAAACCACAATAAAAATGTAAATTGAATTAATGCTTGTATTTATATGTTCAGTAATACTGTTATTGTCATCGATGTTTAATCGTTTTTAAAGGGGAAAATGAATATATTTGATCGCTGTGATCTTTAACTGGATTGATATCAGATATTAGACAAGCAGCAAAATAAGGCGCAAAAATTAAATGTGAAGTGTGTCTTGCGTTGGCCATCCATGTTAAAAATGCCGAAACTTTGTGCAGCAATAGGTTGCAATAATAGGAGGAAGCTATCCATCTTTTCTTTTCCGAAGTATGCAGACAGGTAAGGAATAGATTAGCAACTGTCGTATTACAGACCAGCTTTATAGGCTCAAACAAGCTAATGCAATGCCCTTCAAGCTATACCCTAGCTAATGCCAATTACAGTAAAATACGTAACGTAATTTGAGTATTATTATTTAGCCTTTATTATACCGGGGAGTCCCACTGAAAAAAAAATTAATAAATAAAAAAATACAGACCTGGCCAAACATTATCCTGTTCAAAACCCAACAACCGCTCCAAGAGTAAACGCTAGCAAGCCAAAATTCAATTTTTAAGCTCATGTCAAATAACATTTGCGAACGCAGTAGCTGGCCAGCTACCTCATATTCGTAATGCTGAGTATAGCCGCTAGCTGTGTTGTAAAATGCGTGATGTTGAAAAGTGAAAGGAAATATGCACGCAACATGCAGATATGAGATAGATAGAGATAGATATCCCAACGTTTAATTGCTGCCATTTAGCAACCACTTCTGACAACAAGATCAGCGACCGCGCCCACTTAAGAGACAGAAAGTGCGATCAATTTCTTACAATGGGAGTCAATGGGGGATGAGGAGTCTCGCTAAACTGTCTTTGCAACAGCTTTGAGTCAGTTGTGCCGGCTGCTGAGACGTTTGTGTTCTCACTGCAAACGAGCCGCTCCAGGGTTCGAATGGAAGCGATCCCAGACCACCTTTTTTGGCGATCTTGGCCCGCTTGTTTTGTGCGTTTGCTGTGTTCACACCAGCCCAAACGAACCAATCTCTGGGGGAAAACGCTCCCTGTGTCGGAACAATTACTCCAAAAGAGCCAAGTGTGAATACACCCTTACTATTAGTTAATGATAGTAACTGCATGCATGTCTTCAACCAATTTCAAGCTATGGAAGGCTGATATGCGATGTTGCTTCTGGATGCGAATAAGCATCCAGCGTATTTGTGTGTGATCCAGAAAGCACATCAAAAATCCGGAGCTTACGTTGAAAAACTATAAATGGAGATGGCTTACACCAAATTTAGTGTCAATATACCTAAAATTGAAATCAGTAATCACTTTCAAAGACGTTAAAAATTTTAGAGGTTTTTCACCCGCCAGATCCAGATCTTGATCCAGATCGAGCTTAAACTGACCATGAATGTTGATCTGGCTGAGGAGCAGTGATGTGCTGATGTTTAAATGATTCCTGATGTTTTCCACTGAGTTATTTAAGAAAATGCAAAAGTCATCCGACTAATCACTTTTTTAAGAGGGGTAACCAAAGTTTTGGACTGTTGCGCATGATCCAGACATCGCGTCACAAAAACCCGGAACTTATGTTGAACAGATATGAATGGACATGGCCTACACCACATTTGGTGTCAGTAGAATGAAAATTGAGATTCAGGATTGACTTTCAAAAATGGCCACAATTTTATAGGTTTTTCATCCGGAAAATCCAGATCATGATCCGGATCAAACTGCCCACGATTGTTGACCTCAGTGTGATGCTATAGTGAGTTGATGTCGAAGTGATTTCTGATGTTTTTGACTGAGTTAGTGAGGAAAATGTCGAAAAGTGCCCTATCTCCAAATATTAACGAAATCTTTAAAGTGATCCAGGATCAAGGATTTGATCCGGACCTTCACCAAAATCTAATCACCTCTTCCGAGGTGAGATATCTTTGTACCGTAAAAATTTGAGGACAATAGGACAAAAACTGTGGCCAATAGAGCGTAAACAGACAGACAGACAGACAGACAGACAGACGGACGGACGGACAAACACGACGACCAACATACTTTCGAAGTTTTCGAAGGTAACAAACGTACACAGAAATATAACCTCCTTGGAGCAGGTAAAAAAAAATAGCAGGTTGAACTGTACAATCAGAAACTTTGGAATTCTGGCCTGGAGAACTGTGATGGGAAGAGGATATCTCACAGTCAGAGTCCGTGTGAATGGCCTCTACGAAGAGTGCGTCAGAAGGATCCAGCCTATCGAATCTATCTCGGCCTTTAAACATGGGCCCTGCTGGGTCTAATCCTGTCGAGAGAGATGAACAGCCTGAATCATCCCACTGGTAACAATGCTAATCACAGTAAACACCAACCTCATTGCAATGGTTAATCTTTCTCAAAACTGTATGCCACGTGTGTCCACTCTTACCCAAAACATTGATAAATTTGAACGCCTGTAAATGAGACCCCGTCTATCATAATCAGTTAGAAGTTGCCGTCACTAAGTATTTAGTAAATCATTGTTCAGCCATTTCAAAAATGGTAGTTTTTTCACCTTTGTAGCAGTACAACATAGCCTGTGTGTTTGCATGCCAAATTAAGTGCAAAAAAGCATTGAAGTGTTGAGGAAGAGGGTCACAGCCAGATGTAGCAGCAAGTAATGTCATTATTATACATATTTGCTGCTTGGTTATTTGCATAGCCCAATCAATTTCAAGTTATGTCAGTTTCAAGGTTATGTCTGTGGATTTGTGTTTCAAGTGGACTATGGGTTGGCGGTGGGGGTTAAGGGGGGTTAAGGTCGGGAGGCTCCTCTGTGTCCCTCTGTGTTGCTCTCCGCGCCTCATTCAAAGAGTCCTTGTTGATTTCCTGTGAGAGCGTCATTCAGAAGAACCGGCAGGGATGGAGTTGTGAAAAATGTTCTTATTTCTGGTGGTGTGGCTCAATGGAATCAGACTGTCCTTGTCATACAGACAAAACAGAGAGAACTACACCTTTGCGACTGATAGGACCTGTTCCCCTCCCCCTCCCTTCAGCTCTGTGCCTCATCTGCACTGGACTGTTGATTTTATCAAAGGTTATGAAGGATGTAAATCCCTCTTGCTCCTAGGCACATCTGTTCACAACAGATGTCAGAAAAAAAACAAGTTCTACTCAATTAATTTTCTTCAGGTAAATTTAGCACTTCAAAGGACCAACTGTATGTCTACACTTTATTCAAATGCAAATACTATACTCAGTAATTTATTAATGCAAGACGTTTTAACCTCATCTTACCTACATTTCATATGAAAAATCAATACATTGTAGTTGTACTATCTAGACTTTAAAAATGAACACCACTAAGCAGTCAAATATTTATTTTAGTCTCCATAAAAAAACCAATTATCTCGGAAAAAAAGTACCAAATCTAAACCCTAAGGGATGCGACATGAGTGTGTACTGTAAGCACCACATGGTATGCTGCATGTTCTCACAAATTTGCTTGCCTGTTTACTTGCTCTGAATATTATACTTATATAAGTGTATGAACATCATTGGCTTACTTAACATATATACATATTTTATGTACAACCCCAGTTCCAAAAAAGTTGGGATGCTGTGTCAAATATAAATAAAAACAGAATGCAATGATTTGCAAATCACTTAAACCTTAAATATATTCCTGGCTATTTCTGTGGATATAATTACGCATGATGGAGGAAACTGGCCTAACTATTCAATTCATTTGTGTCGGTCTTAAGTTGGTTAGAATAGTTTTTTGTGCCTGTTTTTATGTTAGGCTTTTTTCCCCTCTGCACACTGCCTTGGCTCATCATGTTTGGAGTTAGAGGGTGGGGGGGTTGGCAGGAGGGAAAAAGGGTAATGCGGGGTTGCAAGACAATTTGTATCATTTTTAATGTGTCACTTTGTGATGGTGCTTCCCCTGACTTATTTAAACATTAAAAATGATCGTAGAATAATCATGCAGTACGCTTGTGCACAATGACACACCTGTAATTCTTCCCACCTTTCCTTCAAACAGAGTTCCCACGAAACCAGCCACATGAGCTCCCAGACTCACTCCTATGAAGTGAAAGGACTCCAAACTACTGCCGCGATTCTAAGGAGAGAGATTTTATCAATCGTATACAGTGTTTACAACAAAGTCGCTATATTCAAAAAATGCCCAAGTTTACAGCGCTGTGAAAAAGTATTTGTCCCATACCCTTCTATTTTTGCATATTTGTCACACCAAAATATTTCAGATGATCAATCTAAAATTAACAGTAAGATAACTGGAGTAAATGCAAAATACAATTTTTAAATGATTTTATTTATTGAAGGAAAAAAGCTACCCAACCTTACCTGGCCCTATGTGAAAAAGTAAATGCACCCTCAGTTACTACATCAAACACCTAATAAAATTTAATTGATAATTGGGTTCAATTTCAGTAGACACACCCCAGGCATGATTACCACCAGCCCTATTAAATGTAAACATCATTTAAATAGAACCTGTCTGGCAATGTGAAGTCGGCGTAAAGCAGCGCATGATCCCACAAATCAAAACAAATTCAAGACCTGATGAGATATAAAGTCATCAACCTTTATCAGTCTGAAAAGGGTTACAAAGCCATTTCTAAGGCTATGGGACTCCAGGGAACCATGGTGAGAACCATTAATTACAAATGGAGAAAACTTGGAACAGTGGTGAACCCTTCCAAGAGTGGCTGGCCAACTAAAATTCATCCAAGAGTGTTATGTCTGGTGAAAGGAACCAACTGCAAGTAGTCCAAAATACAAAAATCGTGATCTTTATTTGGTCCGAGTCCAAAGCTAGGTAAACACAGAGACAGTACAGAAGGGCAATCCAAAAAACAGAGTCCAAAGACAGGTAGAGGTTCAAAATCAAACAGCACAGGTGACAATACCAAATCGTTCGGCAGGAGGAGAATAGAGTGTCCGAAATACGAATTCAAAAACCAGGGCAGCAAAACACAGAAATCGTGGTCGGGCAGAAAATGGGTCCTAATCAGAGAGCAAACAAATCCAGGCAGGCACAGACAGAAATTGGAATCAGGCAAAGGATGTCACTGAATAGCAAACAGATCACTGGCGTACACGGGGCTCGGCACAGAGAAAAGTTGATCAACAGTCTGACAAAGCTAAGCAGAAGTGAGGGACTATATATAAGCGAGGTAACAAGCTAGGCGGGGCAACAGGTTTGAGGAATTATCTAAACATTAACTGAGAGGGGAAAACACAAGAGGTAATTAAACAATACAAAATGGGAAACAATGACAAAGACTAGTTTTCACACAACATCCTTAAAC
Organism: Gymnothorax javanicus; assembly: GCA_029692085.1. Classification (NCBI taxonomy): domain Eukaryota; kingdom Metazoa; phylum Chordata; class Actinopteri; order Anguilliformes; family Muraenidae; genus Gymnothorax; species Gymnothorax javanicus. The sequence goes on along the minus strand of CM056205.1, from coordinate 56,416,197 downwards.
AACAACGGCTCCATTCAAGGAGTGCCTAAGTGGGGAGAGATGGAAGAAACAGATTAGTAGAAGAGATAGTTGCGTGGCAGTTGATGGTAACAGGTAACAGGTTACTTTATTTGTACCTGTAGGTAGATTTGCTTGCTGCCAGTGAGATAAACATTCACAACCAACATCCAATCCACATACAGGAAACACACTGTTACAACCCATATTTAACATAAAATTATGTTTTACAGATAAAGTACTATTAAAAGTAATAAAAGTAAATAAATAAAGATAAAAAGTAAAAGTAAGGGTAAAAGTGCTCAAGGTTCCAACGAATCCAGACATGTAAAAAGAAGAAAACAATCAGTAAAAATCAGTTAAAATCATAAAAATGGCCACTTAATATACCCCACTAAAAGCGAACTAAAGACCGAAATAAATAAATAAATACGTAAATAAATAAATATATGTGCAATGGCTGCTAGGTCCTGTCATTAGAAATGCCTCCTAATAAGTACGCGCCCTGGCTACCTTGCCAATAAGCCTGGCTCTTTGGCGATGTTGTCAGCGCGCGTGACTCTTATCCGGGAGTCTGGGGTTCAATTCCCCGCCCGGGCCCTCCCTTGGCTTGCCACAGTTGCTAGGTTTCTGCAGAAACTCAGGCAAGGACCAGGATAGCAAAGAGAAGGCGGAGTTACAGATTGGTGTGGAAAGCAAGAGATACAATTAGTAATGTTAGTGTAGTAATAATTTTACCCAAATAGTGCAAGTTAGTTATTTACAGGATTAGTATATTAGGGTTAGTAGATAAACTGGACAAAACATACAGTGTTAGTGTGATTAGTACTTAATTAGTAATCAGTGTTGAAGGAAGTAAACAAGGCATGAAGGAACTCGTGAAACACCAGAAACTTCCGAAATAACCCGAAATGTGACAGCTTGCAGACAGGGGAGAGAACTGGCAAAGAACATAGAAACGCAAGACATCACAGGGGAAAAACGATGTGCATAAACTGGATGATGATACTGAGAGCAGAAACTGAATAAACTAAGTGTAAATAAACAAAAACCAGAACAGGCAGAAAATCACAGATCATAACTAAGAGCACATTGACAACTCATCCAAGAGGTCGCACAACATCCCTGACTAACATCTAAAGAACTGCAGGCCTCTTTTGCCTCAGTTAAGGTCATTGTCCATGACTCCGCAATAAGAAAGAGATTGGGCAAATACGGCATCCATGAGAACTACAAGGTGAAAACCACTGCTGACCAAAAAGAACACAAAGACTCATCTCACATTTGCCGAATAACATCTTGATGACCCCCAAGACTTTTGGAATAATATTCTGTGGGCTAATGAGTCAATAGTGGAACTTCCTGGAAGACATTGGTCCTGTTACACTTGGCGTAAAGCTAACACAGCATTCCATGATAGGAACATCATACCAGCAGTCAGAAACAGTGGTGATTGTGTGGTGGTCTGGGGCTGCAATGCCGCTTCAGAACCTAGGTCACTTGCCATAATGGATGGAACCATGAATTTCACTCTATACCAGAAAATCCTGAAGGATAATGGGTGATACAGGTTTTCTAAAACTGTTTACCTTCAATAAACAAGCGGTGCCAGACACAACAAACCCCGCCCCTCGCACACTTTTCCGAAATTCAATAGGCATCTATTCTGGGTCAGTGGCAATCCCTCAACCCAATTTGGGATGAATCTGGCCATTAGTTTTGGCGCTAAAGTGTTAACAAACAAACAAACAAACAAACAAGCCGAACCAAAAACAATACCCCTTGCCCTCCCCCTTCGGGCGGGGCGGGGTAATAAATGTAAAAGCTGTATTTTGTGTTCACTGCCTTTATCTTATATTACAATTAGTTGCATTTGCTGGAAAATTTAAATATGACAAGCAAAAATAGAAAAAATCAGGAAAAGGGAAAAGACTTTTTCACAACACTTCATATATTTCTTGCATATTACAGTATGTTTCCATAAAACATGCTCTTGTTTCTAACTCGTGATGAAATCAGCCCCCCTCTCGCACATAAAAAGTACACTGTAAAAAAATAATAAAAAAAACAAACAAAAAACAAAAAACTGCATTCTTGTTCAGTACAACTGCTTCTGTAAATATTTTCAGATGAGTAAGTGTGCATTGATGCAGTTTGCCCATCAGCAGCAGCAGGCAAGATACTTACAAGGAGCTCGTTGATTAGGGTAGAGATTTGCACGGCCACTTCCTTGTAGTTCTGCACCACTCGATTGTAGGCAAAGGATGCCCCGTAAACCCAGTCCACAACCAGCACATTAACCTCCGCAGCCTGAAGCAAAGCCTGAGCCAAAGCATTTACCCAGGAGGGCTTGCTGCCAATAGCCCTGCGGGGACAGATACGAATGCACAGTATATGAGATACTTCTTGGCTTTGTGCAGCAGCGCATTGCATTAGAAAACAAAGTACCTGAAGTTGAAGTTAAGTTTCTGCTTTAGTTTGTGTGTATTTTGGCTACATTCATTTCATGAATATTAAATGGGAATTAATGTCCTTTTATATATCATCACCTTCCAAATACAGTGCTCATAACCTGCACTAGAGTAGGCCGTTCAGATTCACACTTTGATTTGGCAGTTACTCAGTGAATCAGATAGTACTATAAGCATACCTGTGTAGCTTATAGTTATCAAATCAACCTAATTTATTTTCACAACTTGACAGTTCTTTTGCTCTCATTTGGGACCTCGACTTCATCGATCCATCTCACTTTTTTTTTTTTGAAGAAATTGGGAGGAATGTTTCATTAAATATGGACATGTCAACAGACTTCAGACAAAACATTTGGTGCAGTGTCCATATCTGACCAACCCTGTTCCAGAGATCTAAAAAACTGAAGGCTCTCACTCTAGCCTTATCAATGTACACCTCACTCAAAAGCCTGAGAGCTACTTGAGCTGCTGAGAAAAATAATAATGTTCAGGATGGGGTTATTTCCAAACTTAAACAGTGAATAATGCACTTACAGCTATGTTAAATTGCTATCATTACAGCTGTATTCCTCAGTATGACTTCACTTATCTTTGCTCGGTCGGTAATGTGTATATGAGTTTACCTTTACTGACCCTGCAATGTAAGATGGAACCCTACTTCGAAACCCCCACTGAGGGACCCACAGATCAGTATGTGCATGGCAGCGCATAATATAATCTCAAGATCTCCTGAAATTCACTTTGTAAATTCAGCATACAACACGGTGTTACCTGCAATCACCAGCAGTTGGTCATGTGACTTCACTATCACCTGAAATAAGTGTAACTAGTTCAGGCAGGAAACTCAAGTCATTCTACATCACCTGATGCGGTTGTCTGCATCAGCGAGAGTACACCAATCGCAGAGCAGCAACAACAAAGAACCTATCATGTTGGTCTATTTAAGCACAATGAAGCTCGCTCACCTTTGCTGCAAAATTTGCTTGCCACCTCCACCCCTGCCTCCACCTGTTTGGTTCTGCTCCGTCTGACAGGGGGGGGATTCTTAAGTTCTGCTCCCAACCTAATTTTGTTGTTGTTTAGTTTGTTCTTGCAATGCCATAGTAGGCAGCACCTCCTGAGCAGAACCTGCCGCCAAACTAATATGTCATTTCAACTAAGTGTCAATAAATTTGTTCAATCCTAATATAAGAGTTTAACGAATCTTGGAGGAAAAGGGCAGGATTGGAAGCTCGCAGTCACCTGTATCCATGGATAATGACTTTGGTGGGGAGAGAGGAGTTGAAGTTGGAGGGCTGCTGAGGGTCAGAGAGAGACTCCTTGGTGAAGGGAAAGGCGCAATCCACGTTTCTGCGCGTGAGGAGGAGGTACTGCACCTGGAGTCTGCCGCCCTGCCGATACTCCCGCCAGGTTGTCGTGTTGAAGTCTGCACACTCAGAGGGGGGCGCTGTGCCATTTACTGTTAACAAATGAAAAACGAGTATCGTGGGGAAACCTTGGAAGGGCCAAACGGGCTATATCATATTATAAATTAGATTTTGTTAAACTCAGAATGCTTTCATGCTGGGCACTCGGTCACAGATCTGAGTACACTTGACCCCAAAGTCCAGATTATTTGGTAAGTGTGAACACAAGCTCGGGCACAGTACTCAAGTCTGCTTGGAGGAGGTGGTCTCAGGCACAGTTTGTTCGTACTTGTACTAAATGTGAAAGCAACCGTACTTGTGCACGGAAGAGGACTGTTGCGTGATGTCTTAACTATTCGACTCTTGTGTTCTAACAAATATAGAGGGAAAGGATCTCTCTAGTCAAACAAAGAAATTAAATGCTTGCTCACAATTTAGGCAGGTGACAACATACAATCACAACTGGATACTACACAGAAATGTGGAGATTTATGAAATAATTTGTGAGTATTTACATTCGCGTGGTTATCGCAGAACAATAGAACAAAACTAAAGAAATGTGGCTGCAATATCTTAGTAGTGCGGAATGCAGTGCAAGAGTCTGGTAGCTCAAGTGGTGAAAAAGATAAATTTCCTTGGCTTCTTCTTCTTTGTGTATATTTCTTTATTTAAAAACCACCTAGGTGCATACTGCCACCTTTTGTATCGGAATTTTGACAAAAGCAACCATACTCGGGTACAGAATGACATTGCTAGTGTGAAAGCTGACCGGCGGGCAGAGAGAAGAGGGGGGACTATCTTTCTGTGGCACGGTACGGAACAATCGTAACTTGTGTGAAAGCGACCTCAATGCCTGTGAAACAATTATCTTTCATTATGGAATTCTTTCAGCATGAGAACTTAAGTCACTCAGCTTCTGCATGAGTAGTTTCTCTGTCTGCTGGAAATCTTTTTCTGTTAAATAGTCTGAAAGGGGAGCGTTCAACAGAAGTTCATTATTTGAAATAAATTTTCAAGTTTTTCCACAAATGGAGTTTTCCAACTAACACTGTCTGATATTTAGCATGTGCTACAATTGCCCACAAATAACAGAAATGATTATGAACTATTTTGGTCAGTTGAATCAATATCTCAGGTCTTTTTTGGAAGAAAGAAGAAAAGGATCAGCCAGACTATTATTAACAAAAAGTCGAAAACCCATGTTCTGTCATGGTACAGGGTTGTGTCAGTGCCTTTGGCAAGGGTAACTTGCTCATCTGTAAAGGCACTATTAATGCTGAAGAAGTTTGCAGATATTTTAAAGCAACACAATGCTTTCAAGGTGATATATTTTCCAGTGTGATATTGCATATTTCAACAAGACAATGCAAAACCGCATTCTGCATGCATTGCAAATTCATGGCTGCGTAAGAAGAGGATGCGGGTGCTGGACTGCCTGCCTGCAGTCCTCACTGTTCCCTGGTAGAAAACGTGTGGAGCATTTCGAAATGGAAAATGCGACAACTAAGATGCCCAACTGTTTTACACCTTAAAACTTGTTTGCAGGAAGAATGGGACATAATTATACCCTGAAACATTAAATCAATTGGTGTCTTCAGTCTCTGAACATGAATTAACTGTTGTGAAAAGGAATGGTAACAGTAGACAGGTAAATATTTTACTGTCCCAACTTTTGTGAGGTATGTCTCATAAATCAAAATTGAAATAAGTTTATTTAGAAAAATCAATTGAAGCAATTTGGTGAAACATCAAATAATGTGCTGCTGTATTGTGTATTTCTGATTTGGGGTTGTAAATAATGAAGTTAACCCCAATCAAAAAAGTGTTTTACTTCATTAAAATTGTATTTTTTATCTACCTGTAGAATTTTATTACAATTGCACCGGTTATTTTGTAGTAGAAACTACTCAGTAGTCAAAGTTTACAAAGCGCTTAGAAAAGATGTACAGCGCTGTATAAACATTCGCATTTTTTTCTAAAGACCCAAATTTTAAGATCATATTTAGTTATACCCCAGTTCTGGATAAAACTCTAGAATTTATAGGGCAATAAACTTTACCTGCTGTAGATGATGAAACACAGACCACCAAAATGGAAAGAAAAAAGAAACTGAAAGCTAAATTCGGTGTACAGGCCATGCTTTATCAGGAGATACTCCGCACTCAAGATGTATCTTCACGTCGATTGTAGAGGAATGAAGGTTGACGGGTACAGGGACCTCAGATTATCAGCCTTGGGATGTGAGTATTATCCTGAGGTCTGTCCCCTCCGTATACATCCAAACTTCAGCTCCCAGTGTCTCTAAAGCAGAAATCCACTTAGCGAATTAGGGACCCAGAAAAAAATGGCAGGCTTGCCAGGGAAAACCTCACAACATCTGATAGCCCTCGAGTCTCTGACGGCTCTCTCCCTTCCCCCTCTGCTATAGACCTTTTCTTTCGGCGCAGCCGAGAGAGATCCAACAATTCGCACCTCTACTGTCCCCACCGTGCAGGAGTGGCTTACATTCAGTGGAATCGAAACGCCATTCCCTGGCATAGACTTCAGGCAACGGATCTCAGACACTGAAGACAAACACAGCTAAGGGCACAGAGCTGCTGGCACACTCCTGAATGGCTGGGTTGTTTGTGTGCTGGACGTTGGCCTTTGATGCCCCCCTCCCTCCCCAAAGCTCATTAATATGCAGCTCTGTGCATGGGTACATTGGGCTTTCCCATCCTGGGGGACTCTACACCACAGTGCCTTAGCTCTGTGCCAATAGGGCTGTATTTCAGCACATATAGCCAGCTCTTTCACTTCGCAGGGATGTAGATATAAATCACATTGTCCACCATTCACTGGTCATGTTTATGTCCCCCACCCACATTGATGTGAGATATGTTCGTGAACTGGGTAAAATGGAGCCCAATCTTCTGGTTTTTCAATTAAAGTGAGTAAACTACAGGGCTATTCCAGCATTACTCACGTTAGATTTAAAGCACGGGACTCTTGAATAAAGGTGTCGCCCTATTTTGTAAATGGACTAAACAGTCTTATTTTTTCCACCATGACAACCATAGGCCACTCTCAAGGTCCACATATGACAACATTAGAAAAATTCTGCTTAATGGTTCTTCCAGGCTGACTTTTGTCAGCATTACTCATATTACGCAAAAATCTCATGGCGTTTTTTACGCTAAATTGGCTTTCAATATCTCGCTAAACCAGAAAAGACACAGCAAAATGATTGATAATATTTTGAACTTTTATTACTAAACTTTTTAAGAGAACAAAGCAATTGGCATAGGTTAATGGACTATTGTCTCTACACACAGTTAAAGAAAAAAAAGTCACGTTACGTTACTCACGTTACGGAAAGAGACTGCACCATTTCTGTCATCAAGCCCAAAGAAAATCGTACTTGCTTCTGAAATTTAGATGATGCTCCTAACACTCTGGCATCCATACAGTCAAACAATAACAATAAATCCTGTGGAAAGCTAGAGGCTAGAGTGAGGGTGTGAGGAAGAAAAGAGGCAGTTTTGGGTTGAAAAATGCTATTTTTCAGTTGGCTGAAATTGGATGTGCAGTACAAATCCTAAGTTTGGTCAAACTGCTTGAAATCCTTATTTTCCTTACAGTTAGGTAGCCAAAGTACATGACCAAATAGTATTTGAAGTGATATTTCTAGTTCGACATTTCAGTTGCCATGAGACTGTTTTGCTGGAATTGCCCTATAGTATTCATTGCAATGCACATTTGTGTTTGTGTTGGTCAGTTCTTCCACATAAAACTGCAATATTTGTAAAATACATTTTCTTTGCCATTTCTTTTCAAATGTGCATGTTTTTTTTTTACCTTTCATAGCTGCAACCTTCATACAGTTTAAATGAGACCTCAAAAATTCTTAAATGTGATAAATAAAAAATTCTGATAAATTTCCCATAGACTTTATACACCGAGACAAAATTCTAACTTCTAAATTACAACCCCAATTCTGAAATAGTTGGGATGAAGTGTAAATTGTGAATAAAATCAAAATGCAATGACTTTCAGATCACATGAGCCAATATGTTATTTACAATAGAACATAGATAACATTTAAAATATTGAAACTGAGACATTTTACATTTTTATCCACAAAATGAGCTTATTTCAGATTTTCTGGCAGCAACAGGTCTCAAAAAAGTTGGGACACAGGCAAAAAAGGGCTGAAAAAGCAATTAATATATAAGAGAATCAGCTGAAAGAACACTTAGCAAGTAATAAAGTTAACTGGCATCAGGTGTGTAACATGATTGGCTATAAAAGGGATGTCTTAGAGAGGCTGAGTCTTTCAGAAGCAAAGCTGGCCAGAGGTTCTCCAACCCGTGAAGGCTTGCGTAAAAAAATTGTGGAATAGTTTAAAAACAATGTTCCTCAACGTAAATTTGCAAAGGCTTTGAAGGTCTCATCATCGACAGTGCATAACATCATCAAAAGATACAGAGAAACTGGAAAAATCTCTGTGCGTAAGGGAAAAGGCCATAGACCTTTACTGGATGCCCGTGATCTTTGGGCCCACAGACACCACTGCATCACTCACCGGCATGATTCTGTCATTGACATTACTAAATGGGCCCAGGAATACTTCAAAAAACTACTGTCTGTAAACACAGTCCGCCGTGCCATCCACAGATGCCACCTAAAACTCTATCATGCAAAAAGGAAGCCATTGTTGAGCATGATCCAGAAGCGCCGCCATATTCTGTGGGCAAAAGCTCATTTAAAATGGACTGTAGCAAAGTGGCAAAGTGTCCTGTGGTCAGACGAGTCCAAATTTTACATTCTTGTTGGAAATCATGGGCATCGTGTCCTCCGGGCTAAAGAGGAGAAAGACCACCCCTCCTGTTATCAGCGTTCAGTTCAAAAGCCAGCATCTCTGATGGTATGGGGGTGCATTAGTGCATATGATGTGGGACACTTGCTTGTTTTAAAAAGCACCATGAATGCTGAAAGGTATATAAAGGTTTTAGAGAAACATATGCTCCCCTCCAGACAACATCTATTCCAGGGAAGGCCTTGTGTATTTCAGCAGCACAATGCAAAACCACGTACTGCAGCTATTACAACAGCATGGCTTCGTAGTAGAAGAGTCCGTGTGCTGAACCGGCCTGCTTGCAGTCCTGATCTTTCACTGATTGAGAACATTTGGCGCATAATTAAACGAAAAGTCCGTCAAAGGAGACCTAAAACTCTCCAGCAGCTGGAAACCTGTATTAAAAAAGAGTGGGATCAAATTCCAATGGCTAAACTCAAGAAACTTGTCTCCTTAATGCCAAGACACCTCCACTCTGTGTTAAAAAGAAGAGGGGATGCTACAGCATGGTAAACAGGCCCCTGTCCCAACTTTTTTGAGACCTGTAGCAGCCATCAAATTTGAAATGAGCTCATTTTGTGAATAAAATTGTAAAATTTCTCAGTTTCAACATTTGCTATGTTATCTTTGTTCTACTGTGAATAAAATACTAGCTGGAGTGATTTGAAAGTCATTGCGTTTTGATTTTATACACAATTTACACTTTGTCCCAACTATTTCGGAATTGGGGTTGTATATATATATATATATATATATATATATATAGTCATGCATGGGTTTGTTCTGTTGAAACTTGCGTTCTTTCATTGTATAATAGCGACTGCTGTTCATAAATTATTTAACATCCATGTAATCCTAGGTTTATGTAGCAAAAGGCAAACTCTTCACATGCTCCGTTCACTTGAGTTCTCATTTGTTATTTTGAACGGCTGTTTTTTTTTTTTTTTTTTTTACCAACACTGGGGACCAATGATGATAAAAGGGCCTTTATATGGACATAAAATAAATCATCAGATATCAAAAACATCAGCATGAACTGACAAAAAGGCAGAAAATTGACTCGTGTGAATTGTGCTGCTCTGATGAGAAATGTTCCTCCAATCTGTCGGAAACATATATGGGGATGATACCACCTCTGCCGTTCTCTGCCTCAGGTGCTGTCCAGGTGACCAATGCCTGAGCATAACCTCTGGGTGTGGGTTGTTTCCTCATGATGAGCTGTCTGCCTTCAGGATGTCCTCAGTAAATAAGCATATGGCATGGAGGACGGCACAGGAAGCAGCCACCTTTGCTGAAAACCTTTGATGCTCCTTCACCTGCTTTTCATCTGAGGAAAGGTTCACTTGATTATGGTTCGAGCTTTAAAATTTGGCAGCTGGCAGCTTAAGTGCATCTCAGCCAGCCTGGACAGGTTCTCTGAAGGGCGTGGTGATCCAGATCAGATCCTTCAGACACAGGTACCCTCTGTCACCCAATAGTATACTGCCACAGGGAGATAAAAGGTGCTGAACATAGCTGGGACCTTTCTACAGAACTCCAGAATCACGGAGAGACCCAGGGAAACCCACAAATGCCTACAAGAAATTAACCGGAGGCGCCACAGTCTTATTAAATTTTCATAGATAGATAAATCTTTCTGTTATTGTGGCACCATCTTGTGGCCCTTCCAGATGGCTTTATTCATATATGACACTCATTTATGGCTCCCACACCCATCCAGAGTGCACTGTCCTGCCAGCTGGCAGAGCCCCATGCCAGTGGCTTTCAGATCCCCTACAAAAGGGAGGTGGATAACTCTGGGAAAGAAGGCCATCATCTTGTACTTTGGCATGACCCAACATATGTACTGTGCTGGGGGGGCTATTTCAGATTTCAGCACGACTCTATTTGGTGTAGCTAGTACACATTATTAAATAGTGAAGGATATGAAGAAACAAGTTGTGATTTTGAGCAAATAAAGCCAAGATTTAAACATTTATGTACGTTGTAGAATAAGTTTCATTACCATGGGTAACTGCCCACATGGTGAACTTTCCAATCCAATATATTGCCAAAAAAGTGACCGGGACCGTTTTCAAGGTCTCCTAACTCCACTGCAATGCCTTGAGTGCAGTCAATGTTCCTTGTACAAACAGGCCTGTCCTCAAATACAAGGAATCCAGCACAATTTAGCCTCTGTAAGGGATCCACGCCTCACAGGGGGCCCTTGAAAACAGAATTTTTTATTTCCACCCATAAAAAGTTTCATATTTGAGAGGCCAATATCTTGAAAATGAAAAGAGACAGATAAATTTTGACAAGGGATTCTGAAAGCCTGGATGCAAATTACCCTGGTTAACAAGTTTCAGCCCATGTGTATGATTTGTACCAAAGATATTGGCCTCCAAAATCCCTATAAATTAACGTTTGTGGTCAGGACGGCAAAATATGGGGGGCCATATCTTGAAAACCCCTTGGAATAGGTGCCTAAAATCTTGCATGTTTTCATTATCAATATAGAGGTATTCCCAAAATAAATTTGAGCCAAATCTGAGTCGGTAACCATGGAGGATTCTTGTACTTTGGTTGAGTTCACATGGAATGACCCTAACAAAATTGAGCATTTAACCACTGAATTGAAGTTGAAAAAATGGCTATGGTGATAACAAATAAAAAAAGGTTCAAAAGTGAAAGCTTTTCTCAGATTATTTGAAAACTTTGAATGTTCACAATTGGAACATTTATGGGGCGTGGATTGGAAATCTAACTATAGAGGCACAATGCAAGGGCTCAGGCAGTTGCGCTGAGATAAAGTACTTCTCCGTTCAAATGGAATGGTCGGGCATTACAACATGCTTTCAAATGAGAATTGATGCAATTTTTAAAAACTAAAATATTAAATTATAAAAAGAAATAGAAAAATTGTACTGAAAAAAGGGCACTTATCTCGTCAGAGGCTGAAAGGATTGGAGCTTGAGCACCACCTGGGGTTTATCTGTGCATGTGCTTGATCACATAATTATGACCTTTATCACTGCAGAACCTGCATGAAAGGGAATCTACTGGTCAGAGTATGTAGTAAAAGACTGAGATATACAACCATCAGGAGATGAATCTCACAAAGCTGATAAAGACACATGTAAATACGAAGGAAGCAGAGTTTTTTGTCAAAAAATGAACTCACCCAAAATGTTAACATGTTTATGATGCAACGTTTATCTATACATGATAAAGTGATGATTATATAATTTTCAGATGGCGAAGCTCCAGATGCTCTTAGTTTTGGGATCAGCGGCGCAGTCAGTGATTCATGATTCGCTCCCTCGCCTGAGGCACACAGGAGGCCAGCTGTTCAACGGTGCGCTTGCGTGACTCCTCCCAACTATATTTGGGTGTGTAGCCCATGTCTCTCTTGGCTTTTTGATAAGAAAATGTGAAGGGTGTGTTGACCATAATCAAAAGCTGCCGGTTTAAGGGAGGGGTATATCGTAGGAAGGGGCGGAGGAACTTCTGGACCAGCTCCAACAGAAAGCTGACAAAATACAGGACAGGATAGGGCAGCACTGGCTTGTCCTGGATGCCGAAACCAAGAGATGACATCACTGCGTGGTTGAAATCTGAGTAGCTGACAGGTGGCGTGTCATCCGAAATGAAGTAGTAGTTCCCCCCAACGACCTCCCTCTTCTCCGGGTCCTTGAGGGCCTTTGCAGCCTGCAGATGGGCGTGGGCTACATTCCCCACGTACACGGGGTTGACAATGGCAGTTTGGCGGGATATGCGCAGCAGGATGTTGCCATTGCGAATCCCATTCCCCATGTGGAACAGCAGGAATTGGCAGCCTTCACCGTAAATGTACATGGGCCGCAGAGCGCAAGTGGCCAGCCTGCCCCCATTTTTCAGCAGTTCCCCATTGGCCTGTAAGCTCAGCTGTTCTGCCTCCTGCTTTGTTTTGCTGTAAGAAAACTTGAGACGGGCGCAGTATGGAGTCTCCTCATTGCCGTTGATGACGGGGTCACCACTGGGGTTGGGGCCAGCCACCTCGATGCTGCTGGTGTAGATGAACGATGCGACGCTTTCGTGGATACAGGCTTCTAGCAGGAGCTGGGTCCCTACAGAAGAGCGAGAGTCAGCAGAATATTTGCTCCGTACGAAACCCTAGTGTGGCACTGTAGTGCAATGTGTTTAGAAGAGGACTTACAAGTGGACTTGCAGGTTTGGTTGTCAAGTAAGACACAGCCACTGAACCCTAAGCAAGGACAAGTAGTACTTAATACTGTATGGAACTGCAGGTAATCCAATTTGCTTTGGGTAAAGATGAATGTTAAATACCAAAAAAGGCCACCCATCCATTATGTCACCCATTCAGGTGTTTGGGGTCGCGGGGGCGCTTGAGCCAATCTTCCCACACAGTGGTCGAGAGGCAGGGACACATCCCGGACAGTTTGCCACTGCAAGGCTAGCACACCTCTCAACCACCCATACAATTTAGAGTCTCCAATCAGCCTGACATGGTTGAGTTTGGCTGTGGGAGAATACTGGAGTACCTGGAGAGAACTCACGGGAGCGCAGGGAGAACGTGCCAGTTATGATCCAAGAACACTCTTCCTGTCAGACAACAATTCTACTCACTGTCTGGCCCATTTCAAATTAAAAGAAGTAGTGGAATTCATGAACCATCCATTGTTTTAACTACAAACGGGGGTCCACCTTATCTACTCTCTCATGATCTATACATCAGACAACGTGTGAAACCACTGACATATATCTTGTACTGAATGCTTGGAAGCAGGATCAGGACCTCTTTAAATAGAAAAAATAGTCGTTTCACCTTTCACGTTAACCCCATAAAGTTCACTGTAGTCCACAGCGCCAAAGACGTCAATGACAGAGGCAGCATGGATAACCAGGGACACTCCTCGACAGGCTCTCCTCAGTAGCTCACTGTCTCTAATGTCCCCCTCGATCATGCTCACTCTAGTCTGGGTTGTAGACGCTGCAGGTAAGTCAGTAAATCAATCGATAATTTGGGAAAACAATTTGTGGTGAACATTTGTGCAGAGATAAATGAAAAATAAAAGTGAGAAATGGAAAACTTCATTTACCTTGCGAGTACAATAATGATCCATTTATGCTTGAATGAGTACCAATAGAGGCAAAAAAATTCATCTGGCTCAGGTGGAACCGAATGGACCAAATTTGTGAACTCATAATGAAAAAAATAACTCGCCTAGTATTTTGTTACCTTGAAGGGACTGGATAAACTCCGGCCGGGAATTCTTGTCAAAAAGCCGTAGCTCAGCGAGTCCCCGCTCTTCCTCCAGGAGCAGCCGGCTGATCCTCTCTCCCAGGAAACCACAAGCTCCCGTAATGAGGTAAACATCACCGGCAGGAGACATGGCCAGGGAGAATCTGCTGAGCAGTCTGGGGGAATGTTCTAGAAGTAAGGTGACAATGTCACAGTCTAGGCTAGTGGATGGAGGTAGATAGCTGCAGTGGTTTATATTCTCTGGGACCAAACAAAGACAGAGACCACTGACCTCTGATAACAATATTCAATGCCAGGGCCAACCTTTTCGAGGACAGCTTACTTATTTGTCTTTCTAATCTGCAGAAGTTGTGAGGGTGAGGACAGTACATGGGCCAGTTTTTTTTTTGTCACAGATATTTCAAATGTCGTTTCCACGGCAATCTTTACTTTGGCATGGAGTGATGGTTGTTACCAAGCATTTTATTACCTTATCCCAAGGTCTGGCGAAGCCTAATTTGACTGTATATCACATTCTACTCCAGTTATATTTCAAATCAGAAATATACGTAAAGAGCCATGTTCACTGACTTAATGCCTAGATGTATTCAACAAACATTTCTATTCAAAGATTTGTAATGGAAGTGCCCCTCTCACTGTGTCTATGGGAATCATCAGCTGGTAAAAAGATGGAAGAAAACTGTCTTTACAACATCGCCAGGGTTGAGTGGGGTAAGATTTTCCTTGTATATTGACTTTCTAAAATTAATATATTTTTTCCTTTTGCTAAATAGCTGTTGCGTCAGTTGGGTGATGTTCAGTGGAAAGGAGCTGCCTCTCAGCAAAGCTGTATAAATTTTCATGCATAGACTGTGACATTTTCAATGGGTCCTCCTTATGTTTTCCTTCAAACCAGCCATGAATGTTTTACTAGAGTTAACTTTATTCTGGCCTCTGCAAGCTAAAATCATTCATCTTTTTTTTTTTTAATAACATCTGAGCAACAACAGTAGACCTTGATGTAACATGAGCAACCCCAATTCTGAAATAGTTGGGACAAAGTGTAAATTGTGAATAAAATCAAAACGCAATGACTTTCAAATCACACCAGCCCGTATTTTATTCACAATAGAACAGAGATAACATAGTAAATGTTGAAACTGAGAAATTTTAATTTTATCCGCAAAATGAGCTCATTTCAAATTTGATGGCTGCCACAGGTCTCAAAAAAGTTGGGACAGGGGCTTGTTTACCATGGTGTAGCATCCCCTCTTCTTTTTAACACAGAGTGGAGGTGTCTGAGCATTGAGGAGACAAGTTTCTTGAGTTTAGCCATTGGAATTTGATCCCACTCCTATTTAATACAGGCCTCCAGCTGCTGGAGAGTTTTGGGTCTCCTTTGACAGACCTTTTATTTAATTATGCGCCAAATGTTCTTTATCGGTGAAAGATCAGGACTGCAGGCAGGCCAATTCAGCACACAGACTCTTCTACTACGAAGCCATCCTGATGTAATAGCTGCAGTATATGGTTTTGCATTGTCCTGCTGAAATACACAAGGCCTTCCCTGGAATAGATGTTGTCTGGAGGGGAGCATATGTTTCTCTAAAACCTTTATATACCTTTCAGCATTCATGGTGCTTTTTAAAACATGCAAGTGTCCCACACCATATGCACTAATGCATCCCCATACCATCAGAGATGCTGGCTTTTGAGCTGAATACTGATAACAGGAGGGGTCTCTCTTTAGCCCGGAGGACATGACGCCCATGATTTCCAACAAGAATGTCAAATTTGGACTCATCTGACTACAGGACACTTTGCCACTTTGCTACAGTCCATTTTAAATGAGCCTTGGCCCGCAGAACACGGCGGCGCTTCTGGATCATGCTCAACAATGGCTTCCTTTTTGCATGAGTTTTAGGTGGCATCTGTGGATGGCATGGCAAACTGCGTTTACAGACAGTGGTTTCTTGAAGTATTCCTGGGCCTATTTAGTAATGTCAATGACAGAATCATGCCAGTGAGTGATGCTGTGACGTCTCAGGGCCCGAAGATCATGGGCACCCAGTAAAGGTCTTCGGCCTTGGCCCTTACGCACAGAGATTTTTCCAGTTTCTCTGAATCTTTTGATGATGTTATGCACGGTCGATGATGAGACCTTCAAAGCCTTTGCAATTTGACGTTGAGGAACATTGTTTTTAAAGTATTCCACAATTTTTTTTTATGCAAACCTTCACAGGTTGGAGAGCCTCTGGCCATCTTTACTTCTGAGAGACTCAGCCTCTTTTATAGCCAATCATGTTACACACCTGATGCCAGTTAACTTAATTACTTGCTAAATGTTCTTTCAGCTGATTCTCTTATATATTAATTGCTTTTTCAGCCCTTTTTTGCCTGTGTCCCAACTTTTTTGAGACCTGTTGCAGCCAGAAAATTTGAAATAAGCTCATGTTGTGGACAAAAATGTAAAATGTCTCAGTTTCAACATTTGAAATGTTATCTATGTTCTATTGTAAATAACATATTAGCTCGTGATCTGAAAATCATTGCATTTTGATTTTATTCACAATTTACACTTCGTCCCAACTATTTCGGAATTGGGATTGTAAAATTCTTGCCTCCCTACAGTCTTATCTTTTTATGACAGTGTCATTGATCAAGGTTGCTTTTGAAAAAGAATAGGGACTTGTGATGTTTTTAAATTATTTCACATATCTCTATGAGACGAGCGCCAGCTGAAGCTCGTCAGTCTTCCTGCCAGCGTTGTTTCCCGCAACTCTCACTATTATTGAATCATTTGTTCCGTTTTCTCATTGGCTTAGTTTTTGTATGTCTTCACTATTTAGTTCGTGGTTTGTTTCAGTTTCCTTTGTCGGTCAGGCCACTCGCTTGTTTTGCCAATGTCTGATTCGGCTTTTTCGCACCTTTTGGGAAGCAATATTCTCCCCTTTGCGAGCTGGCCTGCTCTTGCGCTTCTAATATTGTACTCTTTATATTTCTCTCCTTCGGGAGCTCGCATATTCGCATAATTCTACCTTTGTAATTACTGTATTGGAATTTGCTAGCATTCTCCCCTTTGGGAGCTTGCATTCCTTTTTATATTTTTGTTATTCTCCTGCCATTGTCTCCATTTTGTGCTTGTGTCATTGTTCACTTATTGGCATGTCCAATAAACCAGTTGTTCTGCCTGCTACTCTGCGCTTGGGGTCTAATCCTGTTCCGACACATAACAGTATGTGACAGTGACCGACCAGTCCTGACCCCAGCAGAGATTCCTGCGTCATCTGATCCCGTGGTGCCGCAACAGGCGTCAGCTGTACAGGTCGGGGAGGAGATGCAGGCCGTGATTTTGCAGCTTGGATTTAGCTTTCGTGAGCTGTCCGAGTCTGTTCGTCACCCCGGTCAAGCATCTTCCTCCCAGACTGCTGCGTCCATACCATTAGCGGTTGTTTCCAGACGGGAACCTCACCTCCTTCCCCCGGCGCCCTACGACGGAGAGCAATCTTCGTGTAGGGCGTTTCTGGCAAAATGCTCTTTGTTCTTCGGTTGCAGCCCTCATTTGTTCCTTCAGTCGCATTTCCCAGTGACCGCTCCAGAGTAGCGTTCATCTTGACACTACTCACGGGGCGGGCCGGGACTGGGGAACGGCGGTCTGTCTTGGGAATCATTCCTGTGTCCATACTATGGATGTAATGATCTACTGCAAAACGATATTCCATGACATAAAAAGCCCACGGATATCGACCGTAAGTATTTTTTTGTAATACCGCATCACGGTATTTCAGGGAGCCTGCATGTCCTCACAGCCGAATAGTGTTTGAAGTTTGGATCAATATAGGTGTAATGCTTCTTAAAAAGCAGTAGAGGGCAGTGTCGTTGTTTTGAGTGTAGTGCTTCATAAACTGCACGAGAAGGCAGTGTCAAAGACAAACGACGGAGAAGCCATGAAAGCTAAGGGACGATTCAAGTGGAGTAAACTCAAGCATTGTTCAGTGATAAACTGCCAAGGTACAAAAAGGCAGAAAAAATAGCTTCCATAATACATGCGGTTGCAATCCCCCGTAACAGCCAAGTAATTTATTCACTGCACCAATGAATACAGATCATTTCAAAGCACAGTCATTCTGGTCTGACAAATCTATACTAACTAAATGACCAAGATGTTTGACACTACCAGACCAATTTATGACAGCCATTCAAATACAACCTGTCATAATCATTAATAGGTGATCCGAATTTCAAACCAGTCTTCTTAGCATGAAATGTCACATTATTCATTTGCGAAAGACTGGCATAAATTATCCTTAGACTGTAAGGCACGTAGGCTGGGACTGAGCAAAGCGATGTTATCAGCACATCCCAATGCTCGAATATAATGAGTACCTAAATGGCAACCAAGCTTAGACTCTTTTAACAAAACAATCAGTTTATCAATATAAACTGTATACAAAACAGGTAATAAAACTCCCCCTTTTTTAACGCCATTAGCTATGTTAAAATATTCAGACTTACAGAAGTCCCATGAAACACACACTTGCTGACGGGTGTAGCTATCAAGACGAATTATATGAAAAGGTAATCTCCGCTGGATAAGCAATGTAAATCGTTTTGGCAAACAGGGCTGTACATAATGTCGTTGATAAGCCTTGTTTAAACCTGAACTGTAAGTCAGAAGTTTTAGTGGCGTAAATAGGTTCATCGATATTACATTAGCATAGAACGTATTGACTTTTCAATGCCATTATATTTAATAATTACGAACTTAAATGGTTAAATAATTAAATATTTTATAAGTTGTAAGGGTTATGGTTATCCCTAAGTATAGAGAAATTTATTTTATTAATGTCCGGGACTTTATAGGCGAGATGTGTTACTGGCGTAAATAGGTTCATTTATATTACGTTAGCATGTAGCATCTACTCACTTTCAGTCGAAAATGGCAGAGGCGGAGCTTCGCGTGTTGCAATGGAACGTTCTGATAGCTTTCACTTCTTGGTAGTGTATATTCTTTGGTCATAGTTTTGGTGAGAATTTTTTATGAACTCCTTTTTTTAATACTCTCACACGATTTGGATTGTTCTACATAATTCAGCATATAAAGTTCAATTACAGAGGTACTTTCTTAAGAGCAAATACTTGGTTCTGTGCTTTATTTCAGTCATGGTTCTTTTAGTTAAAGCAGGGAGAAATTAATTTTGTTACATCGTATCACAATATCATTATATTAATTGTGATATTGCTCGTATTGCACTGAAAATTTCATATTCTTACATCCCTAGTCCAGACCACAGTCGGTTTATGACTGAGATGCTGCGGGTGTTCGACAGGACCTTGTCGGGCGGGCAGAGAGGCAGCTGCTCTCTCTGAGGCAGGGTCGATGCTCGGTAGCGGACTATGCTATTGAGTTTCGTACCCTTGCTTAGGAGACTGACTGGAATCACCAAGCCTGGACTAATATGTTTGGGCTGGGGCGCGGCCAGGCCTCTATAAACCACGCGAATGTCGCTAAGTACCTGAGTGAGTGAGTGAGTGAGTGATCAAGTTTAATGATTGGCTGGCTGGCGGGGAAGAAGTTCCGCGATTGGTCGGCCGGCGGGGAAGGACTTCAACAATTGGTTGGCCGACGACTGACTTCAGCGATTGGTCGGCTGGCGGGCAAGAACTTCAACGATTGGTTGGCTGACGACAAGCTGGCTGGCTGGCCGGGTGTTTGTCACTCGTATCTCCTGCAGGGTAGAACCCTGAACCCATGAACTCTGTTCCAGAATCAGTAACACTGCAGGTTATTTCCCCCCGCGGCACTAGGGGGCGCAGCTAGCGGCTTAATGGGAGACACGCACAGACAGGCTACTTTTCAGTGAGCCGGCTCAACAAACCCTGTACCCGCGATCAGAGATAATTGGTACCACAACGGTGGTCGTAATCTTTCTTTGTTAGTGGCGGATTTGTGCTTTCAACACTGTACGCGCTCTCAACAAAAGCGCGTATCATATGGCAATTTACCCTATTTCCGTTCATAAAATGACCGATCGCGTGCTGTATGTTTCACAAGCTATGTCTGATCCAAGATCAGTAACACTGCGGGTTATCTCCCCGAGCCACCAGGGGGCACCGCCAGCAGCTTAATGGGGGACCCATATGAAGTTTTACACTCATTGGTTGGACACTTGAGAGACTGCATGCGCATACTCAGGTGGACACTTGGGAAATTATAATTGAGATTTATGTTAGTGCATTCATGTCGGTTGATGTATGCACTTGTTCGCTGGATGTCATGTAAATGGTTGCTGGGTGATTAATAAAATCTTAAAAAAAAAAAAAATTTAAGAAAATCTCCTAGGAGGAGTGGGTCGTCATTATGGACAGTTACGAAGAATGTAAATATATAGACAACAGGAAAGAGCAACACTGTTGCTCCTAATAAGGCCAGAGAGGAATTCTGGCAGAAAATTGCTGACCGTAAGTCCTCTGATGAAGGACTAGTGGAAATCACATCAGTTTCTCAGCCAAATCAAACAAAATGAAATTAAATTATAGAATGAACTTTCTTATTTCTCAGCCAATTCTCATGATCTTGCTGTTAACTACAAGGCCTTTTCGAGAGCTTACAATGGGTCATAAATTCATTTAAAATTAATTGCATTTCAATTTTTTTTGTCACATAGTTAACCGTATTCATTCATCACCAATATCGAATAACGCTTTATGTAAACACATGGCAGGTCCTTCACTCGAACATGTTTATTAAGCGCTTTTACTCGAAACTGTGGATTCTTTGTCCATAACATGCCCTAAGACGAAACATGGGGGAAAAAAGGAATCTTTGAAGTTCATTCTTACACCCTCGCTATATAGGAACTGCCATGTGTTCACAAAAGTGACGTCACGTTCCTGGTTAGCACAACTGTTACAACAACTTTATTGTTTCATTACGATTCAGGAGCATGCATATATACTTTATCTGCTATCTACATCTGTTGCTGCTGTCTCTCTCAAATTCACATTCACAAAATCAATAACTGCTACCCTTACTCTAGCTCTTTGTCTATTCAAATGTATAACTTGCTTTTGATATGTTTTCCTTACTCAAGCCCCCCCACCTCTCACTCCCACTCCCACACTCACACTCTCACTCTCACACTTACTCACACTCACTCTTTCACACTCTCACTCTCCCCACCCACTTTGTAAATAATTTTTCAACTCCAGCTCATTACTAAACTTGCACTTCATATAATTGCAGGAGCTTTGCCCCATTTAGCACCCTTTTCTTGGGCCCACATTCTCATACAGCACTTGGCGGCCCAGCCATTTACTAGGTTGCACCTAGTCTTGTTTATCACGGCCTCAACGATTCTGTTAAGGATGAGTTGGTGGCTCGTGAGCTTCCTGACTCCTTTCAAGAGTTAACTGGCCAGGCCATTCGCACAGATAATCGGGTTGTTCAGCACTTCAGGGAGAGAGGAGATTTTCAGAGTTCGTCGCGGGCCTCTAAATCGATGAACACCTCTTCCTCACTGGGACTGGAGGGCCTGCCGGAGTGCCAATGGAGCTGGACCATTCGCGGTTTACGCCACTGGCGCGTCGGCCGCAGTCATCCGGTCGCTGCGCCAGATGTGGCCAAGCTGGACATTACCCTCAGAAGTGTCCAGTAAAAGCCAATGCCTAGCCGTGATTGGAGAGATACAGCTAGGTGCTGTCTCCTCTTGCTCTCCACAGCTGCGCTGCCTGCTTCTGGTCACTTTGTGTTTCGGCCCCAGGCGGCTAGAGGTTTTGGCCCTGGTTGATTTGGGTCGGACGCGTATTTCATTGAGCAGGAGCTGGTTAGCAGGCTGAGAGTTCCTCAGCATAAGCTTTCAGTCCACCTCAGTGTCCACATGCTGGCTGGAACCACCTACATGAGAGTGACCCAGAACACCTTCCCCCATTTCCCTTTGTGTTTCTGGTAATCACCTAGAATTTGTTCATTTTCATGTTCTCTCTTCCTCTCACACGTCAGTTGTTCTGGATCTACCCTGGCTGGTGCTACACAACCCCCACCTGGAGTGGTCTACTGGGCGAATCTTGGCATGCCGCCCCTTTTGCCATAGCAATTGCCTGCGGAGGGAGCCGAAGAGGGCGACAGCTCGGGGCTCAGTGGAAGATCAATCTGTGGACCTGAGTGGGGTTCTCAGGGAGTACTACCATTTGGGGTAAGTCTTCTCCAAGTCCAGAACTCTCTCGTTACCCCCACACTGGCCATACGACTGCCCCATTGACCTCCTCCCAGGCTCTATACCACCCAAGGTTTGCCTCTACTCCCTGTCTCGCCCGGAACAGGAGGCCATGGAAACCTACATTGAGGATTCACTGGCAGCTGGCTTAATCCGTCCGTCCTCCTCCCCAGCGGATGCGGGGTTCTTCTTTCTCAAGAAGAAGGATGGCGGCCTACGCCCATGTATTGACTACCGGGGTCTGAATGCCATCACAGTAAAGAATTGTTATCCCCTTCCTCTAATGGCCTCTTCTTTTGAGCTCCTTCAGGGTGCCATGGTGTTCCCGAAGCTAGATCTTCGCAATGCTTACCACCTGGTCAGGAGCCGTCCAGGTGACGAGTGGAAGACGGCGTTTAACACCTCGAGGGGCTACTATGAGTACCTCGTCATGCCGTTCTGCCTGTCCAATGCTCCAGCTATCTTCTAGAACCTGGTGAACGAGTTTTAGTACATCATGGAATTCTGTTATTGGGATTGGGTTATCATGGGCATCTGCTTGGTCTTTATTAAGTTGAGGCAAGTTGATATTACAAAAGAAAGTGTTAATGTCTTTGAGGCCTGGTGGGTGAGATGATGAGTAGAGGTTACTGTAAAAACCTTGAAATGTTTTATTTCCTCAGGCGTGTGCAGAATCTTCCCTGCTGAGTTCCTGAGTGATGTTATTGTTGATTTTTCTTTGTTTTGGTTGATTTGGTTGGCCAGATATTTTCCTGATTTATTACTGTATTCAAAATGTTCATGCCTGAGTGTTTGAAGGAGGAATTGAGCTTTTCTATTGGTGTGTTCATTAAATTGAATAGTTTGTATTTCTGCAAGGTAATTTGGATTTGTGTTGTGGGACTGCTTGGGTTGATGTTCTCTAATTCTTAAATCTTTTATTCTAAAAACTCTTCCTTTTTATTGTTCATAGTAACAAAATAGTCAATACAAGAATAGGAGTTTTGTACCCAGGGTTCTGCCCAGGATGCTCTGAGTGCTGGACGGAAAATGTTCATATCAATATTTGTAATGCGAGCGTGCACAGCGCTCACTGGAAAAATTTTTGCGACAATTTGAAAGCAAATATTGCCTCTCAGTCACCAGAGATTACTGTGTTTCTTTGATGTTCTCCAAGGTGTGTAGCGAGATGCCTCTAATTTTCATAGATGGATACCATATTCATAAACTTGTTTTTCTATTTTGTTTCCAAATACTTTTGATTACATTTCTGAATATAACATAACAGTCATTTATGTTTCAAACATTTCTTCAGTAGCACCCGTTGGACAGAGAACGAGGAGGGCGATAAACGTCTTTAAACTGCTTATTAGTCTTCATCTGTTTTCAATCATTTTCTTGATAAAGGATACTTTAACTCACCCTTCTCAGGTGTAGTTAATTGAGAGATAAAACGTGTCAATTGACGGCAAAAAAGTGCGCATTTCAAGCTTTGTTTTCAGTTAAACAGTCATGAAGTGAGGGTTTGATGGCTTGCTTTGTAGGGTGTGGCAAAAGTTAAAGCAGTAAATCCACAGCAGTTTTTTTTTTTCGTGAGGGGCTACCTATTAAGGCACGTGAATTAAACATTTTATTGAATTTATTATTCATTCACTCACCTTGACAATTTATTAAAAGGGAAACTGTGTACTTAACCGCTAATGGATTATTCATATTGTTGGAAAACGTGTTAACCAAGAACAATGATTAAAATCAGGTCAATAATCTCATCCGTTTCAAGGTATGTTTTCCACGCCCTGGTTTTCTGTCCACCGACCGCCACTGTTATTGAACACTGATAGATCAACATGTAAAGAATGTTACTGTCCTCAACAGAGATTTATCTAGCTTTGCTGTCGTTTATATAACAAGAAAACTTTTCTCTCAACATGTGAAGTACAGCGCTACAGAAATCAATCACCCTGCCCGATTATACATATCAGTCAAAAAAGAAACTTCACACTCGTTTGGAGGTCGATAAGTTGAACATACAAGAAAAGTGGTTTTAAATAATGATTTAATTCCATTCTGTACCCATTAAGGACGGTGTACCATAAAAATCATGTTCATAATGTAACCAGTTCCACGGAAATGCTCGGAAATGTAAGAGAGTAAAAAAATGGTAAGTTACAACTTGATGAAAGCATGTCAATAGCGCGTATGCCCTCCATGAGCGTTCACAACTGCGACGCAATGTCTCCTCATGGATTGAATGATGCGTCTGAACACAGCTTAGGGGATGCATCGCCATAATTGAACCAACATGGCACCAAGTTCCTGCAAATTCTGTGGAGGGTTCCTTACTTGACGGAGTCTTCTGCCCAACACATCCCATACATGTTCTATGGGATTAAGGTCGGGAGACCTTGAGGGCCACTCCATGACATTGATGCCAGCATTCCTAAGAAAATTCCGCGTTAAATTGGCCGTATGAGGTCTGGCATTATCGTGTTGGAATGTCAGTCCTGGGCCATGAGCTGCCATGAATGGCAAAAGCTCTGGAATGAGCACTTGATCTCTGTATCCTGCAGCAGTTAGGTTTCGGGAACGGGCAGGACCATTAAAGGCACCCCAAACCATAACACTACCGTCCCCAAAACGGTCCACTTCCTGCACACAACACTGGGCGTTGCGTTCACCGCGTCTCCTCCAAACTCTAACTCTCCCATCAGCGAAGTGCAAAGTGAATCTGGATTCGTCACTAAAAATGACCCTATTCTAATCACGCTGAGTCCATCTCAGATGTCGTTGTGCCCAGAGAAGCCGTTGACGTCGGTGTAACTGGGTTAAAATTAGTCCACGATATGGCCGACGTGCATGGAGACGAGCAGTGCGCAGGCGATTACGTATGGTTTGGGCAGTCACACGACCTCTAAACAATTCATTCCTAGCGGACATTGCAGTGAGAAATCGATTACGCAAATGACGTAAGACGATTTGTCGGTCTTCTGCTTGTGTCGTCACACGTGGTCTACCCGAACGAGGTCGGTCTGCTGTGGTGCCAGTTTGTTGGAGCGTGTCTGAAGATCATGGATAGTCCGTCGACTGCATCCCATAACCCTGGCAACGTCAGTGACCGCGTTCCGTATTCAGCATGCCAATGGCACGTTCACGTTGAATGTTTGACAGTCGTGGCATTGCAAATCAACGGATAATTGACTGTAAGAACTTGTTTTTCCGAGATGTCACTCTACTGTGCTAACGTGGGCTCAATTGCACGTGTCTCATAAGGTCACGTGACTAGGAACACAAGGAAACATGCTTTTACCTTGATGTATGCTCGCACGTGCTGCATGCTTGTGCACGTTGGAGTTGCTATGTGTCATGATGTCTTTGACAACGCATTTACCCCTAATAATAATAATAATATCTCTTGTATTAAGTTTCAAGAAAATATTTAGAAATTTATGAGTGTGAAGTTTCTTTTTTGACTGAGTATATATAAACTCACAAAGTGATTTTTTTCGAATTATTTTTTATCAATCGGGAAATGTTTCAACAAAACAATTATTATTTTATTCTTGCCTTAATATTCAAGCAACAGAAACATGACTAACAATTTACTGTACACAATTAATGAGTTATCACAGCCTGAACCCAACAGGGGTCAGTGGGCAGAGTTCACAGCACTCAGTAACGAGTGTGTCCACCATCGGCATCACGTAAAGCGGCACACCTCCGGCGCATGGAGTTCACGAGGTTGTCAATAGTGACCTGTGGAATGTTGTCCCATTCCTCCTGCAGTGTAACTCGGCGCTGACATCAGCGTAACACTCGCCCAAACGTCGCCATACGCGTTGTCTGCCATCAGCGCGGTACAGTTGGAATCGCGATTCATCACTGAAGAACACCGTCCTCCACCGTACAAGCGTCCAGCGAAGGTTACGGTTGGCCCAGTCGAGTCTGTACTGATGACGGACGGCGGTCAGGTCGAGACCTCGGTGTGGTTGGCGGGCTCGGAGGTCTGCCTCCCTCAGGCGGTTTCGGACAGTCTGAGCTGATATCCGCCTGTTGTGCAGTCCAACGGGACAACTGTCCAGGTGGCTGGTCGGAGCCGATCACGGAGGTGCTGAAGCGGCATGTGCCGATCCTGTGTGGGGGTGGTCACACGTGGTCGTGGGGCATGTGGACGGTTCACAGTGCTGCCAGTCTCTCTGAATCGACTTCTCAACCGGTTGATGGTGGAATGACGCACATTTAAGTGTGTTGACACCACTGTCACAGATTTCCCAGCATTCAGCATGCCAATGGCACGCTCCCTCATGACTTGTGACATCTGTGGCATTGTAACTTGTGACAAAAGTGCACATATTGCAGTGGCCTTTTATTGACCCTAGTGCAAGGAGTGCCTGTGTATTGGTCACGCTGACTGACCCACTCAGTGGTATGCTATATGCAGCTCAGGGGCGGAAGAGCTCAATGAGTGTGTAATCTCACAGGGAGTGGTCAATGAGAGGTAGGTCACCAGAATTGAGCAAAAAAATCATTCAGTGCACCAATAAACACTATTTCTGGGCATATTTCATTATAGGTCAATTTAACTCAGCATTTTTGGTTCATGCGTTTATATTTTTGTTCAGTGTACTTGCCCGTCTTTCATTAGATTGAGACAACCGCACCGATCATTTCCCCGCAGCCTCAGATTCAATTTGCCCATGAATACCCAGCACACTTGGGCTCGGATGGCACTCGGTGTTCCATCACTGTTGGGCTGGTTTTTCAATGTCAATGATGACCAGTGCAGATGGGCGCGGGTCGAAAACGAAAGTTCGCTATTCTGATTATAACAAGAAGGGGGAGCATATTTAGGATCATTTATGTTTTGTTTCTGGCGATTTTATTGTACACTGGATGCTTTCATTTTAACTGATCTTTGAAAAAATAGTGCTGGTTGGGAAAAGCACTATCTGAACTAAGTGGTGGTCGGCGGATTCCGAGTGCTGGTCAGTGCATTCCAAGATCTGGTCGGGGCCGACCCCCGCCAACCAGCATCTGCAGAACCTTGTGTACCGGTTAGAAAAATGAAAATTCTTTATTGTTTGGGTGTTTTACCCGCCAAGACCAAAATCACTCATGAACTGTTTTATTGTATCTGTGGACTGGGAGGTACGTGAACTGTTTGGGTTGTTAGATCTGTCTAGTCATGGGTTCATGACTGTGTTGAAGTCTCCACTGATAGTTATAGGGGAGTCAGAGATATTGAAAAGAGAGGTAAAAAAAGTATTGAAAAATGAGGAGTCATCATTATTCGGGCCACAGATAGATGCAATAGTAATTGGAGTGTTGAGTATTAAAACCTTAATGATGAAAAACCTTCCGTCCGGGTCTGATATTGCGCTATTATGAATGAACATGATTTTTCTGTGTATTAATGAATTTTGGACCACTCCCAAAGTGGAGGAGAGTATTCGGTGGAACGACGAATAGGAGATCAGGGCGAATGGGATGTTGTATAGACTTGGTCTGTGATTGAGCGAACACTGGGCGCCCCAGGTGGCGAGACTGGGGCTCACGTCTCTCGTCGGAGTCCGTGTGGCTCCTAAGCTCCCCGCGGTCCCAGGTAGTGGCCGTTTCTTGCTTCCTTCTTGGAGAGGGGAAGGGTGGGAGGGACGTAGAAATGAGAAGAGTGGGGATCGTGGGAATGTAGGCGGTATATATAGACGTAAGGACAAATGGGAAGGCACATTGGGAGTGGTCCTGTTCATTAACGTACGTTATCGGGAACTTCCTTTGAAATGGCTACTCCTGCTGCCGGGTTAGCTCACTCAGTTAAGGCGCTGCATTTGCAGTGCAGTAGTGACTACTACGGCGCGGGTCCGATTCCTGGTCGTACCAACCAGCAGTGGTCGGCAGCTTTTTCATAACAGCGCACGATTGGCTAAAGCGCTGTGGGGATGCAAATTGGGAAGGGACTGCTGGGAAGGGAAATTATAAATGATTGCCTTGTTCGTTGCTCAAGCGCCTCCTGTTGGCCAGCCGGGCGCTCGTCAGTGAGATTCTAAGCTTGCTCATGTTCAGGTATCCTCCGCCCTCGTTCTGAACTTGCAGTAGTTTCGATCAATGAGTGTAAAGATGCAGGGGCTGACAGGCATGTGCTCTGGAGGAGAGCCGCGAACTGTCTCTCTCTCCTGAGCTGGCAACAGAGGGTTGCATTCGAGCAAGCCTTGTACATAGTTCTCGGATTGGGCATTCCAGATTCGGGTGGGATTGGAGATGCCAGATTTTTAAAATAAAAAAAAAGACTACTCCTCTTTGTCTTGAGTTAAAATGGGCAGAAAAGATTTTTTTTAAAGCTGTGTTGTTGTAGATTCTGATTGTCAGATTTAGATATGTGAGTTGTAATTGGCATTAAACATGTCTATAATTGATCAAAACATGCAAATACATTTTTGAAATTGTATCCATAACATTTTTTTTAATTTACTTTCATTATAAATTAATTTCCATCCCAGTGCATAAATACCTGGTCACTCAATAACATTGATCTGATGCGCATCATAGACCTGGCTGTGCCCAATTCTCTTCCTGGAGGTCCTCGGACCTGCAATTTTTCATTTCAGCCAAAAGTTTTCCACTTCATTCTACTAATTAGCAGATCAGTGAGACCTCCAAGGGTGAATTTCAGTCACTTATTTCACACATTATATCTCCTTGTGCCTTGGCTGACCCAGAAATCGAGTTTAGAGCTTAAAGATAAAGTATTTTGAACAAGGAAGAATTCTTTGTGGACGTATTTTGTTATTAAAATGTCAAACAGCACTTAATGTACTCAGGATTAGTCAGGATTAGGAAAATAATTTTCTGGTCTGAAGAGATAAAAATCAAACTCCTTGGGCTGAACCCCAAGCTGTTTATCTAGGAAAACCAAGCATCACCTATCTAACACCCTGATGACACTGAAATATGGTGATGGCAGCATTCAATGGTGCTGCTTCTCACTGGCTGGGGAGACTGATAGAATTGAGGGAAGGCTGAATGTAGCCAAATACTCAGAGGTCAGTGAAGAAAATCTTCTCCAGAGTGCACCTTTCAGCCTGGCAATGACTCAAAGCATGCAGCCATGACAATGCTCAAGGTAGTTTGGGAATGTCCATCTGTGGACAGACCTGAAGAGGGCCATTCACTCACAACCCATCGAGTCTGCCCACATGGAAAGAATCTATATGAACATATACGCGCATATATACAACCTATATGGCGCATATATGCAGCATATATGCACATATATGCTGCATATAGGCCAAATTCAGGTACATATATGTGCTTATAGAGGGCATATAGGTCTCCTATATAGCTCATATACCCAGTGGCAGGTTCTGTTTGTCATACCTATTGTATAGCTCATATCTCACTTTTGCAACTGTCATACATGATGCCTAGCTCATATTTTTATTCTCAAGGTAATATCTGCATATTAGTCCAAAGTCCCTTACAGAAATAAGAATTTCACGCAATAACTTATTAATCGCATGTGAACATGTGAAATGGGCATCACATTTGATCCTAAATGCATGTTGACATGTGACAACGGCATGTTATGTGTAAACCAGTCATTATTAAGTATGGCAAGTGAGAGTAGACAAAAAGCTATGATATCAACACAAATATCTAATACTATTTGTTACATTTTTTTCCTGAAACATTAACAATAACAAGGTCATCAATTCTTTCTTGACCATACTTATTTCCATTCTATGAAGATTGAGTTGTGTATTGTGGAAGAGAAGGAAATGTATAAAAACAAAATAGTTTGATTACAGCGCCCTCCATAATTATTGGCACCCCTGGTTAAGATGTGTTAAAAGCCTTAAAATAAATTCAATTTTTATTGCAGAAGCATACTCTCACACTGAAAATTGTAGAAAAATGTAACCTTCAACTCAAGTGAATTTTAAGGAAAAAAAAAAAAAAAAATCCTGACTAAGAAATAATTATTTTTCATAAAATCGCCTGTTCCACAATTATTGGCACCCCTAACAATTCCAAGGAAATAAATGTAATTGAAGTATTTCTGTCATTTCTACAGTAGTTTACAAAGTTGATCAGAGTATCTAGGAACATTTAATTAGTAATTCATCA
Organism: Gymnothorax javanicus; assembly: GCA_029692085.1. Classification (NCBI taxonomy): domain Eukaryota; kingdom Metazoa; phylum Chordata; class Actinopteri; order Anguilliformes; family Muraenidae; genus Gymnothorax; species Gymnothorax javanicus. The sequence continues at coordinate 56,385,949 of CM056205.1, read as the reverse complement.
CTTCCTGTTTCCCTGGGGTATAAATATGACGTGACACAGAGGCCATTTCTCTTATCCACTCTTCAACATGGGAAAGACAAAGGAACACACCATTCAAGTAAGGCAGATGTGTGTCGACCTTCACAAGTCAGGCAATGGCTACAAGAAAATAGCCACTCGCCTGCACCTGCCCATATCTACTGTCAGAGGAATCATTAAGAAGTTTAAAACAACTGGAACAGTGGTAAACAAGCCTGGACAAGGACGCAAGGTTATTTTGCCACCACGCACAGTGAGGAGGATGGTAAGAGAAATAAAAAGTTCTCCAAAGCTCACTGTTAAAGAATTGCAACAAATGGTAGCATCTTGGGGTCACAAAGTCTCCAAAACAACCATCAGGCGCTATCTACATGCCAACAAGCTGTTTGGGAGGCATGCATGGAAAAAACCTTTTCTCACTCACAATCATAAACGCAAACGTCTGGAGTTCGCTAAGCGATACTGGGACTTCAGCTGGGACTGTGTGCTTTGGTCAGATGAGACCAAGATAGAGCTTTTTGGCAACAAACACTCTAAGTGGGTCTGGCGGAACACAAAAGATGAGTATGCAGAAAAGCACCTCATGCCCACTGTGAAGTATGGGGAGGATCGGTGATGCTGTGGGCCTGTTTCTCTTCCAGAGGCCCTGGGAACCTTGTTAGGGTGCATGGCATCATGAACGCTTTGAAATACCAGGACATTTTAAATCAAAATCTGGTGGCCTCTGCCCGAAAGCTGAAGATGGGTCATCACTGGGTCTTTCAGCAAGATAATGACCCTAAACATGTGGCCAAATCTACACAGAAATGGTTCACCAGACACAGAATCAAGCTCCTCCCATGGCCATCTCAGTCCCCAGACCTCAACCCCATTGAAAACCTGTGGAGTCAGCTGAAGAGGAGAGCGCAGAGGAGAGGACCCAGGTCGCTGGATGATTTACAGAGATTGTGCAAAGACGAATGGTCGAAGATCCCTCTTTCTGTATTCTCCCATCTTGTGAAACATTATAGGAGAAGATTAGGTGCTGTTTTGTTGGCAAAAGGGGATTGTACAAAGTATTAACATCAGGGGTGCTAGTAATTGTGGCACACATGATTTGATGTAAAAGAATTATTTCTTAATGTGGGATTTTTTTCCCACTGAATAAATGCACTTGAATTAAAGGTTGGATTTTCCTCTTTTTTTCATTGTGCTCCTATATTATTTAGAAAAAAAACTGAATTTATTAGAAGCTAAAGAACACATCTTAACCAGGGGTGTCAATAATTATGGAGGGCGCTGTATGATTATTTCATCAACTAAGCATTTTTTCAAGTTTAAGTCACTGCCAGATTCACCACATTAGATAAAATTGGATTCACATCATTACAGCTCATACACATCCACTGAAAGGTAATACACTACACTGTTACCTCCACCAAATGCAATGTTTTCTATCTTGTCTGTAATGCAGTTTCTAGATGAATATGGCTCAGAGGTCCTTAGTCTAAATGTAGCAAAATAAAACAAAAATAACAAAATAGAAGTACATAGAAGAACATACATTCAAGTAAACATGCCTTTCAAAAGTCATTTCATTGTGGTTGATGAATTTGAAGACAAAGTCTACATTTCTGTTCACAGTTTTAATGAACAGACACTTGTCTTTTATCTGAGATGCTTGTATATCTACTAAAGGTCCCAGACTTTTTCCTACAGGGATGAAATAACAAGGATTCTTAAATTCCCACACGGAAAGAACCTATATAAAAATATAGGTTTTAATCCCCGCCTCGCATCAACCAGCAGTGGTCGGCAGCTCTTTTCAGAAGTAGCGCGCAATTGGCCAATTCGCTACAGGGATGCAAATTAGGAAGGGCCTGCTGGGAAGGGTTATGTTGATTAGAGTTCCCCTAGGCGTCTCCTGTTGGCCAGACGGGCCCTCATAAAGAAAATTCTAACCACAGTTCAGTTTGAGCAATTTCTGCCCTCATTCTGAGCTTGTGATATCCCACGCAGTAAATATAAAAGAAACAATAGCTCATAGGCGCGGGTTTCGGGGAAAAACTGCGAGCTGTGCACACTCATCCGAGTCAACCACAAGGGGTTGTATATGCGAGAAAGCCTAAGTACTTGTACATAGCTCCCTAATTAAATATCTCAGATTTGGGTGGGATTGGAGATGCTAAATAAAAAGTAACAAAAAGACATTTAGGTTTTAATATAGGGCGACATGAAATTGAAAGTTTTCATATATTATATGAAAACGGCCAATTTTATGTATGTCGCATATATGCGAAACCTATATCTGGCCCTATATTAAAACCTATATGTTTATATAGGTTCTTTCCGTGTGGGTGGTTGAACTATAGAATTTCGGCCCGAAATTATGAGAGAAATTTTACCTGGTGTGCCAAGCTTTTTGAGACCTGTCCAAGAGGACTCGAGGTTTTAAAGGTGCTTCTACAAAGTACTGATAATTGGTCTGAACACTTCATGAGTTATTATTATTTAACATTGAATGAGACAAAATGATATGAAGACTTTGTTTCCAAAACGCAATATTGTACTCCATTGTACTCATTTTGGTCAACTCAGCTTTTTCTATGTTGGCGCTAATTGCATTTTATTGAAAAACACAAACATTGATCATGAAAAAATACACTTTATAGTACGAATTTCTAAAAATGGATTTTAGCACCATGTGTAAGAAGCACAGGGCTATCGCTCCATGTTATTATCTCAATGTTTGTAATTTTGACTCTTATTGTGTTTTGGAAACAAACTTCATATATTTCGACATCAGGAGTATAAATTCTGTGATGTGAAACGTTAAATTAATCAAACTGTAAGGAGTCTGGGGTTATCAAATGGGAAAAATTAAGAGTTATACTCTGTGAAGTGAATCATGGCAGGAAGACAAACAGCCAGATGTAGGCAGGGTTACCAAAATTTTAGAATACCTGAGTCGCGTGAAAAAAATGGCTAAATCAACAAACTATAAAGAGCAGGAACTCAGGAGTCATTTTATGTGCACTTGAATGAAAAGTAATGCCGGGCAACTAGTGTTTAGTTTTGGAGGTTTGAATAGACTTCAGAGTTGGACAGAGTAACTCATTGGTCGTGAATTCCCTGGTGATGGGTCCTGTCCCCCCTTAAAGATGTTCAGAAATGGCCGTTTGTCCTGTTTGTCCCGCCTCCTTCTACGAGTTTCCCCGTGTTTCCGCACGAGTTTACACCAGTAAGGAAAACGAATTTGATTGGGTGTTATCGAGCGGGCGGGATATTCAATGTTTGGGGCGGGACACAGTGTTTCGAAATCTTCACATCGACCTGTTTTAAATCTGACACCATACGCTTGACTATGAAACCTCAAACATCCGCGGACAGTGTGCGTGGAGCATAGACTGTATATAAAAGAGGTGCAGAGCCCGCACGGCTCACAGTACGGGCGCAGTACGCCCGAGTCCGTGGGGGCCTTACTCTGGGTGACCTGTTAAAAAAAGACTGGGGGGACGCCGCCCCCCCGCGTCCAACGACCACAACACCACTGGTTATGAATCATGAAATCTGAGGTAACGAGACAATTGTCAGCCGGGATTAACGTTAGGCTAGCTACGTTGGTAAAACTAGCAGTAGCTAACTTACAACTTACAATGTGTAAGATACTGGTTGATAAAAGAGCAAATGTCCACGTTAGTAGCCTAGGTAGCAACTTACTGGTACTTTCGAAGAAGGTGCCCCAACAGTGTACACTGTCGGGACCGCTGTATCCGTCAGGATTAGATCCTTCGCCAGCCCAGCTGAGTATTGCCCGTAGTTTGAGAAGCAGGACTGTGTGAAGTGCCTTCCACACACCCTGGACCTCACTGACAGCCCGCTCTTGTCGAAGTGCAGGAATTCAAGCCAGCCGACTCGTATCCCTGCATCCAAAGGGAGGCTGAACAAAGTAGTTTGGGTGGACGAACACCGAAGCAAACGCCTCCTTGGTCCTCCTCCAGCCATGCTAGCTCACGTATGCCAGGCTACCTAGCTACCGCTACTAACACCACTAACACTCACACACACCCTAACTCACAATCTCACCACATACTCACTCACCCAAACGTGTCCCTCACTCACTTTCATGCAACTGCACACTAGATATTAACTTTCTACAACCCATGAAACCGCTCACTAAAACTCGAAACCACTTACTCCTGCAAAAACCACTACTCGCTATCAAAGCTTCCCGGTTTTGCTCGGACATTTAAATCGCAACGACAGTAGCCATTTGACTGACGTATGACGGGTCCTGATATCACTGGCTGATGAATTGTGAGCAACGTGACGCATAATTCGCGCGCCTGCATTATCCAGTGCGAAAAGAAACTACCCCACTTTCACCCCGGATTTACTCGAAATTAGAATTTTGCACAAAGTTTGGGCTACATCGTCTGATAGATGAGTGATTACACTAATTTTAAGACCCATAGTGGGATCAAATTCATGTTTCTTTTCTGAACACCTTTAACTATAGGAATTTAGTCTGTTATGTATGGCCTATACTGCAGTAGGCATTCTAAAGATGACCCTTTTGGGGCTATGAAAGTCAAGGAGAGGGTCATAAACTATGAATGTACACCCTTGCAATTCCTAAGACAACAGAGAGCACCATTGTTACAGCCTTATATAAGATAAGAGCATGTCCCCTTTTTTAATTTCTCTTTTTATTTTATTTTTTTCCCCCGGTTTTTTGTTTTGTACCCCTGAATACTGCCCAAGATTTGCCCACACCACATGTTCTCAGGAGCAGTAGTAAAACTTTTCAGAGGTATTTGATAAATGCGCTTCATTACCTCCTACAATATTCATGTTTGGTCTCATTAGAAAGAGACTAAATCCATAAATCTCATATTAAACATTCCATAGCTCCCAGCTCTGCTCCTAACATCATTAGGGCATTTTAATACATCTATGGCTTCACAAGAGACAACTTACCATTTCTCAAATATCTGCAGTACTTTCCCCATAGCCCAGCCGATGACATATTTTTGATATTACCCTAGGGTAATATCGCTTTTGCAAAAATTTCATTGGCTGAAAGTGTGGGTGTGGAATCATTTTTATATTGATTCATTTAATTATTATTAATTGTTTATCCTTGCTTGCTCTGGCTCAATTTTTCTTAGGCTATGGTAGTGTACTCTTGCCTGTTTCTGATTAGCCTAAGCCTTCGTAGCTGTAGCTTCCACAAATTTGAACAATGTGTAATTGCTTATAGTTTATCTGGAGCCATGCAGTCCTGACAGGGCCAAGATGTTCTCTTTCTCTCTCAAGTTTATGTGTTCTCAGGAAAAACAGTACAAGTTGAGCCTGGGATGCCGAACGATACGATGTATGCATACCTCAGGGGCGGCTTTACGTGGGCTGTGTGCATCTGCAACATTCCTGTTGATACCATGATGCGTAAATCAGCTCGAGGGGGAGGAGGATGTCAAGATGGACTCTAACTTAAACCACAGCAAAATCCTTGTTGGTTATCCTTGCTTTTGCCTGTAACGAGAGTTCTCGCATGTGGCGGGGATCCTTTTTCTGCAGAAAAAGTAAACTGACTTTGGCTTCAAAATTAACTCCTTTGTCTCTGTTTGAGTTCTTTTTGAGAAGGTAACACCAGGAATATAAATTCAAAATTCCTACAACAGTGGGGGAAAAAAAAAAAAATCGCTCCGCATTACATCACGCTCATAACATTTAGCCAAACTGAATACCAAGTGTAATGTTGGTTAATTCGGTATAGCTCGGTGCTGTTGCAAGCTCACTAGGTTCCACGCACGTAACTATAAGTTCCTGTTACTTAGCTAGCTAGCGTGTACGCAGTACGTTTTCATAACCATAATGTAACATTAGCTTGTTTGCTAGCGAGCCAACGACAGTTACAGTGGGGTGCGAAAATTTGGGCACCCCTGGTTTAAATGTCTGTTACAATTAATCTCCAAGTGATTGAAAGCAAACCTGAACACAAAATGCTACAAAGTTAAACATGACACCTTTCTGCAAATTTAAAAGCAAGGTTTCTTTTTATTTGAATTTTTCTGAGTTTTTAAATGATAAGAAATTTAAGGAAAAAGGGCCCTGTGCGAAAGTTCGGGTATCCTTTTGGATTATTCTTTGTTACCTTTTAAGAGGATGATTACTAAGGCCCAGACCCAGGTGATTTACTCATAAGGGCTTCAGTGAGTCAGGTGAATATAATTCCAGGGTTGGACTATATATTCTGAAGTAACTCCATGCCTTCTTAAGTATCTGACTGTGGTGGCTGTTGTGTCTGGTGTTAAAAACTATGTGTTCCTCTAAGCAGTTGTCCAAGGATGTCAAAATCAAGAAAATTCACTTCTGCCACCAAGGAAAGGGCTACAAAAAACTCTTGCAACATTTCAAACTACCCATTTCTACTGTCAACATAAGAAAATGGAAAATAAATGGAACAATTGAAGTCAAGGCAAGATCTGGAAGACTAAGAAAAATTTCAGTTAGAATGGCCCAAGATCTGGTAAGAAAAGCTCACTACAAATGAGCTGCAAAAAAGAGTAGCAGACACCGGTCTAGTTCACAGGACAACAATACAAAGTACCTTAAACAACAAAGACCTACATGGTAAAGTTGCAAGAAAGAAGCCTTTCCTAAGACCTCAACACAAAATTAAGTGTCTGAAGTATGCAAAAGAAAACCTTGAGAAACCTCAAGCCTATTTAAGCAATGTGATTTGGACTGACAAAACCAAAATTGAACGTTTTGGCCACAACTAAAGAGGGTATGTTTGGAGAAAATAGGGTGAAGCATTTGTGGGAAGAGCACGTTGCCAACTGTTAAACATGGAGGTGGATCCATTATGCTTTGGGGTTGTGTAGCAGCTGGGGACACTGGCAATATTGTGCGGGTGGAAGGAAGAATGGATTCCACCAAATATCAAGACATTCTAGAGGCTAATATTCAAAGCCCAGTCCAGAAATTGAAGTTGAAGAGACATTGGGTATTCCAGCAAGATAATGACCTGAAGCAGACCTCAAAATCCACCATGAAGTACGTCTAGGAAAGACGGATGAAGGTTTTGGAATGGCCATCACAATCCCCATACAGCTCAGCCCGCTCCTGAACCTGCACCGGCTCTTGATCCCATGCTACCCATGGGGGCCCCAAAAACTTGAGTTGGAACCCCTGAGCGATACGACAGAGACCCTGAAACCTGCGGCCCCTTTCTGACGAACTGTTTGCTGCTGTTCTCGCTCCAGCCCCGTACATTCACCTAAGAGCAGGCGAAGGTGGCCTTCACAATTAATCACCTGATGGGCCGGGCTTGCCTGTGGGGCACTGCCCTTGGGAGAGACAGTCTCCAGCTCGCGTCTATTTCCAATCTTTTGCTGAGGAGCTTCGCAAGGTCTTCGGTTTGGGGATCTCCAGTTTCGAGGCTGGTCAGGCGCTACTGACCCTGAAAGAAGGGAGCAGGACAGTGGCTGACTACTTCATCGATTTCCGCACCAGAGCCAGTCGGAGCCACTGGAACCTGCAGCCCAGGTCTTCCTCCATGGCCTGGCGGACTACCTCAAGGATGAGCTGGTTTTGTGTGAGGTTCCCCCCACTCTCGACGGAATCATTGAACTAGCCATCAGAATCGACCTCCGCATCCAGGCCCGTAGGCGGGAGAGATGTCAGGGGGCTCTCCACTGCCAGACACCAGTCCGGTCCAGAGCAGGTCCCGCCCGATCGTCCACCTCGCCTTCTCCGCAGATGGAGGAGTCTGAACCTGTGTAGCTGGACCGCACCCCTCTCACCCCAGAAGAACGGGAGCATTGACGCCGCCTGAAACTGTGCCTGTACTGTGGGAAGGAGGGTCACTTCGTGTCAGCCTGCCTGGTAAAAGCCAAGGCTCACCCATAGCCAGGGAGGTACGGGTGAGCTCGACTACACTTCCTCCCTACAACCACAGACCGCATCTCCGAGCCCGGCTCCTCCTCCCAGACGGTCACCTCACCTTGGCTGCCCTGGTGGATTCTGGTGCTGATGCCAGCATCATTAGTGAGGGGTAAGCCCAGCAGTTGGGGCTCGGTCAGGTTCCTCTGCCTCGTCCGGTCCTCGCTCGGGCCCTTGACGACCACCGACTGGGTACCATTACCCACCAGACCACCCCAGTTCCCATGCTCCTGTTCGGCAATCATCACAAGACCATCCAGTTCCACATCCTGAACTCTCTGGGCCTGCCATTAATCCTGGGCTATCCTTTGCTTCGTCGTCATAACCCCCACGTTGACTGGGAGACCGGCTCCATTCATGAGTGGGGAACATTCTGCTACCTCACCTGCCTCAAGCATGCCTCTTTGCCGTTCCGCTGCCCCACCACCACTTGTTCACCTGATGTCTCCGGGTGCCTTCTGAATACCACAACCTCTGGCAGGTGTTCAGCAAAGCTAAGGCCACCTCTCTGCCCCCGCATTGACCCTACAACTGCACCACAGACCTCCTGCCTAGCACCTCGCCCCCCAAAGGCCGCCTGTACTCTCTGTCTGCCCGAAAGAAAGGTCATGGAGACTTACATCAACGACTCCCTAGCTGCAGGTATTATCCGCCCCTCTTTGTCTCCTGCTGGGGCAGGCTTCTTTGTGGTGAAGAAGGATAAGACCCTAAGACCTTGCATTGACTATCAGGGCCTGAACGAGATCACAGTCAAGAACCACTATCGCCTGCCACTCATCCCTTTCGCCTTTGAACTGCTTCAGGGGGCCACCATTTTTACTCAGCTCGATCTCTATAATGCCTATCATCTGGTCCACATCAGAGAGGGGGACGAATGAAAGACGGCATTCAACACCCCAGCAGGGCACTACAAGTACCAGGTCATGCCTTTTGGTCTCACCAACGCTCCAGCCGTCTTCTAAGCCATGGTTAATGATGTACGCCGAGGTATTCTCAACCGCTTCATCTTCGTTTACTTGGATGACATCCTCATTTTCTCCAAGACCAGGAAAGAGCACGTCCATCATGTCCAGTCTGTGCTCCAGCGCCTTCTTGAGAACTCCCTGTTTGTCAAGGCAGAGAAATGTGAATTCCATGCCTCTTCTGTCTCGTTCCTGGGATACATCATGGCCACGGGTAGCATCCAGATGGACCCAGCAAAGGTCTCTGCAGTTACCTCCTGGCCTGTTCCAGACTCCTGCAAACAACTGCAATGCTTCCTGGGGTTTTCCAATTCCTATTGCTGCTTCATCCACAACTACAGCTCAGTAGCTGCCCCTCTTACTGCCCTCACCAGTTCCAAGGTGGACAGCTCGGACGTGGGGGTAGGAGCGGTCCTGTCAAAGAGGGTCCGCCTCTGACCAGAAGATTGACCCCTGCGCCGCCTTCTCTCGGCGCCTGTCCTCTGCCAAGAGGAACTATGACATTGGGAACAGGGAGCTGTTGGCGGTGAAGCTGGCTGTAGAAGAATGGGGGCATTGGCTGGAGCGCGCAAGGAACCCTTCCTAGTATGGACCGACCACAAGAAACTTGAGTAGATATGCACTGCTAAGAGGAACTCCCGCCAGGCCCACTGGTCCCTCTTCTTCACCCATTTAACTTCACTCTCTCCTACCGCCCAGGGTCCCGCAACGCTAAGCCTGATGCCCTGTAGCAGCAGTTCCTGAAGGGGGAAGATTCTGCTCAGGGGCCTGCTTCCATCCTTCCCTTCCCCTGTGTTGTAGCCATCCTGTCCTGGGACATTGAGGAGAGAGTAAGAGCTGCCACTGAGGGTCAACCTGGTCCCACCATCTGTCCCCCCAACTGTCTGTACGTCCCTAAAGCCCTGAGGTCAGAGGTTCTGCAGTGGGTCCACGCCTCCAAGTTCACCTGCCATCCTGGTGCCCAACGAACCCGAGACGTCCTCCTCTAACACTTCTGGTGGCCCACTCTGGAGGAAGATGCCCACAATTTCGTTAAGGCGTGCCCCATTTGTAACCAGCACAAGGCTTCCCATTAGGCTCCTGCTGGACTCCTCCAACCCCTTCCGGTCCCACATCTCCATGGGCTTTGTCACAGGCCTTCCACCCTGAGACGTTAACACTGTCGTCCCCACGGTGGTTGACCACTTTAGTCAGATGGCTCACTTCGTCCCTCTGCCCAAGCTGCCGTCAGCTAAGGAGACTGCACAACTGGTCCTGCTACACGTTTTCCGCCTGCATGGACTCTCCGTGGATGTGGTGTCTGACCGGGGTCCTCAGTTCTCCTCAGGCTTTTGGAAGGAGTTCTGTAGCCTGATGGGAGCCACTGCCATTCTCTCTTTGGGATTCTACCCCCAATCCAATGGGCAGACAAAGCGTATGAACCAGGAGATGGAGACTGCCCTCCACTGCATGGTGTCCCAGAATCCATCCTCCTGGTCCAAGCAACTCCTTTGGGTGGAGTACGCCCACAATTCCCTCACCAGCTCTGCCATGGGCCTCTCTCCATTCCAGCGCGTCTATGGCTATCAGCCTCCGCTTTTTCCGGCCTTAGAGAGAAAGGTCTTCTGCCCGTCAGCCCTAGCCCTCGTCCGCCCCTGTCGCTGAACCTGGGTCCAAGCTCGCTCTGCCCTTCAGCGCGCCGTTGGACGCTACAATGCCTTGTCCAACCGCCAGCATTCTCCTGCCCCAGTCTACCAGGTTGGCCAGAAGGTGTGGCTCGCCACCCGAGGTTTGCCTCTCCAGGTGGAGTCTAAGAAGCTGGCACCCAGGTTTATCGGCCCATTCCCCATCCAGAGGGTCATCAGTCCAACAGCGGTGAGACTCAAGCTTCCTTGCTCCATGCGTGTCCACCCCACCTTCCATGTGTCCAAGGTGAAGCCGGTCCACGAGAGTCCTCTGTCGCTGACTGTTCCAACTCCTCCTCTGCCTCGCCTGATTGATGGGGGTCCGGCTTACTCCATGCGGTGCCTGCTCCGGTCCTGTCTTCGTGGGAGGGGACTTCAGTGCCTAGTGGACTGGGAGGGCTACGGTCCAGAAGAGAGCTCTTGGGTTTCTGCTCACCACATCCTCGACCCGGACCTCATCACCGACTTCCACCATCGCCATCCTGACCAGCCCTTCGGCACCACCGTGCCTTTGGGGAATGATCGCCCGTCAGCCTGCACCTCTTCCTGGCCTGATGTCCCTGTGGGAGATTCTCCTGCTGACGTGCCATCAGTCGACACGGACTCCGACCACTCGGGCTCCTCTGACGATCCTGCTGAGGAGCCATCTGTCGACATGGACTCCGACCACTCGGGCTCCCTTGAGGATCCAGCTGAGGAGATGGACTGGTCCAGCTCTGAGGAGTATTAGTATTTAAGTATTTAAGCAGCTCTGCTTCTCTCACTCTTTGCCAGATTGACGTTGCAGCATGCACTACTCTCCAGTGTTTACCTTCAGTCTGACTTCCTGGAATCGACTCTGACTACGTCCTCTTGTTCCTGCCCCGGTAAACCCGATAGTCTTCTGCTCTGACTCTGAGTTCTGCCTGTGTGCTTCCTGGTTCCTGTCTGCTGTCTTCCAAGCCCTTGTCCAAGCCACCCGTCCTGCCACTCCACTGCCTGTCTGTGTGGATATGACCCTGCCTGCTGAATCTCAAGCCAGCCTGTTCTGGTGGCCCAGTGGTAACTCTCCCGCCTGCGGTGTGGGCAACCCGGGTTCAACTTCCGCCATCGGTGCCTGCTCCAGCAAGTTACCCGAAAGTTACCACTCAACATCCACAAGGTCCAGATCCTGTTCTGTACCCATCTACTCTGCACTGCATTCTGTTTGCCTCTGCCTCAAGACCATTAAAAACCAGTAAACCTTCATTGTTCCTGATTGCGTCGCTTTTGGGTCCTGCCACTCCCCATGTCAACACTAGCTGACAGGGTTTCCAAACTTTTGCAAAAAGCCTTTTTCTTTGTTTTATTATTTTGAAACTGTAAAAAGTTAAAAATAAAAATTATTCTTGCTTTAAAATGTGATGACATGTGTCATGTTTAACTTTGTAGCATTTAGTGTTCAGGTTTGCTTTCAATCACTAGGAAATTAATTCTAACAGACATTTAAACCAGGGGTGCCCAAATTTTTGCACCCCACTGTAGCTACTCAGTTTACTGAATTTACAAACTGTTGCTGGTTCAGCTGCAAATGTCTGTGACTCAGTGACTGCCTTTGTTAGCAGAGCAATGGCGTTAGATCAGGGCTACCAAACAATGGGTGCTAATGGAAATTACATTTGTTTTCTATTAAATTACGCAATAAATTTGCAGTTATCTGATAAACAGAATCTTATACTCTTGGTTATGGCATTAGAAAGTTATAAAAGTTTCTTGAGTAAATTTTGGGTTGGTTGCTCGCTAAAGCTTGCATCAATTGCAAAATTTACTAAACTCGTTTCATAACTTTGGATGACAAGCCCACTCGTTTAAGATCCTCTATTTCTCACACAAATTCGAGCAATTGTCGAAACGGAAAAAAAAACACCCTGATGTTGCAGTCACGCCCCATTCCAATGCTTTGGTGGCCAAGTCGCTTCCAGACTCACGGAGCTGCGGATGGTTACTTTAGTTTTCGTGGTTATGGATCTTGGCTGTACGATACCAAGCGCCTAAAAAGCTTTCAGCTGAAACGGTCATTCTCTCAAAGTTTTGAGAAGCGCCTTCCATAACGATATTCAGGTGATTGATATAATTTCTAATATAATCTTTGCACAGATGATGTAGATCAGTGTTTATCAAACCTCTCCTGGCGTACCACCTCTCCCGCATGCTTTAGATCTTTACCTGCTAGTACGGATGATTCTAATAATTCGCTCATTATCAAGTACAACCCCAATTCCGAAATAGTTGGGACGAAGTGTAAATTGTGAATAAAATCAAAATGCAAAAACTTTCGGATCACGAGCCAATATGTTATTTACAATAGAACATAGATAACATTTCAAATGTTGAAACTGAGACATTTTACATATTTATCCACAAAATGAGCTTATTTCAAATTTTCTGGCTGCAACAGGTCAAAAAAAAAGTTGGGACACAGGCAAAAAAGGGCTGAAAAAGCAATTAATATATAAGAGAATCAGCTGAAAGAACATTTAGCAAGTAATTAAGTTAACTGGCATCAGGTGTGTAACATAATTGGCTATAAAAGGGATGTCTTAGAGAGGCTGAGTCTCTCAGAAGTAAAGATGGCCAGAGGTTCTCCAACTTGCGAAGGCTTGCGTAAAAAAATTGTGGAATACTTTAAAAACCATGTTCCTCAATGTCAAATTGCAAAGGCTTTGAAGGTCTCATCATCGACAGTGCATAACATCATCAAAAGATTCAGAGAAACTGGAAAAATCTCTGTGCGTAAGGGACAAGGCCGAAGACCTTTACTGGATGCCCGTGATCTTTGGGCCCTCAGACACCACTGCATCACTCACCGGCATGATTCTGTCATTGACATTACTAAATGGGCCCAGGAATACTTTAAGAAACCACTGTCTGTAAACACAGTCCGCCGTGCCATCCACAGATGCCACCTAAAACTCTATCATGCAAAAAGGAAGCCATTGTTGAGCATGATCCAGAAGCGCCGCCGTGTTATATGGGCAAAGGCTCATTTAAAATGGACTATAGCAAAGTGGCAAAGTGTCCTGTGGTCAGACGAGTCCTAATTTTACATTCTTGTTGGAAATCATGGGCTTGGTGTCCTTCAGGCTAAAGAGGAGAAAGACCACCCCTCCTGTTATCAACGTTCAGTTCAAAAGCCAGCATCTCTGATGGTACGGGGATGCATTATTGCATACGGTGTGGGACTCTTGCATGTTTTAAAAAGCACCATGAATGCTGAGAGGTATACAAAGGTTTTGGAGCAACATATGCTCCCCTCCAGATGACATCTATTCCAGGGAAGGCCTTGTGCATTTCAGCAGGACAATGCAAAACTACATACTGCAGCTATTACAACAGCATGGCTTCGTAGTAGAAGAGTCCGTGTGCTGAACTGGCCTGCCTGCAGTCCTGATCTTTCACCGATTGAGAACATTTGGCGCATAATTAAACGAAAAGTCCATCAAAGGAGACCCAAAACTCTCCAGCAGCTGGAAGCCTGTATTAAACAAGTGGGAGCAAATTCCAATGGCTATACTCAAGAAACTTGTCTCCTCAATGCCCAGACGCCTCCATTCTGTGTTTAGAAGATGAGGGGATGCTACAACATGGTAAACAGGCCCCTGTCCCAACTTTTTTGAGACCTGTAGCAGCCATCAAATTTGAAATGAGCTCATTTTGTGGATATAATTGTAAAATTTCTCAGTTTCAACATTTGCTATGTTATCTCTGTTCTATTGCGAATAAAATACTGGCTGGTGTGATTTGAAAGTCTTTGCGTTTTGATTTTATTCACAATTTACACTTTGTCCCAACTATTTCGGAATTGGGGTTGTATCTTCACTGGTATTGAGCTGATCATTTGACTCACCTGTGCTGGAGCAGGCAGAGCTGTAAAACATGCAGGACAAGTGGTTCTCCAGGAGAGGTTTTTAAAGCGCTGATGTAGATGATAAGATTGCTATCGTTAAACATTATTATGCAATAGACCTGAGCACCAGTAAGCTGTCCACTGGAAGTGTGGTAGTGTAAGTGTAAGTGTAAGAAATTTAGGTGAAATCAGTTGATTGATTGAAAAGCTAGATCCGGCAATTTTTTTTGCATTGACGAGTGCTCGAATTAGCACCGACTGAATGCGATCACATGACGTTAGAGAAAAATCGATTTGTTGCATTAATAAAAAAACTGGACGAAAACTGGACTTTAGAAATACATGTAAACGCTAGTCCGACTAGAATCGTACTGAATCAAATTTCTCCAATTCGGACTACCACACCCAGATAATGCAGTTACTAGTCTGATTACTCCTGCATGTAATTAGAACAGGAACACATTTTCCACCAATAGCTAGATGACATACTCTGGCAATAAACATGACCAAATTTACCAACAATGCAAGTAGCTAAATGATGGAATTAGGAGATCAGCAAGAAGAAGCCACAAGCCTCATAATGCGGAGACTCAGCCATGATGAAGCCAGGAGCCCTATTGAGCAGAGACTTCCTTATAGTGGTGAAATGTTGAACACAGTCTCCACCATGATAAGATAATTGCATACCAATCCTCCCCTCTGTTGACTCGGGAGAAGCAAGAAAAGCCAATGCCTGTAAATGGAGATGGTACACGATCTTATGATTTTGCTACCAAAGCATTTCTATGAGTCGAGAGTGGAGGCACATCTAAAACATATTTAGACATGCATTTAGGTGTGCAACGATTAATCGACATTGTCGACAAAATTCGATAACTAAGTTCGTTGTTGACTAATTTATTCATCGATAATTTGTCGTTACGTCATAGCAAAGTATTTCACGCATTGGAACCTGACTAAACGTCGTTTCACAAGAGCTGGAGATGAAGGCAGCTGCAGAGTGAGCCACCTGACTTCCTTCGCAACTCTCAGTCACGCCTGCGCAAATGCGACCGGTGGGAGGAGGGAGGAAAGCGACAGTATAATGCGGGCTTGGAGCTGCAAATTTATGCACGCAGTTACAATATTCTATCACTAGATGGCACACCAGGATCATTTATTGAATATTCACAAGTAAGCCGAATACTGAATGCTGTATACCTGAAAATTGATTAAAGAGCACAAGGAGAGAACAAAGAGTGGTTGCTTTTCTTCTTTCTATGCATACTATGAAGAATGCTTTGCACTTGTACTTGCACGTTTGATACTTAAGTATATTTTTTTTACAAAATGCTATTTTGAGACTTTTACACAAGTAATTTTCTTATGGGTGACTTCAGCTTTTACCAAAGAAACTTTAAGTAATGGTACTTCTACTTTTACTTAGTTATTTTTTTCCAGTACTTTATACACCTCTGGATATACCTGGTTTAATATCAAAGACTCTAGACCAAAGAATGTTGTTCACAAAATGCAGACTTTTTTAAATAAAGGAAAACTTTTTTTTTTGCTGCTGCTGCTACCTGTCCTTGGTGAACAGAAAAAAAAAAAAGTTTTTTTTTATATCCGCACTTTACCTGACAACAATGGAAAAACTTGAATTCTGACTTGAATTTTTGTTTGTTTTGTCCAGAAGTAGCCTAATGAGCAGCAAAGTTTAATAAAACATTTTTGGAAGAAGTTTTAATCTTTATTGTCTTTATTGTTAGTGAGCACATGGCTAAAATGACCTCAAGCTAAATTTAAAAGCTAATTGCTAAATAACCGCCGTACTGTGCAAGTCAATCTGACTAGTCGATTAATCGTTTCAATAATCGTTGACGAATCGACAATCAAAATAGTCGTTAGTTGCAGCACTACATGCATTGCATGAATACATTCATGCTAACATTTAAAAAAAATACAGATCTTACACCCCCCATAAACCATAAAACTGCTCAGTGCACGCTCATGTACAATATTAATAGTATACCACATTTATCATACTGCATTATTTAGTGTTTCACTTCTGCACAGATTTACTGTATTATTTCCGTCCATATTGCAGTGTGAAATCTGTGCTACTGTGAGTAATAACAGTGTATATGACTGATGATCTGTGCTCTTTCAGCCTTTTGATCAGAAGGAGAAAAAAGTGTCAGGAGATCATTCAGATCCCAATGACCTGAGGTAGCAGAGTACCATATAGCCATTTCTCCTCCTTTGTTGATCAAAAAACCTGCTGCCCTCTATTGCTCCACAATATGAGGTAGTTTGGCTTGAGTGTCTCTCCTTATGTTGCGGTTCCCATTCAGACATGTTTTCATAATTTCAAGGTCCCCCCATCCTCAAACAATTGGAGAGAGAGACAGACTCTTCAGAAAATTAGATTTTATCCAGGTAAATGAACCAGTACAAAGCCGAGCACTTGTTGTGCAAAAATAACTGACATGCTACTTTTCACACCCAGGGCCCTATCTGACGCCAGAGTCCCTAAACCCGTTATTTGGGGATTTAGTATTGCCTAAGAGGCGTTCCCCCGCAAAAGTTGCTATCTTGCACACCTGCCTACATCCCTAAAACACCTGCGCTACCCGTTATATTATGCATAGGCGTGGTTTGGGCGTTACGCCAGTTAAACCAATCAGTGTGCCAGGTGCCATTGCCTTTAGGAGCAGGCTGCGCTATCCCAAATCCTCAAACCGAAACCCGTGATGGAGAGAGGAAGGTCGCCACGTTTCTCCGAGGACGAAGTTAAATTGCTCGTGCATGAGGTCAAATCCAGACAGGGGAAGATCTGTTTTTGCGAAGTTAATCATGAACTGTATTATTATTATTATTATTATTATTCTTTGAGATTGACATATTATTTAATGTTTGGTATGTAATTAAAAAAAAAAAACATCAAGCCTACCCCTTTTGTGATGGAAACTTCAAAAAAAAAAAGAAAAAGAAAAAATGCGTTTCGCCATGCACTTCCAACTCCCTCTCCCGTCTGAAATGAAGCACAGAACAAAATCCCATTTTAGAAAAATAAAATTAGGTCTATGCACTGGCACTCAGTGTAACTTTTTTTTACAGCGAGAGCGGCATTTCAGAACTCTTCAGCGAATGAAAGTAATTCTGGTGATAAGTACGTGGTCGCCCGTTTACATTTTCCAATCGGACAGCTGTCTATTTTTTACAGCAAGTTGCGTGACCGCGCTGCAAAAACAGGTGTGCGTATTTGTCGCCGAAATTACCTTCATTCGCAAGAGAGTTCTGAAATGCCGCTCTTGCTGGAAAAAAAAAATTACCGTTGCTGAGTGCCAGTGCATAGACCTATTTATAAGTAAATTATTTCTCTGTACTGAATGCAGCCCATTATTTTGTCGCTGTTAGATCGCATGGGGGAGAGAAGCCGTGTCTTCAATTGCCACTTGATTATTCTTGAATTGGAAAACGTGTTAATAAAGGAAAACCATCCAGAATTAGCCAGGACTAATTGTAGTCAATAAAGGGATGGATATTTTCCGCCAAATTTTCAGGTCTAGCGCCGGCCCTGATATTATATATAATGTATATCATTAATATATATTAAATATAATAATTATATACTATTATAAAAGCGGAAAAAATGATTGATACAAAATACAAACAATATAGACTTAACTGAAAAGGCCCAGGCAGGGCAGTTGCTAGGAATTCTGGGCCCCCTGAAAGAATATCAGTGTGGGCCCCCGCCCCCGACATTTCATTGCCATTTTTTTATGACAATGGCTGTTATTCATTTTTCTGTTTCTTGGTGTTCTTGACAGTGCTAGATGCAATACACCAATTTTTCCTTTTTTTTTTTTTTTTACGATTAACCACTCAACACAGAGTCAAGAGTATTATTATGCAAATTCTGAATTATTAGATGTGGCACGTATTCACAAAAGAGGCTACCTGAAACCACATTATTACACCTAGTCTGATCAGAAATAAATGTTCAATTAACCACTCAGCAAATTGGTACTGGGTATTCTATTGTAAAACATCGAGCACTAATGTGCAACAGACAATAACTCAAAGTATACTGGCTAAAGATACAACACAAGGTGGAGCTGTTATAGTGAAATCACAAAAGGTAGCTATACTATTTGAATTTCTTGCAAGTAATATTGACAACACAATGAAATACTTTCTTGTAAAATAAATATCAAAAACTATAATTTTAAGTCTTTCCTTATGTCAACTTGAGCTTAAGTTATTTTGTTTGTTCGCAGCTTAAGGTCTTTGAAGTCCAACTGTCTGCTTAACTGACTTTCAATTGAAAGTCTGGCAAGGCTATTGCGCCTCTCTTGGGTTGTTGTAGCTGTAGCCTACAGCTATGATCTGCTTCACTATTCCCTTCACTATCTGAAGTAGCCTTGCTTTGGGGAGATGGGCCTGGCTCTGTCAACAGGATGGATATTGACTTAAGTAGACTTATTCTGGGCCTTAGCGCAACGTCACAGGTCACATGACTTCCTTCGCGACCGTGTCGGCCGCTGAAAACAAAGTGAGGATGTGTATTGCAAGTACATAGAGTATATCGCATTTATCACTGTTTATTGCTTCTAGATTTCACCCAGATGTCGTATGAATATCAGGACAACCTCAGTAATGAGGCTAGGTCGAGATATGGAGAGAAATTGACTCTGTCAGGGCTAGATAAGTGTCCATATCAACTGCCAGCTGATGAGTGGAAAGATGACCCAACACAGTGGCCATCAATAGAGTATGCAGACTTATACAACTATCTCATCAACAAACCAAGTAAGTAAATAAATATTTAATAACAAAGATAAGATAATGTGGCTTTTGATTTATGTGAAAACTTCGCATTTGATAGAAAGAGCTTAGTTGTTAGCCTGTTAGGTGCATGTGCACTTAGCTACCCTTACTTGGCCTTGACCAAAATCTGCTCCCTGTCACTGTCAGTGCATGATCAACTCAGAGGTGTGAAATGCAACACTTTGGCACTTACATGACAAGTAACAGATGTCACTGATGTGTTCTTTGATAATCTGTTTTGGGCCCTGTTTTATTTAATCAGTGATTTCAACTGTTTTTTTTTTCATGACATGCCCTAAAATGTTTTCATGATCAAACACCACTCAAGCTGACACTGTGTGACCTGAAAATACAGAACATTGAAAAATATATGAAACAGATGACAAAATAAATTTGTAAAAATGAATAAATCAGTAATATTAATTCCACCCTTCTGTGACTTTGTAAAATATTCTATCCTTTTAAAATTTAAAAAAAATATTAACTAAAATTATAGGGGTTAACACAAAGTGTTCAAATGTCATTCAATATTTTAGTTTAACTGTGTTAGGATGGTCAAATGGTTTTTACTTCACAATCTGACATTGGGAGAGATATTCATTTGATGTTGATGAATGGCAGATAAAATGTGAGAAAAACACATGACAAGTTTATCATTTATCTGTGACCAGAAAAGTAAATGTGTGATAACTGATAAAACCATCAGGTCTGGCAACTAGCTTTCACGCTCAACTGAAGAGTTTAAGACAAAAAGGCAAGTGTCAAGTGAACAGTAAATGCCATCATGCTGAGCACAACTTGCCACTAAATCATCATTGAACATAAGCAGACTTGGGTGCAAAACAGATTTTTCTGCACAAATCTTCATCTAAAGTCTCCCAAATCATGATTAAGGGCAAAAATAAAGCTATGATTTATGAATTCACCTGTCACAAAGTGGTCAGAACAGAGGGTCCTTGACTTTGGTGGACTGTATGTTGACCCATCTTCATTCTCTCTGTGCAAGGCACTGAGCCATCTGTCTCTTCGTTCTGAATCAATCTTTCTCTTTGGAAATTCAAAGAATGACTACTTCTGATCACCAACCATCATATCATGGTTGGTACAGCCAACTGCAACACAGCTTCTAGGCATTTTATGGATAATACAGTGAGGGAAAGTCAGGTACGTCTTATCAGTTCAGTGGTTGCTACGCTGCTGTTTTCAGTGGCCAGCTAGGTTGCCAAGCTGTGAAATCACATGATGCAATGAGTGACCCGTATGTTCGGGGTTCAGAATAAATAAGTCCAGCCAATTTTGCCATTTAATTATATAATTCAAATGGCTGAGAGACAGACCAATACGTAAGTAATTGCCATTGGTACAGCAGTTCACTAATAAATCTAAACAGCAGTTTCTGGAGTAGCAGTTTCTGCCACACTCACTCCCTCACTCACTCACTCACTCACTCACTCACTCACCATCAAAAACATCTTCAGACTGCTGGAGCTGAGGGTCTACTGTTGGGTCAGGTTCAGATGAAGTGACCACAGCTGATTCTGGAGTAGCAGTGCATAAAGGTTTAATTATTCCATTTCATATTACTTTCGTAAACATTTAAAATTATATTTTATGGACCGACTAATGAAGAACTAACGTACCTAGTCTTGGAATAAACCAAATTTAGATGGGCTTCTCTCTCAGTACCATAGCTCTAAGCACTCAGCTTCACTTTGATATTGTATGAGGGCAAGCTCTGTAAAATCCCCCCCGCGTTAACAAGACTTATGGCAACAGAATAAAGTAGCAGCTTAGTTTTAGTGAACACTTTTGTAAGAAGGTAAAATGTCAGCCTTGTCAAGCGATTGTTTCAATTACACCCAAGGTTACCATACTGACTGCATGTATTTCGCTAGCCAAACCTAGCCTGTACAATCACGAGCGCCAAGTATGCAGTAACCACTCATAATAAGGATGGAGGAATGTGTCCTGCTGCTACTGGATTTTTTGACGGTATATTATAATGGCTGGCGAATGATGACCATACTGATCTTTTCTGTAGATGATACCGTTAATAACGGAGTAATGCCATTCTTGTCAGGCGATTATTTACTCAGCTGACCGCATGTTACATTAACGTAACGTTAGCAGCTGAATAACCAGCCTGAACAGCTAACATAGCAAGCTAGTCAAATGAGCCCCTAAGAGCCATACTGGGCCAACCCATGTTGGGGAACTTTTGAGAAAATGGGACTCAAAGTTGCCAGCTTCCTGCGTCATTTAGAGTATCTGGGAACTAGAAACACTGCTTCTGTTAAAAACTCAAGATATGTACAGTTACGTAGTACACTTCTTATGCAGGTTTTGGATGCCCTTCTGTTTCATTTAAAGTGAAACCTACCTCCTTCTGAAGAGGAACCATCATCTTCTGATTCATTTGGGTCAAACTCTGGGTCTCCATTATCTTCCACTTCACCATCATCATCAATCATAGCAAGCAATTCCTCATCAGTGCGATACCTAGCCGCCATGTTTACATTGAATTATGGAAAAGTTGTGGGATGGTCCACTATGGCTAAGGCAGCGCATTGCATATTTACAGTGGCAGAGAGGACGTTTGCTTATATGAGCAATCCATGTGGGTAGATTGGGTTGGCTCATTTAGGAAATGTAGATCTCAGTTTTCTGCACATGCTGACTACCTCAACTCAATTTCGCCAAAAGTGCGGGATGGCCCGGTATGGTTCTTAGGGGCTCAAATACTCTCACCTTTCTTTGAAAAGAATTTTGTAATTTTCTGGGCCCCTGCTCTGCTGGCCTCTCTCTCTCTCTCCCCTTTTCTGGTGTCCAGATTTTGTGTGTGTGGGCTGCGCGTACAATTGACTGCCGTAGTTCGCGAACCTCGCAAGCAAAAACGCACAGAAAATTTTCCAAGAGGAGCACGAAGCAAGAACTGAACCATTTTTTAAGAAAGGTTGTTGAAATTTATTTCTTCAATATTGCATGCCTTTGTGGCTTTGTGATTAACTCTGGTGCATTAGTACGAATAGCAGTTAGGTCTATGCATAATAATTTAGTCATGGCGGTTACTGTGGGTTTTGTGGGCCCCAATGGACTGTGGGCCCTTATAATTGTCATCACCTTTCCCCCCTATTCGACGGCCCTGGCCCAGGTAGCTGGTGCGCTGGCGATACACGCGTTCTGGGCGTCTTCTATTATTTAACTGGCGATCAAGGCGATTTAGTACTATCTCTGCCATTTTCTCAGGGGTTCAACTGAGGCTAAAGCAAGGTGGACGATTCTAGGGGCCCAGCATTCACAGGGGCCCCACAGAGGATTCTGTTATTATTATAAACATTTGTAAATAAAACATTTGGACACTTTAATTTTATATTTTAATTTTTGTAATAACTTGATCAATTAAAAATTAATTTGTTTGTTTCTCAATTTTCAACTTTTTAAGAATAATCTCAGTACATGCGCCCCCCTCTTACTATTCATCATTTTGTACGGCCCAAGTTATGCTACTGCCTGAACTCGCTGCATGCCAAATTTTTTTTTGCTTGGTGGTTTGTACATTACGTACATCAGCGAATCACCGATCGGCTGTGGTACCATTGTACGTGCCATCAGCCAATCAGAGCTCGGCTGTACTCATGCATCGATGAGAATGGCAACGCATTCGACCTTGTCACTGTCAGCTGAGTTGTGCAGGCCGCAAATTTGTAAATGCTCGTCTGACAATAACGATATAAGTGCTCCACAATACGCGAGATTACAGGTACACTAGCTGGTCTGCTGCAAAAGTCCAATAGTCTACTTTTGGCTTCGGTGACTAATACTGCAGATCGGAGAGCAAATTTCTTGATATCAGGCTGTGTTTTCATTACCAGTTTTTTATTTCGCTATTTAGATTTTGCGCATTTTTAAGGGTAATGAAAACGCGCCTTGGGAGTGAGGACGATATCCGACGTTATCAGCCCAAAAAACACAGTCTGCTTCGTGACCGTAGACTGTTCGTGACACAGTCTCCTATTCTGAGTCTCGTTGATACCAGTTATGGATCAGTGACGTGCGGTCGGAGGTTTAGTGTGGTGAGGCAGAATCCTCCCCTTTGCTTAATTAGCTATCAGGCGATTAACTAGTTTAGTAAGACTATTCGGCAGAATGACGGGCCAGTTTAAGTTTCCGCGGCGTTATTACTCAGTACATGGAACCTGAAATGCTCACGAAACTGCAGATTTGCGCATACTTGCTTACAGGAAGCCAGACATGCGGTGAGGTGAGGCAGTGACCCAAACTTTTATCACAGGTTTTTGTGAGCCTGTTCCCACGTACTATTCCCGATTGACAATCAAAACAATTAAGACCAAGCCTATAGGAAGCCCGTATACTGATAGAGGAGATAATGACAAAAAGATTCATTCACGTATACTCTTCAATTCGAGATTGCAAGGATGGAAATCTGAATAATCAATTGGGAAAAATTCTCGGCTCTCGGTAATTCTGTATATCGTTTAAACGTTTTGTTAATCGGATTATGAAAGAAGACTGAAAATAAACGCCCGGTTTTTATTATTTTTATTTTTGGTGTAAAAGCGCATATTTAAAGGAGAATACATTGCATATTGATTAAGCATTGAACTCTGCATAAGTCGAACTGTTATAATATTTATTGATATTACTTCGGCTTCCTGGAAGCAAATACGCGCAAATCTGCGGTCTGGTGATCATTTCAGGTTCGCTATACTGAGTAATAACGCCGCGGAAACTTAAATTGGCCCGTCATTCTGCCGAATAGTCTTACTAAACTAGTTAATCGTCTGATTGCTAATCAAGCAAAGGGAAAGGATTCTGCCTCACCAAACCTCCGACCGCATGTCACTGTTATGGATGCATGCGTCCAGTGGCAAATGGTTTTATTTAGCTTGCTCGTTTCAGCATCAATCGCTCTATCTTGATGGATTAGATTGGATGAGCACTTCCACTCTGATCTAAAGTTCCACATGTACATGATTAATCACGCAGTATGTATGAAATCGGTGACTGGTTGGTCCCAGTGCAAGATGATTTATTTTCATTGGAGTACAATAAAGATGAGAAGAGCTGCGGTTCTTATAGATTTATAGTCTGTTTTCTTTGGTGTCCGATAATTGGCCATGTTTTAAAAAGACTGGAAATCGACAAAAACGTATTTTTCCAAAATGTACCTTTAATATTAAATGCCTTTATGTTCAGATGCAGCAGCCCCAGGAAATCTTCACTCAACCCCCCATACACAAGATACAGTCGAATGGGAGGAAGGTGAGCACTATCTGCAAGATGATACAGAGCCGAGAATAGTCCCCAATAATAGGCTTTGAGGTTAAGATTTCTGTAAACTGAATATTTTTGCAAACTTGTTAGGCTACTTTAGTGTACAGTTATTGAAATAAACTGAAAAACTGGCACACTAAGACAGGTTTGTGAGTTAGTTTTATTTAAAATGCAAAGTTGATGTTTCCTTGCATATTATCCATGCCCAGCTCATTCCAATCAAACAATTAGCCTGTATCACAACTATGTGCCAATGTAGCCTATAGCCTACTATATATATATATATATATATATATATATACATACACAACCCCAATTCCGAAATAGTTGGGACGAAGTGTAAATTGTGAATAAAATCAAAATGCAATGACTTTAAGATCACATGAGCCAGTGTTATTTACAATACAACATAGATAACATTTTAAATGTTGAAACTGAGTCATTTTACATTTTTATCCACAAAATGAGCTGATGCGAGATCAGTGAGACACCAACCGCGAGATGCAGGGGAACAGGGAGTTTATTAAAACAAAAGAAAACAGGCACGAGGGCCAACAGAAAACTTGGCCCAAAGGATTGCAAAAATCCATCTAAGGTAAGCTTCACAGAGCTGAAAACTAAAAAGTCCAAACGGCAAAAAACAAAAACCACTGGAACCTCCAGGGAGAAAACCATGAACAGAAAAGAATAGTCAGGCTAGAATACAAACTACAAGAACTTGACTTGGCTATGAAGAAGACATACATACTGCAGTGAAACACAAGGGCATGAAAACATGGTGAGACTCTGTCTGCCAGCCAACTTCCACCGACTCCAGATAAAGGGAGGAAAATCAGCACACATGAGGGGCAACACCTGGAGAAGAAACAAGGGGCAAGGCAAGATCATGAGACAAGGACAATGATAGGCTGACATGACTTGCTCATTAAGAAAATGAGCGTGCTCAGCTTAAGTACCAATGAAGCATGCAGATTGGAAGGAAGCATGAATGTTAAAACAGAAAAGCACAGCAAGATCTTGAAATAGCAAAGCAGGAATCATGACAATAAACTCCCTATCTAAATTAGTAGTATTAGTAATGTGCCTGTCTAAGAATTACACCTCCCGTGACTGTTAGTAAATGTTAGTAACTTAAAAACAGTTAATTGTCAATTAAGCTTAGGCAGCCCTGAATCCAGCACAGCACAGAAGGAAGGGGGAAATACCAAAAGCCAACCAGAGCTCTAAAGTGTGCGAAAACGAAGACATGGGGCGGAACGCAGACAAGCGGTGGAGTGGCTGGGCAGACCTGGCAAAACACAACATGGAAAAGTAAAAACATGAACAATAAACATGAACTATGAAAAGTGAAATCCTGAGGCAAGAAACTGTTAAAACCCAAAAATACTGTCCTGGCCAAAGGCCCAGGACCCTGGAACACAACATGAGCTTATTTCTCTGTTCTATTGTGAACAAAATACTGGCTGGTGTGATTTGAAAGTCATTGCGTTTTGACTCTATTCACAATTTACACTTCGTCCCAACTATTTCAGAATTGTGGTTGTGTATGTATATACTCAGAGGCAATGAAAACGCAACACCAGTTTGGATTCAAATAATTTTGTGACTCAAATTTATTTTCTTATTTTAACAATTCAAATATGTTGGGTGGGTTGACTTTGATGAATTAAATGTGTTAATGGGCTGATTTGGACAATAATAAACAGATGCATTAAACATAACGAGCACAAGTTGAAAATGAAAAATCACAACAAGACTGAACGGAACACACATTTAAAAATGAACTCAAAAGAACAGTCAGTATCGGGTGTGACCCCCACGAGCATCCACACAGGCAGTACAACGTCTCATCATGGACCTGACTAAGCGTCTTAGGTTGTCTTGGGGAAGTTGTCGCCACTCTGCCTGTACTGCATTCTGGAGTTGCTGCCTGGTTTGAGGTCTGGGTACTCTTGATGAAAGAGCTCGTCCTAGTTGGACGTACTACACCCAAAACGTACTGATCCGCTTACCAGGCACTTACTCCCGCCTCAAGCATACCCAGGGCCCTGTTCCATTGTTCAGTCGACAGACGTGGCATTATGACACTTAAAAATGTTTTTTTGTGTGGCTTTTATCATGCCTTATATAGGGAAGACAACCCCTCCTTCATTTCAACCACTGTACTTGCACAACTCCTAATCCCATATGTTGTACTCAATATGGATTGATGAGTCCAACTCACACTGTTGAGTTACATGATGATCATTCATGTGTAACGAGGTACACATTGTGACCCCAATGGTCACTTAAGAACTCAAATTGGACTACTCAGGTCCTGAGCAAAAATAAACCAAAATTTAGAGTGTTGCATTTTCATTGCCTTTGAGTATATACATATATATATATATATATATATGTGTGTGTGTGTATGTGTGTGCGCGCTATATATTTGGGGGGGTCCCAAATCAATTTCCAGTCATAGGGCCCAAAATTGCCAGCAGCACCCCTGTGCCAACCCAGTGTAAAGGTGTGTAGAGCCGGATAACGTAATAATTTACCGATAATGTAATACCTCCCAATAATGTAACAAAAATCCCCTCTCAACTCAATCTTAAATGCAATAAAGCTGGATAACATAATAATTGCCCAATAATGTAATAAACTGTCCTTGCCAATAACGTAACAACATTTCTACTGATAGCATAATAATTCTTACATTAATGTGAAGTTATTACGTTATTGGGTTAGGCACATATTTTTGCCACCCAATAATGTAACAATTCCCAATACTGTAATAACAAGCCTAATGATGCATCATACCACGCATAATGCTAATGTTTATATTTTGGGACTGCACTGGTTTTCTAAACAGGTCAATATTTCAATATTCAAATAGGCAATGCCATAATTTACTGCATCAATGAAACTGTATCAGTAGTCTAATAGAAGTCTATAATGGCCAGTGTTATATGGACAGAGCATGGACAATGTATTCATGCTTCAGATTGCACTGGTTTCTGAATTTGGTCCTCGTTTTGAAAAGCCAATGCCATAGTGTAGTGCAATGATCGCTACCCTCTTTATGATATCAATTGAGAATAATCCCTCTTCTGGATTCCAATTTGCATCTTCTGGAGTGTGATGTGTGTACTTTTCATTGAGTCTATCACGTTAGAGAACCAAAGAGTTTAGTTACAGCGCCCTCCATAATTATTGGCACACCTGGTTAAGATGTGTTCTTTAGCTTCTAATAAATTCAGTTTTTTTCTAAATAATATAGGACCACAATGAAAAAAAGAGGAAAATCCAACCTTTAATTCAAGTGCATTTATTCAGTGGGAAAAAAATTCCACATTAAGAAATAATTCTTTTACATCAAATCATGTGTGACACAATTATTAGCACCCCTGATGTTAATACTTTGTACAACCCCCTTTTGCCAGCAAAACAGCACCTAATCTTCTCCGATAATGTTTCACAAGATGGGAGAATACAGAAAGAGGGATCTTCGACCATGCCTCTTTGCACAATCTCTCTAAATCATCCAGCGACCTGGGTCCTCTCCTCTGCACTCTCCTCTTCAGCTCACTCCACAGGTTTTCAATGGGGTTGAGGTCTGGGGACTGAGATGGCCATGGGAGGAGCTTGATTCTGTGTCTGGTGAACCATTTCTGTGTAGATTTGGCCACATGTTTAGGGTCATTATCTTGCTGAAAGACTCAGTGACGACCCATCTTCAGCTTTCGGGCAGAGGCCACCAGATTTTGATTTAAAATGTCCTGGTATTTCAAAGCGTTCATGATGCCATGCACCCTAACAAGGTTCCCAGGGCCTCTGGAAGAGAAACAGGCCCACAGCATTACCGATCCTCCCCCATACTTCACAGTGGGCATGAGGTGCTTTTCTGCATACTCATCTTTTGTGTTCCGCCAGACCCACTTAGAGTGTTTGTTGCCAAAAAGCTCTATCTTGGTCTCATCTGACCAAAGCACTCAGTCCCAGCTGAAGTCCCAGTACCGCTTAGCGAACTCCGGACGTTTGCGTTTATGATTGTCAGTGAGAAAAGGTTTTTTCCGTGCATGCCTCCCAAACAGCTTGTTGGCATGTAGATAGCGCCTGATGGTTGTTTTGGAGACTTTGTGACCCCAAGATGCTACCATTTGTTGCAATTCTTTAACAGTGAGCTTTGGAGAACTTTTTATTTCTCTTATCATCCTCCTCACTGTGCGTGGTGGCAAAATAACCTTGCGTCCTCGTCCAGGCTTGTTTACCACTGTTCCAGTTGTTTTAAACTTCTTAATGATTCCTCTGACAGTAGATATGGGCAGATGCAGGCGAGTGGCTATTTTCTTGTAGCCATTGCCTGACTTGTGAAGGTCGACACACATCTGCCTTACTTGAATGGTGTGTTCCTTTGTCTTTCCCATGTTGAAGAGTGGATAAGAGAAATGGCCTCTGAGTCACGTCATATTTATACCCCAGGGAAACAGGAAGTGATGAATTACTAATTAAATGTTCCTAGATACTCTGATCAACTTTGTAAACTACTGTAGAAATGACAGAAATACTTCAATTACATTTATTTCCTTGGAATTGTTAGGGGTGCCAATAATTGTGGAACAGGTGATTTTATGAAAAATAATTATTTCTTAGTCAGGGATTTTTTTCCCTTAAAATTCACTTGAGTTGAAGGTTACATTTTTCTACAATTTTCAGTGTGAGAGTATGCTTCTGCAATAAAAATTGAATTTATTTTAAGGCTTTTAACACATCTTAACCAGGGGTGCCAATAATTATGGAGGGCGCTGTAGATTGATATGGATGGTTACGTTACAGTGGACACATCGGTATTTTATAAATTTGCAGAATATGTGCCCAATGATTGCATCCTGCAAACTCAGTTTACCAGACAACTCTTGAATGACATATAGAAATCCATTGTGCAAGTATCATCCATCTATGTGTGGCATTTTGTATTTATCCCATTAAAAAAATCATGATAAAATAGCAAAAGAATGCTGAAAGGCACGTCATTCCCCAATGTTTTCAAACTGTCAATTATAACTCCCATTCCATCTTTGTCTTCTCTTGATTTTCAGGTCAATAAACTGAATAATATAATAGAGATGCTGTTGAACATAATATCAGCATATGTCTCTTGAACGTTCATAGTGATATTCAGACACCAGACAATAGATTGCATTTTGACCAAACAGTTGGTATTTATTTCAAGACACCACATCAAAATTTCATACTAGAACAGTGCATCTACCTCAAACTGCTACATCTGCCTCAAACAAAATGCTTTTGAATGCACTTAAACATCTACAACTACAGCTTCTTTCTTATATGCAGGAAACTGACCCACAAAAATTGAGATGTACAGGCTTATGAGGTCAGGATCTTAATGAAGCACAATGCATTCAGTAGTCAGTGGAGCAGTGTACTTTTACATTAATGAATTGTATGCACTTGAACATTAAAACACATTTAACCAGAACGTTGAAAATGATAAACAGAAACATCTTAATCTATTAAATTTAGATAAAAATCCTTGTGTGAACAAACTTAGACCTTTAGACTATTGATACAGAGTTCCATTGATGCAGTAAATTATGACAATGCCTATTTGAAAATATCAACCTGTTTGGAAAACCAGTGCAGTCCCAAAATATAAATACATTAGCATTATGCATGGTAATATGCATCATTGGGCTTGTTATTACAATATTGGGAATTGTTACATTATTGTGTGGCAAAAATATGTGCCTAACCCAATAATATAATAACTTCCCATTAATATAAGAATTATTACGTTATCAGTAGAAATGTTGTTACATTATTGGGAAGGACACTTTATTACATTATTGGGCAATTATTACGTTATCCGGCCTTATTGCATTTAAGATTGAGTTGAGAGGGGCTTTTTGTTACATTATTGGGAAGTATTACATTATCAGTAAATTATTACGTTATCCGGCTCTACAAGGTGTACAGTCCATATCTTTTTTTAGAGCAGTATCGGGGCCCTATGGCTATGTTTCACTGGGCAAAATACCTCGGAATCCGGAGATATCTTGACCCCATATATTTTGTGACACGCTGCGTATTCGGACGTATCCGGCTTTATCCTGATCATTGACGAATCCGGGGGAATCTGGGTGCATTTTGAGTCAAGATTTGTTTATCACATATCCAGACCGTATTTACGGTAACACATTTTAAGGCACATAGGGTGTAAGTACCGTAATACAACATTATGGTTACATAATGAAATACAATGCTCATCGAAAATCCTATCCAGTGAATTTGAGAGTAAAAAGACAACGATTTATATGTAAAGTTGTATTTGTTCCTTCAAACCCGTTACCATCTTCAACCCCGTTACCCTCGTCTCAATCCCGTCGCACCTACATGTTCATACATTATTTTTTAAAAATGTATAAAAAATAATTTAATGTTTGTTGATTTCTGTCTAAAATGTTGAGAGCTATCATATGATCATTGATTTTGATAAAAATTCTTCAGTTAAACTACATTTTTGATGAAAAATGACAAGAGTGCTTTCACGCATAGGTACATTTCTGGCTTTAGTGCAGCAAAAATGTGAGATTTCATGTCATTTTTGTATTTGCAGTTATTGAATTAGTGTGGGGGACATCAGATTAATAAAAAAAATTGATTTCTTTAGAAATACATTTTATGATCATATTCACTGTGTGCTTCCATAGTATACATAACGGGGTTGAAGAATAACAGTGTCCATATCTTGAAATAATGACCAATAATAATAGAAAGCGAATGCCTGAGATGGGAAAATGTTTTTCTGATAGTTGAATATGGCCTTAATGCTGTGGGATATACATACTAATAATACATTTTGGTAGAAAATGTGAACATGTTAAAGTCCAATTTGAACCATTCTCATGGAATGACTCAAATAGCACTTTAAATTCATACTGGGGCGAGGACAGTAAAAGCCCTAGAGACGGCTTGAATAGACTACACTTTTAAAAGGCAACTTATTATTTGTTAAAGTTTGACATTGCTGCTCTGGAAATGTTGTATTATGGAACTTACACCCTAAGTGCCTTAAAATGTGTTACCGTAAATACGGTCCGGATATGTGATAAACAAATCTTGACTCAAAACACGCCCGGATTCCCCTCAATTCGTCAATGATCAGGATAAAGCCGGATATGTCCGAATACGCAGCGTGTCATGAAATGTATGGGGTCAAGATATCTCCAGATTCCGAGGTATTTTGCCCAGTGTATTCGGTTCCAATTTTACTTTTGGGAAATGAACATTCATTAGCTTAGTTGCCACGATTATTCACGACTTACTTTCATTGAATTAGCAAATCTTGACATTTACAACAATGCATGGTGGAAATTCTATGACTGTTTTTGTAACTTTTAGCAAAGATCAGCTCTAGAGACTAGCGCTCTGTGAATGTGATCATGGGCGCTTCCAGCTCTGAAAGTGCTGCCTGTGGAAACAGGTCTTAAAGGGCATCTGAAGTCGATTCTCAGATGGAACGTTGAACGTCCAATGTTTACTAACAAATCACTTGCTTTTGTTGACATCTTGCATTGTCACATGACCAATTTCATTCATATAAACCAATGTTTTGTGTACATGCGTAGATAATCCTTCTATTTCCGTTAGTTTGCGCAGGTGCGGCTCGCTGATTAGCCCATAAACAAAAACAATGGGAATCCACTCTAGATGCCCTTTAGAGTTTCTTCATCACACTGATGTTAGCATTAGCAACAGGGCAGAATAATATAACTAGCTATTTGCTGTGCTTAACGTGTATGTTCACTAGCTTGCGTCACCACGTTATCAAAGTTTGAATGAATGCCTCAAGGCATGTCCTCATATATAACATTATTCACTTTTCACGAATACAGTCAGCTGCTTGCCCTATGCCCGCCAGTGTTTTTAACCGCGAACTTGCCTGCCAATATGGCGATTTTTGATTGCGTGACGTCAGTTACTGGAGCTCTATTGAACATCATTGGCCCCACAAATGAAAAAAACAATCCTTGGGCAAAATCCTCAATTTGAATTAAGTGATTACTTTTTTAAAATCAATCAACTTTCTTTAATGAATGTAGCTTGCCAGTTTTGTCGACATAAATACATGCAGGCAGTAGGCTAATCCAGTAAAAGGCATAAAAAAGGTAGCCTATTAATCGCGCCCTCAAAGGAATGAGCTAAGCCATACATATATGCATGGGCAAAACCTAAAAGAGACCTGCCTTAATGCCACTGTTTCGACGGTTGAGAGCCATATACGTTTATGCCGTTTCTACCCAGTCTTTCAAGTCCTAGAGGAGTGTTCGGGAGAAAGCATTGGTTGGCCATGGCACTCCTTCTCGCATTAGGCTTCGATGACGCCATATTTGGAAGTCTGAATTACATGGAAAATTTTCTATGGAAAGTAGTTAAGGCAGATAAGCTTTTTAACGGTTAGTGAAGTTTGCCTTGATGGCTGGGATTTGCTTGGAATCCCCTTGCAATTGCAGATAGTAATAGCTTCCCACGGCCCATGCAAAGTAAGCTTTCGTCACCAAACTGCGCATGCCCAACTGGTGACATAGCCCCATTGCAATGATGTCAGCTTGTGTTTTCAGAACTCGCACAGCCCTCCCTTAAGAAGTAAACTAGCCGGTTCACACTTGTTTTGTGCTTTTCAATGTCTTTATTTTTTGGCAATAAGGCAGATTCCTCACATTGTGATGAATTTACAGAACCATTCCACAAATCTAGAGGTCAGAATATATAAAAAGAAAAGACAGACATATGCAGGCTGCCATAATCATACAGTGTCGCTGATAAACGCAGGTGTGTTTTATAAGGACATTGAGCTGTTTTGTCCCCTTTGTGCGGAATACAAATTATGCCAATTTTTGCCTGATGTGCATGAGCTCTGTAAGGCTTAATGACTCAGTATTTGGGTCGCAGAGACGGGGGAAAATATTCCAGTGAAGCAAGACAATTGGAAATTCAATGACAGAATTATTTAGCAATTACATTTTGGAATTTATGGATGCCGGCGTGTATATCTGTGCAATGGGGTTAAAATAAGCACATCAATATGATTATATGTTTATGATGTAACATTACAGCAGACATGTTAAAACTGTGGGGTGAAGCTCCAGATGTGCTTAGTTTTGGGATCAGCGGCACAGTCAGTGATTCATGATTCGCTCCCTCTCCTGAGTCACACAGGAGGCCAGCCATTCAGTGGTGCGCTTGCGTGACTCCTTCCAACTATATTTGGGTGTGTAGCCAATGTCTTTCTTGGCCTTCTGATAAGAAAATGTGAAGGGTGTGGTCGCCATGATATAAATATTTCGGTTGAGGGTAGGGGTATATTGCAGGAAGGGGCGGAGCAACCACTGGAGCAGCTCCAACAGGAAGCTGACAAAATACAGGACAGGATAGGGCAGCTTTGGCTTGTCCTGGATGCCGAAACCAAGGGATGACATCACTGCGTGGTTGAAATCTGAGTAGCTGACAGGTGGCGTGTCGTCCGAAATGAAGTAGAAGTTCCCCCCAACGACCTCCCTCTTCTCCGGGTCCTTGAGGGCCTTTGCAGCCTGCAGATGGGCGTGGGCTGCATTCCCTACGTACACGGGGTTGGCAATGGCAGTTTGGCGGGATGTGCGCAGCAGGATGTTGCCATTGCGAATCCCGTTCCCCATGTGGAACAGCAGGAATTGGCAGCCTTCACCGTAGATGTACATGGGCCGTAGAGCACAAGTGGCCAGCCTGCCCCCATTTTGCAGCAGTTCCCCATTGGCCTGTAAGCTCAGCCGTTCTCCCTCCTGCTTCGTCCTGTTGTATGGAAACGTGAGGCGGGTGCAGTATGGAGTCTCCTCATTGCCGTTGATGATGGGGTCACCACTGGGATTGGGGCCAACCACATTGAGGCTGCTGGTGTAGATGAACGATGGAACGCTCTCGTGGATGCAGGCTTCTAGCAGGAGCTGGGTCCCTGTGAAAGAATGGGACTCCACAGAATTACTATATAGCCTTTATTTATGCAAGAGTGGCTGTGCAGTTCAACGGGCAAACACATGAATTTAATTTATTGCCTGGAAGGAAAATC
Source organism: Gymnothorax javanicus (assembly GCA_029692085.1). NCBI lineage: Eukaryota > Metazoa > Chordata > Actinopteri > Anguilliformes > Muraenidae > Gymnothorax > Gymnothorax javanicus. The sequence continues at coordinate 56,351,296 of CM056205.1, read as the reverse complement.
CTATTCTTCCTTGTGCAAAGTGCTTATCATGAATTGCTGCAATATGTCCAAGGGAAAAGGCTACTATGTAGAATTGCAGGTAATGCAATTTGCACTGGATGTGATAGTCAACAACCGCATATTCGAAAAAAGTAATGAAAAATTCTTTGGCAATCCATTGTATTAACTAGCAGTGTTGTCCACCTTATGTACCATAAAGCCACACAAGAACTCCATCAGAGAAAGTGTATTAAGCAGTGACAAAAATCTTGGTCGAAATGTTTGCAATCAAGACTTCTCACATAACAAAATCTCTTCACCTATACGTTAACCCCGTGGAGTTCACTGTAGTCCACAGTGCCTTTGTCATCAATGATAGCAGCAGTATGGATAACCAGGGACACTCCTCGACAGGCTCTCCTCAGTAGCTCATGGTCTCTAATGTCCCCCTCGATCATGCTCACTCTAGTCTGGGTTGCGGCCGCTGCAGGTTGTTCGGTAAATCAAATCATAATTCAATCAATTGAGAAAATAACATTTGTTATTAGCATTTGTACAGAAATTAAGAGTGAGTCATGGGGAACTGGCATATGTCCCTTTATATTCATCAATAAAAAGTATGAAAATGATGAGTATGAATTTCTAACTTGACATTATTAAAAATATCAAAAATATTTTCAGAAAAATATCAAAACAATAATTTCTGAAAAATAAAAAAATAGAGAACAATTGCTATCGTTAACATTTTTTTAGCTACAGTGGGGTGCAAAATTTTGGGCACCCCTGGTTTCAATGTCTGTTACAGTTAATCTCCAAGTCATTGTAGCATTTAGTGCTCAGGTTTGCTTTAAAAGTTAAACAGGACACCTTTCTGCAAATTTAAAAGTTTCTTTTTATTTTAATTTTTCTGAGTTTTTAAATGATGAGAAAGGAAAAAGGGCCTTGTGCAAAAGTGTGTGAACCCTTTTGGATTATTCTTTATTACCTTGTAAGAAGATGATTACTAAGGCCCAGACCCAGGTGATTTTCTCATTTGGGCTTCAATAATTCCAGGTGAATATAATTCCATGGTTGAACTACTGTATATATTCTGAAGTAACTCCATGCCTTGTAAAGTGTCCGACTGCGGTGGCTGTTGTTTCTGGTGTTAAAAACCATGAGCTCCTCTAAACAGCTGTCCAAGGATGTCAAAATCAAGATAATTCACTTCCACCAACAAGGAGAGGGCTACAAAAAACTCTTGCAACGTTTCAAACTACCCATTTCTACTGTCGGAAACATCGTAAGAAAATGGAAAATAAATGGAACAATTGAAGTCAAGGCAAGATCTGGAAGACCAAGAAAAATTTCAGATAGAATGGCCCGAGATCTGGTGAGAAATGCTCAGAAGAACCCACACATCACTGCTACAGAGCTGCAAAAAAGAGTAGCAGACACAAGTTTAGTTGTTCATAGGACAACAATACAGCGTACCTTAACCCTATCTAGACTGGGCTTTTTGGGGCTTGCTGGGGCCGGGGGGCTTTTTACCCCCCCAATAACTCGTAAATGACATGGCATATGACCACCAAATTTGCAGGGGATGATGTACCCATAAAACTAAATCAGTACAATCATTTTGGTATTATTATGACAGATTATGATGGCATTATGACATCATGTTTTGATTTTATTGCCCAAAACTGTCATAATAGGGTAATCTCTTTCAAATTTAAGGTACAAAGCACAATTGTCACAGATAGTGTGTTCTAGAAAACTTTAAAGGGGACCTATTATGCTAATCCTTCTTTTAATACATATTAGTAATGTTATAATGTTAGTTGTCTATACTCAACCTCTGAAAAGTTTCTAAACATAAGATACAACGGTTTTGCCGTAATCCAAGAACATGATTTCGTGAACGTGATTTCCTCTCTGAACAGCTCCTCCCGAGATCTTCGCGAGATCTGGGCAAAACCTGACGTCAGGTTGTGCCGTCCAATTAGTACAGACCTAGCCAGAGCCAATCACAGCGCTGGACCTGCCCACACCGGAAACTATTCTAGCAGGCACTAACAACAGCAGATCATACTATGCCTTAGTAGCATCGACACCTTTGGAAATACAAAAGAAGAACTGCGGATCATTTGAGGTGCAGTTTTGTCAGTATCTCTCCCAAAGCTGCTTGTCCGTTTACTTTTGGACGCGAAGAAAAACACTTATTTCTCTCCAAAAAAGGATGCCACCAAAAATCAGTGGGTAGCTTTTTTTGTTTGCTGGCAGCAAACAGCCAGGGCCAAAGGGAACTTTAGCTGCTTGTGCTCAGCATTTCACCAAAGACAGCTTTATAAATAAAGGATAATTCGACACAGGATAAGCGTTTCAGCTGCTTCTCAAACCTGAAGCAGCTGCATCGATCAAGCGCTCGGAGCCACATGCTGTAAGTAACGATATAACAGCAAATAATGTAAGTGAAGCTAACGTGTTACGGGTGGCCAGCAGGACCGCTAGCGATAGTTAGCACAAACAACTGGCCTCAAACGCAGGCTTTGTAAAATATCTGAAGATAAAGCCTGTATTGGTCGCGACTGTCCGTGACTCACAGACACAGAAGCTGTAAGTTGCTTTTACTGCATAAGCCAACCTGATGTGATAGCCAGTTGATTGTGGCTGTAGCACTGCGGCTAACGTAGCCAAATTACTGTTGCTAATGTTTGTATCCTACATATGCAATAGTGATATCAGGGGAAATTCTACAGAAGGTGTGTGAACATAAACCTCATTTGAAGCTAACTTTTAATACTTGTTTGTAATTTGGATGCTTGGTACAACTGTCCACGGTAATGGATCTTGCTGTCTGTAAAACCTGTATTGCAAGGGTTTGCCTCTGTGGTTGTGATCGCTCGGTTACCAGCTACTGCATGTTAGTTTGCGTGCCGCCGTGCTAATTAAAAATGCTCCTGGTTAACTTATATACAGTAATTCTGATCGGTATGCTTGTGTTACTTCGGTAAGCATCAATGTGGCAGTTTCATCATAACGTTGCCCGATTGTAGCCACTACAGTTGAAGTGGCTGCTTGTGATCGCTTCACTTATCCATGACTGGGATCAGCCAGATCCCTATCGCAAATATCTGGGTTAGCTCTCTGATTCTACAGTGAAAGCAATAGCGAAACGCAGAAGCTCTAATGTGTCTGGTATAACAAAGGATTTCTCTGCACTACCGTGACATAATTTCATCCCCCTTTAGAAATTGTTGTGGGTAATTAAAAGCCGAAAAAGGCGGAGATTAAAAAGGTTATTCTTTCCTGTAGAAGTGATCGATTTGCTGGCCCCACATAAGCAACTTGTCCATGCTAACAGAACTTACGGCCTGCAAAACCTGTATTATGTTCATAACAGAACCGAGCTCTCTCTAGCTGTCGCATACTATCCATAAAGCTGCTTTCACATCATACGCGAAACGAATTTTTCGCGGGACAGATTACATTCAAAGTCAATGCAAAGACTTGAATACACGAGTTATGGGCGCGTTAAGCAGCTTTCACACGGAAGTTTAAACTAACAGATTACATTCAAAGTCAATGCAAAGACTTGAATACATGAGTTATGGGCGCGTTAAGCAGCTTTTCACACCGGACCTTGAAACTAACAGATTACATTCAAAGTCAATGCAAAGACTCGAATACACGAGTTATGGGCATGTCGAGCCGCTTTCACATGGGACGCGAAACAATTTTTTCGCGGGACAGATTACATTCAAAGTCAATGCAAAGACTCGAATACACGAGTTATGGGCATGTCGAGCCGCTTTCACATGGGACGCGAAACAATTTTTTCGCGGGACAGATTACATTCAAAGTCAATGCAAAGACTCGAATACACGAGTTATGGGCATGTCAAGCCGCTTTCACACCGGAGGCGAAATGCATTTTTCGCACGACAGATTAGCTACATTCAAAGTCAATGCAAAGACGCGAATATACCTGTTATGGGCAGCTTTCACATTGGACGCGAAACAAATTTTTCGCGCGAGAGATTACATTCAAAGTTAATGCAAAGACAATGCATTGACTTTGAATGTAATCTGTCGCGCGAAAAATTCATTTTGTGTCCGGTGTGAAAGCGGCTTATCGCACCCATGTTCTCCAAGCAAACGCTGGTCATTCCAACGCAATAAGTAAATCATTACCATGGGCAATTTCCAAAAAGGCCGTTTAGCCTGGAGCTTTCGCCCCTTCGTCATACACCAGCGCAGAAGCTGTTCGTTACTCCACGCTAACGACACACCACAGCTATGCACATGAACCAGCAGGTCCTTATACACACCGAAGCAGTCAATAAGCTGTTGGTCGACTTTTAGCTGCTCCTCACTGTCCGTGTTTCCCTCTAAACTCAGACCCACCGGATTTCTACGGTCTCCGGTCTACACTTGGGTTTGTCGACCCGTTCTACAAATGTGTCTATATGGGGTGGATTCTAGCTTTCCCTCAAACCTAGCTAAAGTAGAAACACCGGTGTACTCACCATAGTAGCCGTAGGTAGACAGCAAATTCGAGCTTGACCTGCCAGACATTCGCACTGCGACCTCCACTTTCGCCGTTGCGTTTATTAGAACAAGTTAATTTCATTAAATCTATACACATGTACTGCGTTTGATTGCTGAGTATGCCCGTCGATTCCTTCGGGAGACGCGTCAGTTTCACTCTGTTGAGCCGGACCCGGAAAACTGTGTTCTGCTGCCTCGTCCCGCCTAGATCCGCCCTCGTCAGAGCTGGCCAGTCAGAAGAAAGTGGGCACATGGGGAGTGGGGGCCATAGCGGAAGAGCCACCCCAATGAGGCGTTTCAGGCAGAGACTACTATGGACTACAAATGGGGTTTTTTGAGGATGGCAGTATGAGCGAAATAAGTACCCTTTTTTTACTTTGCGCAATCAGGAGTACTCTAGGGGAGTCAAAGACCAAAATATAAACTTGGAAAAATAGCACAATAGGTCACCTTTAATGTCTGCAAAGATATCTGTTGTCATTGGCAACAGCAACAATGTCAAAATGACGTCTTTAAAATTACGTCATAGATATTGCAAAACGGCTTGAACTGCTTATAACATATGATAGTCTCCTGGTAAAGGAACATTCAATATTATACATGTTTGAAACACAAAATTGCCTTCTTGGCAATGAACTACAAATCACTATCAGTGTTTGTATTGATGTGATAATTAACGTCTATCACTGATACGGCTGCGTACTAAATCATTACTACTACTACTACTTACATAACATCAGGTCCAGAGGTTTAGGTTTAGTTCTGGAATCAAACCTGTAACTGAACAACTCGCCAAAGTAATACATCATCTCCAAAAATGAAAGAAACATGACTAAACAGTTCGCTGAATGTTTCATTACATGTACATTTTATGACTGTGTTATTGTGTGGGAAAGCTGTGGTGTAAGGCAAGGTGGTGGCATCAAGTATAAGTTCTAAATAATGAAGGTGCCTGTAAATGTTGTATAGGCTTATATCAATGCAAGAGAGCTTTTTACTGCAGATGTAATAACTGATTATTTGAGATCTTAAATATAATGGAATTAGTATATGTTAAAATGAAAATCTGGAAACTACATTGATGAAACAGAAATCGGTGATTTTTTTGTCCGACATACCAGTTAGAAAACCGTTGCCATGATAACGGCGAAGATGGTGGACTCGACTTATTGGTATAAAATTGTTCCCAGACAAGTTTTAGGACAAGTCACCAAGTTTGGTGGTCCTAGCTCAAGCCATTCAGAAATTATACGACGTGAAAATTGGCGTGGGCATAAAAAGCACCCCCCTCCCCCCGGTCCAGATAGGGTTAAACAACAGAGACCTACATGGCAGATTTGCAGGAAAGAAGCCTTTCCTACGACCTCAACACAAAATTAAGCGTCTGAAGTATGCAAAAGAGAACCTTGAGAAACCTCAAGCCTATTTGAACAATGTGCTTTGGACTAACGAAACCAAAATTGAACTTTTTGGCCACAACCAAAGAAGGTATGTTTGGAGAAAAAAGGGTGACGCATTTGTAGAGAACACATTTCCAACTGTTAAGCACGGAGGTGGATCCATTATGCTTTGGGGTTGTGTAGCAGCTGGGGGCACAGGCAATATTGTGCGGGTGGAAGCAAGAATGGATTCCACCAAATATCAAGACATTCTAGAGGCTAATGTTCAAAGCTAAGTCCAGAAATTGAAGATGAAGAGACGTTGGGTATTCCAGCAAGACAATGACCCGAAGTATACCTCAAAATCCACCCTGAAGTACCTCCAGGAAAGATGGATGAAGGTTTTGGAATGGCCATCACAGACCCCAGACTTGAATATTATTGAAAATCTGTGGAGAGACCTCAAACATGCCACGCATGCAAGAAGGCCGAAGAATATTTCTGAGCTAGAGGCGCTCTGTCAGGAAGAATGGGGAAAAATTCCAAAGACAAGAATTGAAAGACTCTTAGCTGGCTACAGGAAGTGTTTGCAAGCTGTTATAGCTGCCCAAGGAGGAGTTACAAAGTACTAGCTGATAGGGTTCCCAAACTTTTGCACAAGGCCTTTTTCCTTGTTTTATTATTTTGAGACTGTAAAAAGTTAAAAATAAAAATTACTCTTGCTTTAAAATGTGATGAAATGTGTCATCTTTAACTTTGTAGCATTTAGTGTTTAGGTTTGCTTTCAATCACTTTGAGATTAATTGTAACAGACATTTAAACCAGGGGTGCCCAAATTTTTTCACCCCACTGTACATACTTCAGCACATTTGATTTTCAAGGAATACATTCCTCAAATGTACCCCGAAGTACAATAACTTTTTTGGCCAAAATGAGCGACCTTTAGAAGAATATAGGTACAAATGAATTACATTTTCGCAAGTCAGCAGTAAAATTTAATGGACCTGTCAGGGACTACTCATGACAAGCATTTTGTACCCGTTTTGGCTCTTTGTATAGTGTAGGAGCCATCTAGTTTTTCAGTGAGTTTTTGCATTGATACTGAGATTTTTTTTTTTTGTTACCTTGTAGGGACTGGATAAACTCAGGCCGGGAATTCTTGTCAAAAAGCCGTAGCTCAGCGAGTCCCCGCTCTTCCTCCAGGACCAGCCGGCTAATTCTCTCTCCCAGGAAACCACAAGCTCCCGTAACGAGGTAAACATCGCTGGCAGGAGACATAGCCTTGGAGAGTCTGCTGAGCAGTCTGGGGGAATGATCTAGAAGTAAGGTGACAATGTCACTGGTCAGCTTAGAGGAGGAAGGCTGACAGCTCCAAAGATTTATATGGTGGTTGTTGCTACTGAATATTTTATTGCCACATTCCTCGTTTTGGCCACTCCCAATCTCTGACTATTTGCCATTTGATTCTAGCTATATTTATAATGTGATTTGGACTCAATTAATTAAAATATACATTGTGAAGCAAGAAGTAACAAAATGTATGATGGACAGTTTGAATCTTCAGTGTAACCTTCTGATTAACTAAAATCAACAATAATTGAAGTATTAAATCTGAAACAATCTGGTCTGCAACCCTGCCCCCTCGAGTGCCTTTTAGAGTCACATTTTGCATTTTGCAGTCAGTATTGCAGCAAGTCCTTGTAAAACATTACTAGACTGTAAGAGGATTTTGAACCCATTAGAACAGGGACACCCTGTTCTGGCAAACACCCTGTTCATTTGCCAAACTAAGAACACTAAATTTTCCTGAATGAAAAAGGGAGTTAATTCCGATCCTAGGTCAGGATGCATCTGTAAGAAGATCATTTTAATTTAGCAGAGAAGACTGACTCTATAACTTCCACTGGACTTCTGGCAACTTCCACGGAATGTCTGGAAATCACTTCTAGTCACGGACATGACGTAAATCTATTGTAAGCTTTGTTTGCGCTCCCTTGTGATGTGATTTTTCGGCTATAAGTATTGAACAGGAGAAAAGATGACCAGCTTTGTTTTGCGTGAAGGAAAGCTTGGCTTTATCTTTGTTTGAAATAAAGTCTATAATTATCCCAGCAGTCTGCCTTGCTGTTATCATTTCGAATCAATTTTAGAGATTTTCCACAACATTTGCACAGGTTTAGCGGGTTGTCTAATTACTGACCCCTGTAGATCTGAAGTAATATGCTGAAACCAATCAATCAATCAATTTTAACTTTTTTTAAAAAAAACCAAACAATTAAGATCTAGCATAGGCTATATGTAGCCTGTAATGATTAAGAGGTTATAGCGACAAAAAGGTTCATTTCCGTTCATGCTTTGATTCGAGACTGCCAGTATGTAAATCTTAATGATTAATTAGAAAAAACTCAACACCCTCGGTAATTCCATGTATCGTTTTGACCTTTTGTTTATCGGTTTATGAAAGAAGACTGGAAATAAACTCCTTTTTTTTTTTTTTTTTTTAATGGCATTAATAAGTACGTATTTAAGGGGGAAAACATTATTGTAAACATATTGACCACACATTGAACGCCGCATATGAAAGGTTTTAATACTTGTTAATGGCATTGCTTAGCTTCCTGTAAACAAATTTGCTGTCTCATGGGCATTTTAAGTTCGATGCACTGAGCAATAGTGTCGTGGATGAAACTGGCACGCCATTCTGCCGTCTAGTCTTGTAAATTAGTTAATTAATTCTCAGATTGCTAATCAAGCAAATTAATAACGAGTTACCGTTTGTTTAACGGTGAGTATTCTGCCTCCCCTAACTGACCTCCGACGGCACGTCACTGTTTGAGTGGCAGTTCTCTGTGTGCAGAACGCGAGTGAGTGACACAGCGCCACTTTTAGCACAGTACGTGAACGTGAATCACGTCCTCAGCGACAGTTCTCTGTGTGCAGTAGGTTCGCGAGTCATGAGTGAGTGAGTGGCAGCGCGCACGTGAGTCACATTCTCAGCCAGTCACTTTGCTCTGTGTGTGCAGTAGGTTCGCGAATCATGAGTGAGTGGCAGCGCGAACGTGAATCACGCTGACTGCGTCATTCGCCGAAGATTCACGAGTGAGTCACAGTGACAGAACGCGGCAGTTCCACTCTCGGCTGGCACGCTCGTGGCTGAGCTCAACTGAACTGAGAAAGGAACGAATCAGTTCATGAAGTGATTCCATTCAGTACGTTCACTCAAAAGATTAGTTCATTTGAACGAATCGTTCACGAACGACACAACACCAGTGAGTCTTAAGGGGACTATGTCAGCCGGGCGCATGCGAACAACGAAGCGGGGCATCTTGAAAATGTTGGTACAACCATTTCAAGTTCTTCGGAGATTTCGTATAAGCATTTTTCAATCTGTTTATATCGCGTTCATCCTTGAGAAGTTTGATGAAATTTTTACCAAAAAACTATCTTTGTTGATCGTAGAGCCTGTTCGTAGCATCAGTTTGTCATAGTTCGGGTTTCTGTAGCGTTATTGTTGTTTTTAAGTTAGCCTACGTTGATTGGATCTATGTCAGCTGCATGTCAGACAGAACATTGCAATTAACAGGTTCTGCAAACATTCAAGACAGTTGCTTGATAAAAAATTCCCCAAACTTCTCAAGAATGCACGCGATGCAAACAGATTGAAACTCCACCATGAATTCACAGGTTTACCTTACCTCACACTTTCAATGTGTTTTCGCCCAAAGAAATATGGGTGGTTAGTATAATTTATTCTCCGTGGGTTTCGGCAAAGATAAATGCGGTTACTCTAGCAACTCTGCGTTTGCAGGCCATCTTCTGTATTTAAAACAGCAACGAAGGTACGCTTTACACACGTACTAATAAGCTAGGGGTTTGTATTTCTGCTCCTTTGATATCGCATGAATGAAAGTGTTTATCGAATGGACTCTACTACGCATGTGCCCCAGCTGACATAGTCCCTTTAAGGTTACAGCGGAAGAGTGGCAGGGATGGAGCAGTTCGTAGGGAGGTGGGAAGGTAATTCCAACCGTGGGGAGCAAGATGGGGGAAGCTTAGTGATCTGCTAGAGCAGCTACCTTTCCAACTCCAGGCAAGGGGACGAAGTTGTCCTGCTGCTGCAGAACGATGTGGCCGAGCAGGTGTGTATGGGGTGATTATCTCTTGCAGATAGGAAGGGGGGGCTGTCTTGTTTGCTGCAGCATAAACCAGAGTCAGGACTTTGAATCTGACTTTGGCCACAACTGGCAGCCAGTGCAGCGATCTGAGCAGGGGAGTTATACGTGAGAACTTGGGGAGATTGAAGACCAGATGAGCAGCTGCATTCTGGATGAACTCCAGGGGTCGGAGGACACTGGATGGTAGCCCAACAAGCAAGGAGTTGCACCTCTGTCCTATGTGTTTACATCATCACCCTTCAGCCCAGGCCCCAATTTCTCCACACCTTTTTTTGCCTCTCTCTTCCCCCCATCATTGTAAGGAAATCACCATTTGTTCCTTAGCATCCTTTGAACTTAATTTTATATGTGTCCACATTTTCCCCCAGTTAGTTGTTGGTTCTTGTTCATCTGTAGTTGGGGAACAGACCCATAGTTCCTCTACTCTATTAAATTGCTTATGACACGAAAATAAAAGTATAAAAAGACCTCAAGAATTTGAAGTAGTAACATGCTGGAAGGTTTGTGTCATAGCTGCTCCAGCCGCAAAGACATCATAACAAAGAGCAAGCGATTCAAAATTATATTTCTCTTGCGCCACTGCGAGAGTCTTGTCGCGCTTAACCATCTTGACTGTGACATAATCGCAAGAATTCTTGAAAACCCATGTTACGCATTTCAGAGAAAGCCGAAGGGGCCAGACAAGATGGAGGCCAGTTCACTCGCGTATTATTGAACTCTGTAACATTTTGGGCTCTAGTGCTGTTTTGCAACTGAGATAGGACAGATATTCACCAGTGCAATGTTTCGTTACATGAAGTCGGAAATTTGAGTTATGTCTGCAGTCCAGTACAATTGATGACTCGATTGTAACACAAACTTTTTGAGACCTGTTGCTATCAAGCTAGACTATCACGTGTTAACCGAAGCTAATCAACCGAACGGGAGCGTCGGCATGAAGCGAACACAGAAAGATTCGAAGGACAAGAGAGGGAATACTCTGATGGATTTTGGAGAAGAAGAAACTGCATCCCTTGGGGCATCTCTACTGGAAACCCCTATGTCCAGCCCAAACCCCAAGAAAATTTGTGCAAGCTTCCAAGGAGAAGAGGAATCCAATTCTGACATCCTGAAAGCTATTCATTACTTAGCTTTACTAGCCTTGAACAAAATATTAGCAAGAATTCGGAGGACATTAGGATCATTTAAGAAAACGTGGAAGGACTTGAATTCATAGCAAAGACAAATAGTGACAAAGTGCACGCTGTACATTTGAGACTTTCATAACAAAACATTAAAATTGAGGAAGCAGAGCGGTACAGTCGACGATGGAATCCAAGACTTCGCAATCTCCCTGAAAAAGCTAACGAGACGACTGAAGACCTGAGAGAGGAGACTTACGAGCTTTTCGGCGAAATGGCCCGGACAAAAAAAAACAAGGTGGATTTACTCATCGACACTGTTCATTGAGTTGGAAACCAAAAGGGGAAGGGTCCACGGCCTGTGTTAATCCAATTCGCCCTCCGTACTTTTCGGCAGAAAATATGGAGAGCATCACTGAAGACCAAAGTTCCCAGTGAGCGGAATCTTCGTGTCTCCGAGGATTTGACATATTGGGAGAGACAGTGTCGAAACAAACTTTGGCCACTCGTCAAAAAAGCAAAAGAAGAGGGAAAGAAGACGTCTTGGTGCGGGCCTGACGTGATCATTGACGGGAAAAGAATCACCGCTGATGCCATCAAGGATGCTATGTAAGCAACATGCCATGAACTTTGCAGTTTTCTTACATTTAAACAGCCTTGGTAGACCCACAACAGGTTAGTAAGATTGACTGTATGATTCACTGTGTTATGAACAAATCTTCAAAACTGAAGAAGAATGACGGTTTTTAGTATTTTCGTAGGCTATCTCCAGGTCAAGTTCAGTTTAAACTGGAGCTCATTACCCTTACACATCTTCCTTCACATCTTTTTAGAGAGACAGTTTAGAGTATATATTTTAGATGTTATTTTTTTACTTTCAGTTTTGTTTTTATGTCTGATTCAGGGCTTGACATTAACTTTTTGAGGCACTTGTCCTTCGGACAAGTGAAAAGTAAATTTACTTTTCACTTGTCCTGGCTCAAAAGTCACTTGTCCGGGTATAATTGACAAAAATTGACCTTTTATGCCCTCGGAATCGAAGATTTGGGGGCATTTTTTTTGGCCTGTCTGTTCTATTAAATTACATTTTGAATGCAGGACTTCTACTTTAATGAAGTTATTTCTCAACATGACGCTATTAGCATCACAAAATTAATTAAACACTTTTTTTTTCCAACCAATCATTAGTGCACAGGTGACTTGGCCTAACAACATAATACAGGCATGTTTGGGTTGCTGCCTCTGCATTAGTCATTTAAAATTTTAATTACTTGACCTAACAATTCAGCTACCAATTTGCAGACCGATAGACCTGGGCAGTGAGATTCCGGTGGTGAAATCCCAATGATATTCAGTGACTAGGATTGCGATTATCAGATATAATGTCGTAAACATCGAGGGCAGACTGACCACGGGCTAGGAGACTGTAGAACAATGATATCTGCACCTGTAGAAACTACAAGTCCGCATGAAATCAACCTTGTTTTGGGAAAAAAAAAAAAAAGAAGTTTTAAATATTTCACGGAAAAGTACTACATTACCCACAATCCTACGCTGTTACCTTGGAAACATTTAATAAACCCGCGAATGTCTCCATCAAGTAGTGAGTTAGGCCAGTAACGAAGGAAGCATTGGCGATGTCACTAAATACAAACAATATGAAACGCTAAATATACTCACGACACAAACTAAAATATATTACAACGATAAATTGAACAAGCAGCTAAACTATCGATGCTGCAGCGAGATGGCATTTATTCACGTCTCACTCACTCTGTCTCTCATCGCACCGGTGCTAATACAGTTCATTTTTCATTCATCGCATGGACCAAGTTTCATGTCGTGCTATGTGTGTGTGTGTGCGTGTGTGTGTGTGTGTGTGTGTGTGTGTGTGTGTGTGTGCGCGTGTGTGTGTGTGTGTGTACAATTCTGATGCCTTCAAGGCTGACAGTAGAGACTCCCTCAGCATTACTGAGGGGGGCCTTTACTGAGTTGGAGCCTTCCAAGGCCAATTTAAAATCTTCTATTTTTCAGCCAATAGATTTATTACAGTTCGAAATCAACCACGTTACCTCAGAAAACTGACAGAGGTATTGTTGCATATTGACGTGGTCTTTACTTTTTACACTCTTTTTAGGAGTTCAAACAATGTCTCGGCGCTGCCGTGGAGCCCTATCTCCCCGCCCCGCTAAAAAAAGCGCCCGCCCCAGCACCCACCCCGGGCCTTGATGCTCCTGCAGCAGCACCCGCCCTAACACCCACCTCAGGCCCTGATGCCTTGAAGGCATCTGACTGAATGCTGTCAAAAATTATACAGTATGAAATCAACATTAGCCTTCTAACCAGCCTGCAAGGCACTAGTCTCTACGGTCAGCCTGGAAGGCATCTAACTGAATACTATCAAAGATTATGCAATATGAAATCAACATTAGCCTTCTAACCAGCCTGGAAGGCACTAGTCTCTACGGTCAGCCTGGAAGGCATCTAACTGAATACTATCAAAGATTATGCAATATGAAATCAATATTAGCCTTCTAACCAGCCTGGAAGGCACTAGTGCACTACAATCAGCCTTGAAGGCATCTGACTGAATACTATTAAAGATTACACAATATCAAATCAACATTGGCCTTCTAACCAGCCTGCGAAGCACTAGTCTCTACAATCAGCCTTGAAGGCAGCTAACGTTACAGCAACTTGCAGTTGAAGTTTTTAAGAAGCTCAGCTATACAGCTTATTGTAAATATCTCACAAGTGGGCCAATTTTATGTTTCAAACAGAGTTATACTTGAAGTTATATTGTAGAAGTGTTTCAGTTAACAAGTATGACCTGTTTAGCTAAGGTTAGGTCTATAAGTTAACTGTAAGACAAAAAAAGCACTTGTTTACATTGGTTAACATAATCAAAATAGCTGAAATATCTAACGTTACCTCACTAATCAGTCTCTTTAATGAGAAAAGAAGACTGAACGCATTCATTTTTTTAACAATATTGTTGTACTTAAGCCCACTTCCCGAGTAAAGGCTTCCGAATTGAATTGGCTGCCTCGTGAGCGGATTGGTTGTACTCTAGCTCGCGATCTGATTGGCTGTACTTGGGGGCGGTGTTTACGCAGCCTGACAGGCTGAGAAGCCTGGAAGTGGACATCTGAAGGCAACTACACCCTGCAGCGAAAAATGAAGTCCATAGGGAAGTACCGTAAAATGGCATTCTATTTAATGGCCAGCAGATAGCGACGTCGGTGGTTGCAGAAAGAAGTTCAATGCTATAGAAGTCTATGAGAAAATGACCCTACTTTCCCACCTGATTTTTCATTTAAATAATGATTTTTCGCATTATTTTATGGTAGCTGTAGCAAGTTTCAAGTCTCCTTCGATATATCATGATGTTCATTTTTGTAAATTATGGTCCCATATAGACTAGAATAAAGGATAAAGCCAGAATATGCTTTTGGGGTGTGGCTATCTTCTGGTCCTCGTCCGATACGGTCAGATCCAGAGCTACGGTCCTCCCCGGATCTTCAGTACTCGCTCTCGTACAATAGAAATCACATCCGGTTTCAAAATGACAACATGGCGCAATTCAAATTGCCAAAATCGAGGCTTCCTTTATGGTATGCTGAAACCAATGGGTGACGTCACGGTAGCTTCGTCCATCTTTTTATACAGTCTATGACTTCAACCAGCTGCTGACTGTATCTTGAGTGATTTTAGAATTTTTTTTCTTTAAAGGTTGTGAATTTACAAGTGTTCTCCAGTGTCTTTTGTCCGCTTTAATTTGGTGGTAAGTTGAGGATTTCTGTATCGCAGCTCACGCGCACGCTTCTTTCCCCCCTCTGGGCTAAGCTCCGGATCTCCTACCATCCTAGATCCGCCCCTGGTCACAGTTACTTAAAAATCCTCCTCGGAGATGAGGGATTGTGAACGATTTATGATTGAAGTATAATAGCCGCGTGAGTGGAATTTAGATCGCGAGGAGTTATCTCTTAAATTACAGTGCACACTTTTATTATATACCTCCCGAACCCATATCCGACTGCAATCACTTGGAGCAGAACACTAACCGACCCTGACTCTTCAGCCAACTCGACGCTGAAAACTTGCGGAGGACTACGGAAACTACGAGTGTTCCTCATTCTGGGTCCTGTCTCACTAAAACGGGTCAACTAAAAAGATCCAAGGATAGTTTCTTGTAGCTAAATAGTTCACGTCATTGCTGCCATTTAAACGGCAAACCGGTTGATGTTATCGGCGGGTTTGAAGTAGCACTAGCGTAAGGTAACCGTTGATATGAATCGATTTGGTTTGTTTTCGTTACTCCAATGTGTTATTTAGCTCGGAAGATCCTGGTGTAAAATAAATGTAAAAACCTAATAAGCTGGCAAGATCTCTAAATTTAGAATTACGCAGAATGCCTAAGCTCTCGCGGTGACATGGCTTGGTATTCAGGATTCCTGAATGTACTGGGTAGCGAATTGTAATTGATTCATTATTCATCTAGCTGGCGCCGTGTTTTGCATGTCCCTTACAAAAATACCACTATAGGAATACCATACAAAAAATTTTGGCAGGGAATTTTGACACAAGGGAAATCATCTGCCAATATACAGTGGTGTGCAAAATGTCAGAAACCCTTGCATAAGGTGATATTTACTAGTATCAATAATAGGCCCACCCTTTGCCGTCAAAATAATTAGTTTGATTTCTGTACTGTCTGGTGGGATATTAAAGGTCCCGTATTATGCCAACAGGTGCACAGCTAATAGGCCATCATGAGCCACTTCAAAGTCTCACCTACCTGCATCACAAGGGGGAGTGACCACCCAGAATAATGAAATCTGATTGACTGCTTGGCTGAAGGTGATCAGCTTTTCTTGCCTCTGGTTGGCTGCTTCCCCATCTGATGTCAAGAGGGAAAAGATTTTGAAATGGCTTGTAATAACTAATTAGCTGTGCACCTGGTGACACAATAGGGGACCTTTTAAGCTATTCTTTCAGGACCGTCTCCGTTGTTGTGTCATTTAGAGATCTAAGAAATGGACTCATAGCGCCACTTGCTGTTGAGGAGGGCAAATAACTTAGCTAGGACATATGTTCGCAAATCCTAAGGACACAAGTGAGAATATCGGCACCACTAAATCACCGGTAGAAAGCTGCCAAAAGTCACGAACTTGTCGGAGGTATACTCAGTCAAAAAAGAAACTTCACACTCATAAATTTCTAAATATTTTCTTGAAACTTAATACAAGAGATATTATTATTATTATTATTATTATTATTAGGGGTAAATGCGTTGTCAAAGACATCATGACACACAGCAACTCCGACGTGCACAAGCATGCAGCACGTGCGAGCATACATCAAGGTAAAAGCATGTTTCCTCGTGTTCCTAGTCACGTGACCTTATGAGACACGTGCAGTTGGGCCCACGTTAGCACGGTAGAGTGACATCTCGGAAAAACAAGTTCTTACAGTCAATTATCCGTTGATTTGCAATGCCACGACTATCAAACATTCATCGTGAACGTGCCATTGGCATGCTGAATACGGGAACGTCGGTCACTGACGTTGCCAGGGTTATGGGATGCAGTCAACGGACTATCCATGATCTTCGGACACGTCTCCAACAAACTGGCACCACAGCAGACCGACCTCGTTCGGGTAGACCACATGTGACGACACAAGCAGAAGACCGACAAATCGTCTTATGTCATTTGTGTAATCGATTTCTCACTGCAACGTCCACTAGGAATGAATTGTTTAGAGGTCGTGTGACTGCCCAAACCATACGTAATCACCTGCACACTGCTCGTCTCCATGCACGTCGGCCATATCGTGGACCAATTTTAACCCAGTTACACCGACGTCAACGGCTTCTCTGGGCACAACGACATCTGAGATGGACTCAGCGTGATTGGAATAGGGTCGTTTTTAGTGACAAATCCAGATTCACTTTGCACTTTGCTGATGAGAGAGTTAGAGTTTGGAGGAGACGCGGTGAACGCAACGCCCAGTGTTGTGTGCAGGAAGTGGACCGTTTTGGGGGCGGTAGTGTTATGGTTTGGGGTGCCTTTAATGGTCCTGCCCGTTCCCGACTGATGGTCGTTCAAGGAAACCTAACTGCTGCAGGATACAGAGCTTTTGCCATTCATGGCAGCTCATGGCCCAGGTCTGACATTCCAACACGATAATGCCAGACCTCATATGGCCAATTTAACGCGGAATTTTCTTAGGAATGCTGGCATCAATGTCATGGAGTGGCCCTCAAGGTCTACTGACCTTAATCCCATAGAACATGTATGGGATGTGTTGGGCAGAAGACTTCGTCAAGTAAGGAACCCTCCACAGAATTTGCAGGAATTTGGTGCCATGTTGGTTCAATTATGGGGACGCATCCCCCAAGCTGTGTTCAGACACATCATTCAATCCATGAGGAGACGTTGCGTCGCAGTTGTGAACGCTCATGGAGGGCATACGCGCTATTGACATGCTTTCATCAAGTTGTAACTTACCATTTTTACTCTCTTACATTTCCGTAGCATTTCCGGTGGAACTGGTTACATTATGAACATGATTTTTATGGTACACCGTCCTTAATGGGTACAGAATGGAATTAAATCATTATTTAAAACCACTTTTCTTGTATGTTCAACTTATCGACCTCCAAACGAGTGTGAAGTTTCTTTTTTGACTGAGTATATTTTCTCATACGACTTGAGGCGCCGTGTATTTGTGATAGGTACGTTTTGTATTTGTAAAACAGAATATACTAGTTTTTTTAATGGTGTTTTGTATTTGCAAACCACTCTGTTTGCAAATCGTTTTTGCATTTGCAAACCACACTTTGTATGTGAATCATTTTTATATTTGACCAAACCACGTGTATTTGTTTGCAAATCTTTTTTGTATTTGCAAACCACACTTTGTTTGCACGTGAACCAGTTTTGTATTTGCAAATCACGTTGAGTTTGTTAGTGAATCGTTGTGCATTTGTAAAACATGTTCTGTTTGTATACTGGGTTTTGGCAGTAATTTAACTCTATAGCAGCACATTTACCTGATCATCCATTTATACTTCGTTGATGTTCAGTTGAGTATTTCCCTGAATTTTTACCCGATCATCTGCTGGAACTTTAGTTATCTTCAGTTGAGCGTCTACAAGCATTACCTTGTATATAAGCTGATCATCTGTTAAAGTGCCCCTACCAGACATATCCCGACATTTTGTGTTAATCCCCAATGCCCTGCCATCGTATTCATACCATTATTTGTGGGAAAAGTGCCTTGGATCGCTTATATGATGACCTTTTAAGCATCACAGAAAGGCAGTCTGAGAAGACGGGCGAGTTCCCTCATGAATATCCGGCGTTTAAATAAGCTTCGCGCTGATTGGATACTTCAGCTACATTCGTGAATATTCAATATGTAAACAGCCCCAACGCCATACTGGCCCAGAGCCGAGCTAGCTACAACCATAGACGGTGAAAGACAACAGATTTTACAGGTAGCATAGTAAGATTCATCGAGGCAATGGCTACACAACGTTCACAGTATTGCCTTATGTATATATACGACCCCGAAACTGAAGAGGAGGCCGATGCAATGCTGGAAATGCCATCAACACGTATAACAATGGACGTTTCATAGTGGTTATTTTTCTAGCCTATCCAACAAATTAGACGAAATGTCTCGCAGCTCTCTCGATTGCAGAGCTGATTACTCCAACGCATTCAGCTCAAGTCTCACGCTTCTTAGTGGCATTCGCGTGCTGTAGTCAGCAATTATTCAATGCGCACTGAAGAGAGTCATAATCGCTTTCCGTGTTACTGGTGGCGAAATCCACCGCCACGCTGGTGAAACTGAAACTGCCATGCACAAAGACTTCAATTACGCTTAAGAATCTCATTAATATACGCGCTGATTGAACAATTGCTGACTTCGGTGAATATGTCTCGAAAATACGCGAGACCTACGCCGTATGCGTGAGAATGCGAATAAATTTGGCAGCCCTGCGATTAGGCTATTGATTTTTTTTAAGACATTCTAAAAGTGGCCTAGCTCTCGGAATAGCCCATCCGGATGGGCTTTCATGTTAGTAGCCTATGCATCGAGCCCCAATGCATCATCCCACCTTGCCAAAATGAAAACGCAACGAAACAGATGTCTCGTCATTTGCAATTGCCAATAGGTCACCTATATCCCTACCTGTGATAACCCAGCTAAAGTCATTTACTGGTGATGAACAGTTTTTTATTTTTTACGCAAGGTTATTCTTCATCATGTAAGGAGTATTCCGTGAAAAAATCTAACTGATATCTCGAATATTGACTGAGTGAGGTCATTTCAAAGTTTTGGCAGGCATGACATGTCCTCAAACTAGGCTGATTAGCTTCACAAGACGTTAACCAACAAATGCAAACGCTTCATTTCTGAAATTTCCGTGGTGATACGACGCAATCCGTGGAGAAATCCTCACCCGGCTTAAATCGCAACTCATCTGCCGTACCTTAGACTGACCTGCTTTACGATGGTGCGCATTATCGTCTACATTCATTTTCAATGATAGAAAAGAAGTTCCTAAACCAAATGACACCCAAACTATCAGGCGTTCATCCGCAGAAGGTAAACTAAAAGCCGATTGAAAACATAATAGACCAGGCTTGTGGAAAGCAACTTCCGCGTAAACGAAGTGTAAATAAATTCATTAATTTTAATAGCCTATGTATGATGTTAGAAATTAATTTTTGAACTTCATTTCGAAACCCCAATATGTAACCTATCATTTACAGCCATAAACTCACATCTCATGTCTTTGTCACTTTTTATCACAGGGACTACTTGACGGTCTTTATCTCAAAATTAGATCAGGCGAGTTTAGCCGTGTTTTCACGGGCAGGGTCACAAATATTAAATGCTTTTTTTCAGTGTCACAGTATCACCCTGATCTCCAAAATAAGCGATATTTTGTTTGGAAGAAAACAATAAATTTAAATAGCCGTTATTAATTTTTTTCAAAGCTGCAGGGAGCCAGAGTGGCAGGGCTGAAGAGCCGCACGCGGCTCCAAAGCCTCGGGTTGCCGACCCCTGCCGTAGACTGTGGATGACACTGACAGTTGGCAAGTTGCTCGAATCTTTGTGTGGGCGGTTACACTCCAGAGTGGGCGAGAACCGGCGAGAATGTGAATATTCAATTTGCGGTGTTTCGTAATACTGCAACACGTTTTTTACTGACGTAAATTCTCTGCCTACTTCCTTTTATTCGCAAAAACCAATACTTCAAGTGGTGTTGGAGTTCAAGAACCACGACATGTCACAAACTGATTATGGACCTACCATATTCAAATACTAACAGATAAGTCCATTTTCTCGGGGAAGGGGCACTTTAAGGCAGCAGACAGACACATATATCCACAATAAACTTTTTATTTCACAAGCAAACTTTGTTAGCTATGTATTTTTTTTTCTTAATTTACCCAGCATCATCAGACAAGCAAAATAGCTAGCTTTGTGGCTAGCTTTGTTATAATGACCCCATACATCCATAGCCTACTCAAGTTTACATTAATCAATAGGTTTTAAAAATTAAGCTGAATATTATTACCCAGCAGTGTCATACATGGACCAATCGGCAATAAAACATATTGGGAAGCCTAATTGCTATGGCTATGATTAGCCTCTCCTCCATTTTGAGATCTGAAGTTTGTGCCTCCTTGCACAATGGTGACGAGCAAATGGCTGCCAATCGCCACTTGTCATTTAAATAAAGTCCAGCTCTCCTCAACTTTTGGCCGCTTGCCCCACCTACTTTGCATTGCTTTGCTCTGCTAGCGGTCCCATACTGTATTGCGCAGGGCTCAACAGAAAGTGAATGAGAATGCGTCCAAAATCTCACACCGCGTCGATGCAGTCTGTTCATACGTCAGTCTAGTCCTGGTCCAACTTGACTCATAAATGTCCGCCAATCCCTGCAGAAAAGTGGATTCGCGGGGTGGGGCTGAAGAAATGGCGGGCGTGCACGAGAGGGTGCACATGGTGGCTGTGCACGTGGGGGTGCATCTCGTGCACATGTTGGTATACTGCAGCGCTCTGAGTGCCCGGGGTGTGGTGCCAGGAACCTGGGGCCTCATGGGTGATGGACCCGGACAGTGCAGGTTCTGGGGCCTGAATTTTGCAGCTGGGGAACAGCTCAGGTTGCAGAGAAGAGAGACACAGGCTGCTGCCCGGGGAGAAGAGGTGTGCTGGGGAGCTGCTGCCACACTGCTGAGCTGACGGCGCAGCGCCCCCCTCTGAAACAAGGAGGCAGACACTGAAGCACAGCTGCGCAAAAACCCCTAAATCCCAACACAACTGCCTGCACTCCCCATACAAACCTCCACACAACCCCATACAAACCCCCCTTCAACCCCATGCAAACCTCCATACAACCCCAGCCGTGTAGTTACACTCTTGATGATTCTTACCAAGGTCTTTTGCGAACTCTGTAAAGATTGAGTGGTAGAATCAGGTGTGCAACATGCTAACCTCAGTCTCTGAGTTTTGAAATTCTCTCTCTCTCTCTCTCTCTCTCCTCTCCCTCTCCCTCTCCCTCTCCCTCTCCCTCCCTCCCTCCCTCCTCGGGAGAAGTGCTCGTCCACCTCAGCTCCAATGGTCCCCTGAAAGTAGGTGAAGAGGACACCCCCAGAGCTCAGGTACTCTGCCTTGGTGGGGCTGCTCTCCATGGGGTCTCCCCCCTCTCCCCCCTCTCCCCTGCCCTCCTCAGCTTCCACTGGAGAGAGAGTTAGAGTAAGAGAGAGTGAGAAAGAGAGAGAAAGCGAGAGAAAGAGAGAGGGGGAGAGAGTGAGAGAGAGATTGGGGGGAATTTAATTTTCATGTTCCACTTAGTTAATTATGGCAAAAAAAAAAAAATGACGCAACTAAATTAGAACTGTAAGTCCACAATATTATTTGAGGAAACTAAAAAGGACCAAAACCCAAGATTTAAATTTATGAAAAACCAAATAAGGTCAATTAAATACAAAAATCCATAGAAATAAAACACACCTTTATTAAAAATTCATCAACTCATTAGATAATGTGATCAATGCAGAATATTACAATACAAAAAATAAGCATGATAGTAAGCAGATTTAACTGAACTGAATGTAGAAAGTAGGCCAATGAGGGACAGACAGTGCCAATCGGTGTGGACGTCTGTTTCAAAGTTTAATTCCCCCAGCCTACCCACATCAAGGCATCCAGGGACGTCCCATGAAATACAGAGCCGAACAAGCGGCCCAAGAACTGCACGCGCCACTGCATGACATTTGTCACATCTCTGAATAAACGGAGCTTTGACTGGACTCTACCGGACACGCGTCTGAATGTCGAGGCGGCACTCAAAGCCTCTCCTCCAGACTGTCGGTCTTTGCCCTTCTCGACTTCACAAACAACCGCATAATAGCCCTTAATAGTACTTAAACAGTGCATGGCGTCTTCTTCTTCACTGTGCAGCCACTGGAACGACGTCGCACACAAAGTGCCGAACAGAAATAGCTTACATTGGCCCCTAATCAAGGTAGCAATTTCAGGAATATCAACATTCAGCCAATTGTATCTATGTTTTTGACAAAAGCAAAACTACCTTCAAGTAATTTTGCAAGCTTTTTTGAGTAGTCCAGATGATAGATCTATCATGAAAGGGCCACTAAACAAATAAACTGCTTTCAAATGATTTCTCAACTGTCTTGAGTGAGGAGAGGTGGGTACCCACCGGTTGCTGCTGTTCCCGGTGAAAATACGCCGCTCGATACGCTAGTGCTGCTGATGTCGCTGGCAGGTAACGATGGGCATTGTAACTCTGATGATGCATCGCATCCAGGTGGTATCGCGCGATTTCCTCCTCCTGCTTCTGCGGAACGTCTGGCGCCCCTCAAACCGAGACGGACTAGGGTGAGCATCTTGTCTAAATAAACCCGAGTACAAACTAAAGCGCCGCGGCGTGAAAAGAAAATTATTAGCATAAAAACAAAACGATTCGAAAAGACAAAGGCTTTTCACCAGACCTGGCATCAGGAAGAGGGAAACTGCTTGTAATCTCAAAGTTTCCATTGGCCTGGTGATGGGCGGAGAAGTTTGCTTTTGCACTTAAAACGCAAATTACGTTGCGTCAGCAAGCCTCCTCTCCTGCTCCCCGCTCGAGCGAGAAGAGGAGCAGCAGCTCTGCCCCACAGGCTGCTTCTGGTGTCCGTGCGCGGAGATGTTCAATACCCGATCAACCCATGATAAAAGGTACTTTTAGTCTCACTTGGACTGATTCGTTGGCTGGCCTATACTATTTCAGTCAGACTTGGAAGAGTGAACCCTGGACATTTTAAAAGTAAAGGTTTCTGTCTTATTTAATGTTATTGCGAGACCTTATTTTCTCTCCCGCAATCAGAAAATATTGGTTTCTTTTATGTTACCATGTACTTGACAATGGAAATTTTCTAATCCCATTAACAAATCTTGACATTAGTCAAAATTATCTTGCACTGGTGGCAGAATTTTTCTTTTACAGTCAAAAAAAAAAGTAATAGGAATACAGCAACAACGTTATTTTGATGTTCCCTTTGTAGATGCTCAACAGAAAAGAAATAGCATGCTGACTACATAAAGGCTGACTTTCAACAAAGGTTGATCAGTAGACTGTTCAAATATTATAAACAAAAATATCATCATACTGTCTACGGTCTATTTTAAACGTGACCTTAATATTTATGTCGACAATTTACAGAGAAATGTCAAGAGATGCTCAAGAAACACTCAATAAAGTATCAGTCGACATGTTATTGATATCAGCAGCGCATCTACAAGCATCTATATCTACCTCATCTATTGAGAATTCATTGACAGTGTGTGTAGCGTCATCGAGTCCTGACTTCAGTTTGCTCACTATGGATGAATGTTGACGCAGGCAGCATATGGAGTTAAATTACTGCCAAAACCTAATATACAAACAGAACATGTTTTACAAATGCACAACGATT
Organism: Gymnothorax javanicus; assembly: GCA_029692085.1. Lineage (NCBI taxonomy): Eukaryota > Metazoa > Chordata > Actinopteri > Anguilliformes > Muraenidae > Gymnothorax > Gymnothorax javanicus. Next base: position 56,327,109 of record CM056205.1, on the reverse strand, counting down.
CACTAACAAACACAGCGTGATTTGCAAATGCAAAACTGATTCACGTGCAAACAAAGTGTGGTTTGCAAATACAAAAAAGATTTGCAAACAAACACAGCGTGGTTTGCAAATATAAAAATGATTCACATACAAACAAAGTGTGGTTGGAAAATGCAAAAACAATTTGCAAACAAACAGTGTGGTTTGCAAATACAAAACACCAGTAACAAACTAGTATATTCTGTTTTACAAATACAAAATGTACCAATCACAAATGGGTACACAAATACCTCTGTTTTAAACCTTTAAATTTTTCTTGCACCAGTACCTCTATGGGCACCACCTGTCTCTGTAACTAGTTAAACCAGCCGACTACCAAAGCATTATCAGTGTTTACGCCATGTATACACGACACATATTTAATTTCATGAGATTTCTCTGAGGCACATGTCTGGCTTTGCGAGATCTGAATAAGGTGGTACGGTGGGGTGCCACCGATTGGCATTACTAGTTAAACCAACATAAGGCCAAAACAAAATCAGTGTTTTCACAATGTGAGACACATTCCATTTCAAGAAACTTCTCCATGGCACATGTCTGGTTTTGTGAGATCTGACATATTGTTAACAGCGCCCCCCATACTGATATATTTTTGAACATTCGTCCCCTTATATCCAGACATTGGCAAAGAGTGCCATAAAACTTCCTTTGGCATGTTAAAATATCCTGAAAGGGCTGGAGATTCAGCTAATTTCGAGGCTCTAACTTCTTGTTTAACATTTTTATGGGCCCCTGAACATCACTGCAAATAGGTGAATTGGAGATTTTGTCAAAATGTCTGTAGCCGCTGCTCCAAGATGTAGCATAGTGCCAAAGATTCTTCTGGAGTATTTTGTTTAGCCAGAAGGAAGGTTCAAATTAATGGTCTACCCATCCTCACAGGTGTCTGGTTATTGATGTTCATCCACTGTACATACAGGAAAAAATTAGCCCACACCCAACTTTGGGAGCAAATATCTCGAAAAACAAAAAAAGTGCCAGACTAAATACCTCAAAATTTTTCTCACCTTTAATGTCTGAAAAGGAAACAGGTAAGATGAATTTGGCACTGGTCTGGTTTAAAAATTAAAATAAGCCTGAATTCATAAAAATATTTTTTCCATTGTACACAGATTTCTTGTCATTGCACGTATAAAACCAAAATGATCACCAGGTGGCTCTTTCACATTTTAAAAATTTGGGTATCCTAGTATCCAATACAATTTTAACTTCTTTGGCACATTGAAGCAGTTACCCACAATATTCCTTCAAAAATAGGACCAAGGGTCCTGTAGCTCACCGGCAAGCAATCTTATTGCGATGATACAAGTTATGAAAATTTCATGTGAAGTTTGCCCTTCGAATTATTGAAGGTCAATGTCAAGGACACTAAATAAAAGTTCACATACATTTATAAGACCCCCTGTAATACCCAGTCTTAAGCTCTGAAATAGTTTTGATGATAAAAGTCATTGAAAATTCAACATGTCAATTGTGAACCTTAAAGGTCATGGAGGGTCAAGTTGAGGTCAGCAAATGGATTTCATATATGACTTTCTAAATGTCTCTATAAAAACCCTGGCTCCATCTGTGACCATTTTGGTGATAGAAGTCAGGGTAATTTCACTGCCGAGTTTGACCCTCAAAGGTCACTGACAGTCAAGTTGAATGCCACCTAATGAAAGTTCATGTATGACTTCCTAGATGTCTTTTACACAAAAATAGGCCCCATCTGAGACCATTTTAGTGATACAAGTCACTGAATTTTCAATAGGTCACATTTGACCTTTGAAGGTCAATACGAAGGTCACCAAATGAAAGTTCATATATGACTTCCCATATGTCTCTAATGCAAACCTAGGCTCCATCTGTGACCGTTTTGGCAATACAAGTCATTGTTATTATATTAGGTCAAGTTTGACTTTCAATGGTCACCAACAGTCAAGTTCAATGTTCATGTGTAACTTCCTTTAAGTCTGTGATACAAACTTAGGCTCCATCTGTGACCTTTTTAGGGATAGAAGTAATTGAATTTTCACTAAGTCAAGTTTGACCTTCAAAGGTCAATATGAAGGTCACCAAATGAAAGTTCATATATGACGTCCTATAAGTCTCCAATACAAACCTACGCCCTATATGTAACAATTTTGCTGATATAAATCATTGAAATTTCACAGTTAAGTTTGGCTGTTGAAGGTTACTGAAGGTCAAGTTCAAGGTCACCAAAGGAAACCTCATACATGACTTCCTATATACTCACAATACAAACCTAAGCTCTATCTGTAATAGTTCTGGTGATAGATGCCATTGAAATTTCACTATGATAAGTTTAACCTTCGAAGGTCACCGAAGGTCAAGTTCAAGGCCACCACATTAAAGTTAATGGATGACTTCCAATAAATGTTCAATACACATGTACCCAATCTTCAATATTTTCAAGCCTAGAAGCCTTTGAAAATTGTGACATTTTGCTTGACCTCAAGTTTGACCTTTCAAGGTCATCTGAGGTCAACTTTAACACAACCAAAATATAGGTTATATATGACTTCCTATATGTTGATAATACAAACTTAATCTCTATCTGCGACCATTTACCTTCCACAGGCGATTTTGCCCATTCTCCATAAGACCCAATGTTAAAGTTCAGCGCCCCCACTAGACCCACTTCTGTTGATTCAGTGAAAATGGCACTCGCACTGTACATAAAGTGTATCAAGGTGAGCTGATTGCCAGATTTAGAAAAAAAGTTATCACAGTTTTTGAGAAATAAATTTTTTGAAATTTCAAGTCTCATCTTTTAACATTGTAAATATTTTCCTTGACCTCGAGTTTGACCTTTCAAAGCCATCTGAGGTCAACTTTAACACAGCCAAAATATAGGTCATATATGACTTCCTGTATGTTGATAATACAAACTTAATCTCTATCTGCAACCATTTGGCCTCCACAGGCCATCTTGCATATTCATAAAGTACAGCGCCCCCACTAGATCCACTGTTGATTCAATCAAAATGGTGCTCGCACTGTACATTGAAGGAACCAAGTTAAGTTTTTATTTATTTTTTTAATATGTATTTAAATTTGGCAATCCCAATCCCATCCTAATCTGGAATACCCAATCCGTGAACTGTGTACAAGGCTTGCTCGTATGCAACCCCCTATTGCCAGTTCAGGAGAGAGCACCAGTTCGCGGCTCTCCTCCGAAGCACGCGCCTGTCAGCCCCTGCATCTTTACACTCATTGGTCAAAACTATCGCAAATTCAGAACGAGGGCGGAGGATACCCAAACATGAGCAAGCTTAGAATCTCACTGACAAGCGCCCGGCTGGCCAACAGGAGGCGCTTGAGCAACGAACAAGGCAATCATTTTTAATTTCCCTTCCCAGCAGTCCCTTCCCAATTTGCATTCCCACAGCGCTTTAGCCAATCGTGCGCTGTTCTGAAAAAGCTGCCGACCACTGCTGGTTGGTATGACCGGGGATTGAACCCGCGCCGTGGTAGTCACTGCTGCTCCGCGGTAGTCACTGCTGCTCCGCAAATGCAGCGCCTTAACCGAGTGAGCTAATCCGGCAGGGTACCAAGGTAAGTTGATTGCCTGATTTAGAAAAAAATTTATCAGGCGGTTTTTGAGAAATAATTTTTTAAAATTTCTCAGTCCTATCTTTAACACTGGGGCCAACATTTCAAGGGCCCATAAAACAGATAAAAATGATTCAATCAAAAATCCTGAAAAACATCTGGAGATATGGTCTAGTAGTCTGTAATGGCAAATTTATGCGAAAATTCATCAGGCCAAAAAATAGATAAAAAATATTCCGCACGACGGACACCACACAACGACAATGGCTTATCGGCCCATAGGACCGGTAAGCTAAAAATGTGTGTTTTTCCTCAAAAATGCTCAATTTGGTGCCTGACTTGTCCACTTCCAGATGGTGCTGTAGCCATATCGATAAAAATTGTGAGCTCAAACTCACAATTTTCTGTTACGCGTTTATGGGCACCATTCTGCCAAATTTCATGCAATTCTGAGATGTCAACTCCGCTAAGTATCTCAGAAGTGCCATTCTCTCAGAATATGGCTCTTAAATTCTTTGTGTCATTTTGTATTTTCAGTATTGGTGTGTTCGCCACAATTATAAAAGACAACTCGTGGGTTATTCTGGAAACACATAATATCTGTAATAGCGAAAACAAGGCAGGTTGCAGGTATACCAGCATAGCAACGCTACTTACACGTGTGATGTGAATCAAGAATGTTTATTTGTTCATGGATTGATCCGAAACGGGGACATTTATAAAATTTCATTCAATTCCAATGCAGTTTATGATAAAACTGAGATTCACCATTGCGAGGGACAGCATAGCGGGCAATATCTGTCAAGTCATAAACCACGCAGCAGCTGAGAGCACTGCGGTTGACCGCCATGCAACTCACTGCCCTCCACTCGTTCTTCGCGCAGTCGTAGAATTCGGCGCAGTCCGAGGTGGTGGTGCCATTGTATCCACCCACTACGTAGAGCCGCTCCTCGAGCACTGCAATGCCGAAGTTGCAGCGTGGCAAGATCATGTCGGGCAGCGCACGCCAGGTGCGGGTCTCGGGGTTGTAGACGCCGGCACTCCTAAGCTGGGAGACCCCGTCAAAACCACCGACCTGTAGTTCGGGGACACAGGTTAAGCGAAAATGCATCCTCTTACTTTCTGCTGAAATGTACTGCAGTATCACGCACTATGCTTTTTTTTGGTCCTGTCTGTCCTCACTTACAATTTTAGCCATTTGAATTGGGTCACCTGATTTGCAGCCAACAGTCAGTGTACAGTAAATGTGTCGGGGGCCTGTAGAATGTGTACTCTTTAAAAATGTCCTTTAACTTGTTCTTCACTGAAAATAACCAAGGGCCATGGAGCTTCAGGTCAAAAAGAATTATATGATTTTTGTTTAGAAATCAAAAATGAGTTCATTGGAACCATTCAGAACATGATGGTTACATCCATACAAACAGAGAATAAATCTGTAAGTGAGTACTTGACTCGTCTGATTCTGTTTTAGGAGTGATGTCCCATAAAGGTATCCAATGTTATCTCCTGTAAAGGAAATACCCCATTGAGCTGTCTGTCTCCCTTCAGAACATTCTGCTCTGACTCATAAGTGACACACATTAAATCTGCGACGCATTTTCAGTCTGGAAACATTCTGGAAGCCGACCTCAGCTGTTGCGTATCCTCAATTGGCCAATCGTGTACACCTACTCATTTCACAAACTTCCCTGTCACATAGATCAGTGGCTCTCAAATCAGTCCTCTGGGACCACTGTGTATGCTGGTTTTCATTGCAACCATAACTGCAATCCCAGAACTTTATTGAGCTGTTGATTTGTCTTAAATACTTGATTTTTTTTCTGTTTTTTTGCCTTAAACTTCACATTATGAGTTAATGCAATGCCTGCCATGTGAAGTGAAGGCCCCATGTTCATATTGTGTTTATAATGCTGCAATAAAAGTAATTGCACAAGGTCTAATATATTTACTGATCCAAGTAATACAAAAGTTAATTATCGAGCTCCTCTGGGTTGCTGCACACACACTTAAAGTTCTTAATTTTTGTTTTCTACAATATAAACACAAAACAGGATTGAGTCATTGTCAATTGCTTTGCCTTCTAACTCCTCATTATCAAATAAATGGTTCCATTTAGTGACCATGCATCAATAACTAAACTAATCAAGAGCTTACTCATATTGTGGAAATTAATGGTACACCTGTTTACATTTCTCTCTTATTATTCTGCTGTTTCCCATAAAGCATGATGTGAATATGAAACTAATTTTTCATAGCATGCTTAGCTATTTTTGACAATATTGCTTCAAAGGCTAATGAAGAAAAATTAACTCATTAAAATTCTAGGGTTGCATGTCTGGTTGGAATGAAAACCTGCATACAGGGTGATCCCCCAGGACCGAGTCTGAGAACTACTGACATACATCACTTACTAAAAACAACAGACAGAATTACCCTCTGCTCTTATTGCCAGCCACAACCCATGTGTCTACTTAATTGGTTCCTCCCCACTTCCAGCAGTCTTGTGTTGTGTTCCCCATTTCCCAGGGTAGTGAATGCTGGTGTGTGACCTGTGCTGCCTGAAACAGATCCATGCACCTCTATAACTAACATACATTACTTGTGCCTTCATTTAAAAAAATTTTATCAATACGGGAGCAGTCCTGATTGGCACATAAAGCGGAAGCACTGTGGTCAGGTCTAAGGTCTCGGATGTGCTTGGTTATTTTTTTGTGATCAACTTTTTTCCTTTTTATTGAGACATACTTTGACAATATCCAAATCACGATCTACTTTGGATACACACAAACAATACAGTACATAAATCAACAGTTACATGATCTAGTAGTACATTAGGTCTTATTTGGAGGAGAAAAGATTAAAAAAAAAAAAAAAAAAAACCCCCAAGGGGGGGGGGAGAAGAGAAGGGGAAAAAAGATAAAAAGGGGGGGGGGGGGGGTTTAACCTAGGGTCCTAGTTTGTGTCAGGAGGTCTTGAATGGACTTGGTCATCAGTGACCATGCCTGAATAGTTTTAGGCTTAGCCTTGTTGAGACGTGCAGTTGTGCACTCAAGTGATGTTATATACTGATAGGTGGTGAGCCAGTATTCTTTCAAGGGCAGATTGGGGTGATACCAGCGCCTTAAGATGGCTTTTTTTGCTGCAGTGAGTCCTGCCATAAGTAGTCTACGCTGGTTAAGAGTGAGGGGTAGCTGAGAGTCATCATTGAGAAGGCAAAGGCATGGGTTGGGCTGTATGTTGATATCGAGCAGTAGTGACAAAAAGGAGAATATTTCAGTCCAAAAGCGCTTGATTGGGGTGCATTCCCAAAACATGTGTAGTGTTGTACCAACTGTCTGATCTAGGCAGAGAGTGCAATCAGGACTTGCAATTAACTTCATTTGGAAGCATTTTAATGGGGTAGCATAAGCTCGGTGTATCAATTTGAAGTGTATGAGCTGATGTGCCAGATTTTTTGAGGAACAGCACATGTTTTCCCATATCTTTTCCCATAATGGTTCTGGACCAAGTGTATTTAGTTCCCTTTCCCATACCTTTTCCACACCTAACTTTTTAGAATGATGGGAAATCAAGGCATTGTAAATGCTGGTCACAGTCCCTCTAGAGCACTGAAAAGGTCTTACCCATTCCTCCATAGTATGCTCTGGAATCGGCTGATCCCAGGGCACCCCATAAGCCTTCATGGCTGATCTTAGTCTCAGATAGAGGAAATATGACGTGCCTGGCAAATTATGTCTGGAAATGTGCGGAGGGCATTGTCATCAAACAGATCACCAAAAACAACAACACCTTTTTGAGCCCACTGGGGGAACACAAATGGTTTCCCGCCTGACTGGAAATGATAGTTGTTCCATAATGGGGATGTTTTATGAAAAAGACGTGTTATACCTAGTGTTTCCTCAGTTTTTCTCCATACATTAAGTGAGTTGGTTATAATACTCCCATAGCGTAACTGCATATTTTTGCGTCCTGTGCCTGTATAAAGCAAGTCTTCTAACCTATGTGGCTTAACTCTCTCTGCCTCTATCGCCCGCCATGGGACTTGTGAGTCTGGACGTCTCCATACTTGTAAGGATCTTATTTGGAAGGCATAATAATAGAAATTAAGATTTGGGACCGCCAGGCCTCCAACCAGCTTTTTTCTTTGCAATGTTGTTAACTTAATTCTGGCACGCTTTCCTCCCCAAATAAACTGTGATATAAGAGAGTGCATTTCTGAGATATATTTAGGTGGAGCAGCAACTGGAATCATAAAAAACAGGAAGTTTATACGGGGTAAGACATTCATTTTAATAGTGGACACTCTGCCTTGCATTGATACTTGGAGAGCCCCATCTCTTTAGATCCTGTTCTATTTTCTTTTTCACTCCAGAGAAGTTTTCTTTTACAATTTGATTAAGATTGGGAAAAATTTTTATGCCTAGGTAGGTGAAAGATGTGCAGACAGGGATCCCAACTGGTAGGGGGATATCCTTAGCTGCTGCGTTTAGAGGGAGGAGTGCAGATTTAGTCCAATTTATTTTGTACCCGGACATGCTATGAAACTCATGGAAGAGAATAAGGACTCTTGTTAAAGATTCCTGAATATTGGAAAGGAAAAGAAGGCAATCATCAGCATATAATGAGAGATGGTGTCTAGAGAGGCCTGCATTTATAGGGGAAATTACATGGCTTTCTCTGATGGCCTGTGCCAGAGGTTCCAGGGATAGGGCGAACAACAGGGGTGAGCATGGATCGCCCTGCCTTGTTCCTCTATTCAGGGCAAAGGCTGTTGACTGGGACGGTGCCTGTGAGAACAGAGGCTGTAGCCCCCCATATAAAGTTTGTAACATAGAGATAAACTTTGCCCCAAAGCCAAATTTCTCCAGGACCATCCACAAATAATGCCATTCCAGGCGGTCGAAAAGCTTTTTTCAGCATCCAACGAAAACACAGCACAATCTTCTTTGAGGGTATCAGCTATGTCAATAATATGTAAGAGTCTTCTGAGATTATCAGAGGCGACTCTCCCTTTAAGGAATCCTGTTTGATCGAAATGTATAAGTTTGCCAGCAACAGTTTCCAGTCTAGTGGCTAGGACCTTGGAATAAACTTTTAAGTCCCCACAGATAAGGGAGATGGGCCGGTAGCTGACACATTCTAGTGGGTCTTTGCCTTTTTTGAGGAGGACGGTGATTAATGCATTCCTCTGATCTCTATGGAACGATCCTTCTTTAACTGCGTAGTTTATGGAATCTAATATTAGTGGTCCCACCTGGTCCCAGAATGTTAAATAGAATTCTGGTGGTAGACCATCCAGACCAGGTGATTTGCCAGTGTTTAAAGATTTCACTGCCTTTTCCAGTTCTTTTAATGATATAGGAGATTCCAGATCTTCCATATCATCATCATCTAGTTTAGGCAATGTTAAACTATGAAGAAATGTAGAACAATTTTCAATATTTATTTGTCCTTCTGAGGTATAGAGATCACTGTAAAATATTTTGAATACGTTGTTAATTGCATTGGGTTGTGTCACAACTTGGCCCTCAGTTGTTCGAATTGCATTGATAAGTGCTTTAGACTCGCACTGCTTCAGTCTAAGGGCTAGTAGCCTGCTTGGGCGGTCACCCTCATGGTAATATTTTTGCTTTGTTCTATGTATTATAAATTCTGCTTTTTCTATTGACAGACTGCGATATTCCCCTCTAAGTGCGGCAAGCAAGCTTGCGTTGGTCACTGGAGGTGTTGCCGTTGCTCCTTTTCTATTTGTTCAATTTCTTTCTCTATTTCATTAAGCCGTTTATTTCGTTCTGATTGTACTTTAGAGGAGAATCCAATGCATACACCTCGTATAAAACACTTAGCCGATTCCCACATAATTTGTGCATTAGTGGAACTCTCTTTATTGTGAATAATAAATTCTTCCAGTTGTTCTCTCATGTGTGATAAAAAAGCCCCATTACTGAGGAGAGATACATTAAATCTCCACCTGTATGCTTTAGGATGACTGATAATTGGTGTTAATGTGCAAATAACTGGAGCATGATCAGAAATTAAAATGGGGAGTATATTAACATGACTAACATTATTTATTATGGATGGACTAAAAAATATATAGTCAATCCTGGAGGACGTGCCATGGCGGCTTGAATGGAAGGAGTATGCCTTAACTCTATCATTATGGAGACGCCAGAGATCTACTAGATTTAGATCAGTCACGAATGCTCTTAGAGATAATGATGAGGATGGCAGAATACCAGGTGCCGTGTTGTTGGACCGGTCCCACTCTGGGCATAGAGTTGCATTGAAATCACCTGCTATAATACAATGACAATCACGGTATTTCAGTATGGAACTACTGATAGATGGTAAAAAATTGTCATCATGGGCGTTGGGTGCATACAAATTTGTTAGTAAGATCTTTGCATAATTGATAGAGAGTAAAACATACACGAATCTACCTATCTGATCACTACCGTTATCCAACACTGCAAATTGCAGTTTTCTTTCAGCAAGGATAAGCACACCCCTTTGTTTTGGAAGAGGCACAGGAATGAGCTACTACTTTGTAATACTTGTTTTGAAAGCGCTGTACATTACCGTCCGTCAGGTGAGTTTCCTGAATGAATGCAATAGATATATGTTTACGACGGAGGAATTCCAGGCAGCGGGTGCGCTTAACTGGTGAGTTTAGCCCTCTGACATTCCAGGTCATAATGTTTAAATTGGCTATTTAGACAGCAGAGAAGTGTAGAGAAAAGTATCAAAAGACCCAAAAAGAAAAAAAAATAATATAAATGGGGGAATGCATGACCTAAGTCGTACTGTTTCTGGAACAGCGGTATCGCACATTAAACCATACAAAACTATATACAAACAAGCAATCCGCCAGGCTCCCGCAGAGCCCAAGGATTGCAACGCACAAACATTATCCAATCCGCTGGCGTGGATAAGCGAAGCAGTCCTCAACAACCTTATTTGACATTACGGGCGCTCCTCAAAAATAAACAGGCCATATTAATATGAATAGTCCGAGCGCTTAAAAGTCAACCAAAAATGATAGGCTATTCCTTGGAGATCGTCACATGCATGAAACAGAAATAGTCCGTTTAGAACAGTGCTTAAAGTAAACCATCCAATTTCTTGTAAGTCAATCGACACAAACTGAAGATATAATTAAACGTCCATTATCAAAATGTTGGCTACAGGCGTACGGCACTTGGCTACTTAGCTGGTGGTTCACTGTTGGGACGGTACGTCCATCTCGTCGGGGTCTGGATGCCGCTGGAGGACTGCTGTACGGACCGCAGAGATGGAGGGCCTACTCTGGAAAGAGCCGAGAAAGTCCTCTGCCTCAGATGGGCTGTCGAACTGGAAGGTTCGTCCTCGGTAGATCACTTTTAGTCGAGCAGGATAGTGCAGAAATGGCTGTAATCCGACTGAACCCATTTTCTTGTATACTGAAACGAATGCTTTCCTCTTGCTGGTAGTATCCTTGCTGTAATCGGGAAAAAAATAGCAATTCGTGACCCATATGCTTGATCGGTTGGGCTCTTGCTCCTTCAGAATAAACAGCGATCGGGTATAGTCCAGTAACTTGAAAATTAAAGTTCGAGGGCGAGTGTTAGGCTCCTTCTTCTCTGAGCTGTAAACTCTGTGAGCTCGCTCAATGCGAATGGGTCGGTCTTTCAAAGATGGTATCCATTTCGTAAATTCGCTGTTAAAAAGCCAATTGCATCTGATCCTTCTTCTCCTCTTTAAGGCCCACCAGTCTGAGGTTTGACATTCGGCTGTGGTCTTCCATCTGGGTCAGCTTAGAAGTGAGATCGCTAACCTCTTGGTGTAGCGCACTAACCTGGTGCTTGCTAGCTCTTAATGCAGCCTGCAGTGAGTCAACTTTAGCGGTATTATTTTGAATAGCTTTTTGTGATGAGTCCACATTTTTGGCTAGAACTCCCAGATTAGTCTCCGCATTGTACATCTGTGTTTTCAGTTCGTTTAACTGCGGGATTAAGATGCTATTGATTGCTTCTTTCACGGCTGCCTGTATCAACAGGTTGAGTTCGCTCTGTTGTTCTTGTAACGCCATTTTGACTGCAGAAGCAATTACGTCCTCCATATCCTCCTTTGGCATGGTTACCATCGGTTTTTTCTTAAATGGTGACATGCTATCGCCCTCTCGTTTGCCTCCCGATTTTCCTTGTGCCATACTGCCTGTGCTCCTGACAGAAATTGGTTATATTATTGAGAGAAAATTACATTTAAGGTGTTGTTGAGGACGAGCTAATCAGCTACACGTGCATCGCTGACCGACGTCCCGGAAGTCTCGGATGTGCTTGGTTATGAGTTATGCGAGCTCACCACATAAACCTCTCCCCGATAGGCAATGACGCCCAGTCCACGGCGCGGGCTACTCATGGGGGTAATTTCCATCCACTGGTTGGTCTCAGGGCTGTAGAACTCCGCAGAGGAAAGATAATCCTGGCCATTGAAACCCCCGCAAATGTACACCTGTTTGAATAAGACCATTTCAAATGGTTCATAACTACTAATTAATCAGGCGTTAATCTGGCTACTTCCCATACCAAAAACAACTATGGGAATACCATTAAAAAATTACCACCAAAAAATATCAGTATTACTGTAGTAATTGTATGGTTGTAGGGCTACCATAGCTAATAAAATAACGCAACAGAAAAAAAACTATGGTAACACAATAGCTGATGAAACATACTATAGAACACTACAGCCACACTGTAGAACACTATACAATTCTTACAGCATACTTTAGTAACCCTTTCATTAATTTTTGCAAGCGTTATTGACTGGCATTCTGCCACAGTGCGGACATCTTTGTTTGCATTGGGTGTTACAGCTGTATGAACAATGGCTGTATGTGACAAGGAGTTCAATATCTTTGGGACACTCCTATCGTGTCCCATGTTAACAGACACTTTCTGGTTCAGGATTATATCCTACAAATGCGGGAAAGGAAATACTGGGTCTTTCCATGTCAACTCAGCCACCCATGTACATAACACCTCTCAGATTTTGCTCAAACTTTGTCCAAAAATACTTTATGGTAAAAACCAAAAGAATCCCAAGTTTCATGCACCAGCACATCAAATTTCAGCTTCCTATCTCCATTACATGAGAAGTTCTGGTCCTTCTAAAATGCTACAAAATGAAATGACCAATTCACATAAGTCAAAAAGGGGCGTGGCACCCAAATTTCAAGAGGCCTCCACTCGAAAACCATCAGAGATATTGACACAACACTTGGCATTCTTCTGTTTGGTACCATAAAGTATTTTTGGAGAAAAATCCGAGAGGTGTCATGTACAAGGCACCTCAATATTGGCCATTTTGATGTGGAATGACCATACTTCAAATGGAGTGCGTATAAAAAGAAAAATGTTATAAATGTTACATGTGGTTTTTGTATAATCAGTTATACTGTTTATGGTCCATGTGCTAAGTTAGGTGGATCAAGAGTTTGACACTATGATACAAACTCAAGCGCCTCAGATGGGATTTTTTTTCAAATTTCCAGCAAACATTCAATTTCATGAGCAGCAGACCTCTTGATGCGTGTAATGCAGTCTCAGTCAGTAATTTCACTGCTTTAAAATGGTTCGTTAACACGGGATAAGGTAGGGATGTCCCAATAACATTGAACCCCCATGTACAATAAGCACCTCATTGAGTTCAGAGATCAGCTACTATATTGTAACTAAAAAGTATTTAAAATACTTCAATATCCTAATAACTGCAGCAAGCATAGTCTGAAACAGAATAGGTTTGCGGCGGCCGGAACCGCCAGGTTTGTTGGTCAACTTGACTGAAGAATTATGAGAAAATGCTAATCCCAAAATGCCGACTGCTTTTCCCTGGTGCCACTCTCACAAAATAGTGCCCTGCAGACCACCACGCAGTGACTCTCCCAGTGGGAGAGTTAAAATAAATTTCATAACTGAACCCCCCACCACCCCCCTCCCCCACACTCACTCTGCCATGCAGCGTCGTGGCGCTTGCATCGCTTCTCCGCTGGTGCCTGTTCAAGATCAGGCTCCACTGGTGGTCTCCGCCGGTAGCGCCGCCGAGTTGAGGCAGAAGCGCCGTCCCGGCCGCCCCCGCGTGAGATGCAGCCGTCCAGCACGGCCACACTCACGTAGCTGCGGCGGTGGTACATGGGCCCTACTTCCTGCCAGGCGAGGTTGACCGGGTCGTACTTGTGCACTGTGCTGAGGTACTCCACGCTGTTGTACCCTCCCACGCAGTAGACGAAGCCGTTCAGGTAGGCGGTGCCGTGGTAAGCGCGGGGACCCTCCTGCTCCAGCGTCCCGTTCACCCAGCCGTCCGCCCTGCAGTCGTACGACTCCATGGCGTTGGTGGTCGCACCGTCGCTCCAGCCCCCGATGGCCAGCAGGACGGCATAAGGGAGCCGGGGGCGTGCCAGAAAGTTCCGGAAGTTGAGCTGGGGCACGTTCCGCCTCACCAGCGCGTTATGCTGCAGGTTGCTGCGGAAGTAGTCAAGATCCATCAAGCCCATCCGCACCTGGGAAAACAAAGCACACCAACTTATGACCGCAGAGACACCTGTCATTTTATTGACCAATAACCTAGTTATTTCATGCCCGTATTTTTAAGCAAGTTTGGAATTTCTAGGTTTTCATCTCACGCAAGAATATTAATGCACTTAATATTAGCTGAAGTCTTTTAGCAAACCACTCCTCAGCTCTGCTCTGTTGCCCAGTAATTATGCGATATTCCTACTTATGCTGCCTCAGTTTGAATCTCCTTGTCTGTCCTGTGCAGCACCCTTTCCTTCCCATTCCCATTTTCTTCTTCCTTTCTTCTTTCGACAACAGGAACCTCGGGGAACGAGATGGAGCCTTCATGAGCCCCTCTGTTTGTCTCATCTCGAGGCTCCTTCCGAATTCCGTCCAATCCCATCTTGTGCCGCCAGACATCTCATCCAGTCCAACCCGACTCCAGTCCACACAACATCCAATTCCATCTGACTCCTCTAGCATTCACTGTAACCTACTGTATTACAGTTTGTTCTGACTCCTCTAGCATTCACTGTAACCTACTGTATTACAGTTTGTTCTATCTGACTCCTCTGGCATTCACTGTAACCTACTGTATTACAGTTTGTTCTTTCTGACTCCTCTAGCATTCACTGTAACCTACTGTATTACAGTTTGTTCTATCTGACTCCTCTAGCATTCACTGTAACCTACTGTATTACAGTTTGTTCTATCTGACTCCTCTAGCATTCACTGTAACCTACTGTATTACAGTTTGTTCTATCTGACTCCTCTAGCATTCACTGTAACCTACTGTATTACAGTTTGTTCTTTCTGGCTCCTCTAGCATTCACTGTAACCTACTGTATTACAGTTTGTTCTTTCTGACTCCTCTAGCATTCACTGTAACCTACTGTATTACAGTTTGTTCTTTCTGACTCCTCGAGCATTCACTGTAACCTACTGTATTACAGTTTGTTCTATCTGACTCCTCTAGCATTCACTGTAACCTACTGTATTACAGTTTGTTCTATCTGACTCCTCTAGCATTCACTGTAACCTACTGTATTAGTTTGTTCTTTCTGACTCCTCTAGCATTCACTGTAACCTACTGTATTACAGTTTGTTCTATCTGACTCCTCTAGCATTCACTGTAACCTACTGTATTACAGTTTGTTCTTTCTGACTCCTCTAGCATTCACTGTAACCTACTGTATTACAGTTTGTTCTGACTCCTCTAGCATTCACTGTAACCTACTGTATTACAGTTTGTTCTGACTCCTCTAGCATTCACTGTAACCTACTGTATTACAGTTTGTTCTTTCTGACTCCTCTAGCATTCACTGTAACCTACTGTATTACAGTTTGTTCTTTCTGACTCCTCTAGCATTCACTGTAACCTACTGTATTACAGTTTGTTCTTTCTGACTCCTCGAGCATTCACTGTAACCTACTGTATTACAGTTTGTTCTATCTGACTCCTCTAGCATTCACTGTAACCTACTGTATTACAGTTTGTTCTATCTGACTCCTCTAGCATTCACTGTAACCTACTGTATTACAGTTTGTTCTTTCTGACTCCTCTAGCATTCACTGTAACCTACTGTATTACAGTTTGTTCTATCTGACTCCTCGAGCATTCACTGTAACCTACTGTATTACAGTTTGTTCTTTCTGACTCCTCTAGCATTCACTGTAACCTACTGTATTACAGTTTGTTCTATCTGACTCCTCTAGCATTCACTGTAACCTACTGTATTACAGTTTGTTCTGACTCCTCTAGCATTCACTGTAACCTACTGTATTACAGTTTGTTCTTTCTGACTCCTAGCATTAGCACAGTTTGTTCTTTAACTCCTAGCATTCACTGTAACCTACTGTATTACAGTTTGTTCTATCTGACTCCTCTAGCATTCACTGTAACCTACTGTATTACAGTTTGTTCTTTCTGACTCCTCTAGCATTCACTGTAACCTACTGTATTACAGTTTGTTCTTTCTGACTCCTCTAGCATTCACTGTAACCTACTGTATTACAGTTTGTTCTTTCTGACTCCTCTAGCATTCACTGTAACCTACTGTATTACAGTTTGTTCTTTCTGACTCCTCTAGCATTCACTGTAACCTACTGTATTACAGTTTGTTCTTTTCTGACTCCTCTAGCATTCACTGTAACCTACTGTATTACAGTTTGTTCTTTCTGACTCCTCTAGCATTCACTGTAACCTACTGTATTACAGTTTGTTCTTTCTGACTCCTCTAGCATTCACTGTAACCTACTGTATTACAGTTTGTTCTTTCTGACTCCTCTAGCATTCACTGTAACCTACTGTATTACAGTTTGTTCTTTCTGACTCCTCGAGCATTCACTGTAACCTACTGTATTACAGTTTGTTCTATCTGACTCCTCTAGCATTCACTGTAACCTACTGTATTACAGTTTGTTCTTTCTGACTCCTCTAGCATTCACTGTAACCTACTGTATTAATTTGTTCTTTCTGACTCCTCTAGCATTCACTGTAACCTACTGTATTACAGTTTGTTCTTTCTGACTCCTCTAGCATTCACTGTAACCTACTGTATTACAGTTTGTTCTTTCTGACTCCTCTAGCATTCACTGTAACCTACTGTATTACAGTTTGTTCTTTCTGACTCCTCTAGCATTCACTGTAACCTACTGTATTACAGTTTGTTCTTTCTGACTCCTCTAGCATTCACTGTAACCTACTGTATTACAGTTTGTTTTTTTGACTCCTCTAGCATTCACTGTAACCTACTGTATTACAGTTTGTTTTGTCCTCTAGCATTCTAACCTACTATTACAGCATGACTCCTCTAGCATTCACTGTAACCTACTGTATTACAGTTTGTTCTTTCTGACTCCTCTAGCATTCACTGTAACCTACTGTATTACAGTTTGTTCCTTCTGACTCCTCTAGCATTCACTGTAACCTACTGTATTACAGTTTGTTGGCCAGCAGAGAATGAGCTTGCCCACTTTCGACAGATTCCTGCAGAAATTTCTTCCCACCGTACAGTTTTTTTCTCTCCGCTGTCTGAGAGTTTTCTGTCTCAGCTCCGGATTTAGGCAGGGGCACGGCCCTGTTTTGCCCATTAGTGTAGTGTCTTTGTGATGGTCCTTCAGCGAAAAGTGCTGTGTGAATTAATTGTATTTAATCAAATACTGTTTTAATTCATTCAAATAAACCATTCTCCTTCAACTCTGAGGCATGGTTTTTGTTAAAATCAAACTGTAATATGAATACAATAATAAATTCAATACTCGGATTAAAAATATCCACCTTTTCTATTTCATTTGAGGATTTTATGAATTTAATTAAGCTGAATTCCGTTTACATGTTTCAAAAACTCCCCTAGCTAAGTCTACATGCACCAGCCTAACATTATGTGAGAATTTATTTATTTATTTTTTAACTAGCATGCTCAAATACAGGACTATACTAGCCTTGAATAGATAGATCAAAGTTTGCCAGTAATGAAAGATAGACTGGCTGAATGTATTTCAGTTACCTTTGTAAGCAGGAGGGAGAGGTATTGCCCTCTTTCATCAGGCCTGTGACCAATCCTGCGCATGATAGACTCAAAAACCATTTCTTCCTCTCTGGCATTGAGATGATTCGCAGCAATGATGTTGAGGAGCTCGGTGAGCGAGAGTTCCAGGAACTCTTCGGAAGCTTGCGCGACCTCCGCGTAGTGGCCCAGGATGTAGCGGCTCACGTGGTTCTGCAGGTCGGAGCAGGAGTGCTGGCCAGCAGGCCTCCAGATGCCTACACAGGTCGTAGGGGACAGGTGGGCCTGCAGGAACTCACAGCAGGCTTGAATGAGGCCCCCAACGCCAAATCTGGCTGCTGCTGTCAGCAGGTCTGCCACATTGCTCTCTGTGATTGGCACTGGGCATTTGTAAATGTGCTCAATCACCAGCCCCATGGTGTCTGGCGACAGCCCAGAGAATTCATGCCTCTGCTCATCTGTCCCACTGAGCAGCGAGCTGAAAAGGGAGCACAGTGGAGTCAAGATACACTTTGTTAAAAAAGTAAATCATGCCAGCAAAGTATATAAACAACTAGGTTTTTCCAGAAGCTACACAAATTATAAAGTAGAAATGCAATTTGACGGAATTTTGCATAAATAAGTATATACAGCATGTGCTTTACTTAGTTCATTAATTTATTTGTTTGTAGTACAAATTTCAGGACTAATTTGGGCAGTAGCATTTATTTTCCAAGGCATAGTGGCTGTATAACAGTAAATAGACGAAAAAGATCATGTACAGACACGTGAATCACAATGGGTTGTTTGACCACCGTGCTTAGAGTTTAATTAACACAGCCTAATCAGAATTCGACGCCAAGAGAATCCAAGATGTCTCACTGCAAGTACCGCATTACTGTCTGCGCATTTTGCTTGATTTACAGACTTATTGTTTGGGGCTTTGTTTCTGTGATGATATCAATAATGCAGCACTCCTGGGGGGTTTACTACGAAGCTGGCTTTGTGATTAAACCTGACTTTAAGCTTAAGTAAAGCCTGGAAAAGCACTTTTTCCATTAGGCAATGTTCCAGACTTGAAGAGTTTCCTGGTTTTATTAAGTGCTGAGGTCAGGCTTAAACGGGACCTATTATGCTGATCTTTCTTTTAATACATATTAGTAATGTTATAATGTTGGTTGTCCATGCTCAACCTCTGAAAAGTTTCTAAACATAAGATACAGGGGTTTTGCCATAATCCAAGAACGTGATTTTGTCAGCGTGATTTCCTCTCTGAACAGCTCCTCCCGAGATCTTCACGAGATCTGGGTAAAACCTGACATCAGGTTGTGCCATCCAATTAGTACAGACCTAGCCAGAGCCAATCATGGCGCTGGACCTGCCCACACCGGAAACTATTCTAGCAGGCACTAACAACGGCCGATCATACTATGCCTTAGTAGCATCTTCACTTTTGGAAATACAAAAGAAGAACCGCAGATCATTTGAGGTGCAATTTTGTCAGTATCTCTCCCAAAGCTGCTTGTCCGTTTTACTTTTTTGGACGCGAAGAAAAACAACAATTTTTCTTCCAAAAGACGATGCCACCAGAAATCAGTGGGTAGCTTTTTTTGTTTGCTGGCAGCAAAAAAGCCACGGCCAAAGGGAACGTTAGCTGATTGTGCTCAGCATTTCACCAAAGACAGCTTTATCAATAAAGGATAATTCGACACAGGATAAGCGTTTCAGCTGCTTCTCAAACCTGAAGCAGTTGCATCGATCAAGCGCTCAGAGCCACAAGCTATAAGTAACGATATAACAGCAAATAATATAAGTGAAGCTAACGTGTTACGGGTGGCTAGCAGGACCACGAGCGATAGTTGGCACTAACAACTGGCCTCAAACGCAGGCTTGGTAAAATATCTGAAGATAAAGCCTGCATCAGTCGGGACTGTCCATGACTCACAGACAAAGAAGCTGTAAGTTGCTTTTACTGCATAAGCCAACCTGACGTGACAGCCAGTTGATTGTGGCTGTAGCACAGCGGCTAACGTAGCCAAGTTACTGTTGCTAATGTTTGTGTCCTAAATATGCAAGAGTGATATCAGGGGAAATTCTACAGAAGGTGTGTGAACATAAACCTCATTTGAAGCCAACTTTTAATACTTGTTTGTAATTTGGATGCTTGGTATAACTGTCCACGGTAACAGAACTTGCTGTCTGTAAAACGTGTATTGCAAGGGTTTGTCTCTGTGGTTATGACCGCTCGGTTACCAGCTACTGCATGTTAGTTTGCTTGTCGTGCTAATTAAAAATGCTCCTGGATAACTTATATGCAGTAATTCTGATCGGTATGCTTGTGTTACTTCGGTAAGCATCAATGTGGCAGTTTCATCATAACGTTGCCCGATTGTAGCCTCTACAGTTAGTGATCGCTTCACTTATCCATGACCGGGATCAGCCGGATACTTCACAAATGTCTGAGCAAGCTCTCTGGTGCTACCATGAAAGCAATGCGAAATGCAGAAGCTCTACCGGTTTACAAATGATTTCTCTGCACTACCTTGACATAATTTCATCCCCCTTTAGAAATTGTTGTGGCTAATAAAAAGCCGAAAAAGGCGGAGATTAAATAGGTAATTCTTTCCTATAGAAGTGATCAATTCGCTAGCTCCACATAAGCAACTTGTCTGCGGAACGTACGGTTTGCAAAACCTGTATTATGTTCATAACATAACTGAGCTCGACTGTATTATGTTCATAACAAAACCGAGCTCTCTCTAGCTGTCGCGTACTATCCATATGTAACCCACAAGACCCCGGGGATAATACCAAATGGCACAAAAATCTGAGGGTTACAAAAGACTACACTTCCCCACTAAGCTATTCAACTGAATTAATGAATGGGTACAGAGACTGAATGCAAAAATAAGTCACTTTTATTATTGTTGTCTCTTCTGTTGATGTAAAAATATATAAGTCGATAAATACTTTATTCCAATAAATAGTTAAAAAAAAGGTTACACTGGGAACCGACCTGCCGTAAAACACTGACTGCTACAAGGCCAAAGAAAATCAAACAAATACAACAAAAGGACACAAACAAACCCAAAACCCAAATAATCCCCAATGAGGACAAATGCACTTCTATCAGAGGTAAGGGCAAAAAGAAGAGCGCCAGCCGAGACCAAAATCACCCAGAGAGAACCCGCTAAATGGTATACCAAGATTGTTGCACACAATCAAGCTGCCCACCACACTCGGCGGTATACTAAACCACAGAAGCGCTGCACTCAACTTAGTGACACACCACAGTGTACTATACCATAAAAGTGCTACAATCCATTTATGATCCACAGCATTCAAGCTAGAAGCCACTACAAAAGTGCAGTCTGAGTTAAGCTACTTCTATAGGGCACAGTTATCGCACAACAAAGTCAGTGAGTTACGGCCTCACTGATCAATACTATAGCCATAGTATGCATACTACACTAAGAGTGGGTGAACCTGGCCCCTCAAGGTTCTCTTGGCCCCGACTGACAAAGAAAAAAAAGAATAATAAATCCTCGCCAGCAAATAAGCAAATAAACCACAAAAGATCACACAAAAAAAACACACTCTGGAGGTGGCTTCACAATCAACTAGGGCCTACCAAGTAGCATAGTATAATATCATAAGCAGAAGGAATGGCTAAAGGCCTAGTAGGCTATCCAACCTGCTGAGGGTAGAGCAGGGGAATATAGTTCACAGCTAACTGAAATTTTCATCAATTTTCACAGGGAAAAACAGTGGCTACAACAGTGGCTGAAAAGTACATGTTTACCAGGCCAGCATTACCATAACGCCTTGCAACTGTACAAAATGTAACTAGTACCTGTTAAAGTTTATGCTGACACCACCTGGGAGAGTGGAGCATACACACACAGCATACACTTGGACACAGTCACTACAAGAATTGCAAAGGCATAATTACTGTTGAGCATTACATAACATTCTCCACTTCCATTCACATATTACATTATTTAACAATCATATAATTTGCCTTCAAAACTAGAATAAGCACCCAAGCTTGGCAATCCCTCCCATATTGGCCAACCATATACCAGAGAGCTTCAAAGCCAACAATCGCATGTTCAGTAATGGTTCCTACATTCCCATTAACATACGCATTTCCAATGTTAACAAACAGTGCATTTACCTCGTTAAAGTCCCGTATGGGCACACCAGCAGTCCGCTAATCTTTCCCCCTGCATGCCGTAGACAAGGGCCACAGTTAGAAATGTTCATGATGAATAAATGAGCCATAGTGCACATTATTATCAAATCATGGAAATACTTCGGTATGCTACCTGGCAATATAGTTGTAGCGAGGCCCTACAACCTCAACCTAAGCACAAACCTAAAACACCAGCGCAGGTTAAAGAATGCTTCATGAGGCGCCCCGGTGGCTCATCGGTTAAGTGTGCGTACCATAAGGTAAAGTCCTTCCCGCAGCAGCCTGGGTTCGAATCCGGCCCGGGTAATTTACTGCATGTCTTCCCTACTCCTCCCCACCTTTCCTGTCTATCTCTACTGCACTGCCAACTAAAGGAGAACACTCCCAAAAAAATAATAAAAAGAATGCTTCATATTGACCAGTATAGGGTTTACAGTACATTTTTTTGAAAGAGCGCACGCTTACCCGCTCAGAATTAAATCGCCGCCGGCCAGATCTAAACATGAGCAGTGCTCTCCCCACTGTCAAGTTCCAAACAAAGACTGGGTCCGCATGTCAGCTACACTATTGTACCTGCGTTTCCTGGTCACGTGAAGTTAAAAAAAATGCCGTCCGGTGGCTTACTAGACTTATCAGGTGATTCACTAAATCCGGATACTAACTCTGCCCCCCTCCCACCCGTCACACAGAAAGCTGCTTTCACATCGGACACGAAACGAATTTTTCGCGTGACAGATTACATTCAAAGTCAATGCAAAGACGCGAATAGGGGATGTCAAGCCGCTTTCACACCGGACGCGAAACGAATTTTTCGCGCGACAGATTACATTCAAAGTCATGACCACTTATCAGCTACTGTATGTTAGTTCCCCTGCTCTGCTAATTAAAAACGCTCCTGGTTAACTTATATGCAGCGATTCTGATCGGTATGCTTGTGTTACTTCGGTAAACATCAATGTGACAGTTTCATCATAACGTTGCCTGATTGTAGCCACTACAGTTGAAGCTAACCGGAGAGGTGCTGTATGTGTCTGCCGAGCTGGGCTGCAGTTAGACCAGACGGAGATTTTGCAAAGCTTGGGGTGAGTTTTTGGGTGCTTGTGAAACGATCGCTTTACTTGTCCATGACCGGGGTCAGCCTGATACATCCCCAATATCTGAGCAAGCTCTCTGATGCTACCGGTGAAAGCAACAGGGAAAAGCACAGGCTATAACGTGCATGGTACCACAAATGATTTCTCTGCATTGCTGTCGATTGAATATTAAATCGGCGACTGAATATTAAATTATTTCCTGTAAAAGTGATCGATTCGCTAGCTCCACATAAGCAACGGTTCACGCAGACGGAACTTACGGTCTGTAAAACCTGTATTATGCTCATAACATAACCGGAGCTCTAGCTTGCTCTCCAAGACAATCCATCCTTGCGCCCATTCTCCGTGAGGAAAAGCTGGTCATTCCGAAGCAGTAAGTAAACCATTACCACGGGCATTTCCGAAAAGGCCGTTAAGCTTGGAGCTTTCGCCCCTCCGTCATATACCAGCGCAGAAGCTGTTCGTTGCTCCACGCTAACAACACACCTCAGCTATGCACACACGACCCAGCAGGTCCTAATACACACAAGCAGTCCATAAGCTGTTGGTCCACTTTTAGCTGCTCCTCACTGTCCATGTTTCCCTCTAAACTCAGACCCACCGGATTTCTACGGTCTCCGGTCTACACCTGGGCATGTCGACCCGTTCTACAAATGTGTCTATGGGGTGGATTCTAGCTTCCCCTGCATCCTAGCTAGGAGTAGAAGAACCGCGGTACTCACCAACTGTTGCAGTAGCAAACTGCAGCCGATAGCAAATTTGAGCTTGCGCTGACAGATATTCGCACTGCGTCCTCCACTTTCGCCGCTGCGTTTGTTAGAACAAGATCATGTCATTAGATCTATATTCAAGTATAACGTTAGATTGCGGAATTTGCCCGCTGCTTCCTTATCAGATTGCAGACGTGTCTCAGGTTTCACTCTGGGGAGCCGGTGTTGTGCCATTTTTCGACTCCCTGCCAAAATTCTACCCCCCGTCTCGTGAACGCGCTTTCGCTCTACGCTACAGTGCGCAGCTCCACGCCAGGAACGCTGTTTCGCTGTCGCTGCCATCCGACCTCATTGACATAAACGGCGCCAAAGACTAATTATTGTGGGCTTCAAAACATGATAATCCGGATGAATGCATGAAGAAAAAAAAAGCAAATAATTAAATCTTGATCTTCCGTAAAACTAATTAATAAGCTGTTTCTATCGTTTTAATGCATGCTTTTTTGATGACAGTTCTATAGCTTAACGTTGTAAGTTTTGAGATAGAATTTACGCATGAAAGAAGGACGGCTAATTTCACTAAAAGTATCGCTTTTTAATATTTAACCGAATGAACTGAATAGATTGGCAAACTCCAATCGCGGAGTTTTTGAGGACAGTTCTACCTTGGCTAACATTGTAACCTCTAAGGTACAATAAGCTGCATTATTTTAGTAAAGGTATCGCTTTTTAATATTTCACCGAATGACCAGAATAAATTGACAAGCGCCAATCACGGAAGCAAGACATTACAGAGATAGAATAGCTAACGTCTGTATGCTGCCTCTGTGCATTTGAATTTGATTAAAATTACTCCGCAATTGGATCCTTTTGTGAGTGCTGGTTAACTTTTTACTTTAAATAGCTCACGAAATTAATTTATACCAACAAAAAAAGGACATTAGGAAATCATTCGACAGTATACGGGGTGTACAAAATGTCGGAATCACCTGCATAACGTGATGTCTTGTAATAGTGACAAGGTCCGCTCTCTGCCTTCAAAATTCTGAGTACGATTTCTGCACTGTGCAAAGTGGGCAAGTGACCCATTCTTCAAGGATAGTCTCCCGATTTTAAGAACGAAAGAGGAGATCTGTCGGAATTTAGCAGTCCAGAACTGTCCACAGTTTCAATTAAGTTTAGATTCGGTAGTTATACTGGCCATGGTAATTTGACTTTAACCTTTTGTTCTAAGACTACTTTTTAAAATGTTTTTAGATGTGTGTTTGGTGGCATTATCATGTTGGAATATAAAACATTATTAGGGGACATAGACCAATCCAGATGAACAAAAAGTAAGGTCCAACCATAAATGCCAATTTTGTGAAGGTCACTACTGACTGTTGGAACAGTGGACTCAAACTATGTGCAATATCAACATTAGAGGTACATGTCAAGACAAACAGAGCAGTGAAATTATGTCAGCATGAATATTTCCTTGAGTCATAATTAGGACCCCCCAATATTTTCTCATTAGAAGAACAGATAGATCCAAGATTCCCAAAATGTAGACAAACACTGCAACTGCACTAAACTGTGGAGACAATAGTGCCGAAATTGAAAATAATATAATTGTGGCATCATTAATTTTTCCATAATTCCACTCCCCCCAGATGTTATTAATGCAATAGACTGACACTACAAAAGAACTTGACTGTAGATGCATAGGATCAGAAATGGGGGGGGGGGTGTAAAATATTGGCAACATGAATTTTCACCCTTGCCAAAATTCTACTCCCCCCAGATCTTTTTATTGCAAGCACTGTTGGACTCCATATTTGCTGCAGTTACATATTCCAACATGTAGACTGAAACTACAAAAGAACTTGACTGTAGATGCAAAGGATCAGAAATGGAGGAGGGGGTAAAATTTTGGTAACATGAATTTTCACCCTTGCCAGAATTCTACTCCCCCCAGATCTTTTTAATGCAAGCACTGATGGACTTCAGATTCACAGCTGTTACTTGTCCCAACAGCAAGATTAAAATCACAGAACTTGACTGTGGAGGAAACAGATCAGAAATGGAGGGAGGGACAAAATTCCCTCCCCCAGATCTTTTTTTTTTCCAGATTCACAGCAGTCCCACCAAATTTTCCCCTGTTAACAAAATTCCACCAATTTTCCCCCCAGATCAGATCTTTTTAATGCAAGCACTGATGGACTCCAGATTCACAGCAGTAACCCCTCACAGCATGTAGACTACAATTACCAAATAACCTTACTGCAGAAGCAACATATTAGAAATGGACAAGGGAGTGAAATTTTGGCAGCATGAATTTTCCTTCCTGCCATAATTCCACTCTCCCCCTTCTTTTTAATGCTATGACTGGTGTACTCCAGATTGGCCGAATGAACAAATCCACAGGTGAAGATGGCAATAATGAAAGAAAGTGACTGCAGAGGCAGCAGTTCAGGAATGATGAGGGGACTGAAATTATGTCAGCATGAGTATTCAGGGCTTACCGGATCTTGTGAAAATGTCCCACCTGGTACTAGGAAAACATTCCTAATGAAGTACAGTAACAATTGATTAGATATTTTCACAATCCTCATGTGAATTCCTTATGTGTCTCCCCTGCCCTCAGCTACATCTCATTACATGGTTATCCTGTAAAGGTCATTTGGCAGGAATTCATGCCCTCTACTATGTGTGCAAGTTGCTGGATTGTTAAGTCAGCATTTTGCGCCAAGATCCCCGTCATGATTGTTTGTGAAAACAATTGTCTTTGTTAAATGCAACATGCACTTTCACTGCAGCATACTCCAAAAGCTCTAGTCGTGATTCGAACAAGCTTCCAGCCCTAATTAGGCCTCAGGATTGGGACCGTGCTCAAGTTAACCCAGCTTTAGTCAATTCGTCAGACCAGTTTAATAGGAACAAGCTTCCAAGCCTAAGCAGGGTCCAGGTTTGGGACCACGTTCTCGTTAATTCCTCCAAGTCTGTTTCTTGGTCCGGTTTGTTCGGAAAAAGCTCCCAATCCTTATCCGGTCATCGGGATTGGAGCCGAGTTCCCCTCAAGTTACTCCATCCTCCTGTGGAAGGGTATGGTGCTGGCAAAGTCTGCACTTCACCTGGCAGTGATCATGGAAGTCACTGGCCAGCAATTGACAGCCCTGCTTCGTCTACAACATCTGGACTAAACTGTGCTATTATTACCGGGTTTCCGTCCTCACCTCTTTCTCCAGGGTTCTGTCCCCTCGGTATCGTATTGGTGTTAATAAACTACTTGTTGGATTGTACACTACCTCTGCACTTGTTTTTCTGGGCTGTACCCTAAAAAGATGTACAACCCCAAATCCGAAATAGTTGGGACGAAGTGTAAATTGTGAATAAAATCAAAACCCATTGACTTTCAAATCACACCAGACAGCATTTTATTCAGAATAGAACAGAGATAACATAGCAAATGTTGAAACTGAGAATTTTATCCACAAAAATGAGCTCATTTCAAATTTGATGGCTGCTACAGGTCTCAAAAAAGTTGGGACAGGGGCCTGTTTACCATGGCGTAGCATCCCCTCTTCTTTTTAACACAGAGTGGAGGCGTCTGGGCATGGAAGAGACAAGTTTCTTGAGTTTAGCTATTGGAATTTGATCCCACTCTTGTTTAATACAGGCTTCCAGCTGCTGGAGAGTTTTGGGTCTCCTTTGGCAGACTTTTCATTTTATTATGCGCTAAATGTTCTCAATTGGTGTAAGATCAGGACTGCAGGCAGGCTAGTTCAGCACACGGACTCTTCTACTACGAAGCCATGCCGTTGTAATAGCTGCAGTATGTGGTTTTGCATTGTCCTTCTGAAATACACAAGGCCTTCCTTGGAATAGATGTTGTATGGAGGGGAGCATATGTTGCTCTAAAACCTTTATATTTTTATTTTTTATTTATTTATTTATAAAGGGACAGTGCATATTAATGAACATTATACATGTAAATATGCCGGTTTATAGCTATAGGCTAATTTCCAACCGTAGTCCCTTGGCAGGTTGATGTAAAAAGGAAGGGGAAGGATAGAAAGCTGGACAAAAACAAAACACAAAATACAAAATATACAAAAAAAAAAAAATGCATACAACAAGGACAAGTTTATACAACCAGACCGAAACCATATCGGTTTATGTTCAACAGTGCGGAGGCAGAAGTGCGAAAAGAACGTACTGCATAACGACAAAGTGCAAAATGCATCTTGATGGTGCAACGTGCGATATGTATGTACACAATGCCCGGGAAATTACATATAGATAACATATTATAAAGTGTCATATACTTAAATAGATTGTACATTGCCCATAAGAAAAATGTAATATAAATATAGATAATGTAGTAAGGATTGCACATTGCTCTGATATAATTGCTAAAGATTGCACATTGCCTGTGGTAATTGCACATAAACCTGGAACAAATAGTATTATAATTGCACATGTATGGTAATTGCACATAAACCCAGAATAATATAGTGAGGATTGCACATTAATATAAATTGCATAATTACTATAAATTGCACATTGCTCATGATAATTGCACATAAACCCAGAATAGATTGTATGGTAATTGCACATAAACCCGGAATATAGTGAGGATTGCACATTGCTCTGATAGAAATTGTATAATTGCTATAAATTGCACACTGCCCATGGTAATTGCACATAAACCCATGATAAATTATAATTTGTACATCATTAATTGTTACACATTGACCCATGATGTGATCGCATATTGATTAACCATTCTTATTATTATTATTCTTGTCCAGAAAGCACTTTGTCTTTTCTAGAAACATGGCAACAGCGGTTTCTGTGGAGTGGTGGGTACGGAACCCAAATTGCATGGGGTGTAAAGAATTATGGCAAATTTGCAAATGGTCTTGTAGTTGTTTGACAACCCATTTTTCAATTACTTTGGATATGACGGGCAAGATACTGATTGGCCTATAGTTACACACATCTGTTTTACACCCAGATTTGTATATTGGCCTGACCATAGCTACCTTCCAAGATTCAGGAACAACACAGTTTTTAATAGATAGATTAATTAATTGTGTGATTGGGTACACCAGGGAGTCTTTATACATTTTCAAAAAATGTATATCTAGTTTGTACTCGTCCTTAGCTTTCGAGTTATTCAGTTCACTGATAATATTAGATACTTCAAATTCTCTTACCTCTTTTTAATAAAAAAACAGGCTGAGTGTAATCAATAGGACAATATTCACACCTAGGTGATAAAAAAAGAGCTGTGAAATATCTGAAACTGATTTTATAAATGAGTTATTAAACTCCATAGCCAAGGTGGCGGGATTTTTCACCAGCTGGTTGTTAATGTTAAGCTCTAATTCTTTGTTTTGTTTAATTTGTCTGCCAGTTAATTTGTTTATGCTCTTCCAAATTTTTCTCGCATTTCCTTTAGCTTTTTCCATAACGGAAATAAAAATATAAGATCACGGGCATCCAGTAAAGGTCTTCGGCCTTGTCCCTTAGGCACAGAGATTTTTCCAGTTTCTCTGAATCTTTTGATGATGTTATGCACTGTCGATGATGAGACCTTCAAAGCCTTTGCGATTTGACGTTGAGGAACATTGTTTTTAAAGTATTCCACATTTTTTTACGCAAGCCTTCACGGGTTGGAGAGCCTCTGGCCATCTTTACTTCTGAGAGACTCAGCCTCTCTAAGACATCCCTTTTATAGCCAATTATGTTACACACCTGATGCCAGTTAATGTAATTACTTGCTAAATGTTCCTTCAGCTAATTTTCTAATAAATTAATTGTTTTTTCAGCCCTTTTTTGCCTGTGTCCCAACTTTTTTGAGACCTGTAGCAGCCATCAAATTTGAAATGAGCTCATTTTGTGCATAAAAATGTAAAATTTCTCAGTTTCAACATTTGCTATGTTATCTCTGTTCTATTCTGAATAAAATGCTGTCTGGTGTGATTTGAAAGTCATTGGGTTTTGATTTTATTCACAATTTACACTTCGTCCCAACTATTTCGGAATTGGGGTTAAATGCAGACTACCAGGTTAAGTGCAGACTTTGCCAGCACCATACCCTTCCACAGGAGGATGGAGTAACTTGAGGGGAACTCGGCTCCAATCCCGATGACCGGATAAGGATTGGGAGCTTTTTCAGAACAAACCGGACCAAGAAACAGACTTGGAGGAATTAACGAGAACGTGGTCCCAAACCTGGACCCTGCTTAGGCTTGGAAGCTTGTTCCTATTAAACTGGTCTGACGAATTGACTAAAGCTGGGTTAACTTGAGCACGGTCCCAATCCTGAGGCCTAATTAGGGCTGGAAGCTTGTTCGAATCACGACTAGAGCTTTTGGAGTATGCTGCAGTGAAAGTGCATGTTGCATTTCACAAAGACAATTGTTTTCACAAACAATCATGACGGGGATCTTGGCGCAAAATGCTGACTTAACAATCCAGCAACTTGCACACATAGTAGAGGGCATGAATTCCTGCCAAATGACCTTTACAGGATAACCATGTAATGAGATGTAGCTGAGGGCAGGGGAGACACATAAGGAATTCACATGAGGATTGTAAAAATATCTAATCAATTGTTACTGTACTTCATTAGGAATGTTTTCCTAGTACCAGGTGGGACATTTTCACAAGATCCGGTAAGCCCTGAATACTCATGCTGACATAATTTCAGTCCCCTCATCATTCCTGAACTGCTGCCTCTGCAGTCACTTTCTTTCATTATTGCCATCTTCACCTGTGGATTTGTTCATTCGGCCAATCTGGAGTACACCAGTCATAGCATCAAAAAGATAGGGGAGAGTGGAATTATGGCAGGAGGGAAAATTCATGCTGCCAAAATTTCACTCCCTTGTCCATTTCTAATATGTAGCTTCTACAGTCAGGTTATTTGGTAATTGTAGTCCACATGCTGTGAGGGGTTACTGCTGTGAATCTGGAGTCCAACAGTGCTTGCATTAAAAAGATCTGGGGGAGTAGAATTTTGGCAAGGGTGAAAATTCATATTGCCAAAATTTTACCCCCCTCCTCCATTTCTGATCCTTTGCATCTACAGTCAAGTTCTTTTGTAGTTTCAGTCTACATGTTGGAATATGTAACTGCAACAAATATGGAGTCCAACAGTGCTTGCAATAAAAAGATCTGGGGGGAGTAGAATTTTGGCAAGGGTGAAAATTCATATTGCCAATATTTTACCCTCCCCCCCCCCCTCCATTTCTGATCCTATGCATCTACAGTCAAGTTCTTTTGTAGTTTCAGTCTATTGCATTAATAACAACCGGGGGGGAGTGGAATTATGGGAAAATTAATGATGCCACAATTATATTATTTTCAATTTTGGCACTATTGTCTCCACAGTTTAGTGCAGTTGCAGTGTTTGTCTACATTTTGGGAATCTTGGATCTATCTGTTCTTCTAATGAGAAAATATTGGGGGGTCCTAATTATGACTCAAGGAAATATTCATGCTGACATAATTTCACTGCTCTGTTTGTCTTGACATGTACCTCTAATGTTGATATTGCACATAGTTTGAGTCCACTGTTCCAACAGTCAGTAGTGACCTTCACAAAATTGGCATTTATGGTTGGACCTTACTTTTTGTTCATCTGGATTGGTTTATGTCCCCTAATAATGTTTTATATTCCAACATGATAATGCCTCCAAACACACATCTAAAAACATTTTAAAAAGTAGTCTTAGAACAAAAGGTTAAAGTCAAATTACCATGGCCAGTACAACTACCGAATCTAAACTTAATTGAAACTGTGGACAGTTCTGGAGTGCCAAATTCCGACAGATCTCCTCTTTCGTTCTTAAAATCGGGAGACTATCCTTGAAGAATGGGTCACTTGCCCACTTTGCACAGTGCAGAAATCGTACTCAGAATTTTGAAGGCAGAGAGCGGACCTTGTCACTATTACAAGACATCACGTTATGCAGGTGATTCCGACATTTTGTACACCCCCGTATACTGTCGAATGATTTCCTAATGTCCTTTTTTGTTGGTATAAATTAATTTCGTGAGCTATTTAAAGTAAAAAGTTAACCAGCACTCACAAAAGGATCCAATTGCGGAGTAATTTTAATCAAATTCAAATGCACAGAGGCAGCATACAGACGTTAGCTATTCTATCTCTGTAATGTCTTGCTTCCGTGATTGGCGCTTGTCAATTTATTCTGGTCATTCGGTGAAATATTAAAAAGCGATACCTTTACTAAAATAATGCAGCTTATTGTACCTTAGAGGTTACAATGTTAGCCAAGGTAGAACTGTCCTCAAAAACTCCGCGATTGGAGTTTGCCAATCTATTCAGTTCATTCGGTTAAATATTAAAAAGCGATACTTTTAGTGAAATTAGCCGTCCTTCTTTCATGCGTAAATTCTATCTCAAAACTTACAACGTTAAGCTATAGAACTGTCATCAAAAAAGCATGCATTAAAACGATAGAAACAGATTATTAATTAGTTTTACGGAAGATAAAGATTTAATTATTTGCTTTTTTTTTCTTCATGCATTCATCCGGATTATCATGTTTTGAAGCCCACAATAATTAGTCTTTGGCGCCGTTTATGTCAATGAGGTCGGATGGCAGCGACAGCGAAACAGCGTTCCTGGCGTGGAGCTGCGCACTGTAGCGTAGAGCGAAAGCGCGTTCACGAGACGGGGGGTAGAATTTTGGCAGGGAGTCGAAAACTGCGTTCTGCAGCCTCGTCCCGCCCAACTCCGCCCTCCACAGAGCTGGCCAGTCAGAAGAAAGTGGATACACGGGGAGTGGGGGCCATAGCGGAAGAGCCACCTCAGTGAGGCGTTTCAACTCTGAGACATAAAATTGGCCCACTTATGAGATATTTTGTTCAATAAGCTGTCTAGTTGAGCTTCTTAAAAACTTCAACTGCAAGTTGCTAAAACGTTAGCTGCCTTCAAGGCTGATTGTAGAGACTAGTGCCTTGCAGGCTGGTTAGAAGGCTAAT
Organism: Gymnothorax javanicus; assembly: GCA_029692085.1. Lineage (NCBI taxonomy): Eukaryota > Metazoa > Chordata > Actinopteri > Anguilliformes > Muraenidae > Gymnothorax > Gymnothorax javanicus. The sequence continues at coordinate 56,294,490 of CM056205.1, read as the reverse complement.
GTTGATTTGATATTGTATAAGCTTCAATAGTATTGCCTCAGATGCCTTCAAGGCTGATTGTAGAGACTAGTGCCTTCCAGGCTGACCATGGAGACTAGTGCTTTGCAGGCTGGTTAGAAGGCTAATGTTGATTTGATATTGTATAATCTTTGATAGTATTCAGTCAGATGCCTTCAAGGCTGATTGTCGAGACTAGTGCCTTACAGGCTGACCGTAGAGACTAGTGCCTTGCAGGCTGGTTAGAAGACTAATGTTGATTTCATATTGTATAATCTTCAATAGTATTGCCTTGGATGCCTTCAAGGCTGATTGCAGAGCACTAGTGCCTTGCAGGCTGGTTAGAAGGCTAATTTTGATTTCATATTGTATAATCTTCAATAGTGTTGCCTCAGATGCCTTCAAGGCTGATTGTAGAGCACTAGTGCCTTCCAGGCTGACCATAGAGACTAGTGCCTTGCAGGCTGGTTGGTAGGCTGATGGTTTCATCAAACATATATATACAGTCGTATGCAAAAGTTTGGGCACCTCAGATAAAAATTTCTATCACTGTGAATAGCTAAGCGAGTAAAAAATGACTGCTCTCCAAAAGGCATAAAGTTAAAGAGGACACATTTCCTTTATATTTTAAGCAAGATTACTTTTTAATTTCCATCCTTTTACTGTTTCAAAATGGCAAAAAAGGAAAATGGTCCAAAGCAACAGTTTGGGCACCCTGCATGGTCAGTGCTAAGTAACACTCCCTTTGGCAAGTATCACAGCTTGTAAACATTTTTTGGTGCCAGCTAAGAGTTTTTGAATTCTGGTTTGGAGGATTTTGCCCATTATTCTTTTTCAAAGCCTTCTAGTTCTATGAGATTCTTTGGCTGACTTGCATGGACTGCTCTTTTGAGGTCCATTCACAGATTTTCAATGCTGTTGAGGTAGGAGACCTTGAGGGCTGCGGTGAAACCTTCAACTCGCACCTCTTGAGGTAATCAGTTGCGGATTTTGTGGTGTGTTTAGGATCATTATCCTGTTGTGGAAGCCATCCTCTTTTCATCTTCAGCTTTTTGACAGATGGTGAGATGTTTGCTTCCAGAATTTTCTGAAATTTAATTAAATCCATTCTTCCTTCGACCAGTGACATGTTCCCCATGCCACTGGCTGCAACACAAGCCCAAGGCAGGATCGATCCAACCATGTGCTTGACAGTTAGAGAGGTGTTCTTTTCATGAAATTCTGCATTCTTTTTTCTCCAAACATACCTCTGCTCACTGCAGCCAAAGACATCTATTTTAACTTCATCAGTTCACAGGACTTGTTTCCTAAATGCATCAGTCTTGTTCAGATGTTCCTTAGCAACCTTCTGATGCTGAATTTCATGGTGAGGATGCAGGAAAGGTTTCCTTCTCATGACTATTCCATGAAGGTCATATTTGAGCAAGTGTCGCTGAACCGGAGGGCAGTGCACCATGACTCCATGGTGTGCTAAATATTGCCAAAGGTTTTTTGTTGTCAAACAGGTGTTTTGATTTACCTTTCTAGTAATCTGATGAGCAGTTTTCTTGGTCTTCCAGACCTCAAGCTGACCTCCACGGATTCTGTTGACTGCCATTTCTTAATTATATTATGAACTGAGGAAATCGCAACCTAAAAACGTTTGCTATCTTCTTATAGCCTTCTCCTGCTTTGTGGGCATTAATTAATTTCATTTTCAGAGAGCTAGACAGCTGCAAAGAGGACCCTATGGCTTCTGATTGTTGGGCCAAGGATAGAGGAGTCTGGGTATTTATAAACCTCAAAATTTGCATCACCTAGCCTTTCCTAACGATGATTGTGAACAAGCCATAGCCCTAACAAGCTAAATACAATCTGAGACTATAGTCAAAGTTACCTAGAGCTCAAATCTTTTGGGGTGCCTGAACTTTTGCACGGTGCTCATTTTTTTTTTTTTTGCTCTAGAATTGTACAAAACAAAAGTAATACACCAATACTGCTTAAAATGTCCAAAAAAGTGTTGTATCTTTAAATTTATGCCATTCAAAAATCAGTTCATCTTCTACTTGCTTAACTATTCTCAGTAACAGAAATTTTGATCAGGGGTGCCCAAACTTTTGCATTCAACTGTATATGTATGTGTGTGTGAGTTTGTAATCATTATATTGTGGGGACTTAGACCTGAATACACACCAACAAAATGAGGACGTGAGTTGTTGTGGGGACCTGAAATCGAGTCCCCACAAAATTGGCCAATTGGAATAAGTTCCGATGATGACGCAGAGCCCCTCCATGAAATATTTCAGAAGTCCCCAACATGAACGTTCACCAGAACAAACTGTGTGTGTGTGTATGGGGCCACCGGCCTCACAGAGTGTACACTCCCTCTCCGGTCAACAAAGGTATTACAGTCAAGGATACACACTTGGTCACGTGTTCCATGAATGCGCAAACTGATTGGTCAATAATGAACCAATTAGCAAGACAATTTCCTCCGGAAGTCTACTATCTGTTTAATCCTGACACTGGCGTGCTAGTTTCCTTACATGTAATTAGAAAGATAAAAAAGAAATGTGGAATGTATGCTAGCTCTAAAAAGAACTATGGAAAATATGAGAAGAAGGAGAATAAACCCCACTCACGATGCAGTCCATTACATCATTAATCGCAAAGACAAAACGGGAAAACTTGAAGTTCGGTACATCAGTTCTTTTAAAGGTCAGTGATATGGCTTGTTAGATTATTATATAATTATTTCATATTGATCAACTTAAAGTATTGGCCAACATGGTGGTTTTTTAATTCATCGGTTTTCCAAAAAAGGCAGGGGTTTGTTTGCCACGGCTTCTTTCGGGAAAAACGATTTCGTCGTGGAATATCGGGGGGAATTTATCAACTGTGAAGAGAGTGAGAGGCGATCAAAGGTCTACCATCCAGCTGTACGGGTATTCATGTTTGATTTCCTCTGGCATGGAAAACAATGGAGGTGAGTTGCATTAAAGGCAATTTTATTTTTTCTGTTGGTTGAGAATTAATTTTAATATCGCGAATACATATGTTGCAATAGAAGTATATAACTTGGTGCACTTGAAGTTTTTTACACGCCGGAATGTTTCTCTGGATACGCAAACATCAAAGTAAGCCAAAAAAGTACTGATTTCATTCCATATCTGTAAAGGTTGAATAAAGATTCTTTCCACGGAGAAAATAATAATGTTAAGATCGCGATATTAAAATTACCATTCCCGCAAGCCCTTCGCAAATTTTGTAGGCTTGTATACCGACTTTGTCCACTTGCAGGTATCATAAACAGTATAAATTTTGGGCTTGAAGCCACCGCAGTGACAGCGCAGATGCAATCAAAGACCAGATTTCACATAGGCGCCCACACGGATAACCATGACGGTTTCCAATGGTATTCAACCGCATTTTCTCAACACAAGATGTATTATAAAAAGTTACATTTCCCTGCTTCCCTCTAATTTTCCCGACGTCACCAAGTTAAGGCGAGTGACCTCACTTTCCATGTAAGGGAGGTGTGGTAGTATCATAACTTGTGGTTCCAATAATAAACGGCACAGCGAGGAATGGATCTCAAACCTCCTTAAAAACGCAAACTGTTAAACTCGTGTCTCTTATTATACGCTTTAATATTGAGAACTGGAAAAATTTAGAAAAGGTACTATTTTAGAGGAAGGATAGAGGGGCATATGAGGTTGATGGAGGTGAGGAAAATTTACTCATGGAATGATATACAATGTCAAGAGGAGCTTACAGCATTGTAATAAAGGCAGAAACTGCAGCATCAGCCACCTCAGAGTCAAAACAACATATTGTTATCTGGTTATCTTCATGAGGGATTTGATATTACCACTTATTTGGCTGAGCCCTAAAATGATCTCAACAAGAAAGCATTAAGTTAATCCTCAACCCACAATGGGTATACTTGCATAGATTTTTTCATTATGAAAGATTGAAGCCTCATTACTATATTTTTGCCAGAAATTTCTTCAGCTTTTTGTAGTTAGCCTTGAAGATTAAAAAAATAATTCTGGGGATGCATACCAGTTTACTAACCATAGTGCTGGCTATGCACAAAGCCCTAGTTCATCTTTTTTCAAAAATGATCAATACTGGGTCCTTCAATTGCATTAGATTGTATCCTTCTTAAGCTATTGTACATGTAATTATTTTTGTATGAGGGGAGGGACATTTCAGCCTCTGTAGAAGTCTGTAGTACGATTTATTCATTACCAGGCCAGTGCAATGGGTAGAATTGCAAGTTTTTAAGTGATTATGTATGCTCCTGACTAAATCTGTAGTATCACCCCCAAAGCACTGATTTTATTCATTTATTTATTTATTTTTGACTGATGAACAAATCGAAATTTAATTTACAATTTAGAAATTGTTTTTCTTTTAACAGTTTGTTTTTTCATTGATAAATACAGCATTGATGCCAGGATAGAGGATGGATCCCTGGGCAGACTTGTAAATGACAACCATATCAGCCCCAACTGTAAAATAAAAAGAATAGTTGTGGAAGGAAAACCCCACCTTTGCATCTTTGCAATCAAAGACATATCACCCGGTGAAGAGATAACATACAATTATGGCGATGCTGACTGGCCTTGGAGGAATAAGGTTAGAATTATTTTATTTCAATTGGGAAGATTGGGAAGGTCAGTTTGACTGCTGATTTAATAAGTTTTTCACCAATGGAAAGAACAATAATGCTGCTGTGCTGGGGTAGGCCAGAGGAGGTCTGAAGATTCTACTTATTTTATGCTAAAGGCAGTAATGTGTCTATATTTTATTTTTGCATTCAGTGTGCACAGTATGAAGAGACTATAACCAAGAATATCCTTTCTCCTAAAAAAAAAAAAAAAAAAAAAAAAAAAAAGATACACAGTATACAGATATTTGCTATTAAAATGCGTGCACAATCTAAAGGCATCTCATGACAGCAGAGATTTTCTTCTGTCTGCAGATGGCAGAGGCCTGCACCACTCCTACAGAGGATGTTGATTTGACCATTTGTGCACAAAATACTGGGCAATTTTCTGAGCAGAGCGATATCCCCAACACTCAGGTAAGAGCCCCTCATCTGCTCAGGTTAGGTGCAGTACTCATAAGTCCCCACAGAGTTCAGACCTTGGGCAGAGCACCTCAGGACAGGCTGGTCCCCACAAAGTCCTGGCCAATGTCAGCAAGGGAGAAGCCTTACCCCTCCCCCACTGTGTCGCCACGAGGTGTCCGACCTGAATATTTTCTATTTTAGCGTAGTCGTTCTCAAAAGTTGCCTTTTAGAAGCACCTTTGGGGGGGGTGTGTTTAAGAGAGGTAATAATTTGAAAGAACTCGTCTTTATGCATTCCTCAGTTCTTCAACCTCACCTTACGCTTTACTTGTTGAACATGCTTTTACTGTATTTTGTGTAATGTCTGTTTTTAACCTTATTTCAGACACGAACCAACAGTCAAATTGACGCACATAGTGGGAGTTTAGAATTACCGCTTTGTCTTCCCACCACGCCATTCTGTACCTCTGAAAGTGTGGGGGTAAGCTTCAATTTAATTATACTGTGACTTCATATCTAAAATTACTCTCATAAATTAAGTTAATAATATATGCAGTTTACTGGATTTGAACAGATTTCACCTTTTTTTTCCATTCTTTGCATTTTATAATTTCCTGCATATCTTCTGTTGTGGAGAATTACCTTAAATGTGAATGGCCACATTGCAATTATACATATTTTATTTTAGCAGTAAGAGTGTGCTGTATTAATAAAATTTTAAATTTGAATTTTCCTTCTTTCTTTAAAAATACTTACTCGCGATGTAATTGCTTGTACAATCGGGCCTGACATCTGGGAATAAATTTATCTTCGTTTACAGATGATGGAGGCCTGCACCACTTTTGCAGTGGATGTTGATTTCACCATTTGTGAACACAGTACTGGGCAGCTTTATAAGCAGAGCGATGTACCCAACTCACAGGTAAGAACCTGTTCTCTGCTCAGGTTAGGTGCAGTACTCATAAGTCCCCACACAGTTCAGACCTCGGGCAGGGTACCTCAACACAGGCTGGTCCCCACAATGTTATGGTAAATCTCTGCAAGGATGAAGCCCTTACCCTTCCCAACTGTGTCCCCACGAGGTGTCCGACCTGAATATCTTTGATTATACTGTTCAGTGGTTCCCTAATGTTATATCATTGGATGGTACCTTTCAGAAGCACCTGTGGGGAGATTGCTAGGTGAGGGTTGACCGCAGACAAAAGCCTTGGCTTCTTTGTATCTTCGCAATAACTGGAAGGTGGTCTCTCACAATTGGTGGGCAGATTCCTTCTAAAACTATGTTAGGAGAGATGATAATTTTTAAAAACTCTTCTATCCATTCTAGAGTTCTCCAACATTATGGTACAATTTGAATGTTGAACATGGTTTTACTTAATTTTCTTTTATGCCTGTTTTTAAACAACTTCTTGGTGCAGATCAACAGTAGCCAAATTGACATGGAAAATGGATGTGAAGATTTATTGCTTTGGCTGTCCTCTGAGCCATTCAGTGCTTCTGGGGATGTGATGGTAAGCGCTAATTTACAAAACCCAAAACCAGTGAAGTTGGCACGTTGTGTAAATCGTAAATAAAAACAGAATACAATGATTTGCAAATCCTTTTCAACCTATATTCAATTGAATACACTGCAAAGACAAGTTACTTAATGTTCGAACAGGTAAACTTTGTAATTTTTTGCAAATATTAGCTCATTTGGAATTTGATGCCTGCAACATGTTTCAAAAAAGCTGGCACAAGTGGCAAAAAAGACCGAGAGAGTTGAGGAATGCTCATCAAACACTTATTTGGAACATCCCACAGGTGAACGGGCTAATTGGGAACAGGTGGGTGCCATGATTGGGTATAAAAGCAGCTTCCCTGAAATGCTCAGTCATTCACAAACAAGGATGGGGCGAGGGTCACCACTTAGTGAACAAATGCGTGAGCTGATTGTCGAACAGTTTAAAAACAACATTCCTCAATGAGCTATTGCAAGAAATTTAGGGATTTCATCATCTACGGTCCGTAATATCGTCAAAAGGTTCAGAGAATCTGGAGAAATCACTGCACGTAAGCGACAAGGCCGAAAACCAACATTGAATGCCCGAGACCTTCGATCCCTCAGGCGGTACTGCATCAAAAACCGACATCAGTGTGTAAAGGACATCACCACATGGGCTCAGGAACACTTCAGAAAACCACTGTCAGTAACTACAGTTCGTCGCTACATCTGCAAGTGCAAGTTAAAACTCTACAATGCAAAGCGAAAGCCATTTATCAACAGCACCCAGAAACGCCGCCCGGCTTCGCTGGGCCCAAGCTCATCTAAGATGGACTGATGCAAAGTGGAAAAGTGTTCTGTGGTCTGACGAGTCCACATTTCAAATTGTTTTTGGAAACTGTGGACGTCGTGTCCTCCGGACCAAAGAGGAAAAAAACCATCCGGACTGTTATAGGCGCAAAGTTCAAAAGCCAGCATCTGTGATGGTATGGGGGTGTATTAGTGCCCAAGGCATGGGCAACTTTACATATGTGAAGAAGGCACCATTAATGCTGAATGGTACATACAGGTTTTGGAGCAACATATGTTGCCATCCAAGCAACGTCTTTTTCATGGACGCCCCTGCTTATTTCAGCAAGACAATGCCAAGCCACATTCTGCACGTGTTACAACAGCATGGCTCCGTAGTAAAAGAGTGCGGGTACTAGACTGGCCTGCCTGTAGTCCAGACCTGTCTCCCATTGAAAATGTGTGGCGCATTATAAAGCGTAAAATACGACAACGGAGACCCCGGACTGTTGAACAACTTAAGCTGTACATCAAGCAAGAATGGGAAAGAGTTCCACCTGAAAAGCTTCAAAAATTGGTCTCCTCAGTTCCCAAACGTTTACTGAGTGTCGTTAAAAGGAAAGGTGATGTAACACAGTGGTAAAAAGGCCCCTGTGCCAACTTTTGCAATGTGTTGCTGCCTTTAAATTCTAAGTTAATGATTATTTGCAAAAAAAAATAAAGTTTCTCAGTTTGAACATTAAATATCTTGTCTTTGCAGTGTATTCAATTGAATATAAGTTGAAAAGGATTTGCAAATCATTGTATTCTGTTTTTATCTACGATTTGCATAACGTGCCAGCTTCACTGGTTTTGGGTTTTGTACTTTTACTTTGACTCAATTTAGTTGAACAATATTAAATATAAAGTTCATTTTAATGCAACTGAGTGCTTTTGGATTTTTTTTCCCCATTTTACTTTAGTCTACAACATATCTTTTGGATTGGAGAATCACAACCCCAATTCCAAAAGTCGGGATGCTTTGTAAATTGTAAATGCAAACAATTCAATGATTTGCAAATCTCAAACTGACATTTTATTCACAATAGAACAAAAACAACATATCAGATGTTGAGAGACATTTCGCCATTTCATGAAAAATAATGGCTCATTTTGAATTTGAAGGCAGTAGCCCATCTCAAAAAAGTTGGAACAGGAGCCACAAAAGGCTGGAAAAATGGTATCAATAAAAAACAGCTGGATTAGCATTTCGCAACTAATTAGGTTAACTGGTAACAGGTCAGTAATATGACTGGGTATAAAAAGAGCATTTTAGAGAGGCAGAATCTCTTCGAAGTATAGATGGACAGAGATTTACCAATCTGCAAAAAAGTGCATCTAAAAATTGTGGAACAATTTCAGAAAAATGTTCTTCAATGTAAAATTGTGAAGACTTTGAATCTACAGTACATTATATTATCAGAAGATTCAAAGAATCAGGAGAAATCTCTGTGCACAAGGGACAAGTCTGAAGGTCAATATTGGATGCTCATGATCTATGGGCCCTTAGGCGGCACTGCATTAAAAACAGGCATAATTCTGTATTGAAATACACTGCATGGGCTCAGGAACACCTCCAGAAATCATCGTTTAACACAGTTCGCCATGCAATCTACAAATGCAAGCTAAAGTTGTATCATACAAAAAAGTCATGTGAACACGATCTGGAAATGCCACCGTCTTCTCTGGGCCAGAGCTCACTTAAAATGGGCTGAGGCAAAATGGAAAGCTGTTCTGTGGCCAGATGAATCAAAATTTGAAATTCTTTTTGGAAACCGCAGACGCTGTGTCATTTGGACTAAAGAGGGGAGAGACCATCCAGCTAGTGCCTATGGCATGAGGAGCTTACACATCTGGAAAGGCATTATCAATGCAGAAAAGTATATAGAAGTTTTACAACAACATATTCTCCCTTCCAGACAATGTCTCTTTCAGGGAAGACCTTGCATATTTCAGCAAAACGATGCCAAACCACATACTGCATCCATCAAAGCAGCATGGCTTCGCAGTAGAAGAGTCTGAGTGATGAACTGGCCTACCTGCAGTCCAGAACATTCACTAATAGAAAACATTTAGCGCACCATAAAAGGAAAAATTCAGCAAAGAAGACCCAGGACTGTTGAGCAGCTAGAATCCTACATCAGACAAGAGTGGGACAACTTTTTTCTCCCAAAACTCCAGCAGTTAGTCTCCTCACTTCCCAGACTGTTGTCCCCCCTTCTTTTAACACTAAACAACGGTAAACATGGCCCAATGCCAACTTTTTTGAGACGTGTTGCTGCCATCAAATTCAAAATAAGTTAATATTTTTCATGAAATGGTAAAATGTCTCACTTTCAACATCTGAAATGTTGTCTATGTTCTGTTGTGAATTAAATGTCAGTTTATGCGATTTGCAAATCAATGCAATCTGTTTTTATTTACATTTTACACAGCAACCTAACTTTTTTGGAATTTCAGTTGTACCTTACATGTGAATGGCCTCAATGTAATTATATACAAGGTATTTTAGCAGTAGGAGTGCTGGATTAAGAAAGTGCAAATCAGAATGGTCCGTTTCCTTTAAAAAAAAAAAAAAATTCTATTAATATTCTTGTACAATCTACGGGCATCTCATGACAACGGAGAGTAATTTGCCTTCTTTTTCCAGGTGGTAGACACCAGCATCCCTTGTACAGAAGACATGGAGTTGGCCACATGCAAGCTCATTACTGGGCAATTTTCTGAGCAGAGCGATATCCCCAACACTCAGGTAAGAGCCCCTCATCTGCTCAGGTTAGGTGCAGTACTCATAAGTCCCCACAGAGTTCAGACCTTGGGCAGAGCACCTCAGTACAGGCTGGTCCCCACAATGTCATGGCCAATGTCAGCAAGGGTCGAAGCCCTACCCCTCCCCCACTGTGTCCCCACGAGGTGTCCGACCTGAATATTTTTAGTTATACTGTGCAGTGGTTCCCTAATGTCAAATCAGTGGTAACGTGCGACATAAATGCTTGCCAGATTGCCCAGGGCAAGTAGAAGACAAAATCGGGCAAGTGTTCTGGCACATGTTGAAAAAAAAAAAAAGATTGTCTGAATTGAGCTATTTCTAAAGTCAGCTAGGGTCTGTTTTTATTCAATCATCTTAAAATGCCACAAAAACAAGTGAATGAAATTTTCAAAAACCTTGTTTCTTAATGATAGGAACACACACTATTATTTACATGTACATTACTTCAACATTGTCCCTTGCACAGTGCACGTTACTTACAACTACCGACGGCACGCATGAGTCCAGCATGAGGCGTGCAACTGCGCAACTTGCACGTTGGTTCTTTCCCGTTCCTGCACACCGTGTATAAAAAAATTGCGGCGCGAACTTCAACTAGCTCCGAGACCAATCAAGTCAACTGCATGCTCCGGTGAAAGTGTGTCATGATTTAGCCTTTTGTCAAGCTCCTCGCGCTTTTTAAACAGGGGGGGCAACACTGCGCAAACAAAACTAATTGTAGACCTCCAGTCCCGGGTCCCATGGTGAAGGAAAGTGTCCTTCACGATCGCCTTAAGGAATAGAAATGGTTAATCGGAAATCACACAGCCGAAAAAGCCTTTCAGCCTTGACAAAAGGTTAGTATGTACATTTACCAGGTCCCTGCCAGACGAACTAAAGACGTCTTTTTAGTTTGTCAAACCTGCCTTTCGCCAGGGTCATAATGCATGCATAATCATGTCAGCAGGCAATGAGTCTTTCTTTGATTTAAAGATGTGATTGCTCTTTTTTGAGAAAGATAAATACCTCTGTTAGTATTTTTACAGAAATATGCTTTATACTCCATTTCTGCATTTCTGTTTGGATTCAGACAAGAGAGATACACGCCAGTGGTGTTGCCAGAACTTAAAAATGTGTACGCACAGAACATCCCTTTGCCACAATTATTAGTCCTGACTTGTTCTCAATCATTTTTTTTTTTTTTTTTTATTTAACAATATATTCACACTGAAATCACTGCACACTACCAGGTGTTGGTAATTCTCCTCATTTGGCAAGACAACAACCATTCATTTGGATGTAATTGGTGATTTTTTTTTTTTCAGTCACCCTTATTCAAAATTGTCCAAAGGTGTTTCAAATCTTCGTGTTTGGTTAAACTTAAACAATTATAAAATGCAGCTTAGATTGCCTGATGTGCTAAAAGATCGTGTGAAAGTTCCAGAGCAGTTTACCTTTCCTAAAGCAAATGCCTATTTAGGAGAAAATTATTTTTCTGAACCAAATTTAGCTTATTGTTAAGTCGCCTGTAGAATTTATCAAGAAAAAAGCTGTCTTTTATTGCCAATGGATTATTCTTATATCTGGAAAACATGTTAAAAAAGGAAAATGATTTCAAGCAAGTCAGGACTAATAATTGTTGTAAAGGGTGTTCCATGCGTAAACATTTTGAAGTTCTGGCTACGCATCTGATACACGCTACATTCACTGAACGTGCATTATGTGTAAAGAAGTATTGTTACACTACCAGTCAAAAGTGTTTGCACACCCCAATATTTTTAATTGTCACTTTCTTATATTTTGTTCTTGTGTCGGATAAAGACTTGACAAGATCTTAGGTGTGCAAAAACTTTTGACTGGTAATGTAGATTGTCTTAAGACATGCTTAAAAAAGTAGAGAAGACAGTGAAATAAGAGTTTCAGTTCTCGAAAAAAAACTGGTAAGCAATATTTTTAGTGATTTGCGTGTTTTAAAATGTATCTGTTACTTGCTGTGTCGTGCTATCGTGCTGTATTTTTTTTTAATTTTTAATTTATTATTATTATTTTTTATTTTTTTTTTTTTGCAACTAAAATTCCTCTTCGGGCAAGTGTTATACAACTGTTTGAAAATCTGCTTGCCCAACTGGGCAAGTGCTGAAAAAATGGTTATGTGGCACCCTGAATGGATGGTACCTTTCAGAAGTACCTGTGGAGAGACTGTTAGGTGAGGGTTGACCGCAGACAAAAGCCTTGGCTTCTTTTTATCTTTGCAATGACTGGAAGGTGGTCTCTCACAATTGGTGGGCAGATTCCTTCTAAAACTGTGTTAGGAGAGATGATAATTTTTAAGAACTCTTTTCTATCCATTCTAGAGTTCTCCAACATCATGGTACAATTTGAATGTTGAACATGCTTTTACTTAATTTTCTGTTATGCCTGTTTTTAAACAACTTCTTGGTGCAGATCAACAGTAGCCAAATTGACATGGAAAATGGATGTGAAGATTTATTGCTTTGGCTGTCCTCTGAGCCATTCAGTGCTTCTGGGGATGTGATGGTAAGCGCTAATTTACTTTTACTTTGACTCAATTTACTTGCACAATATTAGATATAAAGTTCATTTTAATGCAACTGAGTGCTTTTGGACTTTTTGTTTCTCATTTTACTATACTCTATTCTTTGGATTTTATGATTTACTCCATTTGCAGTGGAGAATTACGTGTGAATGGCCACAATGTCATTACATACAATATAATAATATATATAATATGATAAAATATAAACCCCAATTCCAAAAAAGTTGGGATGCTGGGTAAAATGTAAATGAAAACAATGTAATGCAGGGGTGTCCAAGCTTATCCAGAAAGGGCCGGTGTGGGTGCTGGTTTTTGTTGGAGCCCAACACTAACACACCTGATTCTACCCACCAAGGTCCTGATTGAAACCCCTGATTAGTTATTAGCGGAATCAGGTGCTGTAGCACTGCTGGCTAGCACAAAAACCTGCACCCACACCGGCCCTTTACGGATAAGATTGGATACCCCTGATGTAATGATTTGCAAATCTCTTAAACCCACATTTTATTTACAATAGAACATAGACAACATATCAGATGTTGAAAGTGGCATTTTAACATTTCATGAAAAATATTAGCTCATTTTGAACTTGATGGCAGCAGCACGTCTCAGAAAAGTTGGGACAGGGGCAACAAAAGGCTGGAAAAGTGGTACATATAAAAAACAGCTGGAGGAGTATTGCAACTAATTAGATTAATTGGCAACAGGTCAGTAACATAACTGGGAATAAAAAGCATTTTAGAGAGGCAGAGTCTCTCAGAAGTAAAGATGAGCAGAGGTTCAGCAATCTGCAAAAAACTGTCTAAAATTCATGGAACAATTTCATGAAAATGTTTCTCAATGTAAAATTATGAGGACTGAATATTCCACCATCTACAGTACATAATATCATTAAAAGATTCAGAGAATCTGGAGAAATATCTGTGCGCAACGGACTAGGCTGAAGGTCAATATTGGATGCTCATGATCTTTGGGCCCTCAGGCGGCACTACATTAAAAGCAGGAAAGGGACTGCAAGGTATATACAAGGTATTTTGGCAGTAAGAGTGCTGGATTAAGAAAGTGCAGATCAGAATGATCAGTTTCCTTTAAAAAAACATTTTCTATTAATACTCTTGTACAATCTAAGGGCACCAGCATCCCTTATACAGAAGACATGGAGTTGGCCACATGCAAGCTCATTACTGGGCAATTTTCTGAGCAGAGCGATATCCCCAACACTCAGGTAAGAGCCCCTCCTCAGTGCAGGTGGGGTGCGGTAAGTCCCCTCACAGTTCATATCCAGAAAAATGGGTTTAAAAAAATCATATGACATGAAAATGAGCAGAAATGCTGAAGCTAAGGCAGTTTTGATAACACTTCCAGTTTTCTTCATTGATTTTGGTGCTTCTCTTCCTTGGCTGGGTGAGCTGTCATGCACTTTCAAAAAGGGACAGGCACCTGAATCAGAAAGAATTGCATTGCATTCCCTTCTCAATAGCAAGTCACATACTGACAATGATGAAATCTGTCCACATTTGGCCTCAATTTTCTTAATGGACTTTACCTATGAAATGTATGTCTGGTGGACATTTATTTTGGATTCTGTGAATGGGATGTTAATTTCACTGTAGATAAATTCAAACTTTTTACAATTTTTCATTGACTTTTCTCGCGCCATCCTGACCTTGCCTGATGGCACAACTGTCAGAAAGCTTTCCCTGGGCAATGACAATTCAATTCAATAGGAGATGTCCAAGTGGGGACGGCCTATACTGTGCCCATTGTTCTATTTATGAATTTACATTTCAGGCCATTGTTGCAGTGTTGTTGGTATGATAAATTTCTGCACTCAAATTGGTGGAACCCAAGTGGAATCCATGTAATAAGGCCACAGTGAGGTGACCTGTAATGATCTTTCGGATCACATTTCAAGTGAGATAAGGTGGCATCTTTGAATTGCGGACAACCTGACCCCAATCTCTCTTATGTGGGAAATGCCTTTGCCTGGTGTTCTAGTGTGTGTGTTGTCATCCCATTTTTATGGACACTGTCAAACTTACCAACATAGTCATAAAATTGGTTCTCAAGGATACTAGTGCCGCAGAATTTTTTTATTTAGCGATGCTGCACGCAAATGCTACTTGCAGCTCCAGGAAATCTGAAAACCAGAACATTTCACTTAGAGGCAACTCTTGTCATTGTCACAGTGATTGCGCACTGTCAAGTCAACCACACACTTATGGTAAGAAACTGGATAAAAGAAACAAGAGGGCTTGCTCTAGAACAAAATGAAACGACGCCATGGCCGAAAAATTGCACAGGAACAGCGTTGCGGATAGTCAGGTCATACGTTTATATCATCGAACAAAAAATTGCAGCACTGAGTGTGTACACCATTTTAGGTTTTTGTCTTTGATACATTCACAATGAAGAACAGATAACAATTCTGCACATTAAGTTTATTCAGGCTTGTGAAAACACAGTGTAATACACATGCTCATTGTGTTGGGATTAAGAATGGTGGTCAGGGGCAATTGCAGTATTGTTTAAAGGAACTTCATTAAAGAAATCATTTACCATTGTCTGTAGAGTATCAATATTTAGAAATTATATCAATTCAACAATCGTTATTGGAACAAATCTTGACCGTTTGTTGTTTGTTCTTGTAGCGTGAGGGAAACGTTGCTGATGACCCCTCCATCAGCACTGAAAACGGTGAGAAGGACTATGTTCCAGACGGCGACAGGGAGAGTAGTTCAGGCAGTGAAAGCAGTAGGGAGACCTCACCAAGCAGAGGGAAAGGCACACCTGATGGAACTGTGGAGCAGAATCTCCTCCCTGATCCTGGGAGTTTCAGTGCCAAAGAAATGGACAAATCTGAAGTGCCAGGCAGCAGCAAATTGATTTCTGTTCATGCAGTCTCCAAAAAATGCAGTAGTGAAAGATTTTCTAAAAAACATCATTTCTGCATTTTCTGCAGTCAGTCTTTATCAAAAATAGGTAGGCATTTACAGTGTGTGCACAGGAATGAGCCTGATGTTGCAAGAGCTCTAACTCTCCCAAAACGGTCCAGAGAGAGGAAGGCGGCACTAGAATATCCCAGGAACAGAGGAAATTATGCACATAATGTTGAAGTATTGCAGAGTGGAAGTGGAGCTTTGGTGCCCTGCAAGAAATCTCTCAAAGATCTGCGTCATTCAGACTTCTTGCATTGCAGCTTTTGTCAAGGTCTGTTTTCGAGAGAATATTTGTGGCATCACTTAAAAATCTGCAGACAGAAACCCAGTGATCAATCAACCATTCCAAGAAAGGACAGGACACAGCCCATGATTGCTTATGAAGGGCCTGTGCCTCATGATGTTAGCACTGGACTGTGGAAACTGTTAAGTACCATGGCTCCAGATGAAGTTTTGCAGACAGTTATAAGTGATTCTTACATCAGAAAGCTTGGAGAGTATTTTTATAACAAGACTCACTCAGATGAGGGCAAACATATGAATGTCCGTCAAAAAATGAGAGAAATGGGAAGATTGCTCATCCAAGCCAGGAAAGATATGCCATTGCACAGAATGGAAGATTTTATCAACCCATTGAATTTTATGCACATTGTAACTGCTGTTAAGAAAATTAGTGGTTATGACAATGAGAAATGCACATTCCAGTATCCAACCCTGGCAATGAGGCTTGGCCACAGTTTGGACAAAATTGCCAACCTGAGTCTATTCCAGGCAATGGTGGATGGTGACGATGATAAGGAACAAAAGGCATGCAGCTTCAGAGAAATGTACCAATCGAGATGGAATGAATTGGTGTCAGAAAATGCCCTCAAAACTCTTCGAGAAAAGAAGTGGAATGTCCCTCAAATTGTTCCCTTTGCTGAGGATGTGAAAAAGCTGCACTTGTTTCTTGACCGAAGACACGATGAGTGTTATCGCAGGCTTTCAGCAGAGGCTTCCTCTAAGAACTGGACATCGTTTGCAAAGGTTCTGCTCACTCAGATCACTCTCTTCAATCGAGGAAGAGGAGCGGATGTTTCAAGGATGATGCTGTCGTCATTTATTGAAAACAACACAAAGAGTCTGCATGAAGACATCACTCTGGCACTTTCAGACCTTGAAAAGAAGCTGTGTCTTCACTGTACGCAATTTGAAATTAGGGGAAAGAGAGGAAAGAAAGTCCCAATCCTCCTAACTCCAGCGATGCAGAAGGGAATGGTGCTCCTTAATGAAAACAGAGAAGCATGTGGAGTTCCCACTGCAAATGCATTCATGTTTGCGCGGCCTGCAGGCCAAACCCACTTCAGAGGATCTGAATGTGTTTGGGAGTTTGTGTGGGAATGTGGAGTAAAAAGTCCCACCTTACTGTCATCTAACAAGCTCTGCAAATATGTTGCCACTATGTCAAAAGTCCTCAGCCTACATGACTCAGAACTTGATCAGCTGGTAGACTTTCTAGGACATGAAATTTAAGTTAAGCGAGAATACCTTCATCTTCACGAAGGTAACCTTCAGCTCGCTAAAATCAGTAAAATACTCATGGCAATGGAGACCGGAAAATGTGGTGAATTCAAAGGAAGGAATTTGGAAGATATTGACATTGATCCCAATGGTATTTTGATTGTGCATTTACATTTGGAATTGATATACTAATATGCAACCCCATTTATGAAAAAGTTGAGATGGTATGGAAATTTGATTAAAAAAAGTGATTTGGAAATGATCTTCGACCTGTATTAAATTGAAAATGGTGCAAAAAAAAAAAAAAGGTTTTGCCTTATCGATGTAGGTTGTGTTTTTTTTTTTGAAGAAGAAGAAGAACACACTCTCTGAATGGCATGCCTGTAGTGTATTGTGTGAAAGCAGAGACGGGCAATATATGCTGGCATGAGAAATTATTTTCCCCTTCTCAATTTCCTCTCATTGCATATTTCTCTCCCTGGAGTCAGATCATCAAATAAACTGTGATAGACAAGACAAACATGAGAAAACCATTAAATATGAGGTAATTCCAAAAAAGTTGGGATGCTGTGTAAAATGTAAATAAAAACACAAAATGCGATGATTTGCAAATCTCATAAACCCACATTTTATTCACAATAGAACATGGAGAACATTGTGGTTGTTGAAATTGAGACATTTTACCATTTCATGAAAAATATTTGCTCTTTTTGAATTTGATGACGGCAACAAATCTCTAAAAGTTGGGACAGGGCCATGTTTACCATTGTGTAGCATCTCCTCTGTAAATGTCTGGGAAATGGGGAGACCAGTTGCTGGAGTTTTGGGAGAGGAATGTTGTCCCACTCTTGTCAGATGTAGGATTCTAGCTGCTCAATAGTCCTGGGTCGTCTTTGCCGGATCATTCGTTTTACGATGGGCCAAATGTTTTCTATTGGTGAATGGTCTGGACTGCAGGTAGGCCAGTTCAGCACTCAGACTCTTTACTGTGAAGCCGTGCTGTTGTGATGGATGCAGTACCTGGTTAACATTGTCTTCCTGAAATACGCAAGGCCTTATCCGGAAGAAACATTGTCTGGATGGGAGCATAATGCTGTTGTTAAACCTCTATATACTTTTCAGCATTGATGGGGCCTTTCCAGATGTGTATGCTGCCCACGCCATAGGCACTAATGCAACCCGTTATTATCAGAGATGCAGGATTTTGAACTGTGCGCTGATAACAAGCCGGATGGTCCCTCTCCTCTTTAGTCCACACGATACAGTGTCCATTGTCTCCAAAAAGAATTTCAAATTTTGATTCATCTGACCACAGAACAGTTTTCCATTCTGCCTCTGTCCATTTTAAATTGGCTTTGGCCGGAGAAGATTGCAGCATTTCTGGATCGTGTTCACGTATGGCTGCTTCTTTGCATGATACAGCATTAACTTCCATTTGTAGATTGCACGGCAAGCTGTGTTCACGGACAATGATTTTTGGAAGTGTTCCTGAGCCCATGCATTGTATTCCAGTGCAGCATCAGGCCTGCTTTTAATGCAGTGCTGCCTGAGGGCCCAAGATCACGAGCATCCAATATTGACCTTAGGCCTTGTCCCTAGCGCAGAGATTTCTCCAGATTCTCTAAATTTTTTTGATGATATGTACTGTAGATTAAAAGTCTTAGCAATTTTACATTGAGGAACATTTTTATACCCCTGACAAAATGTCGGGGGTATATAGTTATATAGCAAGAAGTCCGTCCGTCCGTCATTCAGTCATTCTGTCCAAAGACATTATTTTCAGTCATTCTGTATTATAAAGATTTTTTTTATTTGTCATATTCTCTACCGCAAATATTATACATGGGATTTTTTTCACAAAAAATCTCTGTTTTCATGTTTTTGGCTTGGAACTTGAAATTTCATATTTTGTCTAGCACAGGGAGAGGTGGAGTGCAAAGTGTCACAGATGTGTTGTTATTTTTGTCAAAATCGATTGTTGGACTGTGATGATTTCTATAATCGCCAACAGAAAAGGCATGATTGGGGACGTCGGGGGTATTAGTAAGCTCTGCTTACTTTTTCACTTGTTCTGAAATTCTTCTACAATTTTTAGATGAAGTTTTTCGCAGATTGGTGAGCCTCTGCCCATCTTTACTTCTGGGAGACTCTGCCTCTCTAAAATGGTTTTTATACCCAGTTATGTTACTGACCTGTTACCAATTAACCTAATTGGCTACAAAATGCTCCTTCAGCTGTTTTTTTATATCGCCACTTTTCCAGCCTTTTGTTGCCCCAGTCCCAACTTTTTTGAGATGTGCTGCTGCCATCAAGTTCAAAACGAGCTAATTTTTTTCATGAGATAGTAAAATATTACTTTGAATATCTGCTATGTTGTCTATGTTCTATTGTGAATAAAATGTGGGTTTATGAAATTTTAAAATCATTGCATTCGGTTTTTATTTGCATTTGACACAGCATCCTAATTTTTTTTGGAATTGGGGATGTAATAGAAAAAGTCACCAGTGAACCGTATTCTGCCTGTGAAAAAGTAATTTCCCTTTTAAGTTTTGAAACAAATCAAGAAATTGATTTGAAACATCGAGGGTCATCACACATTTCCCAAAAGCATGGGTGATGCCTAAAAATGTCGGTATGATTTTCTATGGACAATTGAGTCAAAATTTGAACTTAATGGTAGCTGCAGGTCGCAAACTGTCTGATGGAAAGCATACAGGACAATGGAAAGCCAAATTTTACATTTTTTCGATTTGTGTGCCTCCAGATGGGAAAGTGCAGCTGCTTGACTGACCCTAAATGTGCTGCTTTAAGAAGCGTAAAATAAGCTTAAATGATGGGGCATGTGACACACAATGCACCCCTGTCCCCACTCTTTTTTTGGAATGTATTGCAGGCATTAAATTTAGAACGAGTGTTAAAAAAACTAATTACTGAAAGAAAAACATTATATCTGTTGTTACAGCATTTTTTTTTTTATTAATGTAGGCCAAGGATGATGACATATCATTGTTTCATATTTGCATTTTCCATGCCATCCAGAAGTTTTTGGAAGTGGGGTTGTGAGCAACAAATCATCAGTTCTAAATATTTAAGACAGTCATATTTTCAAACAATGTTTTCGGTTTGTGAAAGTAAAGAAGTCTTAAAAATGAATTTGACATTTTGCTTTTTAACCTACAAAAAACTTAAGTCTGCCATGAAAGTTTAGAGCGTTTTTGAGTTTCTCTCTCTTACTGAAAATATTTATGCTTTTAAGAAAAAAATTCAGGTTGATGATGATGATGATTCAGAGGCTGAAGATGAGTCAGTGGACAAAGACCGAGGGGAAGGTGAACTCTGATCTTTACTCTCACCAAAACACAGTTCAAAATGGTAGCAACTTAAAAAGTTTCCTAAAAAAAACTGCACATTCCTGGATAAATAATATGAGAAAAAAGGCACAAGAAATTCTACAGCAAGGATGGCACATACTGCTGTATGGCTCCTTATGGTCTGAACTGTGGATACTGGGCCTAATGTTGTCCCACCTTACCCTAAATTGGTGTAGCAGCTGTAATGAGTTTGATGTGATGTTCTTGAAAGGACAAAATCTAACAGGCATATATTTACTTCCCATTGGAATTCCCCAAAGTGTAGTAATTTTTATATTGGATGATGATTTTACTCAGGAAAAAGCATGCTTTTCAAGCACAGCATTGAATGGTGGCAGCACATAGTGAAATGATGCCTAAAAGAAAGGGGAATTATTTGTTTTATTCTTTGTGATATATGGCAGGTATGTAGAGGCAGGATGCACCAGTGTAGAGACTTGCACTCATTCCAATATACATTCAGTCCATGTGGAAATGTTCTATGTGCTTGTTAACTATTTTTATAATAAATATGAGATGTTTTATTTAAAGGAAAATTATTTTTTTTTTCTTCAAAAGAAGGTGGACAACTTTCAAATCAAGAGATCTCCAAAAAGAGTGTATCCACAGTTTCTGAAGGTAAAAGTATTGCAAACAAATGCATTATTGTCACCCATTATTAGAGACTAAACAGCACTGGACATAGGTTTGTGACTCGGTCAGTATTTTCCCTGATTGAATGTACATTTTTGTGTTAAATGCAGGATTTGCATCCCCGTCAGAGCAAGACCCTTCTGTAACTAGTGTTTCCTCAGTTCCTGTTGGTATGTAAAGGATGTATGTTAAGGCTATTACTGTGCGCACATAAAGATGAACATTTGCATCATATACGTAGAGCTCCATAATTTTGGGCAAATTTTGTACAAATATATGTTTTTCACAATTTTGCTCTGAACTTGATTTACTTTTCACTGAAATGCAGAATTCCTGCTTTTATTACAGTATTTTATTTATATTCTTGTTTCACCATTTCAGCACTTTTCATGCATTGTTTGTCTACTTCAGGGCTGTGACATCTTAATACTATATAAATGATATTTATTGCATTTTTGTTGTCTTTGTAATGACTGCTTGACCCAGAGAGACAAAAAGGTGTACGTCGTCTCATATTCGGGGTAACCTTGAAGTTACCTGCAAATGAAAGCCTTCAAAGCAAGGCAAGATCGTGGTGAAACAGACCATTCTGATGCTCCCAATTAGAAACTTGTGTGCATTGCTCAGCATAAAAACCTTATTCCTACTTTGCAAAATAACAAGAATTGTTGATTGCCATATTTTTCCTCCTGTATTGCTGTACACTCAGGTTGCAAAGCTGTAAAGAGGAAAAAATGGGATGACTCAGAGGTGAAAGCAGTCGAAAAACACCTTGGCGAGATCATTCAAGCCTGCGCGTTGCCTTGAAAGGTGGACTGCGAGGGATCCCTCAGAGCAGAGAGCCATGCACTGAAAGAGCGCGACTGGTTGGCACTTAAGTTTTTTGTTAAGAGCAGGATCACTACCCTGAAGAGGAGGCTGTGATTGAGGTTCCTCTGCAGCGATGTGTCAATTCATCTGCTAAAGCAGTTTTTTCAAATATTCATAGAAATGATTATGACTACTGCTTACTTGGGATTTAAACCAATCATAAAGCCTAGATAAGATGGAGACGACTGGGGCAAATGGTATGTTGTTGTGCCAGTTAGATTGAAATTATTTTCATTGTGTCGTATTTTCCGATTATGTGTGTTCACTACAGTTGACGTTATTTTTTCTTGTGATATTTGTATAACATTATGCCATTACAATGGACGTAATGATTACATACTTTGGAGTATAGCATAAAGTAATAATGTACAACTGAGAATAATTTTATCAGTATGCATTTCTAACAGAGTCTGTTAGAATGAGTTGGCATATGGGCTTCAAAATTACTGGCACCCCTGACTGACAAAACACAAAACAATACAAAAAAAAGTATAATTATGTAGAAATGGAATATATTCACATGAGTGAAATACTTAATGTTTCGATGGAAATGACCAAAATCGTAATCATTTAATATAAAATAACTTGCAACAAAATACAAAATAAAGGTTTAAAAATTATTGGCGCCCTTCATTTAGTACTTAGTGCAACTGCCTCTGGCAAGAACAGCATGGAGTCTTTTCATGTAATTTTTGAAAAGATTAAGGCACACATTTGGGGAGATTTAGGACCATTCCTCGTAGCAGATGCTTTAAAGATCCGTCACAGTCTTGGGTTTGAGTTTGTCAATTGCCCTCTTAAACCCTGCCCACAGGTTTTCAATTGGATTGATGTCTGGTGACAGAGATGGCCACTGCAGAACATTGATTTTGTTGTCACAGAACCATTTCTGTGAGGATCTTGAGGTATGCTTTAGGTAATCGTCTTGTTGGAAAGTCCATCTATGGCCAAGTCCCAGCCTTCTGATGGAGGCAACCAGATTGTAAGCCAAAATATACTGATACTTGGTGGAATTCTTTATGTCATTAATCTTAACCAGTGCCCCTGGGCCTCTGAAATTAAAACCGCCCCAAAACATATATGCATCGCTGTGTCAACACCAAACATGCAGATGCTGTATCTGACCGAAGTGTGCAATTTTGGTCTCATCTGACCAAAACACCTTGTTCCAGTCATAATTTAAATGAGGGTTGGCAAACTCCAAGCACATGCTCCTGTGTCTTCAGGTGAGAAAATGCTTTGTTCTGGCAACGCTTCCAAAGAGCCTGTGGTTGTGAAGGTGGTGCCTGATGCTGCTTTTTGAAACTTGTTGACTCCAAGATGCCACTGAGACATGCAGTTCCTTCATAGTGATTCTTGGGGGTTTTGTTGCTTCTCTCACCATCCTCCTCAGTATTCTAGAGGGCAAAATGGAGGTATGTCCTCTACCCTTGAGGTTTTCAACAGTTCCATATCTTTGGATTTTTTTTCTAATTGCCCTGACAGATCTCAGTGGCACATTCATTTGTTTGCTAATCTTCTTGTGGCCATTACCAGATTAATGAAGGTCTATGGCCATTTGCCTCTTTTAAACTGACTTGTTTCGTTTTCTTCATGGTATCAGATCAAAAAAAGGTGCATTGCATATTTGTTACCTTGTTTTTATACACTAGTGAAACTGGAAGCAATTTAATGGCTCACTATAGTTCCTTTCTGACAAGTGGTTTGCCACTTTTTTGACGATTTTATGGCTACCCTGCAGTCGTCACGCACTGTGTTCGCCAACTGTTTGCCAGCTGTTCGTCAAATATTCTCCAACTTTTGTAGAACTATTCACTGACTATTCTGCTACTAGTCGTAAACCATTCGGTCTAATTCGCCAACTATTCAGCAAGTATTCTTCCAGTTGCCACATTCCTGAGGGAGGCAAATGTTTGAAGGATAGTTGACCACCATAAAGAATGTTCCCAGACCATTTGGAGAACAGTTGGTGATTGCGGTGAGTATTTGCAGACCATTTGGTGAAAAGACGTTCATCAAAGATTCTTCAACATATTGCACATGTTCAAAACTCCTCGGCAAATGAAAGTGAGATTGGTGAATGGTTGCCGAACATGGCGATTACTTGGGAGAGGATTTGCAGAATTTTTGCAAAATTAATGGCGAATGTGGCAAATGTCCATTTGCTACAGTCGCCAGCAGTTCGCAAGCCCAGTGAGATACACACTTAACACTGGGATAAAACTTAAATCAGTGAAATTTAATACTTGGGTTAATTTCAGTGGAATTTATTTACAATGATTTTTAAGGGTGCCATTAATTGTGAAATTTTGATGTGGAGGAAACTGATTTAATTAAATTTTTTTTTTTGGTTCCATTAGAACATTAATATCAGACAGTATTTCTCACATTGATTTTTAGAGCTCCTCCATAAATATATTTTTTAGAATTTTTCAGAAAGTATTATTTGTGCATTGCCAGTCAGGGGTGCCAGTAATTTTTGAGCCCACTGTATATTGCATGAAAAATTGCATCATAAGGGAGGATGTTATCAAGTTTCCATATCTGGATAATGTTCAGTTATTTTAATATTTAGTTTGGAGACTGAATGATATGCACCTTTTGAGACTGTGCAAAAATGAGAAAATACACTGCCTGTCCAAAAAAAAGGTCACCGTTTGGAAATAAACAAACAAATTCTATGATTGGATCATTATTGCGGTTATTAATATGTTTAAGCAGGCAATAATCATTTTATCCCTGACTGATGAAGCGCTCTGCTACTCATTTCTTAAAAAAGACAGGTATCTGTGATAAACTAAACAAATACAATGCCAAATATTTTGTTGTTGATGGAAGTGAGTAGCACTTTAAATTCATACTGGGGCAAGGACAGTAAAAGCTCTAGAGACGACTTGAATAGGCTACACTTTTAAAAGGCAACTTATTATTTGTTAAAGTTTGACATTGCCGCTCTGGAAATGTTGTGTTACGGTACTTACACCCTATGTGCCTTAAAATATGTTACCGTAAATACGGTCCGGATATGTGATAAACAAATCTTGACTGAAAACACGCCCGGATTCCCCCGGATTCGTCAATGATCAGGATAAAGCTGGATACATCCAAATGCGCAGCGTGTCACGAAATGTATGGGGTCAAGATATCTCCGGATTCCGAGGTATTTTGCCCAGTGTGTAATGCCAGGAATACACAACATTCTAGAATTGATCTATGGTTGATATCTTCGTCTTGTTTACAGTATGCGTCTAAGATATTACACTCGTGTGCCCCTTTGTCTGATCATAAACTGGTAATAATACAGCTGGCCGGTTCCAAATCAAATAATAAAAACTTAAGAGGATATTGGAAATTAAACAGTAACTTGATTAAAGACTTGGTATTTCAAGATTCCATCAAAATGTTGGCACAAGATGTTTTCAATGGCATTGAAATTAATTGTATTCAAAAATGGGAATATTTCAAATTTAAAGTTAGGGATACTGCCATCAATCGCAGTAAAGAAATAAAAAAAATTTAATGATATCAAAGAAACAGACATCATTGCTAGTTTAGAGCCTTTATTGAACAAAGCAACATTGTCACCAATATCCCCCGCCACGGTAAGAATGGTCACGGGGGAATGGGGAAAACTTGTCCCCATTAAACACCCATACACCAAGTTCAGAGTCAAGGGCCATAACTCCGTAAAAAAAATTTCTCGGAATCAATTGTCGAACTCATGCAATGGGGTCATTAGTACTGGCCACAAACAAAATTTCACCCATGAAGGTGCAATAGTTGCTGAGAAAACTTGTCCCCATTGCAAATCCCATACCCCAAGTCGACGAACAGAAACAAGGACCATAACTCTGTAAAAATGAATTTCTCGGAATCAATTGTCGAACTCATTCAGTACGGTCATCAGTACTGGCCACATACAAAATTTCATTCACGTAGGTGCAATAGTTTCCGAGAAAACTTGTCCCCATTGAACACGCGCGCATGGACGGACGGATGGACGAGCGCCATTCCAATATCTCCCGATCCACTTCGTGGAGGGGTATAATAAGGACAGTCTGTCAGAATCAGAAAAAGCCAATCTAATTCAACTCCAGAACGACTTGGATAATTTATATTTCATTATTTATATTTATAATTCATTAGATCTAGAGCCAGATGGTTAGAAAATGGTGAAAAGAACTCCAGTTATTTTTTGCACTTGAAAAACGTAACAGGAAAAGAAATAATGTGTCTGCTTTAAAAACTAATGATATAATCAACACAAACCCAACAGATATAGCAGATTATGTATGCTCCTTTTACAGGCAGCTGTATAAATCAAAATTTAATCTCAATCAATGTGATGATTTCTTGAATAACATCAAAGACTTCATTCCCTCCATATCAGAAGACTTCAAAACAAATTGTGATAAACCAATCTCAAAGACTGAGCTAGTTGAAGCTCTTAAGCACATGAGAACGGGAAAATCCCCTGGTATTGATGGTTTATCCACAGAATTTTATCAATTCTTCTGGGATGTAATTGAAACTCTGCTTATGAATATGTATAGAGAGAGCATCGATAATGAAGAAATGACATCAACTATGAAACAAGGATTAATAATTAGCCTAATCCCCAAACCAAATAAAGACCCTCTTCTTGTAGATAACTGGAAACCCATCACTCTTTTAAACATTGACTATAAGCTGTTGGCGCTGGTTTTCACAAGGCATCTTAAGCGAAACCTAGGCAAAATCATAAATGCAGCCCAAACAGGCTTCATGGCCAATTGTCACATCAGTAACAACATAAGACTAGTTCTGGATTTACTTGACTATTCTGAACATGTGGATTCTGACGCAGTAATCGTGTTCCTGGACTTTTATAAAGCTTTTGATGCTGTAGAACACCCCTTTATTTTTAAAGCTTTGGAGTAGCTTGGATTCGGTAAAAAAAATTATCTCCGTAGCAAAGATGTTTTATAAAGACATCAACAGCAACCTGATGTTCTACCCGAACACATCTAAAAGGTTCCCAGTAAACAGATCTGTCCGTCAAAGCTGCCCTATCTCTCCCTATTTATTTTTAATTGCTGCAGAGTTCCTTTCCTTGAAGGTTCGAAATATTCCCAACATTAAAGGCCTGTCTGTATTACAGAAGGAAATTTGTATAACACAACTAGCAGATGACACGGCCCTATTTCTAAAAGACAAATTTGAAATTTGGCCAGCCATTGATGTAATAAAAAAAAATTCAAATGCCTCTGGTTTACAGCTGAATATAAACAAATGTGAAATTTTAACCTTACATGATACAGATGAAACAAGCTTTTATAACATAACAGTCAAGAAAACAGTGGAATATTTGGGCATTGATGTGTCAAAAGATGTAACACTAAGACAACAATTAAACTTCCTTCCTAGAATGAAAAAGGCTCAAAGTATAATGAATATGTGGCTTCAAAGGGATCTATCTATTCTGGGCAGAATCCTTTTAACCAAAGCTGAAGGTATCTCAAGGCTAATCTATCCTACTCTTTGTCTGTTTGTTCAAGACTCAACACTTAAAGAAATTAACAAAATGCTTATCAATTTCACCTGGAAAAATAAGAAACACCCTCTGAAAAAAGAGATTCTTTCAGGTTCAAGGAAAGAAGGGGGTCTTGAATTATTAATTTCACTGACTTAAACTACACTTTCAAGGTAAAGTGGTGAAAAGATTGTCTTAAAGCTCCACCCTCCGTATGGTCCTTTATTCCTTTTAATGTTTTCAATGAGGTTGGTGGCCTTTATTTCTTACTCACCTGTAACTACAGTGTTTCCAAGTTGCCTATACAACTTTCCAAGTTTTATCAGCAAGCTCTTTTAGCTTGGAAATTATGTTACTCTCACAACTTTTCACCTCACAAGGCAATTATTTGGAACAATGAACATATAATTGTAAGAAACAAGTATTTTTAAGCAAGACTGGGTAGATAAAGGTGTCCTCTTTGTTAGTGATCTTTTCGATAATGATGGGACACTGCTTACTATGAGCATTTTCTGAAACATTTCTTTCCTGTTACTAACAAAGAATTCAGCTCTGCTTTCAAAGCCATTCCAGCTGGTCTAACTCTCTTAATGAAAGGCCACAAGGGTTACCGTGAAGCGCTGAGACTTAGCCTTCACCTGAAAATCAATGGTGTTGATCTGTTGAGTATGGATTGTAACAACAAACGTATACGCTATGCCTTGTATGAAAAAGGAAAATTTCCCCAAGAGGTAAATCCCACCAATGTATACTTCTCTAAATACTCAGCCTGTGAAGATAAATGTTCTCTCTGTAATGTAGACCCAGAATCATTAATTAGTTTTTTTTTTTTTTATTGCCCTCATTCACTGAAGTTTTGAACTGTCTTGGAGAACTATGTCCAGGGTAAAATTAAGGAAAACATCAATATATTGCGTAACAATGTTATTATGTATTTTGAACATCCAAGCTATGAAAGTGAATATCTTGTGAATTTATTTATGTTGTATGGTAAATATTACATCCGTAAGTGCAAGTTTGCCAAAACAACCCCATACTTTAATCAGTGTTCCCAAGAAATGGAAGTAGCAGGTTTAATGAAAAAAGTAGCCAGTCAAGAATAGCATGCGCAGCACACTGTCAGTCTGGCTCTAGGAGGGTCTGGGGGCATGCCCCCCCGGGGAAATGTTTTCTCAATGGTGCTCTTTAGTGCATTCTAGTGGACCTTAGACAGCTTAATCCATCTATTTTTTTAGTGGAAAGTTTTAGAATTTTCTAGTAAAATTTCACATTTTTTTTTTCTGTTTGAAGTTGAACACCCTTACATACATGCCACCATTTCATGCACAATACTAACTAGCACCACAAACACAAGTACATTAAAAACTTTAAGCAAGCATAGATCAACTCCAACGCTGCAGCAATTATTTCTTTGAAGCATTTTTTTTCTATATTATTACAATTTATTCTGTAACTCAAAGCGTTTGCCTGTCTTCTCCAGTCGTAAGTATTAGAAGTTGTACAAAATAATTAACATCTCTTTAATATTATAAATTTATTTCAATATTTCAGTCATTTAAATGTCTGAGGGTTTTCTTTTGGCACTGAATAATTAGCCATTTTCAACCAGAACAAATAGTGAGTCACTACGTTGACGGAAAAATTATGGAATCACCATTTAATTGGCATTTGCAAAATAAATATCAGAAAAAAATCAGAATATGCAAATTGGTCTGCAGTTAGAAGCGAGTGCTTGCTGACTTTCATGAGGTGTTGGACTTCATTGGAATTGAGAGGAAGCATGGCACCTACATAACCTTATAATGATGAAGAAACTTTAATGGTAAAAAATATCTCCGATAGGTAACACTGACATCATATACAATATAGGCATGGGCAATACAAATGAATAAAATGACAACATTTCTTGAGTTGCTGAGAAAAAAGTTTTTATTATTTTCTAATGATTTTTTGCAGGTAAGTACAGAAGACACAGACGAAGAGTTTGCCACAAGTCCAACGCCTTTACAGGAAAGGGTCTCAGAGCCACAGGGTCCCAAAAATGGCTGATTTCGGCATTTATCAACAAAACCCATTGTGAAAATTGGGGGGTGAAGCCTGAGGGCATTTTCGAAAATGCAGTCTACTCAGAAATAAACCTGGCCAAATTATCCATTAGGGTACCCTAACAGAAATAATTGATGCTAAAGTCATCAACCCTTTTCTGAAGTACAGCAGCGCCCTCTAGGCCCTTTTTAATGGAAAATGCATTGAATTTCACCCAATTATGTTCAACAAACATTAGGGTTTTGCATTGATATTAAAAATGGTATGAATGGGTTGCCTGTGAAGTTTTTTTTTTGGATCAATGGCCTGCAAAAATGTCAAAATTATCGGTGGGAGGGCAAACATTAGCGCTACTCGCCCATTACTGTATAAAATGCAGTGAAGTCGCTGATGATGCCGCAGTTGTTTGCCCTCCCACTGCTACTTAAATGAATCAAACGTTCTCCTTCAATAACCTGTGGTGATTTAAAAAAAAAAAAAACCTTGCTTTGTTTTTTACAATGTCCATATACCCTCCTCCCATGATAGTTTCAATGAGCTACTGTGAATAATTCATAGTAAAACACAGTGACGTGCAGTCGGAGGTTAGTTTGGTGAGGCAGAAACCTCCCCTTTGCTTGATTAGCAATCAGACGATTAACTAGTTTAGTAAGACTATTCGGCAGAATGACGGGCCAGTTTAAGTTTCGGCAGCGTTATTATTCAGTACATCGAACCTGAAATGCTCACTAGACAGCAGATTTGCGCGTACTTGCGTCCAGGAAGCCGAAGCAATGTCATCAACAAATATTAAAACAGTTCGACTTATGCAGAGTTCAATGCTTAATCAATATACAATGTATTCTCCTTTAAATACGCGCTTTTATACCCAAACAAAAAGCGGGCGCTTATTTTCAGTCTTCTTTCATAATCCGATTAACAAAATATTTAAACGATATACAGAATTACCGAGAGGCGAGAATTTTTCCTAATTGATTATTCAGATTCCCATCCTTGCAGACTCGAATTCAAAGGTATAAGTGAATGAATCTTGTGACCGGTGTTCGCGAGGTGGCATAGGTAGCAAAATTTGTCAGAACACCGGTAGGTTTTGAACGCCTGGCGCTGGTTTATTCCTTGGTATATTTTACTGAAACTTCACAAATAGGGTCACAGGATATTCTGTCAACTAACTATGTACCTTAACAGTAAAAATGCACTCACCTTTCTTGCTATTGTTGAGAAGAAGTCACGGCGAACTCGCGACGAACTTCAACAACTTCTGTCGAACTTATTTCACATCCCCTGGAGGTCTAGACTGGACGAACAGACTCGCAATTTCTCAAATTAGATGGCTGTAATTCAATCAGGGCCGTAGCTGGGATATCACGTCAGCGCAGGCTGTTTGAAATCTACCTCCAAAATGGATATTTTTGCCAGCCTTGCACTTGAAAGTTTGTAAACACGGTGCAAATTGAGGTCAAGCATTCATCCAACGGGCGAATAATAGCTCTGTTCAAATCGCGTTATTGGCCGTAATACGCAGAGTTCATGTATGAAATGCGGGTATCCTATTGAAAAGGTTGCTTTTAATCAAACCATGGTGTTCTTTTTGTATGAAAATGGTATTTACATCATTTTTTTAATAAGTTTTCTGAGGCTTGTTTACCGCCCCAGTTCAGCTGTTACGCATTCCATTAGAGTTTATGCAGAGCGTTGCCCATGCCTACACAATACACGTGATATTAATCCAAAAATTACAGCTCTCATTTCAGCATTTTTGCAGCAATGTAATTTATTTTAAGATGGCACTTTACTTGTTTAAAATATTTTCAGTAGTAAAAAGAAAACATTTAAATGCGAAACATATTGAGCATATCGAATTATGAACATCGGTGCAAACAACGTCAGTTAAAGCCCAAGCCAAGCTAAATAAGTGCTGTCTCACGAGCTACGTGATTCAGAATATTCGAAAGACAATTCACGTTTCATGGCCTCCTTTGAGGAAAATGCGTGATAACTTTTTGATGAACTGAACAGAATGTTAGTGAAAAACAATTTTACTAGTCGTCCCACTGCGTAGTCTTCGCAAATGAGCGAATTAATGCATGGTTACGGATTAGATGTGATGAAAGCATTAGCACACGCGCAGCCAGAATGTGACAATACAGTACATTCTGCCCTCACTAAGATGTAGAGGTGATTTCTAGCTTGGCAGATACCTAAACAGGTTCCTTAATAAACATCCAGGAGACTGCAGGTAAGTTTTAGATGTTTACTCAGAAGCGCTGTGAAACAGAGATACAGAAATAAAATACATTTTCACAATTAGTAATATGCTTGACTCCTTCTTTCAAAATGAACAAATACTGAGTCATTAATCATGTGTGAAATACAAATATACATCAACATCAGCTTAAATGATTGACTACTGCAATGTAAGTTATCTGCCGATTAGCATGATGCTAACTTAACATTGAAAATTCCATAGACATGCTATCGTATTAGCATCAATATCATTTTTAAACACAAATGACGATGAAATAATGACTATTACAGATGAATTTAACAGAAAGGTAAGTACTACTTACGGACTTATGTGTCTTAAGTGTTCAGCAGAAAAAAGTGAATGGAAATGGAATAAGCAACAGCTCTGCTGGAGAACTTTACTCTCTTTCAAAGAAACTACAGCAACTCTGTGTGGACAAAAACGGCAGCTCAGTCAATACTCAAGCAGCTGTTTTAAGGGGGGGCAGCACACTCCCCGCCTGGTATAATGTACTATACTTTAAACAGGCACTGACAGACAAGTGGAGCCCACCCACAGGGGTTAGCCTAGCTGAAAATTCTTATCGTCCCATCTGCACCAATTTTCTCTTGTTTTGTTGAATCTTGACTGCTTTTTGTTTATAAATTTTATCAGAATCAACATTTTTTTCTGCAACATTTTTATTGAAAATATATAGACTTACAGGATCATATATCATAACATAAAAAATTGATCTGAAACAGCTCAAAAATGTTGAAAATCTGGAAATGATGAGATTTATAAGAAAAAAAACTTACCCTGTCAAGAGATAATCAACAAAAGGCACTGAAGACATTTCTGAATCACACTTTAGAAAGTGCAGACTACAGAATTTAAAATTTGATTCTCACCAAAACAGACACTAGATCAGCTTCCTGTCTCCTTGAATTTGGATGAAAAAACTATTTTTGTTCAAGCAGTCTAGATATACAAATGCTCAATGTGGTAGACATTTCATGTAGTCAAAGAGGGTACTGACAGACATCTTCAGGAGGTATTGTCAACTCCCAAAATCATAAAACATTCATTGAAACTCTGTGATCTTTTTGTTTTTTATCTGACTAAATGCGGGTTTATTCAACCATTTTTTAACTTGATGGTCTACATGATTTTTAAGCCATATATAGACATTACAGGATCACTGAATATATCATAACATATGGCAAAATTGATCTGAAGCAAGATCACAGCTGTCAAAAATGTTGACTTAAAACCTCCCACAGAAACTGATGACCCTCTTTTACATGATACTACTGGATGGCATTTGAACAATCTCCAGTTGGTTTCATTCGGTTTGGATTTCAGCTGATCTAGCTCAATCTGGTGGGGCAGTTACGTTGAGTCTGGCGGGATTCTGTATTTCCCACCACCAGAAATGTCTGTCAGTGCCTGTTTATCATTTCTGAGGTCTGTTTTAGGGTGAGAATCAAATTTGGCAATTCTGTTTCATCTGTAGTACACAGGTGTGATTTTTGAGCTGATGTTGATCATAGCTGACAATATTTTTGGTCCTGTTTGACAGCCCTCCTGGTCACACCCACCACCAGGGGCCCAGCAGACTTCCATTCTCATGAAAAGTGATGTACATGCAGCAGTATTACACAAGAGAAAATTAGTTCGCTTTTCAGCCAGGCTAACCCCTGTGGGCTCCTGGTCTATATATCCCTTTGAGAAGTAGCACAACTTCTGAGGCGGGTCTTGAACACACTCTGGGGGAACCCCCTTTGACCACTCTCACTTCCACTTTACGGACCCTGTTATCTTGACCAGGAAAGGTATTTACTATAAGGCCGGTAGGCCACTGATTTCGTTTGACCTGGCTATCCTTCAAAAGCACACTATCTCCAATTTGCAGGTTTGACTGGTCTGCTTGCCATTTTCTTCTTGGCTGTAATGTTGCAAGGTACTCTTGACGCCATCACTTCCAGAATGAATCTGCAAGGCTCTGGACATGCTTCCACTGGCTCCGGTAGAGATCCTTTAGGTCAAGGTCTTCTGAAGGTGCAGACACGCAGTCAGTCTTCTGTGTTAAAAGCATAGCCGGGGTGAGTACAATGGGCAGGTCCGGATCTGACGACACAGGAACTATTGGCCGTGCATTCATTATGGCGGTAACCTCGGCTATCAGCGTGATGAGAACTTCATGTGAAAGACTGGGAGAGTGTGTCTTTAGCAATATGCCATCTAAAATGCGGCGGGCAACCCCTATCATTCTTTCCCACACTCCCCCCATATGGGAAGAGTGCGGCTGATTGAAATCCCAAGTACAGCCCTCATCTCGGAGGTAAGACTGAAGCTCTGCATTTTCTGGAGTTATTCCAAGTTCTTTGCATGCACCAACGAAGTTTGTCCCACGGTCTGAACAAAAGAGCTTCGCTGGGCCCCTTATTGCAGTGAATCTTCTGAGCGCATTTATGAAGCTTGACGTAGATAGAGACTCTACGACCTCCATATGCACCGCTCTCGTGACCAAACAGGTAAACATAATGGCCCAGCGCTTGCTTTCTGATAGGCCTCCCCTAGTGCGGCGAGTTTGGACAGACCATGGCCCAAACACGTCTAATCCGACATGAGTGAATACAGGAGCTTGGGTGAGACGGTCAGCAGGTAGGTCGGACATTTTTTGTTTTTCCATGTTCCCTCTTAACCTTCGACAAGTAACACATTTGTGCATGATGCTCGATACCAGTCCCTTTCCTCCTAGAATCCACAGACCGGCAGACCTGACAGCTCCTTCAGTGATGTGCCTACCCTGGTGTGCGACTCGTTCATGGTAAAACTGAACAAGCAATGTTGCAATGTGGCTATTTTTAGGGATGATTATTGGATGTTTCTCCTCCCAAGAAATTGCGGCTGCTGACATGCGACCACCGATCCTCAACGCACCATCTGTGTCCAGGATGGGATCCAGCTTTCTGAGAGGGCTGTGTTTTGAGACAATCATTCCATTGGATAGTCTCTTGAGTTCTTCTTTAAAGGGATAGTTCACTTTTTTTGAAATGGGGTTGTATGAGCTACAAATTGCCACTACTTACATTAGATGCAGTAGAAAGCTCTCTGATCTCCTCCAGGTAGCCGCACCAGGGCATAGTGCTGGGTGGAAATTTAGGCGATACACTGTTGTGAATGGAAACACAGAAACAGCGTATTTTTTGCCGCCTAAAAGAGGTTTCAATTGTACGTTATATTAAAAAAATTACAGCACTTTAGCTGCTCGGAAAAAAACACAGTTGCTCTTGAACGAACCAACTGACGTATTCCTCCGCTGAAAGATCGTAGTTCACTGCGCGCAGTAGCGATCAGCTGTTTGGGTCAGACTCTGAGCGGTTTGCGGCAGAGACAGCATTTCAATGGCATAGAATCACATCAAAAAAAAAAAAAAAAAATTCCCTATAATAACCAGCACAGCAGATACACAGTATGTGGCTGCGTAGACCCTATGCGATATCAATTTGTGCTGCAATGTTACATTAGACTTTTTCACAGGTGTTTTACTCTTTTACCTGATGCTTGGGTACAGCAGTGCTCTTCAACATGCACCGTTGAGATTTTCCTGAATGTAGCCTAACGAAATCCTCTTTTGAAAAATGAATACTGCAAACACGGAGTTCTTTTAGGAATATGGGTGGCGTATCAATATCCATGTTGAGGCAACTAGCCACAGCTACAAGTCCAATATTCCGCAGAAGAATGCGGTGGAAGCTGTAAGTGCAGCAGGATACAGCTTTGCTTTCATGTCCAAGAAAGTGACACACACGGACTATTTTCAAAATATTTGCACAAGTTAAACGACCATCCGACCTCGCAACCGCAGTTAAGCCACTTGCACACTGGACGCGAAACGAATTTTTCGCACACAGATTACATTCAAAGTCAATGCAAAGACGTGAATACACACGTTTGTGCAAGCAGCTTTACTGTGAACCAAACAGCTGATCGCTACAGCGCGCAATGAACTACGATGCGCCTCGCGGAGGAATACGCCAGTTGGTTAGTTTCAAGAGCAACTGTGTTTTTTTTCCAAGCAGTGCTGTAATTTTTTTAAATATAGCGCACAATTGAAATGGTGTATTATTTTCAGGTAGGACCTCTTTTAGGCCGCGAAAATACACTGTTTCTGTGTTTCCATTCGCAACAGTGTATCGCCTAAATTTCCACCCAGCACTATGCCCTGGTGCGGCTGCCTGGAGGAGATCAAAGAGCTTTCTACTGCATCTAATGTAAGTAGTGGCAATTTGTAGCTCATACAACCCCACTTCAAAAAAAGGTGAACTATCCCTTTAAAGGCCTCTAGCTGCACACTCTGGACAATTACTGTTCTTGCCTGCGTAAGCTCATCCTTTTTTGGCATATCTCCCTCCTGAGTCCTGGAACAGGATCTGACTTTTTGAATGAGCCTGGCTACTCCACATGTAAGTAGCTTCCAAATGGAAAAGCGTTTGAATCTGTGTGAACTAAGCAGACTTTCGGAAGCTTTTGTGGCAAAGGTTGCAAGCAGTGGACGCACATCTGCATCCGCGTCTGGCTCAACAAGCTCAAAGAACTCTAGTTGGGGAGATGTAGCGTCATCATCTTTTTTTCAGAAAGGGGGGTCCTGAAAACCAGTTAGTGTCTCCGAAAATGGTTGCTGGGATTGGCCGTGTACCATGGTCTGCAGGATTGTGTTCCGTGCTGATGAAGTGCCACTGCTCTGGACTCATTGACCTCCGGATGCGCGTGACCCTGTTAGCAATGTATACATAGAACCTCCAGTTGGTGTTATGGATATAGCCCAGTACAACTCTACTGTCAGTTTAGAACTTCACTGCATGGATTTCAATATCTAGCTCTTCCACCAACATGTCAGGGAGCTCAACTGCCAGCACTGCTGTGCAAAGCTCCAGACGGGGCACAGTATGGGAATGACGTGGTACTAGTTTAGACTTCCCTATGCAGAATCCAACATGACTGTGTCTTTCATCGTCGACCACCCTGAGGTAGGCCACTGCGGAGATGGCCATAGTAGACGCATCGGCAAAGACACACAGTTCTTTCTGCAGTGTTGAGAGTACGGAAACAGGTAGGTATGGCCTTGGTATCTGAAGTTGCCCAAGTGCCTTAAGCGAGTCTTTCCAAGACTTCCACTGTGTCTCTTTTTCAGCAGGTAATGGGGCATCCCATTCACACTGCTCCATGCAAAGTTCTCTGACTAGAGCCTTTCCTTGTAGTGTTACTGGAGCCACAAACCCCAACGGGTCAAATATGCTATTGTTAAGACTGTTTTCTGTCACCATTTGCAAGGTCAGCAAAGTTTCGGGACCGATGCTTACAATACTAAGTGACACACCAATGACCGCTTTCCAATTGAAAAGGCTTTTATTACAATGCACCCAGCAAGGCTGAAACAGAAGGATTCTAGCATCCGAACATAGCATTAGTCATTGCACAAAGACCAGAATCTAACACACTGTTCATCTATTTGCAGGGTTTAAGTACAAGATCAGTGGTAGAGCAAGTGGTGGATGTAACACCTTCCCTTAGACATCCAGCCAAACTTACAGGATGTTGATATTACCTTTGATCATGTACCTTCCTTCTGAGCACAATACAGCAATTACCAAGTGTGACCAGATGCCAGGCAGGCCCCTCACTGTGGGAGGATATTGATGTGAGTGTGTATGAGTGAGGGAGGGGGCTGGGAATGAGTGTGTGTGTGTGTGTGTGTGTGTGTGTGTGTTAGTATTTTCAGGGGGGGGGCTGGGAATGGGTCGTGTGTGGATCTGTGTGTGCTGAGCAAAAACCAAGAAACCAGTAGCTGAATCCTATCATTCCCTCATTTTGTATTGGTGGTGAGCAGTCCCACCATGATTTGCAGTTTTATGGGTCCAAATGTTTGATATTAAAGCCATTTTAATACATATAAATAATGTACAATACTAAGTTCCCAGACATCCTGGGAAGTACCACCCAAAGTCATCCCCAGGGGACACTATTTATAAAACCTTTTAGTCAGTGGGTAATCTGCAGTATGATATTCTGTCAAAGACCCATCACTCTCTCAAAATAATTGTTGTGGTCAGCACCCATCCTTCCAGAAGTGTTAACACACCAGAATCCGATAGTAATAGAAGTGCCAGTAGGGTTAATCCAGGAAACAATACAGTCAACAAGCTTTGGACAGAGTATAAAGGCCCAGCATAGATCTCCAACTAATTTTTCCAGTCCCACTGAATGTGATAGGGGGTTTAAATTGAGGGGCTGTGCATAGTACCCTTCCCAAAAATGACAATGTTTCTGTTGTTCCTGTCATCTTCCAAATGTCCTGACTATTGCACTGGATGGATGGAGCCCCATCCAGTCAGGTTAATCTCCTCAGGTTGTCCCAGGTCCAGCTGCAGCCTGCCGAGAAGGTGCACATTTGTGTACTGCGGAAACGTGTGTCTGCCTTTAGACACAAAATGAAAGAACTGGCTCCCAGGAGCTGGAGGGCGAGACGGGGATTATTGTGCCCCATGTTGTGTCTCCGCCTGATATTTTTTCAAACGTGTGATATGTATCCACACTGGAATCCCAGTCATCCGGGCAGCCGATGGGGTTGTGAGCAGGACAGTGTGTGGTCCGGACCAGGTAGGATCAAATGTCTTCTTCTGATAGGTTTTCACCAGCACCTGGTCTCCATGTTCTACCTGGCACGTTTCCACGTTGTCCGCTCCTGTGTTTGGTTCTGTCCTGTGATCCTGTGAGACACACTGGGACAAATGTCTGCAATATTCAACAAGACCGTCACCCATCACATGCAAATCACCACCACCAATGCACAGATCTCCAGGAGTCCTCATGGATCGGCCTGTAAGCATTTCAAAGGGAGAAAGTGAGTTAGGGTCAGTTGGTCCTGCTCTCATAGAGAGGAGAACCGATGGTAGCTGCGTCACCCAGTCTTTCCCTGAAAAGGTTGGGTGGGTCGGGGCTGTTGTCTCATCCTAGTCTTAATGGTGGGTCCTGGATTGCATCGCGCACACGTCATATACCTGGGAACATAATTGTGAATGTTAACACTCAATTTAGGATGCCAGCACGTTTGTGCCATCCTGTGCCACATCCGCTTCACTCCATCATGCCCTAGTGAGTGGTATAAATTGATTATTGTTCCCATCATACTACTAGGCAGAAAATAAGCACCTTCAGGGCCCCTCCAAATGTTGTCTTGCCCCAATTTCCCACCATTCTCAATCCAAAGCCATTTCTCAGCTCTGGGGGCTTCATGTTGCAGCTGCTGTAGTTCTAAAAGAACATTTCTCTTTTTTCACTTGCTCTGTTTGCAAAGCCGCTACCGAGGCAACTTTCCCTTCACTGGTTGCAATCTTTGCCCACTAACTGCCTTCCTGTTACCCTCAGTGTGAGGATCAGTCCCATTGGTGTGGGCTTTTACTTTCAATACTGCTACCTGTTTTGGTCTGTACAGCTTTGTGTAGTTTGTTCGCTACCCCCCCATTTTGTATTGGGGCCCCTACGCTGGTCTTGAGCCCCCTATTTACACACAAACTCAAACAGTCATGTACAACCCCAAAGGCATATCTAGAGTCTGTATAGATATTCGCTTTATAGTCAGTCATTGTTTCACAGGCTTCAGCAAAAGCATATAATTCAGCAACTTGAGGAGATTGCCATGCTATAGTACATTCTACCCAAAGAAAGCTGTGGGATGGTTCAGAAATAACCTGATTTTTTAAATTGTTTAGTCTGGTTTTTTTTTTTACCACTTCTACTCCCTACATTTTGGTGTAAAATTTTCTTTTTGTTATATTTTGTTGGTAAACCCCTTTTAATTAAAAATAAAAAGTAGGAAATATTGGAAAACATGGAGCCAGCAGCAGAGAGGCCCTGTAAAGTGTTACACCTTGGGGAGGGCCAATACACAACCTTTTCTGGTCCCTTTACTTTTCAGACATACTTCTTTGATCATTTCCTCTGTGTGTCAACCTCATCACCCCTCAGCCCTATGTGTTAACCTCATCACCCTCCAGCCTCCTATCATTCTAGGCAAATGACCCTTTTGTTCTTAAGCATCCTTTGAACTTCAAGCTATAAGTGATCACACCTTCCCTCAGTTGTTGGTTCCCGTTCATCTGCACCTGGGAAACAGACCCACCAGTTCCTCCACTCTACCAAACCATCCATTCTGCAACTAAGATGTCCCTGCATTCATCCCTCCACTCAAAAAGCATGGAGGAATACAGCGAACTCTCAAAAAAAACCCCACATCATTGCCACATTAAAACAGTGCTCTCATAGCTCAAGACAACACACATCACAGCTTCCTTGTTTTCCTCACTGCCCTTTTCACGACTGTTCCACCATTCATTCATAGCCTCAGCTAAAGTTTGATCTGCGTTTGCTTTCAAAGGAAATGGGGATTAGCTTTAATTGCTTTACTATATCTCGGTACAATCGCTTCCAGAGCGGCTTTCTGAACCGCTTCGGCCAATATCTCCCTCTCCATTCTTAGTTCAGACAGTTAAAACTCTTATTATCTATTATGGGTATCGACTACAGACGCTTATGTGTATTATTTATACTTGTCGGTAGCTACGTCCCCATGTGTAAGTGTGTTCAA
The DNA here is from genome assembly GCA_029692085.1 of Gymnothorax javanicus. Lineage (NCBI taxonomy): Eukaryota > Metazoa > Chordata > Actinopteri > Anguilliformes > Muraenidae > Gymnothorax > Gymnothorax javanicus. Next base: position 56,254,067 of record CM056205.1, on the reverse strand, counting down.
AGGGTAAAAAGTAAACGGTGTGCTTGTACTTTATCAGGTCAAAAGGGAATAGTAGGGCAATGTGCGTTTAAAAATGTAGTAATTATTAGGTTTATTTTATCATTACCCCCTTATCTCGGGTTCATTGACTATATAAAAGTCCCTTATTTTGGGCTCATGGACTATCAAGAGTATTTGGGCTCATGTACGGTTCGCGGTCCTTATCCTACACAACCAGAACCTCGACAAGTTCATTATAATATGTACGCAATTTATATCATTTTCTATCTACATACATATATACTGTATATCGCTAAAATGAACAATGCAGGGTATATTATGCACTCGTATAACCCAGCCTAACACACAAACTTAGCATAACAATATAACAAGTCCGCTGCAGACATTCACATGCTTCAGCGACTTTACACACAGTTATCAGGCGGCAAGAAAAAACGGAACAGCAAAACAAACAACAATCAGTGCACTTTCACGCATTCAATGACATTGGCAAATAACCAAGGTTTCTACTTCAGCATTCCCGCTCGCCACACAGCCCAGTTTCACACAACTCAAAAGTTTACCAGAGCAAACTCCCCTTTTACAAAAATGGCAAAACGGTCCAAACAGTTCCTCGAACAACTCTATTTTCCTAAAACTACCACAGCAAGGCTCGTCAGCACTCGCTAACAGCAGGCTATGCAAATGCCAACGGTAACGACAATGTCCTCTTATGGGGAGTCCAACCCAAGTCCACTAGGGCCACTGACTAATGACACCAATGTGTCCTCTTACAGGGAGTACAACCCAACTCCACAAAATTTCAGTGGTAACGACAAAGTCCTCTTGCGAGAGCCCAACCCGACTCCAAAACCCAATGGCAGTGACGCATCCGCGTCCTATCAACAAATGCCCGGCAATGACGCTCCTCTGTCCTATCAATCTTTCAATGTCTCCAGACCTCCAAATGCCTCAAAGGCAATGACACAACGCATCCTCTTACGAGAGTCCAACCCGACTCCACTAGGGCCACTGACTAATGACACCAAAGTGACCTCTTACAGGGAGTACAACCCAACTCCATAAAATTCAATGGTAACGACGCCAATATGCCTAAAGATCATCAGTGATTCAATCACAACACCGTCCCATTCCACGCGTTATTTTTTATCAAAATAATAGGAGCCACTCTAATAATTGGCTCAAGGACGATCAACACCTAATGAGGATGGTAAAATAAAAAATACTCACCTCAAGTTGATTATCGTTGGTCCAACCAGGAGATGTTTCCTATCCCATCCACGTCGCCATCTGTTAAGACTGTTTTCTGTCGTGGAGTCAAGTCGGGACCGATGAAGTGACGCACCAATGACCACTTTCCAATTGAAAAGGCTTTTATTACAATGCGCAAGGGAGGATTCTAGCGTCCGACATAGCATTCGCAAAGAATCCTAACACACTGTTCACATCTCGGGGTTTAAGTACAAGATCAGTGGTAGAGCAAGTGGTGGATGTAACACCTTCCCTTAGACATCCAGCCAAACTTACAGGATGTTGATATTACCTTTGATCATGTACCTTCCTTCTGAGCACAATACAGCAATTACCAAGTGTGACCAGATGCCAGGCGCCCCTCACTGTGGGAGGATATTGATGTGAGTGTGTATGAGTGAGGGGAGGGGGCTGGGAATGAGTGTGTGTGTGTGTGTGTGTGTGTGTGTGGTAAGCGAGGGGAGGGGGCTGGGAATGGGTGCGTGGGTGGATCTGTGTGTGCTGAGAGAAAAACCTTAAACCAGTAGCTGAATCCTATCACTATTAACCGTTGAGAGGATACCTCTACGAGTAAATGGCTTCTCTTCTGAAGAGACAATGAAGGTAAAACTGTCAGTTTGAAGGTTCCAGTTAAGACCTAAGCTTCTCTGCAGGGGCAAGGGATCCACACCTAGCTCTAGGTCTTTCAGCTCTTTAGCACGATCCTCAGGTGAAAATGCTTCCATCACTCCGCTACGGTTACAGGCTATCCTATGCAGTCGAATGTTGGAGTCAGCTAACATTTCCTTCGTCTTTTTCAGGACATGGATGGCATCGTCGTCAGTGGAGAATGAGGCAAGCCTGTCATCAACATAAAAGTTCCTTAGAACGAACTGCTTTGCTTCCATGCCATGCTCTTCCTGACCTTGCAGGGCAGCTCTTCTCAAGCCGTATATGGCAACAGCTGGAGAAGGGCTATTACCAAATACATGTACAGTCATGCGATACTCTGTACTTCCTTTTGTAGGGTCATTATTTTCGAATCAGAGGAAACATAAGAAATTACGGTGTTCCTTGCAGACCTTGAAGCAATAGAACATTTGTTCTATGTCAGCTGACACTGCCACAGGTTCCTTGCGAAAGCGTGCAAGGACTCCCAAGAGCGTATTGTTTAGGTCAGGGCCGCTTAACAGGACATCATTAAGGGAGATGCCATCATGCTTAGCGCTGGAGTCAAACACTGCTCGTATCTGGCCCGGTTTACGCGGGTGGTAAACTCCAAAGATTGGTAAATACCAACACTCTTGTTCTCTGGTGAGTGGTGGAGCCGGTTCAGCATGACCTGACTCGAAGATCCTCCGCATGAAAGCAACAGTGTTCCCTCATGTCTGGCCTTTTCTCGAGCATGTGGCGCAATATCGTAAGACGTTTGACTGCTTGCGTTCTGTTGTTAGGGAGTTTGCGCCTTGGTTCTCTGAAGGGCAGTGGAGCCACCCAACTGTTTGAGTTATCCATGTAAACCTCCCTGTCCATTATTTCCAGGAAGGCTTTATCTGCCACGGACACAGCAGGCTTGTCGTCATGTGGTGTTCGCTGAAAAACTCCCTTACCTAGACTGTCTGTTTCCACAAACAGGTCATTCGTCTCGTTAGCCCTTGAGATATTATGGTGAAGCACTGGGTTCGCAAACTTCTCTTTGATATGGTAGCTATTACTGCAAGGTTCAAACAGAGATGCACGTCCATTATTTAGCACATTAATAAACATTGATGTAATCTGGTTTGTGGAAACTCTCCTGTAAACTCTCTCGAGACAGACTTCTCCTACAATCACCCAGCCCAGATCAAGAAACTGGGCATAGGGGGCATTGTGGGGTCCATTGCATTGTTCTCGAACTTTGTGTGCCCTTGGTACATCTCGGCCAACCAGAATTAGGATGGCTGCAGTGTGATCTAGAGCTGGGATCTTATCCACCACCCGCTTGAGATGAGAGTAGTGTCTGGCAATCTCAGGCGTAGGGATTTCCAATCTGTCATCCGGGAGCATGTCACACTTGATTAGTGTGGGGAGTGGAATATGAGTTTTGCTATCTAATGACTCCATAATGAAATTGTTTGCCCGCCGCCTAACAGTTTCTGTGACTCTGGAGCATGTCTTCAGGGTGTATGCAGCTGTGCCCTCTTTAATACCAAAGAGTTCAAAAAACTCTGTTCTTGGAAGGGATTTATTGCTCTGCTCGTCCATGACAGCGTAGGCTTTAATAGCTCTCTCTCTTTGACCTGCTGGATAAACTCTGATGAGACAGATTTTGGAGAATGATCTTGACCCAACTGTAATCCCACAGATGTCAGTGCATTTTGACGTGGCAGCTAAAGTGGCACCATCACATTGCTCCTCGCCTTGATCATTTGTGGTTACAGAAGCTTTAGTTATCCATGGAGCTGGCCCTGGATGTAGTGCAGTTGGGTGGCTGCCACTGTTGCACTCTCTGCACAGAACATTCTTTCTGCAGTCTTTGGCGAAATGACTCGATGATGTACAGCACCTATAGCAAATATTCTTATCCTTGAGATAGGCTTTTCTCTCATCCAAGGTTTTACTCCTAAAACCACAACATTTCCTAAGGGGGTGTGGCTTGTTGTGGAGTGGGCAATGCTTGTCTGGGTCAGCCATCTTTTTCTCTGTGGGGTCGTCATGACTGCTGTCTACTGAGACGTCTGTCCTTTTGATAGAAACTGGCATTCTTGTGTTGTATTTTGTGAAATTCTCCGTCTTCCCTGTGCTCGCACCACCTGTGAGTGGGGCAAAGTTGGGATCATTGAGAGTCTTAGCTTGGTCGCAAACAAACTTTGCGAAGAAGGAGAATGGTGGGTAAGATGTTCGGTAATTTTCCTCATAACGAGATGCGAGAGAGACCCACTTGTCATGCAGTGAGTATGGCAGCTTCTGGACAATTGGAGTGATGCCACGAGAAGTATCCAAGTAATTAAGACCAGGCAAAGATCCATCTGCTTTGGCTGCTTCAAGCTCCAAAAGTATGTCTCCCAGCTCTCGCAACCTATGATTTTCTCTGTTTGTGAATTTTGGAAAATCATCAACCTTCTTGAGGAGTGCATTTTCTATGGCTTCCGGCCATCCAAAGCAGTCTTCCAACCTTTGCCATACCATCCTCACACCAGCCGCTGCGTCATGAATGTGGACTGCACGTATTCTCTTTGCATGCTGGAGATCAAGTTCTTCCCTTGATCTCAGGTTTAGGCCCTCTGTAGCTCTGTGGAAAGACGCTTTCCAGGCCCAATAATTTTCTGGATGGTCGTCAAACTTTAATAGCCCCAAGCTTACCATTTCACGACGTATTAAATATTTAGCTAAATCCATTGTAGCTGCCGAACTGGACTCATCAGTTCTGGGAGCAGCACGTGGGTGAGGCTGAGGAGGCTGGTAGCTGTCTTTGGATGGACTTGAACTGTGCCGATGCTCCAGCTTAGGCTGTGTGTTTCCAAATGGGCTTTGAGCATGGAAGTAATTTGGAGAGGCATCAACCCTCTTGTTGAGTGTGTGTTGAGCAGGTAATCCATGGAATTCATCTTTGCTGAATTCATTCAATCCTACGTAGTTTTCAGCTGCCTCACCATTGTCCATTGTCAGCTGGTGCATTGGTGTTGATGTGGGTTCTAGTAGTTTTGGGTCTTGGTGAGACTCAGGTACTGAATTAACCATGTATGCATGCCCAGCATCTTCACTCCTTAGACTTGCACGGTCTGGCTGTCCAAATTCGCTCTCAGCTGCTGCCTCCAGAACTTCAGCTTCAGCAATTGCAGCTGCAGCCACACTCTCTTACCGCAGTGTGTGCAGCCTAGCTTGCAGCTCAGCTTTCCTTCTAGTAGCCTCAGCTGCAGCCTTTTGTTGTTCTTCTTCAATGTATGCTTGTGCTTTAATCATGTCTGCTTCTCTTTGTGCAAATGATGCATGCATGCGTGCAGCCTCCGCTTTTGCACGTGCTCTTGCTGTGATGGCACCGGCTGTGGAAACCCGACTGGAACGTGAGATGCTGGAGCATTGTGACTGTGTTTCCAGCTTTTCTTCATTGCAATCATTTGTGTTGACTGCAGCTGGGAAGACAGAGGAATGCTGCGTGCTTCCACGAAATTCCACTTTTCTGTACGTAACCCGTCAGGCGTCAGTCTTTTCACTATTCTGCCCTCACTAAGATCTAGAGGTGATTTCTAGCTTGGCAGATACCTAAACAGGTTCCTTAATAAACATCCAGGAGACTGCAGGTAAGTTTTAGCTGTTTACTCAGAAGCACTGTGAAACTGAGCAACAGAAATAAAATACATTTTCACAATTAGTAATATGCTTGACTCCTTGTTTCAAAATGAACAAATACTGAGTCATTAATCATGTGTGAAATACAAATATACATCAACATCAGCTTAAATGATTGACTACTGCAACTTAAGTTATCTGCCGATTAGCATGATGCTAACTTAACATTGAAAATTCCATAGACATGCTATCGTATTAGCATCAATATAGTTTTTAAATTTTTAAACACAAATGACAATGAAATAATTACTATTGCAGATGAATTTAACAGAAAGGTAAGTATTACTTACAGACTTATGTGTCTTAAGAGTTCAGCAGAGAGAAATGAATGAAAATGGAATAAGCAACAGCTCCGCTGGAAAATTTTTCTCTCTTTCAAAGAAACTACAGCAACTCTATGTGGACAAAAAGGGCAGCTCAGTCAATACTCATGCAGCTGTTTTCAGGGGAGAAACTCAAAAATCACTTCAATCTGCTCAAGAACAGGACAATCAATCAGAGGGAGCAGGAGGGAGAAGTTCATGCTTCAGGGCCATTTTAATGTTCTAAGTTGACTGTTACAATGATTTGTAGTTGTACTTTGACTTTAACCTGGATTTTCTCAAAACCTGATTTTTGCCCCAATTGCTATCATTTAAGGCACTATATCTTACTTATTTGTGGAGCTTTTCTCATGAAATTTTGACAGAAGTCTGTGTACATATCAGGAAGTCCACTGAACTAAAAGTTTTGGTTTAGCACTTTGGGTCTGTGAGTTATGGTGATTGATATTTCATATCGAGGGGGCGAAAAATGGCAAAATCCTCTTTTACCCCACGAAATCTCTGGTATTAAGTGTAAATGCTTTATTCTAGTTCAGAAGAAGGTGTAAACATAACTAAATCTAATAAAAAAAACCTGATTCAAATATCTTGCTTAAGTCCTGAGATATAAGGCAAAGAAATAATGGTGAAATCGGGGTGGTGGCCATCTTGAATCACATGACCTAATTATGAAAATTAGGTCAAATTCATATTTTGTGTATTTCAGGTCATATACTGTCAATACACCAAGTATGAATGATTTCTATCCAAAAATGACAATTTTTTTCCAAAAGGTTTCTCCTCCCCTTAAGGGGTGCAGGACACAGTATTTTACAATTTACCTATGTTTCAACACAGGTTTTCTTCGGGTCACCGTGAGTCGCTTCAATGCTTTAAAACTTATGTCGAAAACGCTGGTAATTTAATACATTTGATTATCGCATAGTGGTAACGACTGTCCCCTGGTTGAACACTGGGGTATGTGGTTATAGGCTACTACTGCTCTGTATGGATAAATGGGCGTATACTGTATCATCGCATATTGGCTGACCTCTGAGCGGAATTGCCTAATCAGTTCAGTTAATTGTGCTGAAATTACCTTTCTTTAGGATGGACATCATTAATGTCTGCCCACTATTCGCCTTCTTTTTGGGCGGCATCCCTACTAGCTACCGCTCAACTTTCTAAGATTTTCACACAATACAACGATGCGCAGATGATGGGAGTACCACTAGATAGTGACTTTTTCTCACAAAAAGACATTATTGTAGCCCCAGACGGAATGTCCAGGGGTACTATGGATTTGCGATCATCGCGTGTCCGCATCCTGGCCCAGAAGTACCTGTGCATGAGGGAAACGATAGAAGATAGATGATACTGATTTTAATGAACTCTGGACCACTCCCAAAGTGGAGGAGATCGGGGCGAAGGCGATGTTGTATGGACCTGGTCTGTGATTGTGTGAACATTGGGAGCCCCAGGTGGCAAGACACAGGCTGGGGCTCGCGTCTCTCCTCGGAGTCTGTGTAGGCTCCTGAGCTCCCAAAAGGTGTTGGTGAATCAACAATAGATGGGCTCTACGTACCTCGTCAATATAATCGTAAATATATCTTGTGTTAGAGTTTGACGTCCAGCGGCCAAGGATTTTAATCAGGTGGTCCGGTCCTCCTCGCTTAGATGCTGTGGCAGCGGCGCCGATGCGAAAGAATGCCCAGGGAAGTATTTGGGTGAAATATTGAATATAATTCAATTCGATTCAATTCTGTTCATTTGTATAGCGCTTTTCGTGGATAGATTTTCACAAGGACGCTTTACGTTGAGAGATTAAATAAATGAAAGGGCAGTGCCCAGCCTAATCCCCACTAAAGCAAATGAGGCAACACTCCCAGTAGGGAGAAAAATCCTCGAACGGTGGTGAGAAAAAACTCCCCAGTGTGAAGAAATCTCAGGAGGAACCCAGCTATGGTGGGGAAGCCCATTATCTGCGGGCTAGCTAATTAATAGTAAAATAAAGTAATAATAGAATAAATGGCAATAGAGTTCAATTAAAGCCCATTTAAACAGGGATGTCTGTAGCTCCAGGAAGTGTCATGTCGAAGATGGTGCAAATCTAATTCGAACATGGCGTGTTGGTCGTGAATAATGGGTCTTGGGGACAAGCGTGGTTATTGTATCTTGGGGTGACATAGTTTGATATTGGCTTGGATGGACTGAGGGCAGAGTCTAGGCGGAATAAGAATATGGCCTGAGAAATGCCGAACTGATCCATTTAAAGGGATAGTTCGGGCCTGGTGAAGCCGGGGTGTGTTGAATACACATCGATAGCAAATGTGTGTGATGTAGTTGATTCCTGCTGGCGCGCTCCGTGGAATGTGAAAACCGCAGCAGAGACGCTGGCGAGTTGCGGCTCAGAACTGCTGTACTAGGGGTCTCACAAAAACGTGTCCTGGCCACTTAAAACAAGGCAAACCTGAATAATATTACCATAGATCGACTCTCTGGGGAATGGAGGAAATTTTGAGATATTTTTTCTCCGTCAAATAACCCCCCCTCTTGGCACTATCTTCTATGTATCCCTACGTGCGGAAGCGTACATTCAGCCTTTACCCGTGGCTGTGCCCATAGATATATATATTGTAGCGGTTTCCCCAATAAGCTGAGGCAGAGTCAGGGTCTGGAGTTTGTGCATCGCCCCAGAAGCGGAGCTTCGCTTTATTTCATCCACCATACTCGTGTAAACACAACGATTTCTTCTCACAATAGCACAACCTCTCAGTAACAGAGCATATCACACACAAGCTCAATCCGCTGATCAGCCTGCCTATATTGTATCCCCTGGATCGCTGTGGTTGGCTCCCGTAGAACGGAGTAGTGCAGCCAATCACAGCGGCCCAGGGGGCAACAGAGCTAGCAACACAGAACACAACACAGAACTCTGGCAAAATCGCCACATAGCCCCCTCCTAAGGGGTCACTAGTCCCCGACAACCCGCAACAACAAAAACACATCTATGTACAAAAATTAACAAAGCTATTCACAAAAAAATTCACTCAACTATGTACAGTCAAAGTCCGCCAGGCGCCTCGGCACCTGGCATCGCCAGACTGGGCGATGGTGCACCGGCGGAGTTACTGCAGCCGCCGGTGATGAAGCTGGTGAGTGGGGAGGCGGGCTGTTAGCTGGCCGGCAGTTGGCCAGCACTGGAGCGGGCGAATGGCGAAGTGGGCTGGCTACGACGTTGGGAAGGCGGGGGCGGTATGGGGCGAGCCGGTCTTGATGCAACACCACCAACCGCCTGTTGTGCTGCATCCGGACCCGGTAAGTCACCTCTCCCACGCGACTGATGACTTCGCCCGGCCCCCGCCAGTGGTGCTGGAGCTTCGGGGACAGGCCCTTCTTCCTGACTGGGCAATAGATCCAGACCCGGTCTCCCTTAGCAAAGGCCTGCCCCCGACACCGGACATCATAGTTGCGCTTTTGACGCAACCCTGCAGTCTCCTGCGACCGTCGGGAGAAATCATGATCCACCCATAGCCGCTCCAGCAACTGCCGGTAGTAATCCGACTCCCCCGTGGCTGACTCCGTTGGTTCCGGTGGGGCCCCAAACACCAGGTCCGCAGGCGTTCGGAGCTCCCGCCCAAACATCAGAGCTGCTGGGGTGCACTGGCTCGACTCCTGCACGGCTGAGTGGTACGCCCACAGGACCAGGGGCAGGTGTTGATCCCAGTCGCGCTGGTGCTGGCTAGTGAGGATGGCAAGCTGGGTGGCGAGGATCCGGTTGAACCTCTCCACCAATCCATCGCTCTGTGGGTGGAGAGGAGTCGTCCGCGTCTTTGCCAACCGCAGCCTTTTGCAGACTGCTGCCAGCACCTGCGCCTCGAAGTTCCGCCCCTGGTCGCTGTGCAGCTCATTAGGGACCCCAAAGCGTGCAAACATTTGCTCCACCAAACAGCGCGCTGTTGTCTCCACGCTCTGGTTGGGCACAGGGTACGCCTCAGGCCACTTGGTGAAATAGTCCATCGCCACCAGGATGTAGCGATTCCCAGCTTTGGTGACTGGAAATGGCCCAAGGATGTCCACCCCTACCCGCTCCATTGGGGCGCTGACGACATAGCGCTGCAGGGGAGCGTGTGAAGTGTTGCTGGGTCCCTTCTGGGCTGTGCAGGAGTTGCAGCAGTGGATGTGGAGTTCCATGTCGCGGTGGCAGCCCGGCCAATAAAACCACCCCCTCAGGCGGCGCAGGGTCTTCATCACCCCGAAGTGGCCCGCCCCCACCGAGCCATGAGCCAGCTCAAGGACCAGGGGGCGTAGCTTGTGGGGCACCAAGAGCTGGAGGATGTCGTGCCCCTGGCTAGGCGCCTGCCAGCGCCAGTAGGCCAGCCCGTCAGCAGCTCCAGTTGCTGAAACTGGCTTCGATAGGCCTTCAGCTCCGTACCCTCTGCCGCAACGTCAGCCCATGTTGGTGGTTCCTTTGCCTCCAGCCAGCCCCTCACCATCCCCAGCCTGCCGTCTGCCTCCTGCTCCTCCTGTAGCTGTTGAGGTTCTAGCGGCACTGGCATCCCCTCTGCCCCTGTCGAAACAGCTGCCACTTTGAGATCCGGCTGGTCTCGCTTGTCCAGCTGCTGACAGTACCTGCACTCCAGTGCGGCACACGGTTGTCTGGACAGGGCATCAGCGTTCCTGTGGTGGCAGCCCGGACGGTGCTCGATAGTAAAGTGGTAGCTTTGCAGAACCTCCAGCCAGTGCGCTACCTGGCCCTCGGGATCTTTGAAATTCAGGAGCCAAGTGAGGGAGGCATGGTCAGTGCGCAGGCGGAAGGTGGTGCCCTGTAGGTACGGGCGGAAGTGGCGGAGCACCCTGACGACCGCCAGCAGTTCCCGGCGAGTGGTGCAGTAGTTGCGTTCTGCCCGACTCAGAGCATGACTGAAGTACGCAACTACTTTTTCCCCTTCCTCGTCCTGCTGGGAGAGCACAGCCCCTACCCCAGTGTTTCTGGCGTCAGTGTCCACAATGAAGGGTCGCTGGACATTGGGGTAGGCCAGTACTGGGGCCTGTGTAAGGGCTGCTTTGAGCCGGGCGAACGCAGCTGCGCAATCCTCCGTCCATTCGAAGGCTTGGTTTTTGTCAGTGAGACAATGGAGAGGGCTGGCGATGGAGGCGAAGTCCTGCACAAACTGCCGGTAGTAGCTCGCCAGTCCCAGGAAACTGCGCAGCTCACCCACGTCGGTCGGAACCGGCCAGCCTTACACAGCGGCCACTTCTGCTGGGTCTGTGGCAACCCCCTGCCTACTCACCTCATGCCCCCGGAATGTCGTCTTCCACTGGAGTAGCTGACACTTTTTTGGGTTGAGTCTCAGCCCTGCCCGCCGGATCACGGCGAACACATCCCACAGGTTGGAGAGAGCGCCCTCGAAGCTGCTGGCGTGCACCAGGAGGTCGTCAAGGTACATGACGCAGCGGTTCCGGGGAACAGCTGACAGGACCCTCTCCATTAGCCGCTCGAAGGTCGCGGGGGCGTTGCACAACCCGAATGGCATAACGCAGAAGTGCCACAACCCCTGTTCGATGGTAAATGGGCAAGGCTCACTAAAATGACTCCACCCTCTTTTTGTTTGTCCAATGCCTACAATATTTTTAATATTGGGAGTTTTTTATTATTACAGTCTCATCATAAAGAGCATGATGAGAGCTACGCATGAATGTATACTTTTATGGGTCTCTTACCATTTTTTGACCACATTATGGGCACCTGAAATCTTGCAAACCTTAAAATCTCCCACATTTTGGCACGTCCAAAACCGATATATGAATTTTGAATTATGTTTCATAGAATAAATTAAAATCTAAAAGTCTAAACTACTTTTAAATGTATAAAAACACACACTGAACTATTATTTGGGAGCCAACTCATTGTGTGCATCTCACTTGATCCATGTCATACAGGTATCAACAACTTGTCCCAAAAAAACCGTTGTGTACGTGATCCGATTATGACCAGTCATAAATAAATAATTAATTAGCAACTAGGGAACTATTAAGTGTCCACACCACCTGAAAATATTCATATTTTGACAAAATGAAACCATTTTTCATGTATTGTTGGCTCCCTGACCTTCACACTCACACAAACATCAACTTCCTTGCCGTATGGTTTAAGCTTGTTGTGTCCGTTATCGGTGTCATGGCAAGACTCAATGAATCACGCACTTCTAGTTTGTAAAATCCTTAAAAATACATCCAAACTAGTTTGAAAAAGGTGTGAAAGACATAATTATATGAACCCTTTTTTAAATTATTACGTGAAATCTCCATTTTGTGTTGTTTTATGCGGCATGCGTTGTGCGTTATCGATGTTGTTTACGTTATCCGCTCTGTTTTTTCCATTATTTAACTTAAACTAAAGATTTATTTTCACTGATATCTCTTCTTTTCAGGCATTTGTGATAATTCTGGGGGGATTTACTGCTTATAAATAAATTAGGTGTTGCTTATCATGAAATCCAAGCTGTTTTTTCTTTGATTTCTTAGATTTAAGGTTGGAAAATAATATATGGAGGCTGGGAAGATAAAGTTAGGGGTACCTGTCAATGAAGTAATTTGTGTGGAGGAGAAAAACTTATAGCTTGGGCCAGTGGCGTCACCAGACTTTTTATTCTGGGGGTGCACAAGGGGGGCATGAACAGAACATCCAAAAAAGATGGCCTGCACTGTGTTCATTGGATGTTCTGTTTGTTGTTAAAATGTTTTTTTTTTTTTAATTCTTTATTTCGTTATAAATCTGTTCTAATCGTCCACTTTTTTTTTTTTTTTTTTTTGGCTGTGGGACACGGAGCATTTTGACCGGCATTGTATGGACTTCGTTAAAAATGGCAGTGGCGGGCGGTGGACGGAAAACTGGTGGGGCGGAAAACATCCCTTGAAACGGATGAGATTAGTGACCCGATTTCAATCATTGTTCTGGGTCAACATGTTATTTTCCCTTATCATGAAATGTTTAGGCGAGTGAATAATAAATTCTATAAAATGTTTAATTCACATGCCTTAATAGGTAACTCTTCACGAAAAAACACTGTGGATTGTCCGCGTTAAATTTTGTCACATCCTAAGCAAGGCGTCAAACCTGTGCGTAATGATTGTTTAATTGAAAAAGATTGAAAAAAAAGATTTTTTTGCGTTCAACTGATGCGTTTGATTTCTCGTCTTAACGAAGACAATTAGCTACACCTGAGAGGGGAGAGTTCAAGTGTCTTTTACTAGGGCAATTGACTGAAAACAGATCAAGACTAATAAGCAGTTTACAGACATGTTTAACGCCCTCCTTGTTCTCTGTCCACCACCCGCCACTGAAAAATGGCCCAAATAAATTGATTGCAGTGCCCATTGGATGTTCTGATTGTTGGTGATATATTTTATTCTTTATTTCGTTATAAATCTGCTCTCATATCAATACTTTTACTTTCTGCTGGCTGCTGGGCATGGAGTATTTTGCATTTCGCGTTCGACAGTCTTGATCGTCCATGCGATGTTTAATTCACATTGTCAATGGTCATGGAATTGATTTGCTGACTGACTACAAGCACTATTTTATCTCTGGTGGGGAAATAAAGCGTGAATCTGTTCGATCCATCTGACTAATTTTCAAGAGAGACCGAATAAAGACCGTTGTCTATCTTCAACGGAAGAAAACAGACGAATAAAAGACCAAGAAAAGTCGATAGCTATCAATTTGCATTTTGTGAAGGTCGAACAAAAACATGGCCAAGTTTGTACGTCTAATAACTGCTGGAATACTCGAAAAGTTAGAACTTTTATGACCTTCGGACGCGGAGCATTTTAGGATCTCTGTCCGACAGTCGCTAATTCTTCATAAATGCGCAAAGTCCCGCGCCAATGTCCTTCACTTTATTGAGCAGAGCTTAAGCAGAAACATTGATTGAAATTCTCAGTACTCATCTTGAAGAACTGAGCCCTCTTATCAAAACATTCACGTTTAATATCTAAAAGATTCAGTAGATTCGAAGAAATTAAAAACAATAATAGACTGTCGGACGCTGAGTTAAATTGAAACCATCCGACTGTCGGACACGGAGTTATATTAAAACCCCGTCCGACTTTCGGACACGTAGACACTGCGTTATTTATTTATTTACGTATCCTAAATGGGGGGGGCACGAGATGCCCGTGGGGGGGGGGGGGGGGCACGTGCTCCCCCGGCCCCCCCTTGGCGACGCCACTGGCTTGGGCCTCTGGACACTTGGAATTATCAGAAAAAGCTTTTTTATGCAGATTCATTAAGACAGCATTTTGTGTTGTGTACGTTATCCGCTGACAGCCTTTGCAAATTGGACTCCTGCTCCCACCATTTTTTATTATTACATGGATCATTATACACCAAAATGTGCAGAAAATAATGAGGATTGTGGTAAAGCTTTAGAAAATTCATTTAAACTGAGTGGGGAACTGCCACATGAAATGAAAGTATACATTTAATCCATGTTTCACTTAAAATCCTGATGCTCATTTTCAAGACTTTTTTCACAAGCCTGCCAAAGGTCAAAAAATAGGTGGACATCTTTTTTGGGGTATGAATTCCTTTCTCAGAACATCATAAAGTATAAAAAAAGGAGCTAGAATTGATTAAAAAGAGATTTAGTATGTACCAGACTACTCTGAAGAGAGGTGTGTCAGTGGATAACATACACAACCGCGCCGAAAATGGATTCAGACATGCCGTTCTTTCATGATGCATTGCAGGATAAGTATTGGTGATTTGATGATATTTTTTTTTGCACATAAACTGTAAACATCTCTAATTTACACATAGAAACTAATTATTTGATACTAGCAAAGCAATATTTTTTTCAAATGACGTCTGGGGTGGAGTCATTTTCATGAGCCTTGCCCAAATGCTGTTTTCAATTTGGCATCGTCAGACATCCGCATCTGCCAGTATCCGCTGCGGAGATCTAGCGAGCAGAACCAACTGGAGCCTGCTAGGTGGTCAAGCGCTTCGTCGATGCGCGGGAGAGGATGGGCGTCCTTCCGGGTTACAGCTTTCAGGCGCCGATAATCAACGCAGAACCTCCATTCGCTGTTCTTCGGCACCAGGACAGCAGGGGCTGCCCACAGACTATCGGAGGGTTTGATGATGCCCGCTGCAGCCATCTCCCTCACCTTTTCCTCTGCTGCTCGTCGTTTGGAGAGGGAGAGGCGGTGTGGCCACAGGTGAATGGGCGCACCGTCGCCGGTGTCGACGTGGTGTTGCACCAGGTTCGTCTGGGTGCATTCCTCGTTGCGGACGACGAAGAGGTTCAGGTTGCTGGTCAGCAGATGCTTCAGCTGTTGGCTCTGCGCGGGATCAAGGCCACTGCAGCTGCGCTGCCATAGCTCGTGGACTGCCTTTGTTGTGTCAGCTGACGGCGAGCAGGATGGTGGTGAGGGGGCTGGGCAGACGGGGTTTGTGCGTCCGCTTGGGTTGGCTGGTTGGGGTGGTGAGTTTGTTGGCTGGGCTGAGGCTACGGCAGGTGGGTGAGCTCTCCTCGCGATCTGGTCCCCTGCCGTGGACTGGAGCTCATAGGCGATCGTTCCGATGATGAGGGCTGAGCGGGCGATGTTGACTGTGGCGCCCCAGCACGCTAGCAGGTCTAGGCCCACGATACAGTCATCCCGTATCTCGGCCAGCCAGAATTGGTGGTTGAGGCGACAATCTCCAACAGCCATGCCCACCTTCTTCCAGCTGACTGCAGCCATGTGTCAGTGGGCTCCCAGTGGGAGTCGTGGAGGACCCCTAGGCGCACCAGGGAAATACTGGCGCCCGAATCAACGAGCGCCCTGCAGGGTTGCCCATCCAGCCAGCACTGCAGGTACAACGCATTCCTGAGCCCAGCTGGCCTATCTGTGGAAAGTTGCTCTCGTCTGCCTTCAAAAAGGCAGGAAATGGGATTCCTGCATCCCCACTTTTAGAAAGGCAGGGGATGAAATGGCTGCTCATCTGCCTTCCGACTCCTCGCTGCACTCCGCCACCTGGATCTGGGGGCGTGGCCTGCCCCACTCGGCTGCGTCGGCTTCCCCCATGATGGCCGCCGCTCGCTCGGCCTCCTTCAGCACCTGGTCGAGGCAGCCAGGCACTGTGAGGGCAACGTAGTGGCGGAGCTTCTCTGGGGCGAGAGCCTGAAGAAACGCGTGCAGCGCCAGCTCGTCTTGGCCGAGGTACCCAAGGTTTGGGTACCCCAGGTGAGCGTGAAGGCGCAGGACGGCCGCCACAGCTCCCCAGCTCTCTCAGGATGGTCGACGGCGATTTGTCCATCGGCCTGGACGCAGTTATGTAGATTTACAGCACCCGTAGCACCGTTGAAGTGCTGCGGTCAGTGCCGATAAGTTGCTTTGTTCGTCCGCGCTTATGACTAATAGAGCTTACAGCGCTGGCCCCTCCAACGTTGCCAACAGACGCATCGACGCCTCCGCCTCCGTCCACCCGCTGTGCTGGGCGATGAGTGTCATTTGCGCTCGATACGGCTCCCATGGGGAGGAACTGCTGAATCGCAGCAGTTTGACTTCCCGCTGCAGCACTGACTGCCGCCCTCGCTCTCCCAGGTTCAGCGCGGGGGTGTGGGTCTCTTCTGCCGCGACTACAGCGGGGCCGCTCCGCCGACTCCGGCTTGCTATTTCTGCCTCCAACCGCCGGATTTCTCGCCGCAGTTCGCTGGATCCCACTTCTGACACCAGTGAAGCGTTTTCCCCAATAAGCGGAGGCAGAGTCAGGGTCTGGAGTTTTCGCATCGCCCCAGAAGCGGAGCTTCGCTTTATTTCTTCCGCCACACTCGTGTAAACACAACGATTTCTTCTCGCAATGGCACAACCTCTCAGTAACAGAGTATGTCACACTCAAGCTTCGGCCGCTGATCAGCCTGCCTATATGTATCCCCTGAATCGCTGTGATCGGTTCCCGTAGAACGGAGTAGTGCAGCCAATCACAGCGGCCTAGGGGGGAACAGAGCTAGCAACACAGAACGCAACACAGAACTCTGGCGAAATCGCCACAATATTTTAAATATATATTTTAATGTATCTATGGCTGTGCCGCCCGCACTCGGGAGTCTCCGAGCAGCTGTTTTGTGTCGCTATCCAAACTTTTTTCACATAGGCGATATCAACAATGCCGCGTGTGCGTAGTTTTCCTGGCTGTCCCAACAAACAGACCACCTGAGCCCCATTTCAGAAAGCGGGGTTAGTGGTAGCTCTGAGTTTGTTAGCTCAGAGTTGCAGGAAACTCCGAGTTTTCTGGTTCACAATGCGAGTTTAGCCCATCTCAGTCAGTTACCGCGGCAACATACTCCGTGAAGCTAACCTGCTCGCTGGCAGGTTTTCAAATAAATCGGTTTCTTCTATTACTGAAACTGCAGACAGGAGGTTTTAGACATGGCGTGTCCGTTCCTTGAAGAGACAGAGGACATTGAAGTGCAAATAGGCTACTGAGAAGAGTTATCCGTGAAGAGAGAGTTATCCGACCACGTTTGGATGTTTTATCGTTGTCGGACGAATATTTGTTTGAGCGTTGCGTTTCTCTGTGGAATCTATAATTTATTTCAACAAAAATTTCAGCCCGCATATTGCTCGTGTGACACACCGAGGACATTCTCTCAGTTCAGAACAATTTGCGTAGCTCTTCGTTTTTTTTTTTTTTTTTTGTTGCAAAAGGCAGTTTTCATTATCGTTTTGTTTTATTACGGGAAGAAACAACCACGACTTCATTCATTAAAGGCACAGTCAGTTTCTACCACGAGTGGGCTCTTCAAAGTACAAAATAATGAATAACTCTATGGAGTTTTCAATTCTTCACAATACATGTTGGAAAGTCTGCTAATTTGCTGTAATGAATGATCAGCAGTTCGTATAGGCCTATTCAATTCTTTCCAAGTCAAAAGACCTCAAGATAGAACAACTACTGTTTTAAAATGTGAAAAAGTCTGTCGAATTATCCTGAAATAAGTTATTCGCATCAGCTTGGAATGAGGAAAAAGATCCCACTTGTATCATCTTAAATAAAATAAGGACAACTTAAACTTGCATTTTTTTTTCTTTGCTTCCTGCAAGAACAAATGCAGTAGTTAATATTTTGTATGTCGTTCATTCAAGTAAAGTCATTCACCTGTTATCCCCTCATCCACCTGTAACTGATGCTCCAGCATTTGGATTTCTAATTTAGTTTTCTGCACTCGTCATTTAACCTTCATTTGATTGTTTTGTAATACTCTCTCGGTCAGCGATTTTCTGCCGCACAAACTCACGCTCTATTGCAGCTGCAACGGTAGCCTACTTTTTTTTTTTTTTTTAAATAAGTGTTCGTACTCAGCGTACGCCTTTATTAATTTGCCCAACTCTGCTGGGGAAAAATAAGACGCGCACCTTCCTTTTTTTCTCCACTGTTGCCATGGTGAATCGTGTTATCTATATTCCATTGATGACGGCTTATAATATCCTCATGCACTCGCCTGACTGTGGCGTAAGTTAACTCTGAGTTGATAGAACCAAATGTTATCACCTGTTCTGAACCCGAAAAGTCCGCGGTCAGCAACTCAGAGTAAGTCAACTCACAGTTACAAAACAAACTCAGAGTTTTTTTTTTTTTTTTTTTAACCCTGCTTTCTGAAACGGGGCCCTGGACACCTTATAGATGGCACAAACTTCCTGTGCTTGATATTCCACTGAGACAGCTTTGGCTAATTGCACTGAAAAAGGATATCAACACCAAACCAGCAATGGTCAGGAAACTTTGTGTTTGCAGCGACCATTTCACTGAGGAGGATTATATCAAATCACCGCCGGATCCCTGATCGACACATTTTGCGGATTAATGCTGTACCCAGCGATTAGGTAAGATAACACTCAATACAGTAATGTTTGTCCAAATAACCTACATGCTTATATTGTCTTTGTTTCATTTCTAATTAGGTCCTGACGTTAGTAGTGCCATGTGAGCAATAAATAAATAACGTTACAATCCTAACCGACATTATTTAGCAAGAGGAACTTTTTGTCTTGTTTCATTTGTTCATGATGCTGATGTTGGTGTTATCATAGAAGCTATATCTGAAGAAGCGAAAGTATTAGAGTCACAATATTGTACACAATGTTGATTTCTCAGACAACCACCGTGACTGCACAAATGGCAGTGCCTGAAAATGTGGAAGAGCATCCAAGTCGCTCATTTTCAATGCAGCGTTTAAAGCAGTTGTCTCTCCTGTAGCAGCACGCCCAGACTGACCCAAATAAACAACAACTTTCCTTCCGCGATTCAGTTAAGCAGGCACAGGAAAAGTCTGTATGCTTCCGCACGGAGGGATACATAGAAGATAGTGCCGGGGGGGGGTTATTTGACGGAGAAAAAAAATATCTCAAAATTTCAAAATTTCCTCCATTCCCCAGAGAGTCGATCTATGGTAATATTATTCAGGTTTGCCTTGTTTTGAGTGGCCAGGACACATTTTTGTGAGACCCCTAGTACAGCAGTTGTGAGCCGCAACTCGCCAGCGTCTCTGCTGCGGTTTTCTCATTCCACGGAGCGCGCCGGCAGGAATCAACTACATTACACACATTGGCTATCGATGTGTATTCAACACACCTCGGCTTCACCAGGCCCGAACTATCTCTTTAACTACTCTTTATCTTGAACGTGAGACAGTCGATGGAGTAGGATGAGATGTCGTTCAGGCTGGTGTCGCGAGGGGAATTAGTGGAGAGCGGAGCGAACTCGGAGCATCTCAAAAACTGAAGAGGGCTAGTAGGAACACGGCTTCTAGAGTGGAATCCGTGGGAGGAGAGTGGTACCATGAGCACAGCATCTGGGTGCAGTCAGAGGAGATCTGCCGTTAGGGGTAAATATTTGGCTGGAGCGAGAGTTTCTTGTTTACGTAAACCTTTAGTAGTGACTGCATGTGAATGTGGGAAATTGACGGGCACGGATAACCAGCGGCCGGTTTGACGAAGAGGTTGATGCTGCTAAAATAGAGTTGTATTGAGGCCGGTCAAACATGGTGTACTGAGTGGATGTATTAAATGAAGCTCGTGATAGGAACTACGTTGAGGCAATCGAAAATCTTGGGGCTGCTTTTGGGTCCAAAAAGCGAGATTTAACGGGTTAGGTAGTAGCGCCCCTTCCAGGAAACGCCAAAAAAAAAAAAAAATCCCCAAAATGGTGGGTCGAGTGGGACGACCTTAAAAGCGTTTGTGATATCGGCTTTAGCCAACCAGGCGCCGCGATTGGCGAGGCGGATGAGTGGTGAGGCGAAGGACAGTCAGTAAAGGGTTAACCACTTTTGAAACTTCTTGCAAACCGCGCTAGTGTCCCCCGGTTCAAAACATTTTCCACTTGCTTCTGCTACTACTGGTTTTGCCTGCTTCAACTACTTCCCTTAGTATTTTTTCCTTCTACTGCCCCCTGTCTTTGCGGTGAATACTGCAACGGAGAATGCGCCAAGTATAAATGCCTCCGCGCTCTGTTGGGGTGCGCGCGCAATCCGCGAACGGGGCCAGGCGAAGGCATAACTGAGACTTAAGGTGGATACGCGTGCTGTACCCGTGGATGTTTGTCGACGAGGCAAAGTGCACCCATAGCCAAAGCGCTAGCTAAGCGCTTGAGCGCTGCGCCACTGCGAGTGGCCGTGAGGTGGATACGCGTAGTATCCGTGAATGTTTGCCGATGCGGCGAAGTGTACCAATAACTGAAGCACTAGCGGGGCGCTAGTGAGCTGCACCACTGCGAGTGGCCGTGGGTTGGATACGCGTAGTAGACTATCTGTGAATATTTGCTGGCGAGGCAAAGAACGTCAGCATTTGTAATGGTTTGACAATTTTAGAATAAACATGGCAATCATTCCAGAGCACCATAAATGTATGAGATTTAATTTGCGAAGAACGCGACGTGCATATATAGCAAGAATTGCTCGAACTAATTGGAAGAGGGGACGAAAGTCTGCTTTAATTTGAAAGCCTTGTAAAAAATTGCATAGCCTGCGAGCAGGCTGTCTTGTTTGCGATGGGAGGCGCGAGTTGAGAGGCGGAGTAAGGCGAGTCAGCGAGAGCAGAGCCATTGATGTTCTCAGAGTTGCGACATTCCCATTGACTCTCGTGTACAAAAAAAGGCGGCGCACTTCCGGGTACTGGAACTTCTCATCGTTCCAAAAGAGGATTCTCGCAGCTTCAGACCGATTCACTTCCATTGATACAACATCGACGGTAAGTAATAAAATATTGAAGTCTTATGATTCACGACATGTATATTTCATATCAGTGGTCATGTAACATAATCTCCAATTGTGTATGATCGGCACGATGATATATATATTTTAAGTCTGAAGAGGTTGTGATGATTTAAGCTCATGTTCGTTTGCTTCGTAGTTATCTTGGTCAGCTGTGGGAATTCAGTCATTAACTCTACGGAGTTCCTATTTCTATTTCTCACAAAACCGATATAAATCGCGATGGTAAATGATGGGATGAGGTGCTTGTGACTGGTTTTGGTAAAGTTTTTTAAAATTTTATTTTAAAGTTAGTTTTGACAATTTTGACATGCTCTTACCTAGCCTAGCTTGATCCGGTGTTTTAAGTTCAATCACGAACGGTTGCCGAGTTTCTAACTCAGTTTAGCTCTCAAGAACCATTTCGGATGAAAACCACACCACTTGATATTCATAAAATTGAATGAAACCACAAGTTAGGACGTTGACGACCTAAGTGTCACCCATCATGTTTTAGCTAGCTATTATGAAATTGCATCTGTCAATTTGCATTTGTCTTGCCAGGCGCTGTTAGCTTTCAAGCGATCTTGCTGTAGTCAGCTAGCTGTATTATATGTCATGTTGTATTTCGTAAAAAGATGGTCTTTTTAAATGATTTGCTCTTGAAGAGATGTGGTGGCTGTGGTTAGTCTTTATTACTTTTCTGTGCTCATTTTATTGTGTCATGTAGGCTTACCGTTAATACGGGCAGAGGCTGCTGTTGGCGATGGAGGCTATAGGGTTCGTGAGAGGTTCTGAGATGTATAAACTTTGCAAATCACACATTTATTTTGATCCCAAATTAAATGTAAAACTCCTTTTTAAAATAATGCAATGATTTTGTGAACTTTTGTCATTGCATGAGTGTCTTACATGTCAATTATGGGAGACTTTGAAAAGGTCTTAAATTTAACTCACTGAACAGGGCTGGATCAAATGAGCTGTAAGGGGGGGGGTTTCCTGGCAGGGGCGGCCCCCTGGTGGGATCAAGGGGCAGTGCCCCAGTGGGGGCTCAGGAGGCGAAGCCCCTGAAAAATCCAGCATTTTAGCTATTTCTGAGGCAAAATTCAAGCCATTTCCAAGCATTCTACATCCAATTTCAACCAAAATAGATCATGTTAAAATGTCTCTAATAACCAACAGGAATGCCTTTTAAACCAAGTACCCATTCAGCTTAACAGTAGATCTACACCAAGATCATATGTCTTCACCCATGCAACTGAGAAAATATCCTAAGGGCCCCATCTCACGCCAGAGTCCCTAAACCCGTTATTTGGGGATTTAGCATTGCGTAAGAGGCGTTCCCCCACAAAAGTCGCTATCTTGCACACCTGCCTATATCCCTAAAACACCTGCGCTACCCGTTATATTATGCATAGGCGTGGTTTGGGCGTTACGCCAGTTAAACCAATCAGTGTGCTAGGTGCCATTGCCTTTAGGAGCAGGCTGCGCTATCCCAAATCCTCAAACCGAAACCCGTGATGGAGAGAGGAAGGTCGCCACGTTTCTCCGAAGACGAAGTTGAATTGCTCGTGCATGAGGTCAAATCCAGACAGGGGAGGATTTGTTTTCGTTAAGTTAATCATGAATTGCATTATTTTATTATTATTATTATTATTTGACATTGACATATTGTTTAATGTTTGGTATGTAATAAAAAAAACCCAAAAGACATCAAGCCTACCCCTTTTGTGATGGAAACTTCAAAAAAAAAAAAGAAAATAATGCGTTTCGCCATGCACTTCCAACTCCCTCTCCCGTCTGAAATGAAGCATAGAACAAAATCCCATATTAGAAAAATAAATTAGGTCTATGCACTGGCACTCAGCGACGTAACTTTTTTTCCAGCGAGAGCGACATTTCAAAACTCTTCAGCGAATGAAGGTAATTTTGGTTACAAGTACGTGGTTTCGTCCGTTTACATTTTCCAATCGGACAGCTGTCTATTTTTTACAGCAAGTTGCGTGACCGAATGAAATTACCTTCATTCGCAAAAGAGTTCTGAAATGCCACTCTCGCTGGAGAAAAAAAAAACCGTTGCTGAGTGCCAGTGCATAGACCTATTTATAATTAAATTATTTTTCTGTACTGAATGTAGCCAATTATTTTGTCGCTGTTAGATCGCATGGGGGAGAGAAGCCGTGTCTTTAATTGCCACTTGATTATTCTTGAATTGGAAAACGTGTTAGTAAAGGAAAACCATCTAGAATTAGCCAGGACTAATTGTAGTCAATAAAGGGATGGATATTTTCCTCCAAAAATAATAAAATAAACAAAAGCGGAAAAATGATTGATACAAAATACAAACAATATAGACTTACCTGAAAGGCCCAGGTAGCTGATGCGCTGGCGGTACACGCGTTCTGGGCGTCTTCTATTATTTAACTGGCGATCAAGGCGATTTAGTAGCCTACTATCTCTGCCATTTTCGCAGGGGTTCCACTGAGGCTAAAGCAAGGTGGCTCTTTATAGGCGAGTTAATTCGGGAAGTGGAGCCGCATGTGCACGTCCACATGTGTCCAAGTGGACGCGCATTGAAGCGGCCTGGGCGCACTCTTGTATAAGCCCAAATGGGTCGCGGGTGGTTTGAGGACCCGCTATACGCTTTCCCTAACGTGTGTGGTAAAGATAGCAATTGTAGGGAAAGCGCATAAACACGCTCACGGGCACACCTCCAGGCGCAAATAAGGGAGTCGGCATAATGCATAGCGGGTAGTGTGGCCGCAAGATACCGTTTAGGGATAGTGGAAGCTGCTAAATAGTGGCAACGGGTAGGGCAGTGTGAAAGATAGAGTCCTAAATGTAAAAGCCTCATCAAAAGAACCCAGAAACCGGAACCCAGGAAACCCCCCCAGATCCGGCCCTGCTGAAAACCCGCAGGTACCCTGTGCTGCTGGCAGTGGTGGAGGCAGGCGCTGGCAGAGGCGGGCAGAGGCTGCTGTTGGCGATGGAGGCTACAGGATTCGTGGGAAGTTCTGAGGTGTATAAAATTCGCAAACCTCTTCCAACATTCCTGGCCCTTGTATTTGTAATGTCCCCAACTCCTTTATTTAATTATTTGTAATTCCACAAATGTTCATGCTTCACAGTATCGTTCTTGTTCCAAGAGTTTACTTGTCTGTTCTCTTCAGTACATTCCTGTTAAATCCATTTATTTGTTAGTTTTATTCAGAACCCTGCCCTGTTCTGAAAACACGCGCGCGCATGCGCGCAAGCACACACACACACACACTTAGTAGTTCCACACATCGAGAAGGTTTATTAATTTGACACTGATCATCCCCTCTCCCACATTAGAACCCACCACCACCCTGCCACATTCCTATGTACAGCATTGTATTTCTTCTGTTATTTGTTGTTCAAGGTTCACTCATGGTTCACTCACTCACGCTTGCACCCCTCCTTGTTTAATTTGTTTATCAACTTAAATTTCTGTGCCGTCCTGTTGTCCACTGTTCAATAAAAATCTTTTTGTTGAAAACCTTTCCTTGCATCAGTCATTGTATTTAATCTCATTCAGTCTCCTGGTCTCACCAGCTGTAGGTTACAAGTATTTTGTTCATTTTGGCTAAACATTAGAACTGAGAATATCAAGGGATCTGAAATGAGCATGGTGGCGCACCTTTGCTTTAAAGAAGAACTGGCGTGACATTGAATGATATAACAGGTCAGCAGAACTTTAACATGGTAAGTTGTGGGTAAATCCAGAAGATAAAGGCAGACCCTGGTAATCCAATAATGTAGCTTAATAAAGCTAAAATATGTAAACTTATCCATCCCCATGACAGTGTAAATACAGGGTTAAATTTACTTAGAAATTATAGCCGATCAATGGTACGTATAAGTAGGCCTACTAGCTCACTGATGCTAACATGAATCTTTCTCTCCAAAAGCTATGACATGATCTTAGTAGTATAAGCACGACCTCTATAAACATGTATGTAAATAATGTAATTCATAAAGAGAAATGTGCAGCAATTGTAAGGTTGAATTTAATATTTAACGTTCAGTAACGCAATTGCTGCTGTCTTTCCCATAGGAGACAATGACAGCGCAGCGTTTGTTTGGAACTATAGCGCTTCCCCACGAACCACGTGACCACTTGAACAATGAAGTCAATGGGTGTCGCCCAATGAGTGTACATAGAACTGGAGAGGCTGACGGAGCGAAAAGTTGAAGAAACCAATATGGCGTCCAGTGCACCGCACCTCCTAATTTCCCATTGACTATAATAGAAAAATTCCTCTCATTATTTTGTTATTTAAAGAGCATACAATCGAGTTTCCTTCTTAAGTAGTACTGGAATACATATTAAAAAATTAATCGAGGCGCATTTTGGTTGACACTTTTCGAGAATGAAGTTATAAGGAGTTGTTTTTAATCAACGATTAAGGCGCTGGTTGGTCGATATATGCCTCATATCGGACTCTGAATGGTCAAACGCGTGGTACTGGTGAATAGCCTTCAGGGAACATGGCCGTAAAGCGATATTGTGCCCATAGGAATTGTACTAATCCTATCTCAGGATGCTTACACTGTCCTAGCTAGCCTAAAATGGGTACCTAACCAACCTTTAACAGGGAAAGCCTCTGTACGTTTTTCCAATCGGTTGGAATGAGGATCACAACACGAACGCGTTACTGTGGTCATGTCACAATTTAAATTGGTTGTGAATTTAACTTTAACATTAACGAGATATTTATTCCCTTGTAATGTAGTGCACCAAACTGAATTCTTACCTTCAGTCTAGCTCTCTGGAGCTTGCCCGTACCCATGCTGAAACGCTGGCTAGCATTCCAACCCACTAGTTTCTCACTCGGTTCGTTTAATTCCCACAGACTTTTGTCACTGTCGGGCTTACATTTTTTCTGGACGTTTGGTTTGAAGTATAACGTGTCGTTCTCTCATATCAGTGAGGTGCATTGCTATCGACCAGCAATATGGTCTTAGAGTTCAGCAAATGCGAACATTGCCTTGTATTTTCCGTTTGGTAGCTGGGCTTTTTCCACAGCTAACATTAATGTGTGAAAGCACTATTGCTACCTTGCATTGCTGGAATCATTTACAGTCTGTAAGTAAAAACTATGTAAGTTGTTGACATGGTTAACAGCGAGGCTTTGGAGAAACGTGCCCGAAGCTAGCTAGGCTAGTTAAATGCTGCGTTCCATTTGTACTCGGAAGTCGGAATTTCCGAGTTCTGAGTCGGAAGTTTCAACTGGAACAGCCCCCCAGGTCGGATTTCCGACTCGGAAAGTTGGAGAATCTTCACTACCCCCGAGTTAACATTCAAAGATGGCTGCCCCAGATGTAAACAGTAATTAGAAGCTCCTGTAATATTCCATTTATTACTTCTGACTCGTGTTTGTCGCACTAAGTCAGCCGTATACATTGTTCGACGTATATATATGGAAATCCACCGTGTTTGAAGGTTGCGGAAGGACCGCGTATTTGTCCAGAAGTTGCTTGTATTCAGACAAGGAAAACGCGAGAATAGCTTTCGTAGACTACTCTTCTTCCCGGTTTATGGCAGTTTGCAACTTTTTTCCGACTTTGTAACTGGAACGCTGATAACTCGGCTGTGACGTCATTCCCAGCTCCGACCTCCGACTTCCGAGGTAAATGGAACGCAGCAAAAGGTCACTGTGCAGTCCTGATTCCCAGTTTAAGGGGAGGAGAAACCTTTTGGGAAAAAATGTCATTTTTGGATAGATATCATTCATACTTGGTGTATTGACAGTATATGACCTGAAATACACAAAATATGAATTTGACCTAATTTGCATAATTAGGTCATGTGATTCAAGATGGCCGCCACCCCAATTTCACCATTATCTCTTTGCCTTATATCTCAGGACTTAAGCAAGATATTTGAATCAGGTTTTTTTCTTAATCAAATTTAGTTATGTTTACACATTCTTCTGAACTAGAATAAAGCATTTACACATAATACTAGAGATTTAGTGGGGTAAAAGAGGATTTTGCCATTTTTCGCCCCCTCGATATGAAATATAAATCACCACAACTCACAGACCCAAAGTGCTAAACCAAAACTTTTAGTTCAGTAGATTCCTGATATGTACACAAACTTCTGTCAAAATTTCATGAGAAAAGCTCCACAAATAAGTGAGATATAGTGTCTTAAATGATAGCAATTGGGGCAAAAATCAGGTTTTGAGAAAATCCAGGTTAAAGTCAAAGTACACCTACAAATCATTGTAACAGTCAACTTAGAACATTAAAATGCCCCTGAAGCATACTCCCTCTGATTTATTGTCCTGTTCTTGAGCAGATTGAAGTGATTTTTGGGTTTCTCCTCCCCTTAAAGCTGTAGCTAAGGCACTGCTAGCTTGTTCTTAGACCTCCTTCTGCCTTAGAATTCACAATGTTTGCTGGTGGATTTCGATCTCTGCCCCTTGCCCCATTTCCTTTCCTTAGAGAATTTCCGTTTCAAATAGGGGTTGGATCTTTCAAGTTTGGAGGAATTATCACTTATGCCGCATTATTTCACATGCTGCTCATGATATAGGTGCATTATTCACATTTCTGGCTGCTGTCATTGCTAAGTTCCAGGTGAAAAATACTGCCGCCTTTTCATTTGTGCATCCAACCAAATCTTATGCCCAGATGGTGTATCTGAACACGGACTTATGCCGATTTATTAAAATTAACATTCATATTAAATATTAAAATGGACTAATTATTGCACTAAGGAATTTTCGCGCATCTTATGCTGATAATAATAATAAAGGCTTAAGCTCATCGGTGTTGGCAACACTATGGCCCCGTTTCCAGCCAGGTTGGACCACCTTACCAAAATCAGTCCAATACAATAAAGAGAATTTTCCTCATTTTCTCGACCGCGCATTCATTATCTCAATCTTCCTGCCACCTTTAACAAAAGACAATTGAAAACGTTGGGGACGGTGATAATTAAGTTCGCTAAGCACAATGGCTGCACTGCGTTCACGCATTTGGCTAGCTCATGTTAGCTAATTGAGGCTCCACTGGTGCTTTAAGCAGAAATCAGATATCGTACAGGGCAGGTTATATAGCTCAACGCGAAGCGAACATAAACGTTAGCTGGCTGGCTACTCAGCCACGCTCGTTCAGCATCTAACCTTAATGCTCATTTACATTTTTGAGCGATCTATTGAAAATAATGATCAATGTTCTCATAACGTTAGCTAAGTGGCATGTTTTTCAAACATTATTGGAGAGAGCAGTGTGATGCATTGGCATTTTCATCGCGAACGATCAATGGCGAGTAGCAGGCAATGTTGGCAGCAGAACGGACTCATTCGGAAATAGGTATTTCTGCGGAGAAACGGGTTTGAGCTGTCCTGGCTAGCAAGCTAATTTGGTGGGAGTGTTTGTAATCATGGTAGCTAGCTAATAGCCAACGCATGGATTTAATCAATTTTGATATAACCGTTTCAAAGGTTTACTGGCACGTTCAGCACGCGATGGCAAGCATAGCTGAGTTCAATGATAACTAGTGTGCCAGATGATATTTCAAACAATTAGCTTTAATGGAATCGTATTTATCCGCACAATACCCACAAGAGAAGACATAAACCAATGCCAGCTTGCTAGAGAACAGAACCCAGATAGCAAAGAGTCATTGAAACAATGTTAAATCAACATTGTTTTGTCAACGTTAAGACATTGAAACAACGTTGAACGTTGCACCCTCAATTAAAATTGAATCAATGTTGATTTTCTAATTAAAGATCAATGGTATTTCAATGTTATTTCAATTAAAAAGAACTTTGAAACAATGTTGAAATTTCAACCTAACCATAGATCAATGTGCTTTCAATGACTTTTCAACATTGGTATCATCACCCTGTCAACCAGGAATCGATGCTCAATCAGTTATAATCATAACTTTAAATCAATGTTGTTTCAATGTCGTTGTATCAACGTTGGGTTTCATCGTTATTGTAATGGTGATTCAGCTTTGATTTAGCATTGATATTTCAATGTCAACCATTCTGATGATTCAGATGGAAAATCAACATTGTTTCAATGTAGTCATGCTATCTGGGAACAGACATGTTCACAATTTGGCCATCCACATTACGTGATGTCGCAAATGAAATCCGTGAATTAGTGATTAGCCGCTCGTCGTCATCACTCAATACAACCAACCGGCCGCTCAAACGTTGAGTGCGAGGAGTAAAACAACACCCCCAATAACTTTATCCTCGAAAAGTGTCACGTAAAATGACCAATTGATTCTTATTCTTACGTGCATTTGAGTTATATATGTGTTGAAAATACGGCACTAGACCCCTTAATTTTAAAGAAAAAGGCTCGGATTTCTCCATTATAGTCCATGGGAAATTGAGAAGTGTGGTGCACTTGACGCCATATTGGTTTCTTCAACTGCGCTCGTAGAAGAAAGCAGCGGCAGCCTCTCCAGTTCTATATACACTCAATGGTGTCGCCACTCTGAGTTATCTACCGCTCTGGGCGAGAGGTCTGGGAGAGGGAGGGAAAAGAGAGCCTGCACGAAAGCCAGGGGTTTCTAAATTCTGTTTACATTTTGCTTCTTTCCTAACGAGTTGTCACCACGTGACAGCTTGTTAGGGGCGGAATTCAAAAACCCCTGGCTTTCGTGCAGGCTCTCTTTTCCCTCCCTCTCCCCAATCCTCTCACCGACTTGCTTCGCTCCGCCTCTCAACTCGCGCCTCAAATTGCAAACAAGAGAGCCTGCTCGCAGGCGAAACATCGCACTACTACGGAATTATATGGCGTTTCCTTCGGGACATCGCTGACCACAAAGTTATCCATATGTCTATGATTTCTGTTCTCAAGTAACTCGAGGAAGAACACAGATTTACGAATGGCCGTGAGGTGGATACGCGTGCAGTGCCCATGAATGTTTGCCGGCGAGGCAAAGAACGTTCGCATTTGTAATGGTTTGACGGTTTTGGGATATACGTTGCAATCGTTCGACAGCACCATGAATATATGGCATTTAATTTGCGAAAAACTCGACGTGCGTGTACAGCAAGAGTTGCCCAGACTAATTAGTAGAAACGGCGAAACCCTAGTTTTAGTGCCTCAGGTGTGCTTTTCACAAGTACTGAGTCTGCTGGATCAGACCACACCTGCAGTATCCAGACAGCTACGATTACCTGATCAACTTTTCCCCGTCCTAGTCTGGAGACTCTCAAGGCGTACAGAAGCCTGGAGGAAAACAAATGGACGCAATCTGGCTTCGTGATGAATAGGGCCTGCGTCCACAGGAAACTTTTTTGCGCTGGCAGCGTCAATTTTTAATGCAAATACTATGAAGTTCAGCATTTACAGCGCTCAATGTCCCCAGTACAAAAAAAATTGCCATCAGCACCCAGCTTTTTCCCATGGCGCTCTCTGCTGGAAAAAGTTCAACTTTTGGAACACTGCAGGGCTCATATTGCGTCTCAAAGCATAGACTGCATCCTTTGAAGGCTGCATCTTTAGGGGTTGTCGCTTAATTCCATCTGCCGAAGTGATGTAACGTCATTTCATCTCCGTTAAACAGCTTTGGTTTAAGTGAGTTGTCACTGGTTTCCTTAACCTTAACTCTAACCATTAACCGAAAACCTGACCCTAAATTTAACCTTGTCCCTTACCCTAGATGTCAGTTTGGTCGATGGAAGTAAGTGATGACCCCTAAAAATGCAGCCTACGCTTTGAGAAATGGCCATTTGTCTCTTCTCTCGCGCCAACAAATCAAATTCGAAAATTGGGAGGGACTTACAATATCAACAGCAAACAGAGAAACTTTTCCTGCTGTAACAGTCTTGTTTCTAATCAAGTCAGCTGTAGTTTAGGTTTGCGAGTTATGTAATTTGAATCATTGGCTTTATTCGGTTCCAATTTTTCTTTTGGGAAATGAACATTCATTAGCTCAGTTGCTACGATTATTCATGATTTATTTTCATTCAATTAGCAAATCTTGACATTTACAGCAATGCGGAAATTCTAACACTGTTTTTGGAACTTTTAGCAAAGATCAGCGCTAGAGACTAACGCTCTATGAATGTGATCATGGGCGCTTCCAGCTCTGAAAGTGCTGCCTGACGACACCGGTCTTTAGAGTTTCTTCATCAGTTATGTTGGCATTAGCAACAGGGCAGAATAAGGTAACTATCGCTGTGCTTAAAGCGTAAGATCACTAGCTTGTGTCACCACGTTATCACAGTTTGAATGAATGCCTAAAGGCATGACCTCATACATAACATTGTTCACTTTTCATGAATACAGTCGGCAAAGTTAGCTGCTTGCCGTATGCCCACCACTGTTTTTAACCGCGCATGTGCCTGCCAATATGGTGATTTTTGATTGCGTGACGTCAGCAACTGGAGCTCTTTTGGACATCACCGGCCCCACAAATGAAAAAAAACAATCATTGGGCACATACTCAATTTGAATTAAGTGATTACTTTTTTTTAATTCAGTCAACTTTATTTAATGAATGTAGCTTGTCAGTTTTGTCGACATAAATACATGCAGGCTGCAGGCTAATCCAGTAAAAGGCATTAAAAAAAAAGGTAGCCTATTAATCGCGCCCTCAAAGGAATGAGCTAAATCAAGCATATATGCATGGGCAAAACCTAAAAGAGACCTGCCTTTATGCCACAGTTTCGAGGGTTGTGAGCCATATACGTTTATGCCGTTTCTACCCAGTCTTTCAAGTCCTAGAGGAGTGTTCGGGAGAAAGCATTGGTCGGCCATGGCACTCCTTCTCGCATTAGGCATCGATAACGCCATATTTGGAAGTCTGAATTACATGGAAAATTTTCTATGGAAAGTAGTTCAGGCAGATAAGCTTTTTAACTGTTAGTGAAGTTTGCCTTGATGGCTGGGATTTGCTTGGCATCCCCTTGCAATTGCAGATAGTAATAGCTTCCCACGGCCCATGCAAAGTAAGCTTTCGTCACCAAACTGCGCATACCCAGCTGGTGACATAGCCCCATTGCAATGATGTCAGCTTGTGTTTTCAGAACTCGCACAGCCCTTCCTTAAGAAGTAAACTAGCCGGTTCACACTTGTTTTGTGCTTTTTAATATCTTTATTTTTTGGCAATAAGGCAGATTCCTCACATTGTGATGAATATACAGAACAATTCCGCAAATCTAGAGGTCAGAATATATAAAAAGAAAAGACAGACATATGCAGGCTGCCATAATCATACAGTGCCCCTGATAAACGCAGGTGTGTTTTATAAGGACATTGAGCTCTTTTGTCCCCTTGGTGCGGAATACAAGTTATGCCAATTTTTGCCTGATGTGTATGAGCTCTGTAAGGCTTAATGACTCAGTATTTGGGTCGCAGAGACGGGGGAAAATATTCCAGTGAAGCAAGACAATGACAGAATTATTTAGCAATTACATTTTGGAATTTATGGATGACGGGGTGTATATCTGTGCAATGGGGTTAAAATAAGCACATCAATATGATTATATGTTTATGATGTAACATTACAGCAGACATGTTAAAATTGTGGGGTGAAGCTCCAGATGTGCTTAGTTTTGGGATCAGCGGCACAGTCAGTGATTCATGATTCGCTCCCTCTCCTGAGGCACACAGGAGGCCAGCCATTCAGTGGTGCGCTTGCGTGACTCCTCCCAACTATATTTGGGTGTGTAGCCAATGTCTTTCTTGGCCTTCTGATAAGAAAATGTGAAGGGTGTGGTCGCCATGATATAAATATTTCGGTTGAGGGTAGGGGTATATTGCAGGAAGGGGCGGAGCAACCACTGGAGCAGCTCCAACAGGAAGCTGACAAAATACAGGAGAGGATAGGGCAGCTTTGGCTTGTCCTGGATGCCGAAACCAAGAGATGACATCACTGCGTGGTTGAAATCTGAGTAGCTGACAGGTGGCGTGTCGTCCGAAATGAAGTAGAAGTTCCCCCCAACGACCTCCCTCTTCTCCGGGTCCTTGAGGGCCTTTGCAGCCTGCAGATGGGCGTGGGCTGCATTCCCTACATACACGGGGTTGACAATGGCAGTTTGGCGGGATATGCGCAGCAGGATGTTGCCATTGCGAATCCCGTTCCTCAAGTGGTGCAGCAGGAAACTGCTGCCCTCCCCGTAGATGTACATGGGCCGTAGAGCACAAGTGGCCAGACTGCCCCCATTTTGCAGCAGTTCCCCATTAGCCTGTAAGCTCAGCTGTTCTCCCTCCTGCTTCGTCCTGCCGTATGGAAACGTGAGGCGGGTGCAGTATGGAGTCTCCTCATTGCCATTGATGACAGGGTCACCACTGGGATTCGGGCCAAACACCTCGATGCTGCTGGTGTAGATGAACGATGGAACGCTCTCGTGGATGCAGGCTTCTAGCAGGAGCTGGGTCCCTGTGAAAGAATGGGACTCCACAGAATTACTATATAGCCTTTATTTATGCAAGAGTGGCTGTGCAGTTCAACGGGCAAACACATGAATTTAATTAAATGCCTGGAAAGAAAATCCTATTCTTCCTTGTGCAAAGTGCTTATCATGAATTGCTGCAATATGTCCAAGAGAAAAGGCAACTGTGTAGAATTGCAGGTAATGCAATTTGCACTGGATGTGATAGTCAACAACCGCATATTTGAAAAAAGTAATGAAAAATTCTTTGGCAATCCATTGTATTAACCAGCAGTGCTGTCCACCTTATGTACCATAAAGCCACACAAGAACTCCAACAGAGAAAGTGTATTAAGCAGTGACAAAAATCTTGGTCAAAATGTTTGCAATCAAGACTTCTCAGATAACAAAATCTCTTCACCTTTCACGTTAACCCCGTGGAGTTCACTGTAGTCCACAGCGCCGCGGACATCAATGATAGCAGCAGTATGGATAACCAGGGACACTCCTCGACAGGCTCTCCTCAGTAGCTCACTGTCTCTAATGTCCCCCTCGATCATGCTCACTCTAGTCTGGGTTGCGGCCGCTGCAGGTTGTCCGGTAAATCAAATCATAATTCAATCAATTGAGAAAATAACATTTGTTATTAGCATTTGTACAGAAATTAAGAGTGAGTCATGGGGAACTGGCATATGTCCCTTTATATTCATCAATAAAAAGTATGAAAATGATGAGTATGAATTTCTAACTTGACGTTACTAAAAATATCAAAAATATTTTCAGAAAAAGATCAAAAAAATAATTTCTGAAAAATAAAAAAATAGAGAACAATTGCTGTCGTTAACATTTTTTTAGCTACGGTGGGGTGCAAAAATTTGGGCACCCCTGGTTTCAATGTCTGTTACAGTTAATCTCAAAGTCATTGCAGCATTTAGTGCTCAGGTTTGCTTTAAAAGTTACACATGACACCTTTCTGCAAATTTAAAAGTTTTTTATTTTAATTTTTCTGAGTTTTTAAATGATAAGAAAGGAAAAAGGGCCTTGTGCAAAAGTGTGTGAACCCTTTTGGATTATTCTTTATAACCTTGTAAGAAGATGATGTCCAAAAGGCCCAGACCCAGGTGATTTACTCATTAGGGCTTCAATAATTCCAGGTGAATATAATTCCATGGTTGAACTACTGTATATATTCTGAAGTAACTCCATGCCTTGTAAAGTATCCGACTGCGTTGGCTGTTGTTTCTGGTGTTAAAAAACCATGTGCTCCTCTAAACAGTTGTCCAAGGATGTCAAAATCAAGAAAATTCACTTCCACCAACAAGGAGAGGGCTACCAAAAACTCTCGCAACATTTCAAACTACTCATTTCTACTGTCAGAAACATCATAAGAAAATGGAAAATAAATGGAACAATTGAAGTCAAGGCAAGATCTGGAAGACCAAGAAAAATTTCAGATAGAATGGCCCGAGATCTAGTGAGAAATGCTCAGAAGAACCCACACATCACTGCTACAGAGCTGCAAAGAAAGAGTAACAGATACAGGTTTAGTTGTTCATAGGACAACAATACAGCGTACCGTAACCCTATCTAGACCGGGCTTTTTGAGGCTTTTTGGGGCTTGCTGGGGCCGTGGGGGGCTTTTACACCCCCCCCCAATAACTCGTAAATGACATGGCGTATGACCACCAAATTTGCAGGGGATGAGGTACCCGTAAAACTAAATCAGTACAATCATTTTGGCATTATTATGACCGATTATGACGGCATTATGACATCATGTTTTGATTTTATTGCCCAAAACTGTCATAATAGGGTAATCTCTTGCAAATTTAAGGTACAAAGCACAATTGTAACAGATAATGTGTTCTAGAAAACTTTAATGTCTGCAAAGATATCTGTTGTCATTGGCAACAGCAACAATGTCAAAATGATGTCTTTAAAATTACGTCATAGATATTGCAAAACCTCTTGAACTGCTTATAACATATGATAGTCTCCTGGTAAAGGAACACTCAATATTATACATGTTTGAAACACAAAATTGCCTTCTTGGCAATGAACTACAAATCACTATCAGTGTTTGTATTGATGTGATAATTAACGTCTATCACTGATACGGCTGCATACTAAATCATTACTACTACTACTACTTACATAACATCAGGTCCAGGGTTTAGGTTTAGTTCTGGAATCAAACCTGGAACTGAACAACTCGCCAAAGTAATACATCATCTCCAAAAATGAAAGAAACATGACTAAACAGTTCGGATTCCACCAAATATCAAGACATTCTAGAGGCTAATGTTCAAGGCTAAGTCCAGAAATTGAAGATGAAGTGACGTTGGGTATTCCAGCAAGACAATGACCTGAAGCATACCTCAAAATCCACCATGAAGTACCTCCAGGAAAGATGGATGAAGGTTGCGCCCCGGTGGCTCATCGGTCTAAGTGTGCGTATCATAAAGGCTGTGTCCTTCCCGCAGCGACCTGGGTTCAAATCTGGCTCGGGTCATTTGCTGCATGTCCTCCCCCAACTTTCCTGTCTCTCTACACTGTATAACTATTGAATAAAGGGAAAATTCCCCAAAATATAATCTTTAAAAAAAAAAAAAAAAAAGATGGATGAAGGTTTTGGAATGGCCATCACAGACCCCAGACTTGAATATTATTGAAAATCTGTGGAGAGACCTCAAACATGCCATGCATGCAAGAAGGCCGAAGAATATTTCTGAGCTAGAGGTGCTCTGTCAGGAAGAATGGGGAAAAATTCCAAATACAAGAATTGAAAGACTCTTCGCTGGCTACAGGAAGTGTTTGCAAGCTGTTATAGCAGCCCGAGGAGGAGTTACAAAGTACTAGCTGACAGGGTTCCCAAACTTTTGCACAAGGCCTTTTTCCTTGTTTTATTATTTTGAGACTGTAAAAAGTTAAAAATAAAAATTACTCTTGCTTTAAAATGTGATGAAATGTGTCATCTTTAACTTTGTAGCATTTAGTGTTTAGGTTTGCTTTCAATCACTTGGAGATTAATTGTAACAGACATTTAAACCAGGGGTGCCCAAATTTTTGCACCCCACTGTACATACTTCAGCACATTTGATTTTCAAGGAATACATTCCCCAAATGTACCCCGAAGTACAATAACTTTTTTGGCCCAAATTAGTGACCTTTAGTAGAATATAGGTACAAATGAATTACATTTTTGCAAGTCAGCAGTAAAATTTAACGGACCTGTCAGGGACCACTCGTGACAAGCATTTTGTACCCGTTTTGGCTCTTTATATAGTGTAGGAGCCATCTAGTTTTTAAGTGAGTTTTTGCATTGATACTGAGATTTTTTTTTTTTTTTTTTTTGTTACCTTGAAGTGACTGGATAAACTCCGGCCGGGAATTCTTGTCAAAAAGCCGTAGCTCAGCGAGTCCCCGCTCTTCCTCCAGGAGCAGCCGGCTGATTCGCTCTCCCAGGAAACCACAAGCTCCCGAAACGAGGTAAACATCACTGGCAGGAGACATGGCCTTGGAGAGTCTGCTGAGCAGTCTGGGGGAATGATCTAGAAGTAAGGTGACAATGTCACTGGTCAGCTTAGAGGAGGAAGGCTGAGAGCTCCAGAGATTTATATGGTGGTTGTTGCTACTGAATATTTTTTTGCCATATTCCTTGTTTTGGCTACTCCCAATCTCTGACTATTTGCCATTTGATTCTAGCTATATTTATAATGTGATTTGGACTCAGTTAATTAAAATATACTTTGTGAAGCAAGAAGTAACAAAATGTATGATGGACAGTTTCAATCTTCAGTGTAACCTTCTGACTAACTAAAATCAACAATAATTGAAGTATTAAATCTAAAACAAGCTGGTCTGCAACCCTGCCCCCTCGAGTGCCTTATAGAATCACATTTTGCATTTTGCAGTCAGTATTGCAGCAAGTCCTTGTAAAACATAACTAGACTGTAAGAGGATGTTGAACCCATGAGAAAAGGGACACCCAGTTCTGGCAAACACCCTGTTCATTTGCCAAACTAAGAACACTAAAATTTTTTTGAATGAAAAAGGGAGTTAATTCCGATCCTAGGTCAGGATGCATCTCTGTAAGAAGATTATTTTAATTTAGCAGAGAAGACTGACTCCATAACTTCCACTGGACTTCTGGTAACTTCCACGGAATGTCTGGAAATCGATTCTAGTCACGGACATGACGTAAATCTATTGTAAGTAGGGATGCACGATATTTATCGGACTGATAAAATATCGGCCGATTTGGGGAGAAATGACGTCATTTTTTATTGATCCGATAGGTGCATTTTATCCGATAAAAAGGTCCGATAAATTATTGAAATTGGGGAAATTGTTTGCAGGCCGAGTAGCTCCAAAACAGGCCATGACGCGCTGGTTACGTCATCTATTGCGCCTTACTAGCAGGACCCAGAGCAATAGATAACTCAGTGGCGCCACTCATTGACTTCCTTGCTTGAATGGTCACGTGGTTCGTGGGGAAGCGCTATCATTCCAAACAAACGCCGCGCTGTCATGATCTCCTATGGGACAGACAGCAGCGATTGCTTAACTGAATGGTAAATACTAAATTAAACCGCACACAATTTCCGCAAACGTATTTCTCTGAATGAATTACATTATTTACATACGTTTTATAGAGATCATGCTTTTGACGTGGTGACAACTTAAATAAGTGTAACTACTCAGATGAATGCTTTGTGTATTACGATCGGAATAACTTCATTCTGAAGTGTTCTCACCTATTTGTTGCCTTCATTTAATCTGTCTTTGCCCTGACACAATGGATAACAGGATGATATTGCGTGTTGCCACAAATGGGATCAATGTAGAAGTCTCAAAACTAAGGTATGTAAACGAAACCGCGCCAGTTTCAGTTTCCGCGAATACACTGTTAATAATAAACGAATGAACTGAAGCCTTTTTTGCCAGGTAATTTAACTGGCACCTTTTTGCCAGTTAGTTTAACTGTAATTTTACAAAAAGTTTGCCACGGAGTTTAGTGCATTTTCAGAGTAAAACACGGTTAAATGCGCGCAGGACTCCTCTTACAGTTAAATGACAAGGAGACTGCGTTAATTTGACGGTTAAATGCAGTCAGTTTATAACAGTGTAGGAAAGCCGAACTTCATTTCGTTGCTCTGTTGCGACAGCGTATGTGCATGGTGCGAACCAGCTTGCCCGGTATACACGAGTGCGTATGAATGGAAATGCATTGTGACGGGACTGGACATTTTGTCTGATGTAAGCGAAAATCCGTTATATTAAATCTGGTATATTCGATTTTTATTTCATGGAAAAACATTACAGAAAAAAATCGGGACATCAGCTGTTGTCCGGTACAGGGCAGTTGCTAGAAATTCTGGGCCCCCTGACAGAATATCAGTGTGGGCCCCCACCCCCGACATTTCATTGCCATTTTTTTACGACAATGACTGTTATTCATTTTTCTGTTTCTCGGTGTTCTTGACAGTGCTAGATGCAATACACCCAATTTTTTTTTTTTTTTTTTTTTTACGATTAACCACTCAACACAGAGTCAAGAGTATTATTATGCAAATTCTGAATTATTAGATGTGGCACGTATTCACAAAAGAGGCTACCTGAAACCACATTATTACACCTAGTCTGATCAGAAATAAATGTTCAATTAACCACTCAGCAAATTGGTACTGGGTATTCTATTGTAAAACATCGAGCACTAATGTGCAACAGACAATAACTCAAAGGATACTGGCTAAAGATACAACACAAGGTGGAGCTGTTATAGTGAAATCACAAAAGGTAGCTCTGTAACTTAACTATTTGAATTTCTTGCAAGTAATATTGACAACACAATGAAATACTTTCTTGTAAAATAAATATCAAAAACTATAATTTTAAGTCTTTCCTTATGTCAACTTGAGCTTAAGTTATTTTGTTTGTTCACAGCTTCAGGTCTTTGAAGTCCAACTGTCTGCTTAACTGACTTTCAATTGAAAGTCTGGCAAGGCTATTACGCCTCTCTTGGGTTGTTGTAGCTGTAGCCTACACCTATGATCTGCTTCACTATTCCCTTCACTATCTGAAGTAGCCTTGCTTTGGGGAGATGGGCCTGGCTCTGTCAACAGGATGGATAGTGACTTAAGTAGACTTATTCTGGGCCTTAGCGCAACGTCACAGGTCACATGACTTCCTTCGCGACCGTGTCGGCCGCTGAAAACAAAGTGAGGACGTGTATTGCAAGTAGATAGACTATATCACATTTATCACTGTTTATTGCTTCTAGATTTCACCCAGATGTCGTATGAATATCAGGACAACCTCAGTAATGAGGCTAGGTCGCGATATGGAGAGAAATTGACTCTGTCAGGGCTAGATAAGTGTCCATATCGACTGCCAGCTGATGTGTGGAAAGATGACCCAACACAGTGGCCATCAATAGAGTATGCAGACTTACACAACTATCTCATCAACAAACCAGGTAAGTAAATAAATATATAATAACAAAGATAAGATAATGTGGCTTTTGATTTATGTAAAAACTTTACATTTGATAGAAAGAGCTTAGTTGTTAGCCTGTTCGGTGCATGTGCACTTAGCTACCCTTACTTGGCCTTAACCAAAATCTGCTCCCTGTCACTGTCAGTGCATGATCAACTCAGAGGTGTGAAATGCAACACTTGGCACTTACATGACAAGTAACAGATGTCACTGATGTGTTCTTTGATAATCTGTTTTGGGCCCTGTTTTATTTAATCAGTGATTTCAACTGTTTTTTTTTTTTTCATGACATGCCCTAAAATGTTTTCATGATCAAACACCACTCAAGCTGACACTGTGTGACCTGAAAATACAGAACATTGAAAAATACATGAAACAGATGACAAAATAAATTTGTAAAAATGAATAAATCAGTAATATTAATTCCACCCTTCTGTGACTTTGTAAAATATTCTATCCTTTTAAAATTTAAAAAATTATTGTTAACTAAAATTATAGGGGTTAACACAAAGTGTTCAAATGTCATTCAATATTTTAGTTTAACAGTGTTAGGATGGTCAAGTGGTTTTTACTTCACACTCTGACATTGGGAGAGATATTCATTTGATGTTGATGAATGGCAGATAAAATGTGAGAAAAACACATGACAAGTTTATCACTTATCTGTGACCAGAAAAGTAAATGTGTGATAACTGATAAAACCATCAGGTCTGGCAACTAGCTTTCACACTCAACTGAAGAGTTTAAGACAAAAAGGCAAGTGTCAAGTGAGCAGTAAGTGCCATCATGCTGAGCACAACTTGCCACTAAATCATCATTGAACATGAGCAGACTTGGGTGCAAAGCACAGATTTTTCTGCACAAATCTTTATCTAAAGTCTCCCAAATCGTGATTAAGGGCAAAAATAAAGCTATGATTTTTGAATTCACCTGTCACAAAGTGGTCAGAACAGAGGGTCCTTGACTTTGGTGGACTGTATGTTGACCCATCTTCATTCTCTCTGTGCAAGGCACTGAGCCATCTGTCTCTTCGTTCTGAATCAATCTTTCTCTTTGGAAATTCAAAGAATGACTTCTTCTGATCACCAACCATCATATCATGGTTGGTACAGCCAACTGCAACACAGCTTCTAGGCATTTTATGGATAATACAGTGAGGGAAAGTCAGATACGTCTTATCAGTTCAGTGGTTGCTACGCTGCTGTTTTCAGCGGCCAGCTAGGTTGCCAAGCTGTGAAATCACATGATGCAATGAGTGACCCGTATGTTCGGGGTTCAGAATAAATAAGTCCAGCCAATTTTGCCATTTAATTATATAATTCAAATGGCTGAGAGACAGACCAATACGTAAGTAATTGCCATTGGTACAGCAGTTCACTAATAAATCTAAACAGCCAACCAGTTTCTGCCACACTCACTCACTCACTCACTCACTCACCATCAAAAACATCTTCAGACTGCTGGTGGTGAGGGTCTATTGCTGGGTCAGGGTCAGATGAAGTGACCACAGCTGATTCTGGAGTAGCAGTGCATAAAGGTTTAATTATTCCATTTCATATTGCTTTTGCAAACATTTAAAATTATATTTTATGGACCAACTAATGAAGAACTAACATACCTAGTCTTGGAATAAACCAAAT
The DNA here is from genome assembly GCA_029692085.1 of Gymnothorax javanicus. Classification (NCBI taxonomy): domain Eukaryota; kingdom Metazoa; phylum Chordata; class Actinopteri; order Anguilliformes; family Muraenidae; genus Gymnothorax; species Gymnothorax javanicus. The sequence goes on along the minus strand of CM056205.1, from coordinate 56,212,449 downwards.
TTAGATGGGCTTCTCTCTCAGTAACATAGCTCTAAGCACACAGCTTCACTTTGATATTGTATGAGAAGGGCAAGCTCTGTAAAATTACCCCCTGCGTTAAGAAGACTTATGGCAACAGAATAAAGTAGCAGTTTAGTTTTAGTGCACACTTTTGTAAGAAGGTAAAATGTCAGCCTTGTCAAGCGATTGTTTCAATTACACCTAAGGTTACCACACTGACTGCATGTAGTTCGCTAGCCAAACCTAGCCTGTACAGTCATGAGAGCCAAGTATGCAGTAACCACTCATAATAAGGATGGAGGAATGTGTCCTGCTGCTACCGGATTTTTTGACGGTATATTATAATGGCTGGCGAACGATGACCATACCGATCTTTTCTGTAGATGATACCGTTAATAACGGAGTAATGTCATTCTTGTCAGGCGATTATATACTCAGCTGACCGCATGTTACATTAACGTAACGTTAGCAGCTGAATAACCAGCCTGAACAGCTAACATAGCAAGCTAGTTAAATACTCTCACCTTTCTTTGAAAAGAATTTTGTAATTTTCACGAAGCATGGACTGAACCATTTTTTAAGAAGGGGGTTGTTGAAATTTATTTCATCAATATTGCATGCCTTTGTGGCTTTGTGATTAACTCTGGTGCATTAGTATGAATAGCAGTTAGGTCTATGTATAATAATTTAGTCATGGCGGTTACTGCGGGTTTTGTGGGCCCCAATGGACTGTGGGCCCTTATAATTGTCATCACCTTTCCCCCCTATACGACGGCCCTGGATGTGATGAAAGCATTAGCACACTCGCAGCCAGAATGTGACAATACAGTATATTCTGCCCTCACTAAGATGTAGAGGTGATTTCTAGCTTTGCAGAACTGCGGTGAAGTTAGTTTTACATTGGATATTCGACGGACATTCGCGGTGCACTCTCTGGCATAATTTCGCGATCTTACACAGAGACGGTGCTCCGACGGCGGGCTGTCAAATATCGATTTAGCGCTGGCTGCAGCGGTTAGGGACCGTCAATAAATTCCAAAAGTATTCATAGTAATGCATTCTTAATTTCTCTCGCTACCAGACTACTTGACGCAGGGAGTCAAAGTAATACCTAAATGAAGCTAATATACATTCTGCATGAGATGCACCACTTTCTGTTGTCAGAAAGTGCTTTGTAGTGGTTTTGAAAGTGTTTAATAAAAAATTAATGAATTAATATGGATGGGAAAACAATATTTTTTCCAATACCTACTAGGAATTACCCATGGATACTTCACAAATACTAAATTATTCTAATAATTACTCTTAATGAGACACACCACTTTTTACAATCATAGTATTTCTTATAGCATTTTAATAAATATCTCATCAAAATTATTATATTAATATGAATAGAAAAAAACAGCATTGTTTTTTATAGCTACCAGGAAACTTGACCCAGGGACACAAAACAAAAGCCAAATAATTCTAAAATTGATACTTAATGAGGCACAGCTCTTTTAATTTCCACAGTTTATTTTGTTGCATTCTAATAAATATCGAATAAAGAATTTTACATTACTGTGAATGAGTTTTTGTTTTGTCAATAGCTATGAGGCAACTTTATGTAAGGACTTAAACCAAAATCCAAATTATTCCAATGTTCATTCTTAAAAAGACACACCTCTTCTTATGGTCAGAATATGATCACTGGCATTGTAATAAATATTAATTGAAAAATAGTATATTAATATAAAGGAACTGGAAAAGCTGCAAAAATCACACATTTTTCCAGTAGGTTCCAGGAAACTTGGAAAAGGGATGCATCACAAAGCCGATATAATTGTAATATTCACTGTTCATGAGGCACATCATTCTGTTTTTCAGAGCTTTCATTGCATTTTTATTAATATTTCATGAAAATTAATGTGGCAATATGATTGGAAAAAGTATTATTTCCGTCAATAGCTTCCAGGAAAGCTTCAAGGTGACTGGAAATAGGGACACAGCGCTAATTACTTTTTTCAATAGTTTCCAGATACCTTGACGTAGAAATGCAGAAAAAAAATATATAATTTTCACATTGTTTCCACATGAGGCGCACCTCTCATTTTTTCATAATATGCTTTTATAGCATTATTATAAGTATTATATGAATGTACATGTATCAATATGCATGGAAAAAGCATAAGCTTTTCGATAACTACCAGGAAACTTGACACAGGGACGCAGCACAAAACCGATAAAATTCCAATATTCATTCTACATGAGGCACACCTCTAGAACTATTTCCTTCAATAGCTTCCAGGAAACTGGATATAGGGACACAGCGCTAAAGCTATATAATTCTAATATTCATTCTACATGAGGCACACCTCTCATTTTTTTCAGAATATACTTCTATTGTATTATTATAAATATTATATGAATGTAAATGTATCAATATGCATGGAAAAAGCACAACCTTTTCAATAGCTACCAAAAAACTTGACACAGGGACGCAGCACAAAACCTATAAAATTCTAATATTCATTCCACATGAGGCACACCTCTCATTTTTTTCAGAACATGCTTTGCTACCATTTTTATAATTATTTAATGACTATTAACGTATTAATAATAACTGAAACATCATTATTTTTTTTTCAATAGCGCCCAGGAAACTTGACAAAGGGATGTATCTTTAAGCTAATATAATTCTAATATTCACTCTTCATGAGGCATACCATTCTGTTTTTTTAGAATAAGCTTTCATTGCATTTTTATCAATATTTAATGAAAATTAGTCTAGTAATATGAATGGAAAAAACACTATTTCCTTCAATAGCTTCCAGGAAACTGGATATAGGGACACAGCGCAAAAACTATATAATTCTAATATTCATTCCACATGAGGCACACCTCTCATTTTTTTCAGAACATGCTTTTCTAGCATTTTTGTAATCATCTAATGAAAATTAATGTAGTAATATGAATGGAAAAAACACTATTTCCTTCAATAGCTTCCAGGAAACTGGAAATAGGGACACAGCGCAAAAGCTATATAATTCTAATATTCATTCTACATGAGGCACTACTCTCATTTTTTTCAGAACATGCTTTCCCACCATTTCTATAATAATTTAATGAATATTAACATATTTATAATAACTGAAAAATCATTACTTTTTTCAGTAGCGCCTAGGAAACTTGACAAAGGGATGTGTCATTAAGCTAATATAATTCTAATACTCACTCTTCATGAAGCACACCATTCTGTTATTTAGCATAAGCTTTCATTGAATTTTTATAAATATTTAATGAAAATTAGTGTAGTAATATGAATGGAAAAAACACTATTTCCTTCAATAGCTTCCAGGAAACGGGAAATAGGGACACAGCGCAAAAGCTATATAATTCTAATATTCATTCTACATGAGGCACACCTCTCATTTTTTTCAGAATATGCTTCTATTGTATTATTATGAATATTATATGAATGTAAATGTATCAATATGCATGGAAAAAGCACAACCTTTTCAATAGCTACTAAAAAACTTGACACAGGGACTCAGCACAAAACCTATAAAATTCTAATATTCATTCCACATGAGGCACATCTCTCATTTTTTCAGAACATGCTTTCCTACCATTTTTATAATTATTTAATGAATATTAACATATTAATAAAAACTGAAACATCATTACTTTTTTCAATAGCGCCCAGGAAACTTGACAAAGGGATGTATCATTAAGCTAATATAATTCTAATATTCACTCTTCATGAGGCATACCATTCTGTTTTTTAAGAATAAGCTTTCATTGCATTTTTATAAATATTTAATGAAAATTAATGTAGTAGTATGGATGGAAAAAAACACTATTTCTTTCAATAGCTTCCAGGAAACTGGAAAAAGGGACACAGTGCTAAAGCTATATAATTCTAATATTCATTCTACATGCGGAACACCTCTAATTTTTTTTCAGAATATGCTTTTATTGTATTATTATAAATATTATATGAATGTAAATGTGTCAATATGCATGGAAAAAGCACAACCTTTTCAATAGCTACCAAGAAACTTGACACAGGGACGCAGCACAAAACCTATAAAATTCTAATATTCATTCCACATGAGGCACACCTCTCATTTTTTCAGAACATTCTTTTCTAGCATTTTTGTGATCATCTACTGAAAATGAATGTAGTTATATGAATGGAAAAAGCACTATTTTCCTTCAATAGCTTCCAGGAAACTGTAAATAGGGACACAGCGCAAAAGCTATATAATTCTAAAATTCATTCTACATGAGGCACACCTCTCATTTTTTCAGAACATCCTTTCCTAGCATTTTTATAATTATTTAATGAATATTAACATATTAATAATAACTGAAAAATCATTACTTTTTTCAATAGCTTCCAGGAAACTTGACAAAGGGATGTATCAGTAAGCTACTATAATTCTTATATTCACTCTTCATGAGGCGCACCATTCTGTTTTTTAGAATAAGCTTTCATTGAATTTTTATAAATATTTAATGAAAACTAGAACTGCGTTTTGTTAGGACGAACCTAGAGAGTGTGCTTGCTGTTTGTCTGTCTGTCTGTCTGTCTGTCTCTCACACACACACACACACAGTCTATATACTGGTTGTGGCATTCAGGCTGCCCTCTGAGCCTAGAGTGGGCTAGCGTTCCGTGATGTCATCGTGGCAGAACTCCACCATGCATTTTTAATGGAGATAAAAAGGGATGAAAAACAGGTTGTGTAAGAATGAAAAGGGGCTTTTATAATTATTTAATGAATATTAACATATTAATAATAACTGAAAAATCATTACTTTTTTCAATAGCTTCCAGGAAACTTGACAAAGGGATGTATCAGTAAGCTACTATAATTCTTATATTCACTCTTCATGAGGCGCACCATTCTGTTTTTTAGAATAAGCTTTCATTGAATTTTTATAAATATTTAATGAAAACTAGAACTGCGTTTTGTTAGGACGAACCTAGAGAGTGTGCTTGCTGTTTGTCTGTCTGTCTGTCTGTCTGTCTGTCTGTCTGTCTCACACACACACACACACACACACACAGTCTATATACTGGTTGTGGCATTCAGGCTGCCCTCTGAGCCTAGAGTGGGCTAGCGTTCCGTGATGTCATCGTGGCAGAACTCCACCATGCATTTTTAATGGAGATAAAAAGGGAAGAAAAACAGATGGTGTAAGAATGAAAAGGGGCTATGCAACCGTTTATACAAGGCCCAGAAACACGGTCGGGCCGGACATTTCGGCGTTTGAACCGCGTCTCTATCTTGAACACTCAGGCACTTGATACGGGACAAAAAAGTGTGTGGAAATGGAAAAATAAAAAATAAATGGACTTGAGAAGAACAATGTGTTGCTTGCCACAAGCACACAATTAATGTATTAAAAGGAATTGAAAAGGCGTAGTTTTTTTCAATTGCTTCCTCGGAAACTTGACACACGGATGCAGTAGTATGCCTTTTTAGCTTTTCACCGATTCTTGAAACTTTGGCAAAAACATGTCCCACCAAGAAAAGTGCTAATTCTCTTGGAAATTAATAACATTTTTATGAATAAACAGAATCAAGGTTATAATCAGAGGGTCGTTTGCACATATGTAAGGTTCTTCTGTGAGTTAATTTTTATTTTTTATTAATCTAATGATTATATGCTGGCCCACTGCCTACAAAATCAGTTGTCCTCGGATAGGAGATTATCATTTCAACTTGATTAAAAAAACAAAAAGTAATAATTGAATTGAATAAAATCTTTACCACATGAAAGAGTACATTGCAATATGTACAGCGCCCTCCATAATTATTGGCACCCCTAGTTAAGATGTGTTAAAAGCCTTAAAATAAATTCAATTTTTATTGCAGCAGCATACTCTCACACTGAAAATTGTAGAAAAATGTAACCTTCAACTCAAGTGAATTTTAAGGGAAAAAAAAATCCCTGACTAAGAAATAATTATTTTTCATAAAACCACCTGTTCCACAATTATTGGCACCCCTAACAATTCCAAGGAAATAAATGTAATTGAAGTATTTCTGTCATTTCTACAGTAGTTTACAAAGTTGATCAGAGTATCTAGGAGCATTTAATTAGTAATTCATCACTTCCTGTTTCCCTGGGGTATAAATATGACGTGACACAGAGGCCATTTCTCTTATCCACTCTTCAACATGGGAAAGACAAAGGAACACACCATTCAAGTAAGGCAGATGTGTGTCGACCTTCACAAGTCAGGCAATGGCTACAAGAAAATAGCCACTCGCCTGCACCTGCCCATATCTACTGTCAGAGGAATCATTAAGAAGTTAAAAACAACTGGAACAGTGGTAAACAAGCCTGGACGAGGATGCAAGGTTATTTTGCCACCATGCACAGTGAGGAGGATGGTAAGAGAAATAAAAAGTTCTCCAAAGCTCACTGTTAAAGAATTGCAACAAATAGCATCTTGGGGTCACAAAGTCTCCAAAACAACCATCAGGCACTATCTACATGCCAACAAGCTGTTTGGGAGGCATGCACGGAAAAAACCTTTTCTCACTCACAATCATAAACGCATAAGCGTCTGGAGTTCGCTAAAAGCGGTACTGGGACTTCAACTGGGACCATGTGCTTTGGTCAGATGAGACCAAGATAGAGCTTTTTGGCAACAAACACTCTAAGTGGGTCTGGCAGAACACAAAAGATGAGTATGCAGAAAAGCACCTCATGCCCACTGTGAAGTATGGGGGAGGATCGGTGATGCTGTGGGCCTGTTTCTCTTCCAGAGGCCCTGGGAACCTGAGGGTGCATGGCATCATGAATGCTTTGAAATACCAGGACATTTTAAATCAAAATCTGGTGGCCTCTGCCCGAAAGCTGAAGATGGGTCGTCACTGGGTCTTTCAGCAAGATAATGACCCTAAAGATGTGGCAAAATATACACAGAAATGGTTCACCAGACACAGAATCAGTGTTACGGAGGTCATGAGTGATGAAGGAAGCCCAGAGTCTGTCTTTTGTACCCCTGCACGGAAATTCACTTTTACTCCTATCTCTGTCCTTCAAGTTCATAAAGCCCTATTGAGCTTAGATTGTAAGAAATCTTCTGGCCCTGATAAGATAGAGCCTTATTTTCTAAAAATTGCGGCAGATATTATTGCAGAGCCAATTGCTTCTATTTTTAATCTGAGCTTAACCTCTAATATCATACCTGGTACATGAAAATCTGCTATGGTTTTCCCTTTATTAAAGAGTGGTGACCCCTCCGATCCAAATAACTACTGTCCCATTTCCAGGTTGTCTGTTTTAGCCAAAGTCTTTGAATCTTTTGTGAATGACCAATTGAAACAATTTTTATCTGATAATAATATTCTCAGTGAATGTCAGTCAGGTTTTAGATCAGGCCACAGTACTATAACAGCGACAATGCTAGTTACAAATGATATTATCAAAGCTCTAGATGGCAAACAGCACTGCGCAGCTCTATTTGTTGATTTGTCAAAAGCATTTGACTCGGTAGACCACCAACTCCTATTACAGAGACGTATATAGACCTTAATGACATGGCTTTAAATTGGTTTAAGAACTATTTAACTGAAAGAACGCAGTGCATCTCTATAGAAAATGATACCTCAACCTTTCTTACAGTAATCAAAAGTGTCCCTCAAGGATCTATTTTAGCCCCCATCTTATTCTCTATTTTTATAAATGACCTAGGTCATGGAATAAATCCTGCTAAGCTACATTTGTATGCTGATGACAGGATAATTTATATGGTAGCGCCCTCTTTGAATCAAGCCATAGAGCTCTTGCAGGATGCTTTTCAGTCCCTGCAGCATTCATTATTAAAACTGAAGTTGGACCTCAATCCAAAAAAGACCAAATATATGACCTTCACTCGCGCTTGCTCAAAGATCATTGATTTCACATTATCAACATTAGAAGGTACATGTATAGAGAGAGTTACCTCGTACAAATATTTGGGCATTTGGCTTGATGATAAGATGACATTTAACATGCATATTGATAATCTATTGAAAAAACTTTGGCCAAAGCTTGGCTTTCTTTTCTGCTTAAAGAAATGCTTTTCATTTGAGGCCAGAAAGAAAATTGTGCAAAGCTCATTTTTATCCGTTTTAGATTATGGTGATGTAATTTATATGCATGCAGCTTCATCCCTCCTGAAAAAACTAGATTCTGCACAAGATACACTTTTATTGAACCCCGTGGGGTAATTTGTCCTCTGCATTTGACCCATCCTATAGTTAGGAGCAGTGGGCAGCCACAGAACAGCGCCCGGGGACCAACTCCAGTTCTAAAGCCAGTTCCTTGGTCATGGGTACTGGTTGGAGTGTTCTTATGATGCATGTTTTTGTGAGTGGGGGAAACCGGAGTACCCGGAGAAAACCCACGCGAACACGGGGAGAACATGCAAACTCCACACAGAAAGGCGCCAGGCCGGAATCGAACCCACGACCTACTTGCTGTGAGGCAACAGTGCTAACCACCATGCCACCGTGCCGCCCATATCATGCTGCATTACGCTTTGTAACGAATGCTGGTTCTCACACTCACCATTGTACTTTATATGAACTACTTGGGTGGTCTTCTCTATATCAAAGGAGAAAAACACATATGTTGATATTTATTGCCAAGTCATTACAAGGTAAAATGCCCACTTATATCTCCAACCTTTTGTCTTATCATACAGGCAACTACTGCACAAGATCTACTAATTGTATTCTTTTACATGTCCCCAGGGTGCACTCAGAGTTTGGTAAAACTGCTTTTTCCTTTTATGCACCCTGGGCCTGGAATGAGCTGCAAAAAAGCACTAACCTAGGAGCATTCCCTTCTTTACATCTTTTTAAAAGACTTTTACAAACCACCCTGAAGGAAACATGTTGCTGTTTTACTTAATCTGAGATTTTGATGTGGAGCGTGTAACAGATATATTGGACTGGCCTGTACAACTCTCCTCCTGCTGTTTCCTCTGTGCTGCTTTGATGTATTGTATGTGTCAAATTGTTTTTTTATTTATTTTTTTTTTTAATGTTTTAATGTTTTGTATGTATACATGTGAAACTGCTCATGCTGCTGTCTTGACCAGGACTCCCTGGAAGAAGAGATCTTGTATCTCAATGGGACCTTCCTGGCTAAATAAAGGATAAATAAAATAAAATAAATAAAATAAATCAAGCTCCTCCCATGGCCATCTCAGTCCCCAGACCTCAACCCCATTGAAAACCTGTGGAGTGAGCTGAAGAGGAGGGTGCAGAGGAGAGGACCCAGGTCGCTGGATGATTTAGAGAGATTGTGCAAAGAGGAATGGTTGAAGATCCCTCTTTCTGTATTCTCCCATCTTGTGAAACATTATAGGAGAAGATTAGGTGCTGTTTTGTTGGCAAAAGGGGGTTGTACAAAGTATTAACATCAGGTGTGCTCATAATTGTGGCACACATGATTTGATGTAAAAGAATTATTTCTTAATGTGGGATTTTTTTCCCACTGAATAAATGCACTTGAATTAAAGGTTGGATTTTCCTCTTTTTTTTCATTGTGGTCCTATATTATTTAGAAAAAAACTGAATTTATTAGAAGCTAAAGAACACATCTTAACCAGGGGTGCCAATAATTATGGAGGGCAGTGAATTAAAAACTACAAACAGTGAGTTTTGAACAATATTTACTATTATTTTGTGGTTGCTCAAAATATAAAAAGTCAGAAAATCAGGGGGCGGCACAGTGGAGCAGTGGTTAGCATTGCTGCCTCATAGCAAGAAGGTTGTGGGTTCAAATCTGGCCTCGGGCCTTTCTGTGTGGAGTTTGCATGTTCTCCCCGTGGTCATGTGGGTTTTCTCCCACAGTCCAAAGACATGCATATCAGGTTAATTGGAGACACTAAATTGCCCAAAGGTATGAGTGTGAGAGTGAATGGTGTGTGCGCCCTGCGATGGATTGGCAAGCTGTCCAGGGTGGGTCCCTGCCTTTGCCCGTAGTCAGCTGGGATAGGCTCCAGCTCGCCCCGCGACCCTAGTGAGGAATAAGTGGGTATAGAAAATGAATGAATAAATAAAATCAGGTAACTACAAGGTCAACTATATTCCTGAGGACCCCATTTTGAAAGCTTCAGCTCTACTGCATGCTTCAAGATCACTCAAGCTCCTGCAGGTTTGCTATTTTCTCTTAAACTTGTTCATATTTTTGGACAGTGTGACTATCACAACCATAACATGTCAACACGGTCTCTTTTGTATAAAAAATATTGGATTAGATCATGACATAAATGTATACTTTTTAAGAAGAGGTCTGAAGTAGCTAGCAACAGAGTGTAAACAAGATGGCAAATGTGAACAACTCATGCATATCATGTGAAAGAGAAGGTTTTTGTCACCACCGTCGGTCGTCACCACGGTCAGGTTTTCTGTCTGACAGTGGTGATGTACAGTCTGACGGTGCTGACAAAAACCTCCAAATGGTCCTCAATGGAGGCTAGAATATAATTGTTGATCACAATAAATACCAATATGACCTTTAATGTTTCATTAACCTCTTTCATATATTTATTTATGTAATTCCCCCTATATTTCTTCCATATTGTCCAACCCTAGGGGATGAGGTGTGCCTTCCCTCTGTCTCAATTCCCTATTATGCCGGATTCATTTCGCTTACGTCATTTTTCTGATGCACATAGTGCACCTACTACCTACCTACATAGCACATAGTAAACAATATCCCTTGCAGGCTATGCATCTCCAATGACTAAAGCCAAATGAAAATGGCATGACAACACTTAACCAAATCTAACATTCAGTGTAATTCCCCCCCCAGTTTCATAGTCATTACACTCAAGTTTGACTTCATGTATTTTAAGAAGTTATGGCTAGGCAGCAGCTATGTGTGGAGGAGAGAAGGAGAAGAAACAGGGAATATAAAAAGAAGCAGAGAGAGAAAATACACAGTGAGGCAGAGTTAAAGGAGGAATACCTCAGAACGGAAAGGCAAAGATGGAAGAAGAGGGTGGAGGAAGGGAAGATAAAAAATATCAATGGCTTGAATGAAAGGGAAAAGAGAAGTCAGAGAAAGGCTTGGAAACGTAGGGGGCACTAGATGACAGTTAAAGATGATGTCAGTGATGCATTGTACATTATACCTACCGGGAATGACTTTATTTATTACTATGATGATTTGATATTTGATTATAAGGGGATGGGGTACTTTTAATAATGATATTGCTTAATTGTACCTTATATTCCTTGAAAAATGTTTATCATAGTGCTCAGGATTGTTATTTTTGCACCAAATAGTTAAATAAAGTTGTTAAGCAAGAAGCCATTGACTTGAGTGGAATACATTTTGGAATTGTATGTTGTAATGAGGCCACTGTCACCACAGTCAGATTAGAGTCACCACCGTCAGTTCTCAAGTCACCACCGTCAGAGGGAGTTTTATTTGTTTTAAATGAGTATGCTTCCAATATGTTTCTTCAGTGCTGTTGAGTTATTAAAGTAATAGTCTCTTTTAATACTAAAGTATGTTTTTTAAATAAAAAAACATTACTTTTTCTATTTAGGCTTAAAGTAAACGTTGTATGATGTTAGATCTTTTAAAGGAATACACGTGAAACAGAATAAAAAATCAACAAAAGTGAATATTCAACATTTAACAGCATATATGTGTACTAAGAATGCCAGATAATGATTTAAAAACTCTAAATACATATTAGACCAAATAAATAAAAAATAATTTGCTTTTTATTGTCTGACGGTGTTGACAAAAACAAAGTAGTGACTGGAAAAATGTCTATTTTAAAAAAAAAATACAAAATGAGGAGGCTACACCGGTACGTTGCTGAACAGCCAAGACTTTGGCCAACAGATTTTGTAATTTAACTAACTTTTTATTTTCAAAATTAAAACCCGTTTTATCCAAATTCCCAAGAATCAGTGTTTTTTATAAACATTCATGAATATTTACATATTATTAATAATGGAAAAATCAATACTTTCTTCAAAAGCTCCCAGAAAATTTGACAAAGGGACACAATACAAAACCCAAATAACTCTAATATTCATTATACATGAGGTACACCACTTTTTATCATCAGAAGATGCTTTTATAGCATTTTAATAAATATTTAATGTAAAGTAAAATATTAATATAAAAAACATTTTTTTCAGTACCTTCCAGTCTAATTGAGCAAGGAACTGAAAACAAAACCCAAATAATTCTAATATTACGTCTTAAAAAGGCAGACTTCTTTTTATTGTCAGAAAATGCTTTCCGGCAGATAATAGCTATTTCTTAAAAATGAATATATTAACATGCCTGAAAGAATATTACTTTTTTTTTTCAATAGCTACCAGGAAACTTGACACAGGTTGCAAACAAAACCTACATAATTGCAATCTTAATTTTACAGGAGTCACACTGTGCTGTATTTTCATATGCTTTTTCCAGGATTCTTAGGAATATTTAATGGAATTTAATACATTTGTTTGAATGGAAAAAGCAACATATTTTTGTGTCTCCCCGACGATAGTATCTGGAGATACTATGCTTTAGTTCCGGGGCCACCGCCGCCGCGCCCAGAGATTTTCTGTTCAGGGCTCTGGAAGCCACAATTATTACAGGAATTTTACACAGATGAAGATATTTATTTGACAATGCTCAAGACCAATTCTCGGCAATTTCGGACGTCGACTACGGCTGCCGGCGGCCATTTTGTCCGAAATTTGGGAATCGGGGAGGTACACGACTCAGTCCTTATGGTGACAGAGTTATCTAGTTTATTTTTTAAATCGCATACTGGTCACATGACCCATTGGCTCATAAGCATAAAAAATCATTGAAATATTCATTGCATATCAGGTACACCTCTCTCATTGCATGCCTTACCTATTATGAAGATGTCCTCTATATATAATAAAAAAGGTAGTTCCGGTTCAGGATGCTGATTGGTTAATTCACAGTTCCTGCTGTGGTAAATTACATGATGCTACACACCTGTTAATATTTAAATCTTTCCTCACAAATCAAGACCAACAGCATCTTTGCCAACGGAGCGTTATTTTTGTTGCAAAGCAATGTATTGTAATTGTTTTCATGTTAAGTACTCTATGTTCTACCCGCACTTAATTTGCTTAATTAACTAATGTCATATGGAACATTTTTGTCTTAAACATTTTCAATTTATTGAACCCATTTTATGAAAACAATAAGCCCCGCTTGGCCATGTGCAGCAGTTCTTACTCATGAATGGAATTTTTCCAACTGCTTTCAGGTCACAAAGCCCAAATAACAACAGTCATGATCCCAAATATGGCATATATTCTTTTACTGTCACACCTGTCTTTGCTGCTTTTTCTAACAATAGATTCCCAGAAAATGAGTGGGAAATTAAAATCTTTTATAACAGTTTCCTTACCCAATGACTCAGGAAGAATAAAAGTAATTCTCATATTCATTGTACAGAGATCACTTTTTTCATTTTGCGCAATCTCAATACAAGGAGAATTGGGAAAATACCTAAAATGTAAACTTGTAAAGTAAGAACTGTTAAATGATGTTGGAATAGTGCATATTCACCCGTAACATCTAGAGGAGAAGGGAGATGGACTATCCTGACTATTTTCAGCGACAGATTCAAAGCCCAGCATCAGTCATGGGCTGGGCTGCATTAGTGGTCTTGGCACAGGCAAGTTGCACATTTCTGAAGGCGCAATGGATGCTGAAAGGTACACATGCATTTGGATCAACATTTGTTCCCTTAAAAGGAGAGGTGATGTTACATATTCTAAACATACTCCTGTCCCAACTTCATTAGAACATGTTGCAGACATTGAATTTCCAATGACTATTATTTTCAACAACAAAAAAAAAAAAGAAGTTGATGAGTTTAAAAACTTCACTTATTGTTTCAGTGTACTTATTCTAGTCGAATGCAGCCGAAAGGGATTTTTTTAATTACTGTTGGCTGATTTTATTTACATTTCATAAATTGACCCAATTTTTCATTTAAAAGTACCAAACAAAAGTACAACACAATATAACTTCCAGTGGTAATCATCAGGGTCCTAGCAACATAAGGCAATTAAGAACTTTAAAGCAGTAAAGATGTACAGTCAATGACTTTTTGAAACACTTTCTGGTCCTTAATATTGCTTTTCCTGCAAGGCTCATAATAACCTGCCCCTGCTTTGTCTTACACCCCAATATATCAATACAGGCCATGTCAACAGATTTAATTTTCTTGCTGTAGCCTTATGATTAATGTAGCAACTTTTTTTATGCTTGGATTTAAATCGCAGTTCTGAAGATGCTATGTACCAACTCTTGTGTGAATCGGTCTCATCGTCTCACAGGAGATTGACTTTAAAGGTTTGATAAAAAATCAAAAATGCACAAAATTCTATTTGGGAAATAATTTCGGTCAATGAGGCCTTTTTTCGCTGGGGCCAGGGAATCAGTTGAAAGAAGATTTTGAATTCAGCCTAAATGATTTAAGAGTTATATCTCAAAATTCAAAAGTTTTGGTTCTCTGTAGCACCACCATCTGGCTAATCAAAGTAATGCTGAAAGAAATTGGTCTTAAACACATCCTTCACAATCATAAAGTTTCATAATGATGGGTGACGGCTAAAGTGAGCATAAAGGCCACCGAGGTTTGACTGGCAGATGTCAGCCATTTTATTTGAGGAATCGCCTTGAACTTACAGAAGTCCACAGCAGCCTTTACCCACATGCAGCGCACCATGTTTCAGGTTTTTCAGACAATTTGTTGAGGAGTTATTACAATTTGCTTGCTATAGCGCCTCCAATCGATGAATTTGCCAACTAGGGCCACATGTTTTAGCACAGCAACTTTCTCTAAACTCAGGTTTATCAAGTTCTTGGTATGAAGGTGCAGTGCTCCAACTTTCATGTGAATCGGTCATTTGTTCTAAAGAGAATTTGATTCCAATTAAGGCCCCTGGTGTTAAAGGAAGCGTTGAAAGGCCGTGAGATATATGACGCTCTTGTTATCTTGTTTCCTTTTCTTTGTCCTGTATCGTCTCGTTACCCCCTCTTTCTTTTTTTTTTAGACCCTCCGTCTGCTTCTGAGACTCTTCGAGTAAAAATGGAATTAATTAGCTGGTCCCTGAATGCAATTGACAGTATTTCATCGAGAAGCGGAGCACCTGGTGAACCGCGCTGCCCTGACGGGACTTTTGCTGCTGGCTACGCCAGGGACGCGTGGTCGAGATGGCAAGTTCTTTGTCTGGCAGCACTATCCCTTGAAGACGTGGAGGATATTTATCTATTTGGATTTATGGTGACGGGATTTCTCCTAATTGGCATGGGAGTTGCTCTGATCTACCGCAAAGTGTGCGAGCTGGGAGCGAGGAAAACGCCTAACGCGCTGCCTAGCACCGAAATTATGGAACGTTTCAGTGGAGTAATGAGCGAATGGGTGATGTATTTATATCTGATCTGATTCAAATTATCATTCTGCGATATGTATACAACACAGTTGATTTCTTAGATTCAGTGCTCATGACCAGAAATCTTTTATCCATTTTCTGTTGTAATGATATGACCCCACAGCAAATAGGCCATGGGTTGGAATCCTGCCTGGGCACTTTCTAAGTGCGTTTTGCATGTTTTTTGGGGGTTTTTCGGGGTTGGGTTTCCTACCACAGGCCAAAAGCATGCATGCCAGGTTAACTGAAGACTGTTAATTGCCTGTAAGTGTGAGTGAATGGTGAGTGAATGTGGGCCCCATGATAGAGTAGTGCACTGTCCATGTTGTTGTTCTTGCCTTTTGCCCACAGAAGACTGGGATAAGATCTAGCACTCTTGTGATCCTGATGAGAAAGAAGCAGATTAAATAATGGATGTGTGTGATTTTAGTTGTGACAACATAGTCTCTGCCATTTGAATGCATGGCTATTGTATGTCAAAGGATTGCAAATTGGAGCAGTGACTGAGGGGAGCATTACTTAATAACTGCAGGTACAGCAGACCTACAGGGTTTCATTGAGCCTGGTGGAGGTCTGTCAATGTAAATAGCCTGGTATTACATAGGGAAACATCCATTTAGTTTTGAACCCTTTTGGTGTATACTTGCAGTATAGGGTGTCAGTAACATCATATGGCAGGTGTGAATGTTGTAATCTTTTCTCTCTGAGTGGAGGTCTTTGTGGGTTTAAAGTCTCCATCATTTATCAATGCTCTCTGATACTTAGGGCCTGATTTACTAAGACCTTTAGCACATGCAAAATCTTTTTGCCCGTGCAAAACCAATAGCATTGCCCGTGTTTGGCCAGGGTACTTGCCTTGCACCAGTCAGTGGCAAGGTTTCTGGTTTTGCACGGGCAAAAAAGAATTTGCATGTGCTAAAGGTCTTAGTAAATTAGGCGCTTAATTTTTAAAGTCCATAAACTAAACAACAAAAATCTCTTAAAATGAAATATCAATATTAGAAACCATGTTATGTCATCATGTTTTTCCATTCAAATGATGCAAACCTAATCCATCACATAAATAATTTTGTATTACCTACCTATTGCACGAACTTTGCAACTCCTTAACCTATAATTTTTCATTAAAGTTTCCCTTAAACAGGCTCAAAGTCAGAAAAGGCATTTTTATATTGTAGGACCATAGTGCATGCATATTCTGTATCTGCTGATTGCAAGTGCTTCAATGAAGCTGCATCACAGAACCTTTTTTCCAGAAAAATTGGGACGTTGTGTAAAACGTAAATAAAAACTGACCGCAAAGTTTGGTAAATCATTGAACTCTGTAATAAACTGAAAATAGAACAAAGTCAAACCATCAAATGTTGAAACTGAGAAAATTTATTGGTCTTGAAAAATATCTGCTCATTTTGAATTTGATCCCAGCAACATGTTTCAAAAAAAGTTGGGACCAGGCCATGTTTACCTCTGTGTTAAAACATATCTTCTTCCAACAAGAACCTGTAAGTGTTTTGGAAAGGAATAGACCATATATTGCAGTTTTGAAAGCAAAATGGTTTTTTTTTTTCGGTCTACCTTGATTTTAGTTTTCAGCTGCTCACAACCTTTGCAGTCTCTTTTGTCACATTTGTGCACTAAAATTTTCAATGGGTGACCCATCTGAACAACAGGCAGGCCAGTTTGGCACCCAGTCTTTTTCTATGGATCCATGATGTAACACGGGTACAATGTGGTTTGGCATTCTCTAGCTGAAGAAAGCAATGGCTCACCAGAAAAAAAGGGTCTGGATGGTGTAAGACCCACGCAGCTCGACTAAAGACGGGAGAACCGGGGTTGAAGGTTAATGCGTGAGGATTCCTGGTATTAGCACGCGCGACGTCCTGGCTGGTGCGAATCACAATAAAATGGATATATTTTCTCCGTTCGAACAACGGGGCACAAAAGCACAACGTTTACAATTAATCTGACTCCATCAAAAATTTATAATGATAAATTTAGTTATACCCTCGTTAAATATCTGACTCCAAATTAGAATTAGAATTTATAGTTTAGGGACACATGCGTGAATCTCGGGGCAGCTACGCCGCCAGACTCTTCCGTGAAAACCAGTTACTCAACCGACGCCCCGGGTAATAAGCGCAGTTGCGGATCTTAGTTCGGTGAGAGTTCTAGAGGATGGAAGAAATTACCATGATAGTAGCAACTTTGGCATAAACATATCATGAACCCAGATTTATGTGCACCACAGGGCCCCTTAAGGGGATCGGCCAGGCACCGGCTTATAAGCCCAAGGGTGCCCTTAAGGCCAAATCCCCAGGACCGATACTACATAAACCCTTTATATAAGTAGACCGTAATCTGCAATCCAACTTAAAACCCATCACTACCTATAAACATCAGCTAGCTAGTCTGGAATGATAAGGACTCGCCCCCTAAGTACCGGTCGTAACGTGGCTAGAAAGAATAAAAGGATTAGGAGCCACAGAGACCACGCAAGCTTAAAGGAATAACAATAATTTATTCACCAGGTAGGCTAAAACTTAAATCAAACAAATCAACATTAAGCCAATTACAAGTTACACACAATTTAGAAAAGGAGAATAAAGTCATACCTGGAGGAAAGTTCGAATTACGATATTACATAATTGAAAAGGACTACTCACGCACTTACGTACGCGGGGACAGATCGGATACGATCTTCCCAGAATGGATTGTTTCTCTTTGCTTTAAGCCAAATCACGTCTTTGATCCAGGCGGCATGGCCATAAACACCTGGAAGGGGGGTCGAATCCGGTTTTTGGGTTTCCACCATTGGGAGGATGTAATAAAACACTTCCGCAGAGAGAGGAGAATAGGGCGATTACCAGAGAGGATTCTGGCCAAATTCTCAGGAGTTTCCAAAAGGGAACCATAATTTCAATGGGAATGAAACATACTCCACTCAACTCCCTGGATTCTCCCGAGAATAACAAGACCAAACATGATATGAATATGTACTAATATGATGCAGTTGTCATGTAAAAGTCTTAAGATGAATTAATATATAGTTTAATTAGGTTATAAGTATATAAGTGATTTCTTAACAGGATATTGAACATATAAACATATTATGAAATTCCCAGAGATTTAGATTATCTTAAACAGATTAATATAACTGGACTTAAGATGGAGGACAGTAGTACAGGGGCATTGTCTCAGCCAGGGCTTTGCAACTACCCCCCCGTACAAAGTAACAGAAAGATCACCGACACCTTTCACTTGCAGGCTGCAGGAACATCCTAGGGGTAAGGCCATTAAAGTTCTATTGCTATTTGGCCTGGCTCTGGACCGAGCTTATCAGCCATTTGTCACTTATATTTCCAGATTCTACAAATCCACCCCCTGACCCCGTACAACAGAGGTCCACACACGGGGTCATAAAAGATTACCTAGGTGATTGTATGGCTGACCCACAGGGTCAAAAAATAGTACCAGGGAATGCATGCTAAGACTATAGAAGAAATATTGATGAGAAATTACAGATTTAAGAGTAGTTGAGTTTTTCATGACAGTTGCATCACACGATAAAATGAAAAAATGGATTGTTTCCTCTCACTGCAATATAATTGAGAATTTAGAGAAGTGTGATTTGGGAAGTTAAAAGAAAGAGAGACAACCGTTTTATTAACATGAAACGTGAAGAAATTAAAAGGAAAACAAACAAAAAATTAAATTAAATTAAAAGTATGTTATCTAGGTTTGTTCTATGAGTCTATTATCTAAAGTTAGAGTACCAATTGGACGGATTTTATTATAGCCAATGGAATGATGGTTCGAAAAGTAATTTTTTCTAACATCAGTAAAAATAGAAATCGCAGAACAAACCAGCACATAAACCAAAAACTTTCCCACACTTGACTAGGGAAAGCAAAAAGATTATATGTGCCACTAACTAAGTAACCAACCAATTGGAAAAAACCCCAGAGGGAAAAAATCCAATGGCGGTCACAATATCAAATCATTTAGGCATTCAGTTAAAAGTGCAATTAAAAACACACAGTTACAAATGAAAACAATAGAATATTTACATGTGGTATATTGCGAAGTGATATGTTGAAATATTGGAAATCGTGAAATTCATATGTCCAGACATTCAGCAATTTATGTCACATGATATGATATGGAGATCAACTGAGAGGGTGGGGCTGATACACATAATAGGCTGGTCAGAAAGTGCCTCGTAGGACCTCCCAATTTAATTCTGAAAAATATTCAAAGCAAATTAGGCTTATCTGGATCAATGCATATGTAGTTCTACCTTACTTTATGAACTTTTAAGGCACACTACCTTTGGCCTCCAGTGTAAGGAACCCATATGCTCCAGTCCTTTAAATGCCGCATTATAAAATAGGATTTAATTGATTCCTCTCAACCTATTTTTGTATCAACCCACACCCCTTACATGTAATTCACACATCACAATCACAAACACAACTGCAGTTTGTCCATATGAAAATGTCCTTTGTCCTGTATGAATCCGGTAGCTGAAGAGATGTTTGAGGTCCGGCGGCCGCCCGCATTGGTGCACATATTGCTGGAATTTGAATGTGTGTCCTTAGTAAGTTGCATAGTGGAAGAAATGGCTCCCGAGAGCCAGAAGGATGGACAGGGAGTATTGTGCCCTAGTGTGTCTCACCCTTACATTCACTACCATGTTTGTGATGAAATCCCGAAATCCAAATCAGCCAAAAGCATATAAATGGAGCTTCTGTTCCTCAGGTGTAAATGGCAAAGTCA
The DNA here is from genome assembly GCA_029692085.1 of Gymnothorax javanicus. NCBI lineage: Eukaryota > Metazoa > Chordata > Actinopteri > Anguilliformes > Muraenidae > Gymnothorax > Gymnothorax javanicus. The sequence goes on along the minus strand of CM056205.1, from coordinate 56,192,230 downwards.
GGTCCTCGAATCCTTGATGCCTGTATAGAAAATTTTAGAAACAGCACCCTGCCAAATTGACAACAACAAGGGAGACCAAGACAAGACACGACCAAGGTAATTTGTTATAACTCAACCTGCAGGGATCAGAAAGAGTGAAAGTCAATTGGAAACATTTTGAAATGAGACATGCAAGATGAGCTTGGGTCTTCCTGAGCCAGCAAACTGTCCTGTGGAAAACAATGGATGAGAGGGTTAACACGGTGCGTACAATCATCCTACAATTCACATGTCCCCGCCGTCTGGGTAACCTTACGACACCTCAAGGGAGACAGTGACTGAGGATGTGTGAATGGCACTGTTGGAGATTCCATCACCCCTGTTTTCAGAAAGAAAGAACAGATGCAGTTAGTACCACAGTTTTAAATGGAACAATGCTTTTATGGCTTTCTCCTCGGATCAGGATAAACACAGACAAACATGAAGAAATGCAAGTGGTGTGTGTGTGTGCGTGCGCGCGTCTGTGAATGAGGGTTGTAAAGTGGCTCGGATGGGGCCTGTTACCCACGAGCGGGTGTTTTATGGCCCCGCAACTTCTTCCACCCCCTGAGAGGATGTCATCACCTTAGACATCTGCTGTAAAACTAAGGCTCTCAGGTGTGAAGACTGTAAAGGAATAAACTATGCAGGGTGAATGTCTGCATAGCTTCAGACACTGAAAAGACAAACGATGACAAACAGACATTGAAAATAGGCTGAACCATGCAATCCAGTAGGAATGCAGGCAACCATCGTTGAGTTACTGATGTACTCGTAACCCTGATTAATTCATGCACCCTATAAAGAGTACAGGCCTATAGATTGAAGTGATCCATGTTTTGAGGAACCTAGTCCTAACTGACAAAGGGGTGAATAGGATCAGAGAGAGGGGGCACAAGCAGAGGAATGGCAGGCTGTGAGAAACAAGACAAGTATGAGTAGAAATACACTAATCTTTGCCAAAAGTGACCAAACCCATCTGGCTCCAATACTTAAGGACGAATGCAAATTTAATAGAAATGAATTTTAGGAAAATATAAATGTAGGGGAGGAATTTTCCTCCCTAAAGATAGCTCATGTAGGCATTCCAAATCTAATTACCTACTTCCATGAGGCCATAAACTGTCCCCCCGCTGGGGCAGACAACACAGACCAAATGTCCCACTAGGCATTTAGAGCTCAGATGTTGCTTGACACCCAGTGGCAATGACGGTATACAAAAAATGGTTAACCAAACATTAATTCCAATAAACATATTTGGTGGTTAGTAAAATCCACACAAAACGTAATTAGACTAGACAGTTTGCTTCAAATATAGCGGTTAAAAGGCTAGTATGTTGTTAGTGAATAGCCACACTCAAGATGGTGGTCACAGCATGCAACTTAGTGTTGGTTCCGCCTTCTCCTTCTCCTTCTCGGAAGGAAGAACGGAAACCAGCATCAAACGTGGCAGTGATTGGCCGATTTGAAGAGCGCCATTTGACTCGTATTTATGATGAGGGCCGGGTCAGCCAACCAGCTCACCGGCAACGGGCTACGTCACCATATTACACGGATTGACTCGGGGCTGTATCAGCCAACCAGCTCCCCGGCGAATAGTCACGTGACCCAATGGGTCAGTTAAGACTTCCCCCCCTCTGGAGGAAGCACCTACCCACATGCAAACTCAACCAATGGCTGCCCTCAGATGAAACCACGTTATATTCCCCAACAAAACGAGCCAAAAATGGTGGGCCATTCAACTTGTTAATCCTTTGTGCAAAAGTAATATGGCAGCTTCAATATGTACTTGGGATAAGCTTAAATGCAAGCAGATTTTTAGAGCGGTTATAATGGCAATTTCCCAATTTCACGCGCAATGCAAAAATACTCAACACTTCCAGGGATAAGCTTTCCCGTTGCTATGTCCAGGACACATATTCTCCCACAACCCGCACAGTCTAGTCGCCTGAAGCAAAAACAACCTGCAGTCCGAGACGCCCACGTGTCCCGCAACAGCAAACTTCAGCCCATACCGAAATCCCTGAACATTCTGCTTGCGAAAAACCGCATCGCAAACCCAATCAAGAATCAATTTAATCACTGTCCGTGTCCCAAAAGACTGCCGGCACGAAAAACTTCTGCCTTTAATTTGTCCAACTTCGAAAACCCAATGGTGCAGAATGCACCCTACTTAAACTTTTGAGTCCAAATTATTACAATTTTCCGAATGCCGTATTGCAGCTCTCTCAGGGCGCTGGTCAAAAGAGCGCACACACTGGGCAGTGAAACTGTAAGCTATTACCTTTACACAAAGTTTAACAAGACTAGAGGATGGAAATATTTGTCAACTCAAACCGAACCAATGATGCGGGTCAGAGCACTAAAGAACATACTTGTAACCCATGTGCGATTGTTACAACGATAAAATCCGTAAGTCCAATGATATTTCGAAGCTAATCTCCTCACTCCCCTACGTACAAGACTCTTTCAAAATCACACTGGCATTTCACCAGTGTCCCATTTCTTCCAGCATTTGGGCAAGATTGTCTGCACAGTTAAAGCAGGACCTTGCATTAAATCCATCAAATACATACAATCGCCAATTACTTTCGGTACACATACGCAAACCTTCAAACGCAATATACACAATCTTTCCCGGTTTCAAGCACAGGCCAAGAGTATTCAACATTTTCAGCGGCAAGCTTTATCTCCGCAATGGCATTACCACTGGATCCACGCTCTCCCACCCGCACAGCAAAGGTGCAAAAAGCACAAACAACCTACGGTCGAAGAAGAGCCAGCCCAATGTGCCAAGCAACAACACCAGATGTTCGCATCCACTTAAAAAATGCCGAAAACCCCCGACTGCACACAGAAACCCAATCACCTCCAACTTGCCATTAAACCTTCTACACAAAAGTATGAAAGTATCAAATGACCCGGATTAATCTGAAAACAGAACAGTCTGAAGAGATCAGAAATACAAAGTAGGCTCATGCAAACATTCCTACAACTTGCACTCCATTCTCTAATCCCGAAAAAGATAGAATTGAAGCTTGTGCCTGGTTTCTACGGTCCCAGGCCTATTTGGGGATATGTCGATCCCTTAGCAGCGGTCTCTATGCAGTGAATTCTAACTTTACTTGAATCCCACAAAGTAGAAAACACCGCATTACTTACCAGATGTGGATGACGACTGATGGAGCCGACCAGATCACGTAAGAAACCAGGATCACATCGGATATGGGGATTCACACTTCAGCCAGCACAATGCGGAAACATTTCGGAACGCGTCGGGAAACAGAATCACACACTCCCGATTATAGGCATCGCCAGTATGGTACGCAAGCCGTCACGCCGCAAAATGCAAAGGTTCCCAAACTGACATATTACGGTATAATACCCGAAAGCGATCACGTCGGGGTCACCAGCTGTAAGACCCACGCAGCTCGACCAAAGACGGAAGAACCGGGGTTGAAGGTTAATGCGTGAGGATTCCTGGTATTAGCAAGCGCGACGTCCTGGCTGGTGCGAATCACAATAAAATGGATATATTTTCTCCGTTCGAACAACGGGGCACAAAAGCACGACGTTTACAATTAATCTGACTCCATAATAAATTTATAATGATGAATTTAGTTATACCCTCGTTAAATATCTGACTCCAAATTAGAATTAGAATTTATAGTTTAGGGACACATGCGTGAATCTCGGGGCAGCTACGCCGCCAGACTCTTCCGTGAAAACCAGTTACTCAACCGACGCCCCCGGGTAATAGCGCAGTTGCCGGATCTTAGTTCGGTGAGAGTTCTAGAGGATGGAAGAAATTACCATGATAGTAGCAACTTTGGCATAAACATATCATGAACCCAGATTTATGTGCATCACAGGGCCCCTTAAGGGGATTGGCCAGGCACCAGCTTATAAGCCCAAGGGTGCCCTTAAGGCCAAATCCCCAGGACCGATACTACATAAACCCTTTATATAAGTAGACCGTAATCTGCAATCCAACTTAAAACCCATCACTACCTATAAACATCAGCTAGCTAGTCTGGAATGATAAGGACGCGCCCCCTAAGTACCTGTCGTAACGTGGCTAGAAAGAATAAAAGGATTAGGAGCCACAGAGACCACGCAAGCTTAAAGGAATAACAATAATTTATTCACCAGGTAGGCTAAAACTTAAATCAAACAAATCAACATTAAGCCAATTACAAGTTACACACAATTTAGAAAAGGAGAATAAAGTCATACCTGGAGGAAAGTTCGAATTACGATATTACATAATTGAAAAGGACTACTCACGCACTTACGTGACGGGGACAGATCGGATACGATCTTCCCAGAATGGATTGTTTCTCTTTGCTTTAAGCCAAATCACGTCTTTGATCCAGGCGGCATGGCCATAAACACCTGGAAGGGGGGTCGAATCCGGTTTTTGGGTTTCCACCATTGGGAGGATGTAATAAAACACTTCCGCAGAGAGAGGAGAATAGGGCGATTACCAGAGAGGATTCTGGCCAAATTCTCACGAGTTTCCAAAAGGGAATGAACCATAATTTCAATGGGAATGAAACATACTCCATTCAACTCCCTGGATTCTCCCGAGAATAACAAGACCAAACATGATATGAATATGTACTAATATGATGCAGTTGTCATGTAAAAGTCTTAAGATGAATTAATATATAGTTTAATTGGGTTATAAGTATATAAGTGATTTCTTAACAGGATATTGAACATATAAACATATTATGAAATTCCCAGAGATTTAGATTATCTTAAACAGATTAATATAACTGGACTTAAGATGGAGGACAGTAGTACAGGGGCATTGTCTCAGCCAGGGCTTTGCAACTACCCCCCCATACAAAGTAACAGAAAGATCACCGACACCTTTCACATGCAGGCTGCAGGAACATCCTAGGGGGAAGGCCATAAAAGTTCTATTGCTATTTGGCCTGGCTCTGGACCGAGCTTATCAGCCATTTGTCACTTATATTTCCAGATTCTACAATGGCTGTATACATTGCTCCAAAACCTGTATATATTATTCACAGCATTAATGCTGTCTTCACAAATGTGCAAGTTATCCATGTCATGCGGCACTAATGCACCCCCATACCATCATGGATTCTGTATTTTGAACTGTGCATTGATAATAAGCCAGATGTTCCCTCTGCTTTTCAGCCCTAAGGATGAGGCATTTTTGATTTTCAAGAAAAAAATTAGATTTTCATAGGTCAGGCCTCAGGATCGTTTTTCCCTTCGTCTCAGGCCATCATCACTGAGCTTAGGCCCAGAGAAGGCTGCAGCTTTTTGGGATCTTATTTATTTATGGGTTTTTTTTTTTCTGTACATAATACGGTTTTAACTTACATTTGTGGATGCAGGAACAGATTATGCTCACTGGGTCAAGTGGCCTGGTAGCAGTTGAAAAAAAGATTGCTCTCAAATCAATTGGATCATTTTCATTGAATGTTTATTAAAGAACTACCAAGCACTGTCTCTCAAAATAAAAAGGTGAGCCATATGTAAAATGAAGTAAAATTATTATGATTTTGTTAAAAAAATTAATTTTTTCCATCCAGTTTGACACATTAATGATAATTAAATATATAAAATGCAATGAAGGCGTATTCTGAAAAATGTGAGGTATGCCTCATGTAGAATGAATATTCAAATTATATATCTATTGTTCTGCATATCTGTCTCAAGCTTCCAGGAAGCTATGAAAAAAGTTTTATCCATTCATTTTCATACATTAATGTTCATTAAGTATTTAGATAAATACAACTAAAGCATATTCTGAAAAGCAGAATGGTGTGCCTCATGTAAAATTAATAGAGGAAAAATATAGGTTTTGTCAAGTTTCCTGGGGGCTATTGAAAAAAAAAGTAATTTTTCAATTATGATTAATATGTTAATTTTCATTAAATAATTATAAAAATGCTAGAAAAGCATGTTCTGAAAAAAATGAGGGGTGTGCCTCATGAAGAATGCATATTAAAATTTTATAGGTTTTGTGCTGTGTCCCTGTGTCAAGTTTCTTGGCAGCTATTGAAAGGTTTGTGTTGATTCCATGCATATTGATCCATTTACATTTATGTAATATTTAAAATAATGCTATAAAAGCATATTCTGAAAAAAATGAGAGGTGTGCCTCATGTGGAATCTATGTTAAAATTACATAATTTTTGTTCTGCATTACTGCATCAAGGTATCTGGAAACTATTGAAAAAAGTAATGCTTTTTCCAGTAATAGTAAAATACTCATTTTCAAATAATATTAATTAAAATGCCAGGGATCAAATTCTGACCATAATAAGAGGTGTGCCTCATAAAGAGTGGATTTTAGAATAATTTGGATTTTGTTTTAAGTCTTTACATGAAGTTGCCTCGTAGCTATTGAAAAAAAAGAATGCTTTTTCCATTCATTTTAATACATTAATTTTAATTAAATATTTATAAAATGCAATGAAATAATATTCTGGAAAACAGAATGGTGTGCCTCATGTAGAATGATGACTAGAATTTTATCAGCTTTGTCTTGCATGCCTTTCTCAAGTTTCCTGGGAGCAATTGAAAAAAAAAAAAAAAAGTTTTGGCTGTTCCATTCATATTGATAAATTTTATATTCATTGAATATTTATAACAATGTTAACAAAGCATATTCTGAAAGAATGAGAGGTGTGCCTCATGTAGAATGACTATTAAAATTATATTGCTTTAGCGCTGTGTCCCTATTTCCAGTTACCTGGAAGCTTTCCTGAAAGCTATTGACGGAAATAATACTTATAACAATCATATTACCACATTAATTTTCATGAAATATTAATAAAACTGCAATAAAAGCTCTGAAAAACAAAATGATGTGCCTCATGAACAGTGAATATAACAATTATATCGGCTTTGTGATGCATCCCTTGCATCCCAGTTCCTTCATATTAATACACTAATTTTCAATTAATATTTATTACAATGCCAGTGATCATATTCTGACCATAAGAAGAGGTGTGCCTTTTTAAGAATGAACATTGGAATAATTTGGATTTTGTTTTGAGTCTTTACATGAAGTTGCCTCATAGCTATTGACAATGCAAAAACTTTTTTTGCATTCACAGTAATGTACAATTCTTCATTCAAAATGTATTAGAATGCAACAAAATAAAGTGTGGAAAGAAAAAGAGCTGTGCCTCATTAAGAATCTATATTAGAATTATTTGGCTTTTGTTTTGAGTCCCTGGGTCAAGTTTCCTGGTCGCTATAAAAAACAATGCTGTTTTTTCTATTCATATTAATATAATAATTTTGATGAGATATTTATTAAAATGTGATTAAAAAAATATTGTGATTGTAAAAAGTGGTGTGTCTCATTAAGAGTAATTATTTGAATTATTTAGTATTTGTGAAGTATCCATGGGTAATTCCTGGTAGGTATTGGAAAATATATTGTTTTCCCATCCATATTAATTCATTCATTCTTATTAAACACTTTCAAAACTACTACAAAGCACTTTCTGACAACAGAAAATGGTGCATCTCATGCAGAATGTATATTAGCTTCATTTAAGTATTGCTATGACTTCCTGCGTCAAGTAGTCTGGTAGCGAGAGAAATTAAGTATGCATTACTATGAAAACTTTTGGAATTTATTGACGGTCCCTAACCGCTGCAGCCAGCGCTGAATCGATATTTGACAGCCCGCCGTCGGAGCACTGTCTCTGGGTAAGATCGCGAAATTATGCCGGAGAGTGCACCGCGAATGTCCGTCGAATATCCAATGTAAAACTAACTTCACCGCAGTCTTGGACTGTAACTAAACAGGTTCCTTCATAAACATCCAGGAGACTGCAGGTAAGCTTTAGATGTTTACTCAGAAGCACTGTGAAACTGAGATACAGAAATAAAATACATTTTCACAATTAGCAATATGCTTGATTCCTTGTTTCAAAATGAACAAATACTGAGTCATTAATCATGTGTGAAATACAAATATACATCAACATCAGCTTAAATGATTGACTACTGCAACTTAAGTTATCTGCCGATTAGCATGATGTTAACTTAACATTGAAAATTCCATAGACATGCTATCGTATTAGCATCAATATCGTTTTTAAGTTTTTAAACACAAATGACGATGAAATAATGACTATTACAGATGAATTTAACAGAAAGGTAAGTATTACTTACAGACGTTTGTGTCTCAAGAGTTCAGCAGAGAAAAATGAATGAAAATGGAATCAGCAACAGCTCTGCTAGAAAACTTTGGGTGTGACTTTCCCCCGGGCGTAGTGTGTTATTGGGTGCGGCTAAGTGTGTTAAAACATGCATGAAAAGTACCTCATTTGCATATGACGCAAGAGACCTCCTACCGGCTCGCCAAATATCACGTACAGTAGTTGAATCACAAGTTTCACGCAGTCATGGCAAACATTGGGTGTGACTTTCTCCCGGGCGTTGTGTGTTAGTGGGTGCGGCTAAGTGTGTTAAAACATGCATGAAAAGTACCTCATTTGCATATGACGCAAGAGACCTCCTACCGGCTCGCCAAATATCACGTACAGTTAACTTTCTTTGCATCTCCTCGAGCTCATTCGTAAGATCGGAGCATCACGCTAAAGGAAAAGGAAACAAGCGCTACTCGGAATCATTAGGTTACGATCTCCGGCCTTTTTATATAGCTTACTTTTCGGGGCAAACCGTTTCGGAGTGACTGAAGAATGCGGCATGCACCGCAAAACTAAAGTTACGTTACCCAGCAGGTTAAATTACAGTGTTGTGACTGTCGTTTGTCATGAATCATTATGAAACCGTTTATCGATAGTTACGCTATGCAGGCCGTATTGTTCAGTCGCGCCAGTGTTTTCACCGAGGTCTTACTAAACTAATCAAAAGTTTGGAAACACTTTGCTAATGTCATAATGTCGTCATGCTGTTTTTTTGTGAACCTTAAGTGGTTTAACTGTTCTGTAACCTCGAATGGCATGAAGTAAGAGGTAAGTGGTCAGAAGTAAAAAAAAAAAAAAAAGTTAAGTTCTCTTAAGATTGTCTAAAATTTCGGAATACTTAACCAGGCCATAATGTGACAAGCAAATTTCCACCTTTTCCTAAAACGTCAATTAAAGTCAAATTGGTTTGGGACTTATTGGACAAAAAGGCCAAAGGGAAGCAAAGCACTAAGTGCAGCACATTTATGGAGACTTTGACAGCCATTCAGGTGTGAACTCATCATGGCTACATGACTGCCCTGGAAAAAAAATGAGTATGTGCAGGAGTGATTTCTACAGAAGTTAATTTAATTTAAGGATTTCATAATTATGCATGTATGTTTTGCAAAATATGGGGTGTTGCTTTTGTTTTTTAATCATTTATGGTAGAAAAATGGTGGTGTTTCCAAACTTTTGAAAGGTACTGTGTATATTTTTTACTTTTAAAAGGATTTTTGTCCAACTTTTCAATGGAAAATATTTACTTAGTGTAATATTTTAAAAATTAAAAATGTAGCAGTTATTCTCAAACATGCACTCTAGTCTCAAGGCTACTTTCATCGGAGTCTTGGGCCACACCTGAGGGGCCTACCGCAACAGCCATGAAATTTGACCACTCACTTGTCAAGATCTTCCAAGACTTATTGGTAAATTAATTGGATATTAAGTGAAGCGTTAGAATTTCTTTTTCTGGATTATCACCTAAGTAGTTTTTTGAGGCTATAAAATTTCTATTTGGTCCAATTTGATTCAGTTTCTGATATTTCTGTGAAAAATTAATAAGTGACCAAATAGCTTTTAGAGTACCCAAGCTGATACTATTTGATTTTGTTGTATTAATCACATGATTTTTTGGAGAACTCGTGACCCATCGGGGGGGGGGTGGGGGTGGGGGGGGGGGGGCTTCAAGGTCGGTTTTACACAAGCTGACATAAAAGACTTTGAAAGTTTGGGGTCATGTTTTTTTATATGATAGTCTTTCTTAATGCCTTTCAGCCTCAACAATGTTTCAGCACAGTCGTGGGAACATTCCGATTGAATTCTTTGGGAATCCATTTATTGTAGAGTCCCTTGAAATCCGCCATTGCCTACATGGGTCAGCCAAGGTAGGGAACTGTATGTGCTCAACAATTTCACATAGAGATCACCAGCACGACAGCCATGTGGATAGGAAACCAGCCTTATTCTCATTAAGGATGTGATATATTTTCGAATTCTCGAAACTGCTGACTTTAGGGAGGGCTGTTATTTATGGTAAGGGAGGGGCCTAATTGGTGTAACAAAGTTTGCTCAAAATGAATGCAGTATCAATGAAGCTGTAGAAGGGGGAGGGGGGTCGAGAAAGGTTTTTGCTGGCATTAGCTTTTGTCCCACGGGCACCATCTTGGATTTTTTCAGCATGGAAACGAGGCCATGCAGTGTCTTGTCAGAATTTCTTTGACATTTTGTCGAAATAAAACTAACATTTTTTTTGTATTTTGTGACATTTGTGCGCCTCACCAAACACAGTTAGGATTTAAACCAATTTCTGAAGGTTCGGGTGACTGCGTGGCCTCATTTCCATGCTAAAAATATCCAAGATGGCAGCCGTGTGACAAAAGCGAATTTCAGTCCATGTCATCAGTTAAAATTTAACGGTGTCGACTTCTTTTGTCTTTTCAGAGGAAGGAATGTTGCATCATGCAAGGTTTGTCGGCCAGACGACGACGAAGACTGGCTTGGCTGCGACTGTTGTGGGAAATTTTTTCATGCCAGCTGTCTAGGCGTGGATTTTGCTACTGCTTTGGCACTTCCCTTTTGTTGCCCATAAGCATGGACCGGTGATTGTACTCAGATAACATAAAATAAACTTGCACTGCGTGTACTTTGAACATTTCTTTTTTTTAATCTTGCATGACAATACAAATCATAAGATAATACTGAACATTATATTAGCTCTCGTCAGATCACTTGGACCCTAAGAAATGCGCAAACATTAGTTTCAGGCTCGATTATTTTGCCTCTAGGATGGGGGTATTGACGGAGATGCTCTTGGGTGTGGTCAATGGTAGAATAATATACCCTCTATAAGAGAGAGAGCACATTAGGAGTAGGGGAGACCGGGGCTTCTTGTAACACGGGTAAGTTGTCACACTGTTAATATTTTAGGCACCACAGGACGCTGCTTAAAAGCTGAATACTACTTTTGTGCCTCTACATGGTCTGTTGTCATGTCCTGTCTGGGAAAGGCAGAGGACACAGTTAACAGAGGTGAGCACCAATTTACCATTTTTCATGTACTGAAGTAAAAAAAAAAAAAAACACAAGATATTTTTTGTAATAATCTTCTCATAGTTAAAAATCTAAACAATTACACATTTCAACTTGGTAGAGGAGACAAAGTGTATTATGCTGTTGCTTATGTCCGGTGGTGAGCTAACTAAGTTATAGCGATTAGCAAACGTGGCAGTTTGGGGCAACTTGTCTCAGTGATTTTGGAGTAAGTTGTCACATGTGACTTCTCTGACTAGTAAGGTTGGAGCCCTGGTTTGAGATTTGCTTGAGTGCTTGATACATTTTATTTGAAATTTTCTTTGAAATATATTTCCAGTCATATTTGGGACTAATTTAATGGCCACATTCAAGGATTGATTCAAGTTAAGTGAAATCTTTTTTTCCTGGTTGAATTTAAATAAAAAAAAAAAAAAGTAAAGGAGGGTGAAGGAGGCACTTAAGGCTGAAAGGCAGGCACAAGGTAAGAAATATATTCCAAAGGAAATGCGGGCATCCAACCTGCCACACCAAAAAAAAGGGAGAAAATTGCAGGAAAACTTCAGATGCCTCTTCACAAGATGAAGATGAGTGCCTTGTGTTGAACCATGTGCGTGAAATGCACAGTGGGTCCACTAAGAGTTTATTAAGGTTTGATATCTTGTTTGAAATCATTTTCCAGTTATAGTTTGGGAATGTTTTAGAGTCCACAATCCAGGATTTATTCAGGTTCAGTGATTTATCAGGCTTCCTGTAGTTGAATTTAATTTTGAATAAAAAAAAAACAAACTAGTTGTTTTATTTGTTGCAGAATCCAGTGTGACATCTTACCCCACATAGTGTGACAACCTACGTGCTGATGGGGCAATGTGTCACATGGGCACACTATTTAAATGCCTATAGGTTTATGCTGACACAAGATATGAAAATGGCATGAATACAAAATATATGCGTGGGACTTAGTTCTTTCATTTGGTATGCAGTTTTAAACAATATTATGTATTGAACCCAACATGTATGAAAGTATGAGAAGTGTGACAACACGCCCCTGTCTCCCTTACTCGCCTAATGGATGTTTGACGTTAAAGAACCTTCTCTCTTTCAGGATTATATTATGGGCCTCAAACACTGATCAAAAGTAAGTTTCTGTCCTTGTGAATTTTTGAGGGGACTGCTCTCTAAACTTATATAGACGCTTTTCAAAAATGACACCAAACGTGGAAATGAGGCTGGTAAACAAGACTCAGCATATTGCAACAAAGATCTTTGAATTTCTAGTGTTTTCTGCCGTTCTTTGACCTTCTTTGGGGAAAAAAGTTTTTGGGAAAAGTCAAATGCCAAAAGGAAATGTTTTTGACAAACTTAAAAAGCTAAAAATGTGAAATTCTGGGTGTTTTCCTCGTTTCCAGGCCTTATCCTCAATTTCTGAAAAGCGTCTAGAGTAAAAACCCACATATAACAACCTACAAATTCAGAACCTGCTAGGCTGAAATTGGCCATGTTTTTTAAAAGTACACATTTTATAAGAACCATCCGGCCCACCGACGCCAGGACAAAATTGCGCCTGGTTTCCTACTTCCGCCTGCTGGTCGTAATGTTATGGCCAACCGAGTGAAAAGAGCACGGAGCGCTTTTGAGCCGGGAAAACTCAAAACGAAGGTGAAATTATTTGATGGAGCCTTCGGGAAAAATAACCAGGCCGAGAAGGGGACATTTACGCAGATATAACGCGAGTAAATTACAAATTTAAAGTTTGTCAACCGGGCAGCGCTGCTTTGAGAACCGAAACGGAGGTCGAGTAATTTAACCCATTTTGGACGGATGACGTGTTAAAACGCAAATTTTTTGCGTGCCCAGAGGCGGGTGACGTGTTGACACGTCAAACGTGACACTCTACTTCATGCCTGAGTAAACACGCTAAACTTAACTTGGGAATTCCCGGCTTGCCCTTAGATCGTCATTAGTTACCTCCCCTGTGGTTAGATGGCAGCACCGAAGCCGGGGAATCCCCTTTAGAGTGGAGATTGAATGCATGTTCTCGGCGTTTTTCGATGACAATACACGTGAAATGGCGACTTCCAGGAAGCGCCCGCTGTCTTTGGGTGAAGTTTTGGACGTTATTTGCGCAAGCAGTGGTTCAGAAAATGCTGATTGTGATGCGTCTTCATTAGAAGATTGTGTGGAAAATAATTCTGATGAGCGAACCGATAGTGTGGTTCGTAGGTCCCGGAATTGTAGTAGGTCTAATTTTCGCGACTTTTTGGACAGTTCCGATTCATATTCTGACAGTGCTAACGATGTGGCTTGGCAACATTCTGGCGACGGCAGTGCTAGTGATAGTTCGATAGGCCATGATACTGCTGCAATAGACTCCCAGGGTGACAATTCTGGGATTGAAAAGGCAAATTTAAAGGTGTTTTGTTAGCTAAAAACATCTTAAAATACAACAGAAGTACTTTTTTGAGAATAAAAACAGATTATATTGAAGATAAAATCAAATCTAAAAAAAACTTAATTTTCCCCCCAAATTAATCCCGTCCAGGGGTACGGAAATTATCTAAAAATCCCGTCCACAAGGGGTTAATGGTGCCTTCGGGAGAGCGGCTTGGACGGCATAACCCGGCGGAGACGGCCACACTTAAGCGGACAGAACGCGAGTTAATTCCGAATTTAAACATTCGCAACCGAGCGAACTGCTTTCATTCACGAGAACGAACTGTCAGTCAACGGAGCGAGGAGTTAACACAGTAACATCACATCTGAGATCGAAGAACGTTTTCAGACTGCTTGGCACGAAACAGGAGGGCCAGTAGGCGGTCTCTTACGTCATATGCAAATGAGGTACTTTTCATGCATGTATTAACACACTTAGCCGCACCCACTAACACACTACGCCCGGGAGAAAGTCACACCCGAAAACTTCACTCTCTTTCAAAGAAACTACAGCAACTCTATGTGGACAAAAAGGGCAGCTCAATCAATACTCATGCAGCTGTTTTAAAGGAACTCTCTATTACCGGGTACTTTGACACTAATTCCATAGTTCTGTGCTTGTAAACTATGTCTGCGCCAAAAAATCCCATGAAAATACTCACAGTAATAATTTTAGGCTTGTTTTCTGATAGCAGACCCTGATTTTCAGCCAGTTTCTGCTCCGCCCACAATTAGGTCCAAAATTCGCTGGATTTACACATCAACCTGCTGATGTCATCTAAAGAACGAGACGAGCTCAGTTGAGCTCGTTTTTGGGCTGGGCCGAGCAGCGGCCAGGCCCCTACGAACGCCAATGTCGCTGAGGACGGGTGAGTGAGTGAGTGATCAAGGTCAAAGATTGGCTGGCCGGCAGGGAAGAAGTTCAGCGATTGGTCGGCCGGCGGGGAAGAACTTAAACGACTGGTTGGCCGACGATTGGCTGGCCGGCGAGGAAGAAGTTCAGCAATTGGTCGGCCGGCGGGGAAGAACTTCAACGATTGGTCGGCCGACTACTGGCCTGTGCATTATAAATAGGCTACATGGGTTTCGGATTGCGGCATTGACGCTTTGCAGCAGGGACGGAATGCACTGCGGTTGGTGGATTTCGTATTTGAAACGGAGCCCCTACTGGTCCGTGTACCTTTCGGCCATTCGTTTTTCGTTTTGATTAAGGTAATGAAAAAACGGAGAACGAACTGATTTCCGTTTTTTTGTTTTGATGTGGGCAAACAAAAAACGAGCTGTCTCCCGATTTTCGTTTGGAAATTGGAAATCGAAAAACAGAAAACGAGTCGTTATCTGATTTTCAATTAAATGATTACTAAACAAAATTCGGGAAATGAAATACAGCCAATATTCTTTTAATAGAGCTTGCTCTGACCTGAGCCGGAAGTGTAATTTTTTCCCTAGTCTGCTGGTAATGGAAGAATCACTATTGAGCAATCAGAGAGTAGTGACGTCAATATTTAACAAGCGCACGTGGAAGCAGCGTTGATAGCATTATGTTGCTAGCTAGCATCGTGCTGCTACATAAAATGATGTGCAAAATCCGTAGCTCGCTGATTTCCGTTTTTATTGTCCGGTATTGTCACTTGTAATCATATGTTCTCGCCAGCAATGGCCAGATGTCAAAACAGTGATACGTGATATTGCAGTGGATGTGTGTGCTTCTGACGAACACGGTTCCATTGTTTGACTCACGTTACTTTAATTTTTAGCTGGTTAGCTAGGTAGCTACTCTCCTGCGCGCTGGCGAACATTACGAACAACAGCTGTATAAAATTTGCTTCCAGTTTATTAAACTTGACTAGATTGCCATCGGTAACCAGAAGCTACCAGTCAAGTATTTTTACATGGTTCGTAATGGTTTTAGTGACTTTGTGTTATATCAGAATCGATCGTAATAACAGACCGTTTTTCAGTTTTCTGCACAAAAAGTGTAACGAACAATTCAGCTGTTCAAGAGACGGGTCGCTATTGCGATCAAGTCGGTAAGGGCAAACTGAATGCTCGAAACTTCAGTTCAATAACAACCAAAACAGAGCAATGGATTTTGCAGGTCTTGCTATTGTAGCAGCGCGATGCTAACAGTAGGAAGTGTCTAACAGTAGGAAGTGTCTTCTTCCAGCTCCCTCCTATGCTGGGATTCACCCACTAAATCGCAGTGTGGCACACGGAGGCCGTCATGCTGTTACGGTCACTATGAACTCGATAGCGATAGCTACCCGTTTCGCTAACAGCCGAATTGTTCCCCACGCTTTTTGTGCAGAAAACTGAGAAATTGAATAAACTATACAGCAGTTGTTCTATAATGTTCGCCCGCTTGCAGGAGAGCAGCTAGCTAACCAGCCAATAAACTTAAGACAGTGGCTATTCTTACGTGACTGTAATCCATTGCAGGCAGGCTATTCTTACGCGACTCCCGTTCGGGCACGCGCAGATTGAAATTGTATGACTTTTCTTGCTCAATTTTTGTCAATCAGGTCAATTTGGCGGCCGAGCTTGTACAAGGGGTCGAAGGGTTAAGCCCGTAATCATGGCACCGGTAAATTGAAATCTCGTCCCTGGGGCTTCTATACTGAGCAACAAAAGAAACGCAAATTGGCCAGTTAGTTAATGTAGTACTCTTATGAGTACTCAGTAAAGTGACCGCAAAACAAAGAAATGTTTGATGAAACGAGTGTAAATGTGCACGCGCTAGTAATAAATTTGATTATTTATAAGAATTACGCGCAAACTTATTTTCCGGTCTGTCTTTCATTAACTTTCATATCTTTTGTTGCTCAGTATAGCTACTTGCTTCACCAAGGTTGGAAAATCTCGTGGTAGCATCTGGAACTAGGCCGTTAATCAGATAGGAGAACTCCGGTAAAAATAGTTCTACATATCCACATTACGTGAGCATCAGTCTCGCAAACCATCAACGTGTTTAGCTATTCTTACAGGAGAACAAGGTAAGAAAATTATCAAAGTCCGGCAATTTCAATCTGCGCATGTCTGACCGAAAGTCACGTAAGAATAGCCTGCCTGCAATTGATTACAGTCACGTAAGAATAGCCACTGTCTAAACTTAACGTGAGTCAGACAACAAAACCGTGGTCGTGAAAAGCGCACACACCCATTGTATGAGTCATATCAGAGCTACACTACAAAGGGAAAGATGCATCATGTTGCTTGTATCGTGCTGCAACATAAAAAGACGTGCGAAATCCATAGGTCAATGATTTCCATTTTTCTCGTACTGTAATGTCACTAAACAGTAATATGTCTCTGAAAATGTGTCTGCAGGCTTTTCCCAAACACGGTTTTGTTGTTTGACTCTCCTTCCATTGATTAGCTACTCTCTTGCAAGCTGGTGAACATGAAGAACAACCGCTGAACAAAAATCGCTTCCGTTTTATTTTATTTCTCAGTTTTCTGCACAAAAAAATGCGGGGAACAATTCGGCTGTTTAAGAAACGCGTAGCTATCGGTATCAAGTTCATAGTAACCGTAACAGCTGCATGACGGCCTCCAGTCGGTGTGCCACACTTAGATTTAGTGAGTGAATCGCAGGCAGCATATGAGTAAGCTGGGAGAAGAGTAGAAAGACATATCCCACTGTTAGCTAACATCACGCTCCTACAATATGACCTGCGAAATCCATTGCTCTGTTTTGGTTGTTATTGAACTGAAGTTTCGAGCATCCAGGTTGCCCTTACCGACTTGATCGCGATAGCTACCCGTCTCTTGGATCAGTTATTGAATATTCACAAGCAAGCCGAGCTCTTAGAATATGGATGAGTTCACTCCAATCCCTGTTTTTCAGGACTTGCCTTAATTTAACTCCTCAGCTAAGCCTGATGTGCAAACTGCGCAATATACTTGCCCACAGCAGTTAAAAAAATCATAATAATAAAAATTATATATATACAGTATCTCACAAAAGTGAGTACACCCCTCACACTTCGACGATTAATGTATTATATCTTTTCAAGGGACAACGTTACAGAAATGAAACCTGAATATATTCTAGAGTAGTCATTGTACAATATGTGTAGCAGTGTAGATTTACTGCACAGTCCAAATAACTGAACAAACAGTCACTATTTCCAAAATGGGTGCCAACAAAATGAATACACCTCTCCGTCAACATGCCAAATTTTGGCCATATTTTGTGTGACCACCATTGTTTTCCAGCACTGCCTTGATTCTCCTTGACATGGAATTCACCAGAGCTGCACAGGTTGTTGCTGGGATCCTCCTCCACTCCTCCATGACAACATCACGGAGCTGGTGGATGTTGGACACCTGCTGCTCCTCCACCTTCCTCTTGAGGATGCCCCACAGGTGCTCAATGGGATTCAGGTCTGGAGACATACTTAGCCACATCATCACCTTCACCTTCTTCAGGAAGGCAGTTGTCATCTTGGAGGTCGTTATCATGTTGGAAAACTGCCGTGCGGCCCAGTTTCCGAAGGAAGGGCATCATGTTCTGCTTCAGAATGTCACAGTACATGTTGGAATCCATTATTCCATTAATGAAGCACAGCTCCCCAGGACCAGAAGCACTCATGCAGCCCCAGACCATGATGCTCTCACCACCATGTTTGACTGTAGGCAGTACACACTTGTCTTGGTACTCCTCACCAGGGCGCCGCCACACATGCTGGACACCATCTGAGCCGAACAAGTTTATCTTGGTCTCGTCAGACCACAGAACATGGTTCCAGTAGTTCATGTTCTTGGACTGGTTGTCTTCAGCAAACTGTTTTCGGGCTTTCTTGTGAGCTAGCTTAAGAAGAGGGTTCCGTCTTGGCCGACGGCCATGCAGACCGACTTGGTGCAGTGCACTGCGTATGGTGCACTGACAGGCTGTTCTCCCACAGCTGCAACCTCGTTAGCAATGCTGCCAGCACTCCTGCTTCTGTTTCCTGAAGCCAACTTGTGCACCTGACGCAGAGCACGAGGACTCACTTTTCGGTCCACCCTGACGAGGCCTGTTCCAAGTAGAACCTGTCTGGGAAAACCGCTGGATAACCTTGGCCACCGTGCTGTAGCTCAGTTTCATGGTTTCACAGATCTTCTCGTATCTTAGACCATCTTTGTGGACAGCAACCATTCTCTTTTTCAGATCCTCAGAGAGTTCTTTCCCATGAGGTGCCATGTTGACCATCCAGTGACCAGAATGAGAGCATTTCCCCCAAAGCACCACAATTTAAACCTTCAACACATGTTACACAACCTCATATGGCCTAGTGGAACAGAAAAAAGCATGAACATGATGGATAAGACACGTTTCATTGCTTGATTCACCATTACCAATTGGGGTGTGTACTCACTTTTGTTGCCACCCATTTTGGAAATAGTGACTGTTTGTTCAGTTATTTGGACAGTGCAGTAAATCTACACTGCTACACATATTGTACAATGATTACTCAAGAATATATTCAAGTTTCATTTCTGTAAAATAGTGCCTTGAAAAGATATAATAAATTAATTGTCAAAATGTGAGGGGTGTACTCACTTTTGTGAGATACTGTATATATATATAGTATCCCAATTAGAAGTTCAGAATAAGCAGTTTTCTGAAGCAAAAATTCAACATGGTATTGATACCATGTAATTCTATTAATTACAGTCAATTATTTTGGTTTTTTAATCTGCCAGTAAACTCAAAGAAGAAGAAGAAATGTATAAAGGAGAGACTGCCAGTTTGTTTTTTAAATACTGTATCTTTCATTCACCTGAAAATTAATTAAAGAGCACAAGGAGAGAACAATGCGTGGTTGCTTTTTTGCTTCTTTTCTATCGTGCTATGAAAAATACTTTGTACTTGCACTTTTGATACTTAATTATATTTTTTCACAAGATACTTTTGGTACTTAAGTACATTTAATGTGAGCTACTTAAGACTTTTACTCAAATCATTTCCTTATGGGTGACTTCAACTCTTACCAAAGTAACTTTCAGTAATGGTACTTTTACTTTTTCGTAACTTTTTTTCCCAGTACTTTATCCACCTTTGTAATCATATTAGCTATGTGACAAAGTGCAATACTTGGTCAGGTTGTAACTGTCGCTGATGAAAATCGTTCATGCTTTCTTTCCTGAATTCTTGTGTTTTACTGCATTTTTTTAAACATTGCTTATATCATTTCTTTGACTGTCTACCATATTTGAGGTAAAATTGACCTAAATTGCTCACTTCGCAACACACTTTTTTTTCTTTATCCGCAGCGACTGAAATAAATACCAAATAATTCGCTATTTGGGGGCACTATAAAATTTCAAAACTTTCTTATTTCTCGGCCAATTCTCATGATCTTGGTGTCAACTACAAGGCCTTTTCGAGAGCTTTCAATAGGTAATCAATTCATTAAAATTAATTGCATTTCAATTTTTTGTCACATAATTAACCATATTCAACCATCACCAATATTGAACAACGCTTTATGCAAACACACTTTCACACTCTCACTCTCCCACTCTCCTCACCCACTTTGTAAATAATTTATCAACTCCAGCTCATTACTAAACTTGCACTTCATATAACAGAATGAGCTTTGCCTCATTTAGCACCCTTTTCTTGGGTGCACATTCTCATACAGCACTCGGCGGCCCAGCCATACACTAGGTTGCACCCAGTCTTGTTCTATACTGCCTATGGGACACGAACTGCAGAAGGTTTATAAAACTGTTATTTTCTCACGAAATTTCGGGAAACGGCGGAGCAAATGCCTACCAGATGCATTGTAGCAGGTTGTAGTAACGTATCCAAAGAAGGAGTCAGCCTTCATCGATTTCCGAAAGATGAAAAAATAAGTAAAATTTGGGCATCTCCGGTGAAACTGGCTCGGGCAAAATGGCAAGGACCAAGCGACAATAGTGTGATTTGTAGCGACCACTTCTGAGTTTGCGATGAAAAAGATGAGAAAAATCAAGCCAGGTGCTATCCCGAAAATCAAAAGTCCATTCGAGGAGAGAAGCACCGAGGAAAAGGGGAGAAAGAAGAGCAGACCGGGCACTGAAAAACAGAAGAAAATGAAGGTAGCGCTTCAGCAGGGCTTTCGTATAGACACTATAGAGCTTAATAGAGCGCTGGCTGCGGCTAGCGCTTAGCAGGCTTTGGCTTGCATTCCACACGTTTTACGTCTGCTCTTCTTCAGCGCTCTATTAAGCTGCTTTCACACCGTACGTGAAATGCGCGTATTCACGTTTTTGCATTGACTTTGAATGTAATCTGTCGTGCTAAAAATTTGTTTCGCGTCCAGTGTGAAAGCGCTTCCCCCTAGCTGCTGCTGCGCGTCTAGTTGCATGCTGCCGCTGTGTCTTGACTCTTGTCTCGTGTTCTAATCTTTTTCTCTTTGTCAGATCATATTATTGTTATACTCTAGCCTGACCAAATGCCGTACATAATCTAACGAGCTTGCTGGATGTCCGCTATTAAACTCTTATTTCAAACCTTACTCTAAAATAGACTAAATTGCTGGGAAACGTGTGACTGTTCTAACTTCTACAAACAGCTATGGAAATTATTTTAATTAAATATGAAAATGTGTCTCCATTACGTTGGGTGGTGCAAGCTAAGCTAGCGGCTTGCTGAAGCTAGGAGGTAGGAAACGCAGGCTGAGATTAGATTTTAGATTTTCAAAACAGAAATCTGGGTCATACGCTTTAAAAACGCAGTACTTTTGTCATTGTAAATGGAGAACCAAACACCTGGGGCGTATTCTAATCCCTGTTCTTGGCGACACTCGGGTTGGCTCAACACGAGAACGACGTTCCGAACAGCTGAGAACCAACATGAGAACGCGTTCTTGTCACTCCCCACTTTTTGGAGAGTGGGACGAGTGTTGTCAAGAACAAAGATGGCGGACGCAGGAGATACGTATGCGAAATTTTCATCAATTTCACCAATTAATCTTGTTTATTGCCCTCTATTCACGAGAATGAGTAGTTTCAGTCGCAATTAACTATGTATAGAAGCATGAAGTGACTTTCAGGCTCGGTTACTAGGGTTGATCTTGCTGAAATTTTGTAAAACCGTCGGTATCGAAATAATTCAATTCAATTCAATTCAATTCAATTCAATTTTCTTCTGCATCATACGCAGCCCCATGGACTAGCCTGAGTTGGAGACTGGAGAACACCCGAACTCGCACTTCCGTGTTCGGAACGAAAAACCCTGCACCTCGCACTCGTGTTGACTCATGTTGGGGATTCGAATACGCCGCTGGATAATGCATTTAGCAGTAGCTTTCGCAGACGGCGAACGCGAGTGAACCACGGGTCTCTAGCCCATTTAGCGCATCTATGATTGCCCGTTTAGAAAACCAGTGTAAGATTAAATAAAAAATATACATATTGCCAATTTTTCTTTTGCTCATAATGTAAATCATATCAGATTTGAAGTTACTAAACACTGGGGCGATGAAAACTTGTAATGAAGTGATCAAAATGATATTTTTACATGCAGTTGCACATACCGGCTATGCAGCGAATTGGTCCTGAGTTCTTCAGATGATGTCACGCTAAGAAAGGGCGGCATTATCGATTGTAGTGATTAAAAAGGGGCGTTCCCAGGGCAAGTCGAAAGTTACTAATTACTCCAAAACGGTTTGATATTATGGGAAATGACTGCCATGTTTTTTTCTGGATGAAAAATTACATGAAGAGAGCCTGTTTGTGAAATTTCCCCCTCTAGACACTTTAGTTCCTTTAAGGGGGGCAGCACACTCCCCGCCTGGTATAATGTACCATACCACTATGTCCCTTTGAGAAGTAGCACAACTTCTGAGGCGGGTCTTGAATACACTCTGGGGGAACCCCCTTTGACCACTCTCACTTCCACTTTACGGACCCTGTTATCTTGACCAGGAAAGGTATTTACTATAAGGCCGGTAGGCCACTGATTTTGTTTGACCTGGCTATTCTTCAAAAGTACAACATCTCCGATTTGCAGGTTTGACTCGTCTGCTTGCCATTTTCTTCTTGGCTGTGATGTTGCAAGGTACTCTTGACGCCATCGCTGCCAAAATGAATCTGCAAGGCTCTGGACATGCTTCCACTGGCTCCGGTGGAGATCCTTTAGGTCAAGGTCTCTTGAAGGTGCAGACACGCAGTCAGTCTTCTGTGTTAAAAGCATAGCCGGAGTGAGGACAATGGGCAGGTCCGGATCTGATGACACAGGAACTATTGGCCGTGCATTCATTATGGCGGTAACCTCGGCTATCAGCGTGATGAGAACTTCATGTGAAAGACTGGGAGAGTGTGTCTTTAGCAACATGCCATCTAAAATGCGGTGGGCAACCCCTATCATTCTTTCCCACACTCCCCCCATATGGGAAGAGTGCGGCTGATTGAAATCCCAAGTACAGCCCTCATCTCGGAGGTAAGACTGAAGCTCTGCATTTTCTGGTGTTACTCCAAGTTCTTTGCATGCACCAACAAATTTCGTCCCACGGTCTGAACGAAAGAGCTTCACTGGGCTTATTGCAGTGAATCTTCTGAGCACATTTATGAAGCTTGACATAGATAGAGACTCTACGACCTCCATATGTACCGCTCTCCTGACCAAACAGGTAAACATAATGGCCCAGCGCTTGCTTTCTGATAGGCCTCCCCTAGTGCGGCGAGTTTGGACAGACTATGGCCCAAACACGTCTTTTTTTTTTTTTTTTTTTTTTTTGCCCGCCACCACCCCCCCTCTTTGGAGGACAACTTTGTTTTTATTTTCAGATGACAAAATGCAGATTAAACAGCAAAATTAGGTTTGTAAAGAAAAAGGAAGAAAAAAAACATAGATATATAGTACATTAAGGAAAAAAGAAAAAAGAAAGAAAAAAGAAAATAATAATAATAATTACAACAAAAGAGATACCTCAACTTGAATAACAGTAAATAAATGCAAAATTTAATGTAAATTAAATATTTAACATTGGTGAATGAAGTGTGTAACAGATAGGAAACGGGGGGGGGGTAAGGGCGTGTATCAATGGCAGATGTGTAAATGTTTATTGTGTGAGGTGCGGGCTTTTTTGCGGGCCCAAACACGTCTAATCCGACATGAGTGAATGCAGGCGCTTGGATGAGACGGTCAGCAGGTAGGTCGGACATTTTTTGTTTTTCTATGTTTCCTCTTAACTTTCAACAAGTAACACATTTGTATATGATGCTTGATACCAGTCTCTCTCCTCCTGGAATCCACAGACCGGCAGACCTGACAGCTCCTTCAGTGATGTGCCTACCCTGGTGTGCGACTCGTTCATGGTAAAACTGAACAAGCAAGGTTGCAATGTGGCTATTTTTAGGGATGATTATTGGATGTTTCTCCTCCCAAGAAATTGCGGCTGCTGACATGCGACCACCGATCCTCAACACACCATCTGTATACAGGATGGGATCCAGCTTTCTGAGAGGGCTGTGTTTTGAGACAGTCACTCCATTGGATAGTCTCTTGAGTTCTTCTTTAAAGGCCTCTAGCTGCACACTCTGGACAATTACTGTTCTTGCCTGCGTAAGCTCATACTTTTTTGGCATATCTCCTTCCTGAGTCCTGGAACAGGATCTGACCTTTTGAATGAGCCTGGCTACTCCACATGTAAGTAGCTTCCAACTGGAAAAGCGTTTGAATCTGTGTGAGCCAAGCAGACTTTCGGAAGCTTTTGTGGCAAAGGTCGCAACCAGTGGACGCACATCTGCATCCGCGTCTGGCTCAACAAGCTCTAAGAACTCTAGTTGGGGAGATGTAGCGTCATCATCTTTTTTTCAGAAAGGAGGGTCCTGAAAACCAGTTAGTGTCTCCCAAAATGGTTGCTGGGATTGGCCGTGTACCATAGTCTGCAGGATTGTGTTCCGTGCTGATGAAGTGCCACTGCTCTGGACTCGTTGACCTCCGGATGCGCGTGACCCTGTTAGCAATGTATACATAGAACCTCCGGTTAGTATTATGGATATAGCCCAGTACAGCTCTACTGTTAGTGTAGAACTTCACTGTGGGGATTTCAATATCTAGCTCTTCCACCAACATGTCAGCCAGGTCAACTGCCAGCACTGCTGCGCAAAGCTCCAGACGGGGCACAGTATGGGAGCGACATGGAGCTAGTTTAGATTTCCCTATGCAGAATCCAACATGACTGTGTCTTTCATCGTCGACCGCCCTGAGGTAGGCCACTGCGGAGATGGCCAGAGTAGATGCATCGGCAAAGACACAGTTCTTTCCGCAGTGTTGAGAGTACGGAAACAGGAAGGTATGGCCTACGTATCTGAAGTTGCTCAAGTGCCTTAAGCGAGTCTTTCCAGACTTCCGGGTGACATGGAGGAGTGAACACGCGTTAAGTCTCGCTCCCACAACCTTTAACTGTAAAACTGTTTAAAACCCCTTACTTTCATTTTAATTGGATACCGATCGATCAAGATTCTCTTTTTGAGCCTCATAGTGCAGAAAATGGCAGGCAAAACGGTAAAACCGAGCAAAAAAAGACCAGAAAACGGATCCCCCCGGAGAAGCAAACAACGAGTTCAACATGGCGACTATAGCTAGCCTCCTGGAGGAACACCGAAAAGCCCTCGCCTCTGACTTCAAAACTTCCATCTCGACACTCAAGGCAAAGCTAGACCACATCCATGCTACAGTGGTTGATCATACCTCGAAGATTTCCTCGCTCGAGACCAACGCAACCGTACAAGACGGACGCTTGCTGACTTTGGAAACAACCTGTGCAATGCTTAAGGACAGCAATGCTAAGCTCATAGCTAAAGTAATTGATTTAGAATCGCGTAGCCGGCGCAACAATATCCGTGTTATTGGTGTACCGGAATCAGTGGAGGGGCCACAGCCGACTACCTTTTTTTTCCGAGCTGCTAACGGAGGTTCTTGGCGAGGATGTCTTGGATTCTCCGCTGGAGTGCGACAGGGCTCATCGGACACTTTCTGACAAACCTAAACCAGGGCAGCGACCAAGGCCCGTCATCATTCGGCTGCACAGGTATCAACAGAAGGAAAAGATCATTCGCGAAGCCCGGTCCAGGAGAGGCAAGTTATAGTTTCGTGGCAATCCCATCGCCATTTACGAAGATTATGCTCCAGAGGTGATGGAACAACGAAACAAATATCTTGAGGTGCTGCCAGAGCTCTATAATTTGGGCCTCAAGCTGGCCCTGCTGTTTCCTGCCAGGCTTACTATCGTCACGAAAGAGGGAGGTAGGAAAAGATTATCCTCTGTGGCAGAAGCCAAAGGCTATATAGGATCCCTCCGTTCTGAAATTGGCTAGCTTGGACATTTTATTGGCCTCACTGACCGATAGCTGGATTAGTCCTGAGGTGGAGCACTAATTCTTACTACCTGACTGCTACTGTTTGGTGGGCCTCACTTGTAACGCTGTGTATTTCAACCTGTTGTTAAACTGGCTATTGCGCGAACCTGCGTGCCAATATTGATGGTCGAATTTTCTTTAGGCTGAATCTTCGAGGCTACAGCCTAGTTTATACTTGTGCTCGGAGTTGTTACCCAAGGAAATATTTTCTGTACTAGATAGATAGATAGATAGCCTTTATTGTCCCATAAGGGAAATTTGTTTCCACCAACTGTCACAAACTCAACATATGAATAACCACCACTGAACAACATGAGAAAAACACCACCAGAACAGCAAAATATGGGTACACTCACAAGCACAAACACTATCAGACAACCAAACACTTGTGACATATTCAGGAGGGCTGAGTCCATACAGAGTTACTGGGGAAAGTTGTTGAGTGCGGAGATGGCAGACGGGACAAAGCTCTTGTTGAAGCGTGCCCGTCGCCATCTCAGAGTCCTGTATCTGCGGCCAGATGGTAGCAGTGTGAAGTGTGGGTGGAGAGGGTGGTTGGGGTCATCCAGGCCCCATTCTACAATTTTTTTTTTTTTTTCTTTGTGGGACATTTCTGACACGCTTACGGACTCTTGATGGTCGGTTTGAACTTTTCATGGACAGCCGGACGTGATGCCTCTACCAGTGCCAAAACGGATATGTTCAGCGAGGGTTACACACTTAGCTGATTGTATATTGTAGACAGACAGGATTTCACTTTCACCCAGTGTCTTGAAAAATTTAGCGATTACGGTACAGGCCCATGATCTGAGCATTTGATCTGCTCTATAGTTTGTTAGATTTAAACTGCGCATCGCCTCCACTCTGTTGTATTAGGCTAGGTGGGTGAAGGCCGTCTACTAAACGTCCCATCATTCCCCAATATGTTGAGTATTATTATTAGTGTTACTATTATCATGATTAATATTTTATTTTCATTGTTACAAGGTGGGTATGTATGAGTATGCGTGTGTATGCAGGTATATGCATGTTTGTAGGTGCGTATGGGTATGCATATATATTCACTGTATCCTTTTTTTATTTTTTTTTAATTTATTTTTGTATTTGATTATTTACTTTAATTATTATTTATTTATGTATTCATTTTTTCTCACGTACACCTGATCATTTAACTTGAGTTTTATTCTTATTTATTGGGTTATTTTACCTTACTTGAATATTGTTTCTAGGCATGGGCGAACACTGATGTGCAGTAATGTCAGTTCACAACTTATTCATGGCAAGTTTTGGCATTTTGTTTGTGTTGCTTTTGAGGATCCGACTGTATCTTAGGACTGTAGGCCTCATCAGTTCCATGGGATCAGTTTCAGTTCAGTTTGGGGTTGACTTTACTATCTATGTGGGACAGAGACCCCGGAAGATAAGGATAGCTGTAAAGCTTCGAGCTATTAAGCTCAGATTTTGTTTGTGCTCGGGGTAGAGGTTTAGGAATGGTCACAATTGGATTTTTTTTTTTTTTCTTTTTGGTCTGTTCGTGTATGTGTATGTGTGTGTCTCTCTTTTTTTTTCTCTCCCCTTTCTCCTCGCTCCACATATATCCTCTTTTTCTCTCTCTCTTTGGATTACATCATTCTTTTTCAGTTTGTTCATTGCGAATTGGCTCGGTTAGGCTCAATATCATACATTTTCCTAGATGGCTAATCTTGGATGAAGACAGGCAGGGCAGTGCGTCTGATTTCCTGGAACACTAATGGGATGAACAAAGCCATTAAGATTGGCAGGGTACTGACACGACTGCAACAGCTAAAAGGGGACATAATATTTTTGCAGGAAACTCATCTCAAATCTTCTAACATTCTTAGGATTAAAAGGGCATGGATGAGCCACTTGTTCCATTCTAAATTCTCGGATAATGCTAGGGGGGCGGCTATCATTATCCATAAGAATGTCTTGTTTGAACCGACAAATACTATATTGGATACCAATGGACAGTTTGTCATGGTCTCAGGCAGGTTGCAGAACACACCAGTAATTTTGATTTCTATTTACGCGCCCAATTGGGATGACGAACAATTTTTTATTAACCTTTTTGCTAAAATTCCAAACATTGATGATCATTATTTAATTATAGGGGGAGATTTCAATCTAGTTCAAGATCTGAGTCTTGATAGATCACTCTCTAAACAAACCACCCTGTCTAAAGCTGCTCAGGTATTGTTTCACTATGCATCCCAGTTGGGGATATCGGACCCCTGGAGATTTAAAAACCCCCAGAGCAAGGCCTTCTCATTTTTCTCGCCGGTGCACCACACATTCTCGCGGATCGATTTCTTTTTGCTTGACAATAATTTGCTACATCTTGTTAATTCGGGTGAATATCATCCTATTGCTATTTCAGACTATGCCCCTTTATCGGTCGATATCAGTTTCCCTCATGGTGTAACCTCTACATCCTGGAAATTCTGCTCCCATTTGCTGTCAGATAGTGATTTCAAAGATTTTGTTGCTACACAGATTCGTTCCTATTTTGAATTTAATGACACCCCGGACATAGGCAGTGACACTCTATGGGAGGCTCTAAAAGCCTTTGTTAGAGGGCAGGTCATTTCCTATATTTCTCAACTGAGAAAGGCGGAAAGAGTTAGGCTTTCAAAAATTACAGAGGAGCTTCTCATACTTGATGAAGCATATTCTTCCTCCCCCTCCCCTCCCCTGTATAAAAAACGATTGTTACTACACTCGGAATGTGATCTTCTGACAACACATATAGTACAGAGACAATTAAGACAAGCTAAACAGCGCTTCTTTGAACAGGGAGACAGGGCTGGGAGACTCCTAGCTCAACAGGCGCATGCTACTAGTGCTTCTAGATTGATCCCCAAGATTAAATCATCTAGCGGAAGCTTTATTTCTGATCCAGTTGCCATCAATAAGTCCTTTTTTGAATATTACAATAATTTATACACTTCTGAATGCCCTTTGATTTCCACAGTGACTCCCAATCCTCTTGACTCTTTACCGTACCCTAAAGTTGATGAAACGATCTCCAGGGAATTGGGTGGCCCTATCTCCATCCAAGAGATTCAGGAAGCAGTTACATCTATGCAAAATGGGAAGTCCCCAGGCCCTGACGGCTTTACGGTCGAGTTTTATAAGGCCTTCTCTGCATTGTTAGCTCCAATCCTAGCAAGGATGTACAATGACTGCTTTCAGGCAGGCCAGTTACCAGCTACTTTATGTAAGGCCTCCATTTCTTTGCTCCTGAAGAAGGATAAAGACCCCAAGGTTTGCAGCAGCTATAGACCTATTTCGCTTCTAAACGTAGACTACAAAATATTGACCAAAATCTTGTCATTTCGTCTGCAACGTGTGATGCCTTCTATAATTTCACTGGATCAAACAGGTTTCACAGCAGGGAGACGTTCCTTTTTTAATACAAGAAGGCCACTTAACATAATTTTTTCTCCCTCAACTAACACCCCTGAAATTGTGCTGGCGCTCGATGCGGAGAAGGCCTTTGATAGGATGGAGTGGAGCTACCTGTTTTTCATTTTAGAAAAATTCAGCTTTGATTCCAATTTTGTTTCGTGGATTAAACTTGTGTATACCTCCCCAATCGCATCTGTACATACTAATGGAATTCAATCTCCAACTTTTTCTCTACAACGTGGCACACGTCAGGGATGCCCACTATCCCCCTTGCTGTTCAATATAGCCATTGAGCCGCTAGCCATTTGGCTTCGAACACATGACAGTTTTGAAGGCATCACCCGGTTTGGCCTAGTCCATAAACTTTCTCTATATGCAGATGATCTCTTATTATATGTCTCCAACCCTATGTCTTCCCTTCCCACAATATTGTCAATTTTAGACCAGTTTAGTTACCTTTCAGGCTACAAATTTAATCTCCAAAAAAGTGAATTGTTTTTTGTTAACACGCTGGCTAAAATGCTTCCCCGATCTGCATTCCCTTTCAAAGTAGCGTTCGAAGGATTTAAATACTTAGGGGTGTTTATTACAAACTCACTCAAAGATTTGTTTTTTAAAAAATTTCAATCACTACTTGATAAATGTAAAACAGACTTAGGCAGATGGGCCCTACTTCCCTTATCCGTTGGAGGTAGGGTCAACCTTATAAAAATGGTCATCCTACCAAAATTTTTGTATCTTTTTGAACACATCCCAATTTGCATTAATAAATCTTTTTTCATTGGACTTGATCAACAGCTGATTGCATTCATCTGGAATAACAAACCAGCCCGCCTTCGAAAAGCAATTCTTCAACTTCCCAAGTCTGAAGGAGGTTTGGCGCTTCCGAATTTTCATCATTACCTCTGGGCCTGTAATATTAATAAACTCCTGTATTGGGTAAACTGCAAGCGGCCCGACTCTTGTCCACCTTGGGTTCACATTGAAATCTCGTCCTCCTCTTGTTCTCTACATTCAGTAATTTGCTCTCAGCTCCCCACAAGGGCCCACGAAGTCACAAATAATCCAGTGGTTATCAATTCTATAAATATTTGGCTACAGTTGAGAAAACAACATGGTTTACACATGGCTTCGACTTATGCACCTATTTTAAACAATCACTTATTCGCCCCGTCCTGTACAGACTCTGCCTTTCGTAGCTGGGATGCCAAGGTGCCAAGGGTCTTGAAACACTTAATGATCTATACGAGGATGGGGTTTTCTCATCCTTTACCTCCCTGTCAGCAAAATACAACCTGCCCAACAGCCATCTCTTCCGCTTCTTTCAAATAAGGCATTTTATACGAAAACAGTTCCCCCATTTTCCCAATCGTCCCCCGGAATCAGAGATTGACCGACTTCTCACTCTCAACCTGGGTCTAAAGCGGCTGACATCAGTAATTTATGGTAAAATTGAATCACTAAATCGATCCTTACCATATCTCTTAAAGAAACTTGGGAGCGAGATTTAGGTGTCAATATATCTGACAGTCAGTGGAGCAATATTCTCAGTCTGGTACACTCTTCATCAATTTGCGCCAGGCACGGCTTACTGCAGTGCAAGATGCTCCATAGAGCCCATTTCACTAATGCCAAGCTAGCAAAAATATTCCCTAATAGAAGTGATGACTGCAATAGATGTAAACAATCGCCAGCAGACCATTTACATATGTTTTGGTCGTGCCCGAAACTGAATAACTTTTGGTCTAATGTTTTTAAAACCCTTGAACAAGTGTATAACATAAATATAGATTCTAATCCCATGACTGCTTTGTTTGGCATCCTGCCATCTGGTAATATGCCTACAGCAATACAACGTGTCATTGCCTTTGCCACTCTGTTGGCCAGACGCTCTGTCCTTCTTAAATGGAAACATATCTCACCCCCAACACATGACAGATGGATCCAGGAAGTTGTACAATGCATTCAGTTGGAAAAGCTAAGATTCTCATTGAAAGGAAGTCTGAATTCTTTTCACAAAACTTGGAATCCTTTACTGAGGTATATCAAAGACCTTAATATCACTCCTGATGTTGACGGTGATTCTTGAGCTGAGCCTATTGGAGAGAGAGCGAGCTTCGTTTGTATTTATTTGTCTGTTTTGGTTATTTTTAATTTTACTTTGTATTTTGGTATTCTAGGTATTGTCTGGGTTTTTAAGTGACCATGACCAACATGGGGAAGGGGAGGGTGGGCAAGTACTATGTGTTTTCCTAAATGTGGTTAAATTGAGGTTAAGACAATCTGTTAAATCTACTGTGAAAATATTGTCAATGTCATGTTGATAAAAACCAATAAACAGATTTGGAAAAAAAGCAAGTCTTTCCAAGACTTCCACTGTGTCTCTTTTTCAGCAGGTAATGGGGCATCCCATTCACACTGCTCCATGCAAAGTTCTCTGACTAGAGCCTTTCCTTGTAGTGTTACTGGAGCCACAAACCCCAACGGATCGAATATGCTATTAACCGTTGAGAGGATACCTCTACGGGTAAATGGCTTCTCTTCTGAAGAGACAATGAAGGTAAAACTGTCAGTTTGAAGGTTCCAGTTAAGACCTAAGCTTCTCTGCAGGGGCAAGGGATCCACACCTAGCTCTAGGTCTTTCAGCTCTTTAGCACGATCCTCAGGTGAAAATGCTTCCATCACTCCGCTACGGTTACAGGCTATCCTATGCAGTCGAATGTTGGAGTCAGCTAACATTTCCTTTGTCTTTTTCAGGACATGGATGGCATCGTCGTCAGTGGAGAATGAGGCAAGCCCGTCATCAACATAAAAGTTCCTTAGAACGAACTGCTTTGCTTCCATGCCATGCTCTTCCTGACCTTGCAGGGCAGCTCTTCTCAAGCCGTATATGGCAACAGCTGGAGAAGGGCTATTACCAAATACATGTACAGTCATGCGATACTCTGTACTTCCTTTTGCTATCGTATTAGCATCAATATCGTTTTTAAGTTTTTAAACGCAAATGACGATGAAATAATGACTATAACAGATGAATTTAACAGAAAGGTAAGTATTACTTACAGACTTATGTGTCTCAAGAGTTCAGCAGAGAAAAATGAATGAAAATGGAATAAGCAACAGCTCTGCTGGAAAACTTTTCTCTCTTTCAAAGAAACTACAGCAGCTCTATGTGGACAAAAAGGGCAGCTCAGTCAATACTCATTCAGCTGTTTTAAGGGGGGCAGCACACAGTATTTATACAATTAACCAGCATTTCAACACAGGTTTTCTTCAGGTCACTGTGAGTCGCTTCAATGCTTTAAAACTTATGTTGAAAACGCTGGTAATTTAATACATTTGATTATCGCATAGTGGCAACGACTGTCCCCTGGTTGAACACTGGGCAATGTGGTAGTAGGCTACTACTGCTCTGTATGGATAAATGGGCGTATACTGTATCATCGCATATTGGCTGACCTCTGAGCGGAATTGCCTAATCAGTTCAGTTAATTGTGCTGAAATGACCTTTCTTTAGGAAGGACATCATTAATGTCTGCCCACTATTCGCCTTCATCTTTTTGCGTGGCATCCCTACTAGCTACCGCTCAACTTTCTAAGATTTTCACACAATACAACGATGTGCAGATGACGGGAGTACTACTAGATAGTGACTTTTTCTCACAAAAAGACATTTTTGTAGCCCCGGACGTTCCGTCCGGGGTACTATGGATTTGCGATCTTTGCGCGTCCGCATCCTGGCCCAGAAGTGCCTGTACATGAGAGAAACGATAGAAGATAGATGATACTGATTTTAATGAACTGTGGACCACTCCCAAAGTGGAGGAGAGTATTCGGTGGAACAATGGATAGGAGATCAGGGCGAATGGGATGTTGTATGGACCTGGTCTGTGATTGTGCGAACATTGGGAGCCCCAGGTGGCAAGACTCAGGGTGGGGCTTGCATCTCTCATCGGAGTCCGTGTGGCTCCTAAGCTCCCCGGGGTCCCAGGTGGTGACTGTTTCTTGCCTCCTTCTTGGAGAGGGAAAGGGAGGGAGGGACGTAGAAACGAGATAAGCTGGGATTGCGGGAATGAAGGCGGTATATATAGGCGTGTGGACAAATAGGAAGGCGCATTGGGAGTGGTCTTGTTCATTTAACTTTGTTATTGGGAACACCCTTTAATGAACTCTGGACCACTCCCAAAGTGGAGGAGAGTATTCGGTGGAACGATGGATAGGAGATCGGGGCGAAGGCGATGTTGTATGGACCTGGGCTGTGACTGTGCAAACATTGGGAGCCCCAGGTGGCGAGACTCAGGGTGGGGCTCGCGTCTCTCTTCGGAGTCCGTGTAGGCTCTTAAGCTTCCAAAAGGTGTTGGTGAATCAACAATAGATGGGCTCTACGTACCTCGTCAATATAATTTCGAATATAGCTGGTGTTAGAGTTTGACGTCCAGCGGCCGAGGATTTTAATCAGGTGGTCCGGCCCTCCTCGCTTGGATGCTGTGGCAGAGGCGCCGATGCGAAAGAATGCCCGGGGAAGTATTTGTGCTAAATATTGGATATAATTTAATTCGATTCAATTCTGTTCATTTGTATAGCGCTTTTCGTGGATAGATTGTCACAAAGACGCTTTACATTGAGAGATTAAATAAATGAAAGGGCAGTGCCCAGCCTAATCCCCACTAAAGCAAATGAGGCAAAACTCCCAGTAGGGAGAAAAATCCTCGAACGGTGGTGAGAAAAAACTCCTCAGTGGGAAGAAATCTCAGGAGGAACCCGGCTATGGTGGGGAAGCCCATCCTCCGCGGGCTAGCTAATTAGTAGTAAAATAAAGTAATAATAGAATAAATGGCAATAGAGTTCAATTAAAGCCCATTTAAACAGGGATGTCTGTAGCTCCAGGAAGTGGCATGTCGAAGATGGTGCAAATCTAATTCGAACTTGGCGTGTTGGTCGTGAATAATGGGTCTTGGGGACAAGCATGGTTATTGTATCTTGGGGTGACATAGTTTGATATTGGCTCGGACGGACTGAGGGCAGAGTCTAGGCGGAATAAGAATATGGCCTGAGAAATGCCGAAGTGATCTGTATAAAGAGATTGTTCGGGCCTGGTAAAGCCGGGGTGTGTTGAATACACATCCATAGCCAATGTGTGTGATGTAGTTGATTCCTGCCGGCGTGCTCCGTGGAATGAGACAACGGCAGCAGATACGCTGGCGAGTTGCGGCTCACAACTGCTGTACTAGGGGTCTCACAAAAACGTGTCCTGACCACTTAAAACAAGGCAAACCTGAATAATATTGCCATAGATCCACTCTCTGGGGAATGGAGGAAATTTTGAGAGATTTTTTTCTCCGTCAAATAACCCCCCCCTCTTGACACTATCTTCTATGTACCCCTACGCGCAGAAGTATACATTCAGCCTTTAACTGTGGCTGTGCCCATATATATATATATATATTTTTTTTTTTTTTTTAAATATATTTTTTTTTAATATATCTATGGCTGTGCCGCCCGCACTCGGGAGTCTCCGAGTAGCTGTTTTGTGTCGCTATCCAAACTTTTTTTCGCATAGGCGATATCAACAATGCCGCATGTGTGTAGTTTTCCTGGCTGTCCCAACAAACAGACCACCTGGGCCCCATTTCAGAAAGCGGGGTTAGTGGTAGCTCCGAGTTTGTTAGCTCAGAGTTGCAGGAAACTCTGAGTTTTCTGGTTCACAATAAGAGTTGAGTCCAACTCAGTCAGTTACCGCGGCAACATACTCCGTGAAGCTAACCTGCTCACTGGCAGGTTTTCAAATAACTCAGTTTCATCTATTACTGAAACTGCAGACAGGAGGTTTTAGACATGGCGTGTCCGTTCCTTGAAGAGACAGAAGACATTGAAGTGCAAATACTGAGAAGAGTTATCCGTAAGGAGAGAGTTATCCGACCACGTTTGGATGTTTTATCGTTGTCGGACGAATATTTATTTGAGCGTTCCGTTTCTCTGTGGAATCTATAATTTATTTCAACATAATTTTCAGCCCGCACATTGCTCGTGTGACACACCGAGGACATTCTCTCAGTTCAGAACAATTTGCGGAGCTCTTCGTTTTTTTTTTTTTTTGGTTGCAAACGGCAGTTTTCATTATCGTTTTGTTTTACTACGGGAAGAAACAACCACGACTTCATTCATTAAAGGCATAGTCAGTTTCTACCACCCCAGTAAGCAGAGAGGTCTGCCAGGTCTCTCAAGCGCCAGCCAATCAGCGCGTGTGTCAGAATCTCATGGCTGTGTGGAGTTTTGCCGTGAACGATTCCGGGCTGGAAGTTAGATTTCAGGGGTGAAGTTTTGCCTTTTCCAGACTTATTCTTCGGAACGAGAAGGAGTTATGATGAATGGTTGGTGCCGAACGAATCTTTAATATGTCTTTGTTACGCCGATACCAGACACAAGGTAAAACAAAAGAAAGTTTTGACGCTAGCAGCGGTAGAAGACAAGTGGTGTCTGGCGATTTCCATTTTTGCAGGTTTTGTCAATGGCACGGCATGTGACTCCGCTGGGCCAGTAAATGTCAGAATGTTAAAACAAGCCCTCGGAGGCACATGAATGGGGCTAGAGAAGGATGAGATGTCGTTCAGGCTGGTGTCGCGAGGGGAATTAGTGGAGAGCGGAGCCAACTCGGAGCATCTCAAAAACCAAAGAGGGCTAGTAGGAACACGGCTTCTAGAGTGGAATCCGTGGGAGGAGAGTGGTACCCTGAGCACAGCATCTGGGTGCAGTCAGAGGAGGTCTGCCATTAGGGGTAAACGTTTGGCCGGAGCGAGAGGTTCTTGTTTACGTAAACCTTTAGTAGTGACTGCATGTGAATGTGGGAAATTGACGGGCACGGATAACCAGTGGCCGGTTTGACGAAGAGGTTGATGCTGCTAAGATAGACTAGTATTGAGGCCGGTCGAACATGGTGTACGGAGTGGATATACGAAATGAAGCTCGTGATAGGAACTACGTCGAGGGAATCGAAAATCTTGGGGCTGCTTTTGGGTCCGAAAGTGAGACGAACGGCTAGGTTGTAGCGCCCCTTTCAGGAAACGCCAAAAAAAAAAAAAAAAAATCCCCATAACGGTGGATCGAGTGGGACGACCTTGAAAGCGTTGGTGATATCGGCTTTAGCCAACCAGGCGCCGCGATTGGCGAAGCGGATGAGCCTGCGAGCAGGCTCTCTTGTTTGCGATGGGAGGCGCGAGTTGAGAGGCGGAGTGAAGCGAGTCGGCGAGAGGTTTGGGGAGACGGAGGTCGGACCATGATGGCGACCGATACAGTGAAGTCTCTGTGTGGCTGAAACCAAATGTGCTGATTTTCTCACCTAACAACCAATCTGTGGTATTTTCCTGATCAGAATCGGTAATGTAAACCTTTTAAAACTGTGATAAATATACCAGAGTGGGAGTTGGACATTGAATTGGACTGCATTTCTTTTTTTGCGGAGTATCCCATAAGCTAACGTACGTCGCTAGCTAACGGGCTGAGCTATCGACACTAACGAGCGCGGAAAACGCGAAAAGCAGCAGACTTGACGGAGCGTAATGGCGGAGAAAAGAGACAGAGAAAAGGCAAAGGCGAAGACACCGGTAAGCAAGCAACTTCTTAAAGAAGCTCCCGGAAACAGCTTGAGGGAGGTAGTAGCTGAGTTTCATTCTTATTCGGCTGCAAATGCTGATGTTATCCGCTGCGGACTCCGCCGCCAGCACTCGAACCCCAAAAAAGTAAGGTGCGAACCCACTCTTTCGGAGCTGCAAGATAATATTGTCGCGTATGGTGACGGAGAAAATCAGGGAGAGCACCGACAGTCTTGCGCAGATGATAGCTCAGAACACTAGCTCCATTAATGACTTGAAAGAGCACTCAGAGTTTCTTTTTCAAGAAATTCAGGATATGAAGAAAGATATCCAAACAGTCAAAATATCTACTGCAAACCACGAAAAAAGACTCTCTGACTCTGAAGATAAGATCAACGAGGCAGAAAGATATCAAAGACGCTGGAATTTGAGGTTGTATGGATTACCAGAGGAGGAAGGAGAAGATGTCAAAAAGAAGATTATCGACATCTGCCGTGCTGTTGCCCCAGACGCAGGAGATGCGCTGCTGTACCATGTGGATGTCAGCCACAGACTCGGCAGGAAGCAGGAGGGAAAGGTTCGCCCAGTGCTGACAAGATTCATAGCGAGATCAATCAAGGAGAAGATATGGAAGAGTGCAAAAGGGTCCGAGTTCCTGAAGGTGAGGAAACTTCACTTTGGTGAGGATCTAACTGCAAAGGACAAAGAGACCCGAAATAAACTGTGGCCTAAGGTAGAAGCAGCAAGGAAGGAGGGAAAGAGGGCATTTTTCGTGGGGGCAAAACTCATCATAGACGGTAAAGAGCATAAACTGTAGTATGTTACAGCAACATAAACAGTGTCTCAGGTCGATGTTTTAATTCTTTGTTGGACTCATAGACTGCCAAAAAAAAAAAAAAAGCTGTAATATGTCATAGCAGCTAAAACGGTGTTTAAGGTCTATGTTTACAAATAAATGGTCAGGTTAAGTAGTTAACCCTTTAATTGATAAAGGATGGTTGATGGGTGTTGGAAATCAGTTTACTCTTCATCCATTACAGAGAGAAACTAGCTGTTTTTTTTTTCTCTGTTATTATCTTCTCTCTGTTCTGAATGTCATTTTCAATCTGTTCTATTAATGTGAGGGGTATAAGAGGATTATTAAAAAGAAAAGCCGTTTTTTTGTTTTGTAACAAATTCAAGGTGGACTTTTTCTTTTTGCAAGAGACTCATGCTTCGGCATCCGACTTTCTTTTCTGGAAAAATCAATGGGGTGACGACATTTGGATGTCTTATGGGAGCAATCATTCTGCTGGAGTTGCTATTTTAAAAGGAACCTTTAAAGGGAAAATATTGAAATGTATCACTCATGAATATGGGAGATGGTTAATTTTAATTGTAGAAATTTTGGATAATACTTTCATTTTGGGAAATATATATGGTACCAATAGTAGCTATAGAAACACAACTCTTTTTCAAGATTTTGAAGATGTGATATCCAATTGTATGACAACCTTTATTAATGCTAAGTTGATTTTAGGAGGAGACTGGAATTCAATTAATGATCCTTTAATGGACTGCCTTCCTTCAAGACATCAAGGTTCTTATGGGGATTCCAATAATATTTGTCTTAGGTTCAATTGTTGTGATATATGGAGGAAAAGAAATCCTGGAAAACACAGTTTACTTGGTGCAACAAAGATCTCTCTAAACAGTCCAGGATTGACTATTGGCTTATTTCTAACGATCTAAGTAATCATATCTCAGAAGTAAAAATTGAACCCTCTATACTTACAGACCATAAAGTTATTTCCCTATGTATCAACTTGCCTAATACTACTCAAAGGAAGAAATACAACACTGGTTATTGGAAGTTAAATAATACATTGTTGAAAGACGTTCCTCTTAGGTGATCTATAAAAGCAATAATCGCTGAAAACTGGGAAAAGGCAAAAAAAAGTAATTCATGTGGTAATCACTGGGAATACACAAAATTTCAGATCAGATTATTAGCAATCAAAAGGGGTAAAGAAATAGCAAAAGATAAAAATATTAAAGAAGATAGTATTCTTAAAGAAATTAT
Source organism: Gymnothorax javanicus (assembly GCA_029692085.1). Classification (NCBI taxonomy): domain Eukaryota; kingdom Metazoa; phylum Chordata; class Actinopteri; order Anguilliformes; family Muraenidae; genus Gymnothorax; species Gymnothorax javanicus. Next base: position 56,153,138 of record CM056205.1, on the reverse strand, counting down.
TAATATTTATGGAAAAGGAATTCTCTCTGAGCATGATAAGGATAGTTTATGTAAATTGCAGTTGGAGTTGGATTCTATATACGAAGATAAAGCAAGAGGAGCTTTCGTTAGATCCAGAAAGAAATGGTTGGAAGAAGGTGAAAGAAATACTAAATATTTCTACAATTTAGAAAAAAGAAACGCAAACTTTACTTCCATATTTAAACTTAAAGTTAACGGCCAAGTCTCTGAAGATCCTAGCGTTATCTCCTCTTGTGTTGCAAATTTTTATGAAAAGTTATACACTAGTAATATAGATTTAGGCAGCTCATCTGTTTTCTTATCCACTATTAAGGAAAATGCAAAATGCATAAGTGATGACTTTAAAGAAATATGCGATCTTGAAATTACTTTAAGTGAACTTAAACTGAATATTGCAAAGTTAAAAGATAATAGAGCCCCTGGCAACGGCGGTTTATCAAGTGAATTCTATAAAGAATTTCAAGATGATATTTCAGAGTTTTTGTTATGTGTATTTAAGGAAGCTATTGAGAATGGTAAACTTCCCCCATCTATGTCTCAGGGACTTATTTCTTTGATACCAAAACCTGATAAAGATCGTTTGAGTTTAGACAATTGGAGGCCAATTACTTTAATTAACAATGATGCCAAATTATTATCTACTATATTTGCACAATGTTTGAAAGCCTGTTTACACAGTATTATTGATGAATGTCAATCAGGATTTATGAGTGGTAGGCATATAGGAAACAATATTAGATTAATTTTAGACCTCATTGATTATAGGGAATTTCTTAATGGAGACAATCTTATTTTATTCGTGGATTACTATAAAGCCTTTGATACTGTTGAGCACCAATTTATTTTTGATGTTCTGGATTTTTTCGGCTTTGGTGATTACTTTAAAAGGGCAATTCGTACTATGTATCATAATTGTAACAGTTCTGTAAAATTACCTTTTGGTACCACTGCTAGGTTTACAATTGGTAGGGGAATTAAGCAAGGGGATCCAGCTGCTCCTTTTCTCTTTTTGTTAGTTATGCAAGCCTTGTCTTTACATATAGGTCAAAATTTTTTCAAAGGAATTCAGGTAAATGGGAAAGAAATCAAATGCAGTCAGTTAGCAGATGATACAACCCTGTTTTTGCAGGATAAAGAACAGATTAAAATAGCTTTGGATTGTCTTGAAAAATTCTCTAATGTGTCAGGGTTAACATTAAATATCAATAAATGTGAGTTATTTGCCTTAAAGGATGGGGTACAAGAATGTACAGAAATCAGTGGTATTCCATTTAGGGAGGTTGTAAATTATTTAGGTATCAAAATTTGCAAAAATGAGAAAGAAAGGGTGGCTTTGAACTTCAATCCCTTAATGGATAAAATTAAAACTAAATTTAATATGTGGCTGTCAAGGGATTTATCAATCAAGGGTCGAGTCCTGTTATCAAAGAGTGAAGGATTGTCACGATTGATTTATACAGCAATGGTGTTGGATGTCCCAAAAGCAATAATCAAAGGCATTGATACGGTACTGTTTAATTTTGTTTGGAAGAACAAGCACCATTATTTAAAAAGAGATATATTATGCAACTCTGTTGTGGATGGAGGTTTAGATATGATTGATTTTGGAGCTTCCAATATTATTTTAAAAGCTAAGTGGATTAAAATTATATTCAAAACAAAAAATAAACTATGGTTTTGTATCCCAAATCTTATATTTGACAAGTTGGGTGGAATTGAGTTTCTTCTTAAATGTAACTTTGATGTGCAAAAAATTCCTGCTAAATTGTCGACCTTTCATAAACAAATATTGTTATCCTGGTTGATCATCTACAAACACAATTTTACTCCGCACAAATGTATGATTTGGAACAACAAAGACATTAAATACAAGAACAAAACTTTATATTTTGACAATTGGGTTAATAATAACATTTTATTGGTGTCACAGTTACTCAATGCAAATGGAAACCTGTGTTCTTATGCAGAATTCATAAGGAAGTATAATTTTCCAGTATCTGAAAAGGAAATGTGTATTGTCATTAATGCCATACCATCAGGTTTGTTAAAACTGATGCAAGGTTACCATTCCAACGATATTAATGTTACTTATAATATGGATCTGATGATTAATGGTGTAAACATCACAGACAAAAAATGTTCAAATAAACTGTTTAGGAAGATGTGTCAAACATATATAACACCTCTAGCTAAACATAAATGGATCATTGAATTTGGAAGTATTAATTGGAAAGCTACCTGGAATTATAATGATAGGTACTGTGTCACCAATAAAGTAAAAGAGGTCTCTTTTAAGATTATTCATTTGATTTATCCGTCCAACCAACTGTTGTTGAAGAGATTTAGAGTCGATATTAATGAGAATTGTTCCTTTTGTGATGATTGCACTGAGTCTATTGGTCATCTTTTTATGAATGCATTTGTGTCTGCTTTTTTGGCTAGAAATTGAATATATATTTAATATGTCCTACAAAAAAAAAAGTACAGCTAAGGAAAAAAAGATGTAATCTTTTTTTTATGAGAAAGGTGATGTTGAAAGTGAAAGAATTTTTTATTTTGAATATTTTTATTTTATTTGGAAAATATTTTATTCATAAGTGCAAGTGGGCTAAGAAAAAGCCAAGGATACAGGAATTTAAAATTGAAATGGATCTTTATTTTAAAACCTTGCAAGGATTAAAAAACAAAAAGGTTACAAAAACCCTGAACAATTATAAAGCCTTGAATTTGTCTTTATAATTTTTCTCTTTCTTTTCTTTCATGTGTCATGTACCCCTCTGTTTGTTATCCTTTTATTTTTTATTTTTGTATTTTCTATTGTTACTTCAAAACGAAGTCTGTATGATATTTTTCACAGTTTGTTATTCACTGTGTGACTGAAAACATACAATAAATTGATTGATTTAAAAAAAAAAAAAAAGGTTTGGGGAGACGGAGGGAAAAGAGAGCCTGCACGAAAGCCAGGGGTTTTTGAATTCCCTGCATTCTGATTGGTTGAATTTGAATTGCAGGACTTCTATCTGGTGTAGAAACAGAAGTTGGCAGTTGGCGTTTGCTTCCCGCAGTTACGCTCCCTTGTTCCATTTCATCTTTGTCACCACTTATCGCGTCTCTTATCTCAGTGAAGAGTTTCCCTAAGTTCCTTATTTTGCGGGCACATGGATTACAAACTCGCTCTGACAATCTTGGCGATCTCATGAGAGGAAGGCCAACATTTTCACACATTGAAGCTAACACTAGTCCATGGCTGCCTTCCCTATTCGAAACGTTATATAGATTTTCAGTGGACATACGACTAGGTTCCCCGTTTCCATACTTGACAATGCAATAACACTTGCTAATACGGCAACGATCGCTTGATTCGCTCGGTCTATTTACAACTCTTAGGCATTACCGCGCGATTAATCAGGAAAATCTCCTAAAAACTACCGCGAAGGTACTCTGCACGTGCAATTTTCTGTCATGTCTGTTTACATTTTGCTTCTTTCCGAACGAGTTGTCACCACATGACAGCTTGTTAGGGGCGGAATTCAAAAACCCCTGGCTTTCGTGCAGGCTCTTTCTTCCCCTCCCTCTCCCCAATCCTCTCACCGACTTGCTTCGCTCCGCCTCTCAACTTGCGCCTCCCATCGCTAACGAGAGCCTGCTCGCAGGCCAAACATCGGACTACTACGGAATTACATGGCGTTTCCTTCCGCACATCGCTGATCACGAAGTTATCAATATGTCTATGATTTCTGCGCTCATGTAACTCGAGGAAGAACACAGATTTACGAATGGCCGTGAGGTGGGTACGCGTGCAGTGCCCGTGAATGTTTTGCCGGCGAGGCAAAGAACGTTGGCATTTGTAGTGGTTTGACAGTTTTGGGATATACGTTGCAATCGTTCGACAGCACCATAAATATTTGGCATTTAATTTGCGAAGAACACGACGTGCGTGTATAGCAAGAGTTGCCCAGACTAATTAGTAGAAACGGCGAAAGTGTCAGTTATTTTTGGAAGCTTGTTATACATTGCACTACGAAATTATATGTGGCTTTCTTCGCGCGTGGATGACTACAAGAAATATGAATAAGTCTTGATAATTTCTGCGCTCGTGCAGCTCGTGAAACAACGCAGATGTGCATAGATTAGCTTGCGAGGCTCATACAGCAACAAGCCACGAGAATCCGCTCTACAGACCGAATGAAGTGACAGCTAAATGGCGTTGCTAGATACGATGCACAGCTGAGTGATGGTGGATATAATGGCTGCAAAGTCAGCGAAAGTTTCGGATTTGCAGATTGTCGCCCTCGCGGAGTCACGTCAAATATATGGACGTACCCAACAGGCAATCGCTTGCCGTACGGCCGAAGCATAAAGCGAGATCGAGAACGAGTATCTTGCCTCCGACGAAGAAATGACTGGTAAATTCGGTTTTGTAAAGTGGGACGGCGAATGGCGAACTCGGCTCGCGTGAGCTCCCCGGAACAAGCGGGGGTTTGGTGTTTGGGCTGTATGGGGTCGATGATGGTTTGGATTTTTTTTTTTTTAATTTACTAAAATGTGACTGCAGAAGTAGGGGCGACAAGTTCATGGTATGGTAACAGCCTGTACCGTCGTAGCGTACAGCGAGATGGAGAACGAGTGTATGGTAATCGTCAAGTTCTCTCCTCCGATGAGGAAAGTAACGTTACTGGCGGATTGTGTTTCGGTAGAGTAAGATGGTAGTCAGCGAAATCGCCGGTGGCCGGGGCTTGTGTAACACCTCCAAACGTCACGTGAGTCTTTTTGTTTACGCCACCATTTTGGCAGGAGAAGCCTGGGCGAAAATGTATGGCGCTAGCGCCGATATCAAGCCATTGGAGTTCGCTGCTCACTTTAAATCCAAAGAAATTGAGCCATATAATTCAAAACTAAATAGGTGAAACATTATTGACGCTAGTTTTAGTGCTTTTCACAAGTACTGAGTCAGCTGGATCTGACCACACCTGCAGTATCCAGACAGCTACGATTACCTGATCAACTTTTCCCCGTCCGAGTCTGGAGACTCTCAAGGCGTACAGAAGCCTGGAGGAAAACAAATGGAAGCAATTTGGCTTCGTGATGAATAGGGCCTGCGTCCACAGGAAACTTTTTTTTTTGCGCTGGCAGCGTCAATATTTAATGCAAATACTATGAAGTTCAGCATTTACAGCGCTCAATGTCCCCGGTACAAAAAAAAAAATGCCATCAGCACCCAGCTTTTTCCCATGGTGCTCTCTGCTGGAAAAAGTTCAACTTTTGGAACACTGCAGGGCTCATTTTGCGTCTCAAAGCATAGGCTGCATCCTTTGAAGGCTGCATCTTTAGGGGTTGTCACTTAATTCCATCTGCCGAACTGATGTTACGTCATTTCATCTCCGTTTAACAGCTTTGGTTTAAGTGAGTTGTCACTGGTTTCCTTAACCTTAACTCTAACCATTAACCGAAACCTGACCCTAAATTTAACCTTGTCCCTTACCCTAAATGTCAGTTCGATCGATGGAAGTAAGTGATGACCCCTAAAAATGCAGCCCTCAAAGGATGCAGCCTATGCTTTGAGAAATGGCCGTTTGTCACTCCTCTCGCGCTAAGAAATCAAATTCGAAAATTGGGAGTGACTTACAATATCAACATCAAACAGAAACTTTTCCTGCTGTCACAGTCTTGTTTCTAATCAAGTCAGCTGTAGTTTAGGTTTGCGAGCTATGTAATTTGAATCGTTGGCTTTGTTCGGTTCCAATTTTACTTTTGGGAAATGAACATTCATTAGCTCAGTTGCTATGATTATTCATGATTTACTTAAATTGAATTAGCAAATCTTGACATTTACAGCAATGCATAGTGGAAATTCTAACACTGTTTTTGTAACTTTTAGCAAAGATCAGCGCTAGAGACTAGCGCTCTATGAATGTGATCACGGGCGCTTCCAGCTCTGAAAGTGCTGCCTGAGGACACAGGTCTTTAGAGTTTCTTCATCAGTTATGTTGGCATTAGCAACAGGGCAGAATAAGGTAACTAGCTATTCGCTGTGCTTAAAGCGTAAGATCACTAGCTTGTGTCACCACGTTATTACAGTTTGAATGAATGCCTAAAGGCATGACCTCATACATAACATTATTCACTTTTCATGAATACAGTCGGCAAAGTTAGCTGCTTGCTGTATGCCCACCACTGTTTTTAACCGCGCACGTGCCTGCCAATATGGCGATTTTTGATTGCGTGACGTCAGCAACTGGAACTCTTTTGGACATCACCGGCCCCACAAATGAAAAAAACAATCATTAGGCACATACTCAATTTGAATTAAGTGATTACTTTGTTTAATTCGGTCAACTTTATTTAATGAATGTAGCTTGTCAGTTTTGTCGACATAAATACATGCAGGCTGCAGGCTAATCCAGTAAAAGGCATTAAAAAAGGTAGCCTAATAATCGCGCCCTCAAAGAAATGAGCTAAATCAAGCACATATGCATGGGCAAAACCTAAAAGAGACCTGCCTTTATGCCACTGTTTCGACGGTTGTGAGCCATATACGTTTATGCCGTTTCTACCCAGTCTTTCAAGTCCTAGAGGAGTGTTCGGGAGAAAGCATTGGTCGGCCATGGCACTCCTTCTCGCATTAGGCTTCGATGACGCCATATTTGGAAGTCTGAATTACATGGAAAATTTTCTATGGAAAGTAGTTAAGGGCAGCTAAGCTTTTTAACGGTTAGTGAAGTTTGCCTTGATGGCTGGGATTTGCTTGGCATCCCCTTGCAATTGCAGATAGTAATAGCTTCCCACGGCCCATGCAAAGTAAGCTTTGGTCACCAAACTGCGCATGCCCAGCTAGTGACACAGCCCCATTACAATGATGTCAGCTTGTGTTTTCAGAACTCGCACAGCCCTCCCTTAAGAAGTAAACTAGCCGGTTCACACTTGTTTTGTGCTTTTTAATATCTTTATTTTTTGGCAATAAGGCAGATTCCTCACATTGTGATGAATGTACAGAACAATTCCACAAATCTAGAGGTCAGAATATATAAAAAGAAAAGACACAGACATATGCAGGCTGCCATAATCATACAGTGTTGCTGATAAACGCAGGTGTGTTTTTTAAGGACATTGAGCTGTTTTGTCCCCTTTGTGCGGAATACAAATTATGCCAATTTTTGCCTGATGTGCATGTACTCTGTAAGGCTTAATGACTCAGTATTTGGGTCGCAGAGACGGGGAAAAAATATTCCAGTGAAGCAAGACATTTGGAAATTCAATGACAGAATTATTTAGCAATTACATTTTGGAATTTATGGATGCCGGCGTGTATATCTGTGCAATGGGGTTAAAATAAGCACATCAATATGATTATATGTTTATGATGTAACATTACAGCAGACATGTTAAAACTTTGGGGTGAAGCTCCAGATGTGCTTAGTTTTGGGATCAGCGGCGCAGTCAGTGATTCATGATTCGCTCCCTCTCCTGAGTCACACAGGAGGCCAGCCATTCAGTGGTGCGCTTGCGTGACTCCTCCCAACTATATTTGGGTGTGTAGCCAATGTCTTTCTTGGCCTTCTGATAAGAAAATGTGAAGGGTGTGGTCGCCATGATATAAATATTTCGGTTGAGGGTAGGGGTATATTGCAGGAAGGGGCGGAGCAACCACTGGAGCAGCTCCAACAGGAAGCTGACAAAATACAGGAGAGGATAGGGCAGCTTTGGCTTGTCCTGGATGCCGAAACCAAGAGATGACATCACTGCGTGGTTGAAATCTGAGTAGCTGACAGGTGGCGTGTCGTCCGAAATGAAGTAGAAGCTCCCCCCAACGACCTCCCTCTTCTCCGGGTCCTTGAGGGCCTTTGCAGCCTGCAGATGGGCGTGGGCTGCATTCCCTACGTACACGGGGTTGGCAATGGCAGTTTGGCGGGATGTGCGCAGCAGGATGTTGCCATTGCGAATCCCGTTCTTCATGTGGAACAGCAGGAAACTGCTGCCCTCCCCGTAGATGTACATGGGCCGTAGAACACAAGTGGCCAGCCTGCCCCCATTTTGCAGCAGTTCCCCATTGGCCTGTAAGCTCAGCTGTTCTCCCTCCTGCTTCGTCCTGCCGTATGGAAACGTGAGGCGGATGCAGTATGGAGTCTCCTCATTGCCGTTGATGATGGGGTCACCACTGGGATTGGGGCCAACCGCCTCGATGCTGCTGGTGTAGATGAACGATGGAACGCTCTCGTGGATGCAGGCTTCTAGCAGGAGCTGGGTCCCTGTGAAAGAATGGGACTCCACAGAATTACTATATAGCTTTCATTTATGCAAGAGTGGCTATGCAGTTCAATGGGCAAACACATGAATTTAATTAATTGCCTGGAAAGAAAATCCTATTGTTCCTTGTGCAAAGTGCTTATCATGAATGGCCGCAATATGTCCAAGGGAAAAGGCTACTATGTAGAATTGCAGGTAATGCAATTTGCACTGGATGTGATAGTCAACAACAGTATATTCGAAAAAAGTAATGAAAAATTCTTTGACAATCCATTGTATTAACCAGCAGTGTTGTCCACCGTATGTACCATAAAGCCACACATGAACTCCAACAGAGAAAGTGTATTAAGCAGTGACATAAATCTTGGTCAAAATGCTCGCGATCAAGACTTCTCAGAAAACAAAATCTCTTCACCTTTCACGTTAACCCCGTGGAGTTCACTGTAGTCCACAGCACCGTAGGCATCAATGATAGCAGCAGTATGGATAACCAGGGACACTCCTCGACAGGCTCTTCTCAGTAGCTCATGGTCTCTAATGTCCCCCTCGATCATGCTCACTCTAGTCTGGGTTGCGGCCGCTGCAGGTTGTTCGGTAAATCAAATCATAATTCAATCAATTGAGAAAATAACATTTGTTATAAGCATTTGTTCAGAAATGAAAAGCGAGTCATGAAGAACTGGCATATTGTCGGCCTGCTGATAAAACCTTGTATCTTCAAACTAATAAACTTTACAGGAGAGCATAAAAAATGTTTAATTTTGCATGTAAGAATGCAGTTGAGCTGCGTTCGGGTAGGATGACTGTTTTTCTTCCAAGAATGTATGCAATCAATAAAATTTTGTATTTTGCAATGTTTATGTTATTATCGTGGACATACGAGTTTTTGTTTCTTATCAAATTGGAGATACGGGGTTTTGCCAGTGAATACCAAGGCAATTAAGGGATGATTTTCATCGCAATGAGTGGAGTAATAGGAGTGAAATGAAAAATTATTAAAATCACTTGAACTGAAATGATAGGTTATCCATGTTTTGATACATAAAAGGGGCTATAATTTCTTGATGCGCTATGTATAATTTGATGCATGATCTTTTCTTTCCCGCAGGGTTATTAACTGAGTCTTTGAATTGTTGACAAATATGTAGCACTGATACTATAATTAACAGTTCCAATTATTGCTGAAGATATAAATAATGAGGCATACTTGCTGACAATTTTAGTGGCAAAATGTTAATTATAATTTAATTAAAAAAAAAAACTAATTAAATCATAGGAGTACAATTGTGGTAAACATTGCAAACATGAGCAAGAATCTACTCATAGCCTTATGCATTAGTTTAGTTCATTATACACTCTTCATAAAGTGTGGTAACATGTTAACATTATTGTGTGAAGATGTGCTGAGATATTTCTGCAAAAATACAAGTTTATCAGTTCCAATGGGAGGCCTTCCAGTCAACTGTAAATAACAGTGGAAATCGAGAAAAGGCATGGCAACATCCTGTAAAATATTTTTGATAACTAGAGCAATTTAATGCTTGCATCCATTGATTGCAGTGGAATGCACTAGAAGTACTCATCATCAAAGAATATAGATGAACTTAAGCCTACTGATAAAAACTTGTATATCCATTTACAAAAACAATGCCATAAAATCAATAATGATGAACTGTCAACTATGACTCTTAATACTGAATTACAGAGTGGAGATCAGTAACCTATTTAAACGTGAGCATATTGTCGCTTAGCTTGGCTAAAAATGCAACTGAATCGTGCTTTCTCTTGTGTTTACTTATAAAAGCTCGTATCTCCACAGTCCACATGTTTATTTTGTTCCAATGATTACTCCTTGCCTTTTTCGGTACTTCAACTTTATGTAAATAAGTAGATTTTAGATTCTGCAGAGTCTACAAGCATTGTTTTATTTCTTTTGTCAACTTACTTGTAGTGTTACAAAGAAGTTTTTACAAAAATCAAGGTAAAATTGGGAGAAATTACACTCACCTTTGTTGACATTTGAGTCTCTTTGGAGATACGAGGTTTCATCATTCCAACCTCGGCCACCAATAGACATACAAGGTTTCGTCACATGCCTTTTTTTAAACACTTTTCATTGGATATTGAGTTACGGGATTTTATCAGTAGATGTGCAAGATCATAAGGTTGCTTTTAAGCAAAAAATATGAAAATCACCAAATTTGGAGATATAAGGTTTTATTAGCAGGCCGACGATATGTCCCTGTATCTTCATCAATAAAACGTATGAAAATGATGAGTATGAATTTCTAACTCCACATTATTAAAAACGTCAAAACTATTTTCAGAAAAAGATCAAAACAATAATTTCTGAAAAATAAAAAATAGAGAACTGTTGCTGTCCTCAACATTTTTTTACAGCTACAGACTTCAGCATATTTGATTTTCAAGGAATACATTTCCCAAATGTACCCCAAAGTACAGTAACATTTTTGGCCCAAATGAGTCACCTTTAGAAGAATATAGGTACAAATGAATTACATTTTGCAAGTTAGCAGTAAAATTTAATGGACCTGTCAGGAACCACTCGTGACAAGCATTTTGTACCCGTTTTGGCTCTTTGAAGTGTAGGAGCCATCTAGTTTTTCAGTGAGTTTTTGCATTGATACTGAGATTTTTTTATTTTTTTTTTGTTTACCTTGAAGGGACTGAATAAACTCCGGCTGGGAATTCTTGTCAAAAAGCCGTAGCTCAGCGAGTCCCCGCTCTTCCTCCAGGAGCAGCCGGCTGATTCTCTCTCCCAGGAAACCACAAGCACCCGTAACGAGGCAAACATCACTGGCAGGAGACATGGCCTTGGAGAGTCTGCTGAGCAGTCTGGGGGAATGTTCTAGAAGTAAGGTGACAATGTCACTGGTCAGCTTAGAGGAGGAAGGCTGAGAGCTCCAGAGATTTATATGGTGGTTGTTGCTACTGAATATTTTATCACCACATTCTTGGTTTTGGCCACTCCCAATTTCTGATGATTTGCCATTTGATTCTGGCTTTATTTATAATGTGATTTGGACTAAATTAATAACAAATATACTTTGTGAAGCAAGAAGTAACAAAATGTATGATGGACTCTTTCAATCTTCAGTGTGACCTTCTGACTAACTATAAAATCAACAATAATTGAAGTATTAAATCTAAAACATGCTGGTCTGCAACCCTGTCCCCCTCGAATGCCTTATAGAGGCACATTTTTGCATTTTGCAGTCAGACTAGTTACAACTAGTTGTAATTCAGCGGCAGATATCTGTAATTCACATTGCGGATGTCTGCAACTGAAATGTAGATATCTGTAATGAGAAATCCCATTCACGTGAATGGCAAAAGTGACGTCATTTATCCTAGGAAGAATGACGTCTTGGATATCTGAAATGACAATTGTGGATAGGAAGAATGTCATTGTAGATATCTGAAATGCTCTTTTTGACTCAGAAGAATTGAATTGCGGATATCTGCAACAAATACCCAGTCTAGCTGTTACATGTTAAAACGGCTTGCCATATGCAAACCCTTACAACGCATTTCAACAGACAGATATAGCAGAGCAGAGTGAAATATCTTCGGATGTATCAGACTGTTCTTCAGTCATTGATACTTTCTATTTCTTATTAAAGATCTAGATCATAATTATAAGGATATAGGCCTGCATAGCCTCCAGTACGTCAAGATTGTCATTTCCGCTTGTAATGTCTTGTAATAATACTAACGTTGGCATTCATCATATCATGTCCAGTCTCTATGTCGCTATGAATTACGAATAGGATAAATAATTAACATTGCTAATATTGTAAAAGAGAGTTACAAGCTTTGGCGCCCACTTGGGTTTAATATTGCACCAAAATGTGGGTAATATTTGATGATGCCATTGTGTGCTTTGTGTCCACATATATTTCACTCCAAAGTTGTCCCATACCCTTCCATTGAGTCGCTTTTATGACAATATTTGAGGAATTATTCATTTTCAGGTAAATCACTTAGGATTCAAGAACCTGCTAATTCAATCAATGACAGCAAGAAAAAAAATCACCCCTGTTTGAGTTTATTTGCATTTTCCGTTACTTATCGGAGTCGAGTTTTGCACTCTACATCAACCAACTACAATGCGTGGTCCACGAATTTGAGATCCTATTTATCCCATAAATGTCAATGAAGTATTATTTGGAAAATTTAAAAAAGCGTTAGCTTCTAGCTGGCGGTCTGTTCAAGTCAATGAGATGAGCTAGCTAGCATGCTAATGCATTTCGCCATTAAATTAATAGATTCAAGTTTCTGCAAAAACAGTAACTCTTGTAACTCATTATTTTCATGGCAAAAAGGGCTAGCATGGTAGCCAGCAAGTTATTTATCCCATTGACTTGAACAAACTGCAAACCAGGAGCAAACACGATGGTTGTCGGTTCCCAGCAGGAGGACTGGAAACATTACTGTGTTTGCCAATGAACAGAATCTGACCTATCGCAACGCGAGAAAGCTGTATGGACCACATCGAAGTTAGCTTTATTACCCATTATCCATTGCGCGTGACGTCACGCATTTTCGGCTGGGGGTATAAACTCTACCATTTCTCATATAGATTTCCATTGACAGCCAGCCGCACAACGTTCAATCCTACCAGTTATACGCATTATTAACACACTTTTGTCAGAAGTTGCAGAGCAACAACGACATGGAAAGTACGCGATTTGGTGGGGTTTGTTTTATAAAGTTTTAGGGAGTTTAAAAAGGTTGAATTACGTGATGAATGAAGAGGCTGCATGAATTCACTTTCATTTTGTAATACGACTCTTGGGCTGCGAACCATACAGCGGGATGGGAATGAAAATTATAGTGTATGCAACCAGTGGAGTTCATGTTAAAAATAAATTGTCACGACTGTCGGGAGAAAAAAATGAAAAATAACCACTTCGAAAAGCAAAGAAGAGTTAATTTTAGTAGTCCAACAGAAACCACTATCTCTATGAATCAAGCTCGAATCGAGCTAAAAATCCGAACACATACCAGTTCTGACATCAACCCTGTTGACTGCCTTTACCCAGTCTCGTCTTTGCTCGTTGTCAGCTAGGAAGCGTAACATTTGGAATGATGGAGGGAAATCGCATGCGCCTTGACCGAACAGGCCAGCATGTTATAGGCAGATCTTCCTTTTCCACTTTCGAAGATAGTATGTGACATTTGCAGCCATTGACAGTACACCATGTAGTTGGCATCTAATTACGAGAGAAAAGATAAGCTTTACTGCTATGAATTTGTGTATGTACTGCCAGCATGGACAATTTAAAATAAAAGGAGAGAAAACTTTGCTTTTAGAAGTGGTTATTTTCCATTTTTTCTGCCAACAGTCATGACAATTTCTTTTTAACGTAAGCCCCTCTGTTTACATGCGCTAAAATTTTAATTCTCATCTCGCTGTATGGTTTGCAGCCCATAGTCCTATTACAAAATGAAAGTGAATGCATGCAGCCTCTTCATTCATCACGTAATTCCACCTTTTAAACTCCCTAAAACTTTATAAAACAAAAACCACCAAATCGTGTGCTTTCCAAGTAGTTGTTGCTCTGCAACCTCTGACAAAAGTGTGCAAATATCGCATATAAGTGGTAGGAATGAACGTTGTGTAGGTGGTTGTCAATGGAAATCTACATGAGATACGGTAGAGTTTATACCCCCAGCCGACAATGCGTGACGTCACGCGCAATGGATAATGGGTATTACTAAGCTAACTCCGATGTGGTCCATTACACAATGCCAAACCTGTATGGCTACTAAATCCATCTTGCACGCACCCTGGGTGGTCGCAAAGGGCAGTATAAAATTACTTTAAGCCGGACCCCAGTGAGGCCCAAATTCTTGGCGTGGCATGAATGGAGTATTTGTCTCATAATAGAATTAGTTCCATGGTCTGAAACATGGAAATGCGACAAATAAGCAAAAATGGAGGAAACTGGGAAGGGGCAAATACTTTTTTCACCACACTGTAGTTGCTGATGAAAGCCAGGTCTAAAGAATTTACATACTGAAAACAAAGAGTAACATTTAGTTTGATGCATTTCCCTCCTAGCCATAGAAAATTTGAGACAATTTCTCAAATGTTTGCAATGGATGGACAAAGCTTTAAAAACCTATGGAAAGGCGGTCGTATCCTGTGTAGTGGAATTGGAAATGCAAGAAAATTTATTTAGTCTGTATCATTTGGTTTTGGACATTTTATGTATGTTTGTTTGAATTGAGATTCTGGATTGTGAATGCAGGGACTTTCAAAATGGATTTTGACATGGCAGAGGGAGAAGATAAAAAGTGGAAAAAGGGAACTGAAGATAAGGATGAAGGAAAATATGTGGTGGGATAATGTGCCTGAGATAAGGCATTAAAAACTAGACAGTCCTGTCCGCTGCGACCGCATGGGTGTAGCCCCCGACAGCCCGCTTCTCCCCGTTTTTGTGCATTATTGGGCCAATACTGTCACCATGGCAACCGAAATCGATAGGTGTTATAAGTGAAGTATATCACATGTCCATACCAAATATGAAAGTAATTGGCCCGAATTTGCAGCCTGTACTGCGTCCACTAGGAAATCTCTATGTTTTTCCACTAATTTGCATATTGTGCAGCCAATACTGTGACCATGGCAACCAAAATCGATAGGTGTCATAAGTGAAGTACAACACGTCCCTACCAAATCGAAATCGGTCAAAAATTACAGCCTGTAGAGCGTCCACAAGAAATTGTCTACGGATGCGGACGTGGCGGCGGCGGAGACCACACACGTGAATCCATTGTAGCCGCCTGACTTCGTTCGGGGGCTACAATGAATCAAATAACACAACATGAACTAAACAAACACACAAATACATTTCCTGACATCCCATAATCATCTGTGCAGACAAAATCCCCATATTTACAATAACCAATAGATCACCCCTCAAAAAATGGTCTGTGCTCGCTGCAGCCCGCGAAATTCCCCTATTTGCAAACTATAGTACAGCCCGCTCGGTTTTTCCAGAAGCAAACAGTGATGTGTGCGGACAAATTATGGCGCGGTATTTATGAAATTTAACCAATAAATGATGATGGATTAAACCATGGACTGTAAATTAAGATGGACGACGCGTCTCCATTCACTCCCATTAATCAAAAATGGAGCCAAAATATCCCAGATACGGGCGCTGCCATGTTGCACATTTGAAGTCAGAGTCTGCGCAGTAGTGATCAGAGGTCAAGCCGCAGTATCGAGATCCCGCCCATACACCCATCCGAACACCTGCCCAAACCTTTGACTTGGTTTGGCTGCTGCGCTATTAACATAACGATAAGTGCCTATAATCAACGAGCTATATAAACTAGAAGCGCTATGTTACGATTTCAATATGCATGTCTGGCCGCCATCTTGTGACGGGCATCCATTACAGCAAGGTTCAGCAAAGTGAATGCTTCTTTTTAGAAATTTTTCTCGGAATGCCTGACCACTGCGTCCCTGTAAATTGCAGCCACAGGAGAGGGAAAGTTGTCGACTTAACCTTTCACAAGTAAGTTATTTTTTAGTTTGAACAATGGAGATTATTGGCTTTAAATAATCAAACTTAACTATACGATTTAAAGCTAGTCTTGACTTAGCCCTCTCCCAATACCAAAGCACTGGGTTACCTTGGGGGTAGCGCTGAGGCTTATAGGACTGGATCTGTCAGGTTATTTGGATGGGAAATAGACATCTTGTTCATGTGTGACTACGTAAACATTCAGTTTTATTGATTTCCACTGAGTGCAATACCTAACAGTTCTAACAAGTGAAAATACCGCAGTACTTCCAATCACTCGCCACTTCAGCGACAGGCACATCCGAAAACCTGTTGAAATCAGCACCCCCTTCACAGTCTGTAAAAGTGAATAGGCTTAGTTATTCGTCCATCGTAATGTCAGTGTTTGGGTCTGCACCATGCAGCGGTATTTCAATCAAACAAAAAATAGCAATAGATAAGTGTCTGATCCAATTACAAACTAATGTGTTTATTTGTTTTTCTTTCTTTTTTTCAATAGATACGTGTCACAAGTCCACAAGTGTTTTCACCCACACGCTGCTGAATGATTTTTATTGATATTTACCGAAATATTAACCAGAGTGTATTCTTTTATATGGGTTCCAGCGGGAGGCACACCCATCATAAGATAGCGGTCAGCTCTTCACACTTTGGGCGGCTTTTTGTGCAATTAGGCGATTTTTTTTTTTTATATAAGTTTTGGTCTGGAAACCACGCGACCAATCTAGCAACACTGGTTGCAATTCATAGGCATGTTAATGCCGTCTATGGGTAAATAGACTCCCACTGCCATTTGTTTCGCAGTATATGTCCCACTTAACTCACCAGCATTGTCTTGTCACTGAATCTTGCTTAACAAGCTAGCTAGGTAGCTAACTACATTAGCTAATGCAGGCAAAAGATTTTTGCAATTTCTCGACCATATAGCCGCAGTCAGTGTTCTCAACTGTAGCTTACCGCAATTTGCGAGAGGCAAGCATTTTAACACCGACTTTTGTTGAATTGAATCAGTCATGTTGTATCACTGATGAATTTCTTTACAGTGCGAAATCTATTTCCTGATTGGTAAGATACTAGCTATACCCCAGGCATTGTCGCTTGATAATGTTATCCCGAGTTCTTTTTTCGTTTTCAGTTCAGGAAAACAAAGAATTACATAGCATTAACGGTAAACTTTGCTCAAGGTAGTCGCCACTGGATGGAGAGAGGCAGCAATTATAGCTAAATAATTGCATCGCTTGAGCCACAAGACCAAGATGGGATTGTGGCTATGAGTCACGGAGCCACCCTCATGGAAGCGCCACCGTCCGGGAAGCACCCGCGTGGAAGTGTCTCCAAGGGATCTAATAAAATGCAAGCCAGGGGAACGTGCATTACGTGTAAAAACAAGATTAAAACATTGCGTTTATACCTCTTTTTCAATATAGTGGGACTACATAAAAGCGTACATCTGCCTTGTTTCGTTCTTTACCATATGCCTCAAAACAAGTGATAACCGAATCTGAATTTACATAGGTTGCTAATTCATAGTGGATACGATATGCACCTGATGGATTGGGGTGAGCTTTACCCAGGTTGGCTGCTCGTTATGGGCAACAGCAGGCCAGGATTCGTGTGGGATTATCAAGATTTTATGTCTTAAAACGTCTCGTAAAAAATATAAATCGTCCCTACCTTCCAATAAACTATTGCTCTCTAGGTACTCCAGATTGTTATCCTTTGATTAGCTGCATTTTGAAAGGAATATGTCCATCGATTGGTGGACAAAAAAATACATTTGTGTTCAGTTTTTGAATGTAGCTCTCTTCCTCCTGACCAAAATGGCCGCAATCGCCACCGCGCATGCGCAAATCAACAAAAACGGCAAAAAAAAAAAAAAAAAAAAACTGTGCATGCAATGTTTGCAAAGTGGAGCAAAATGGCTGTTATCTGAAAACTTTACTGGATGCAGGTAGAAAACCTGGATATATTTGGAACGTAAAGCAGCTAATCGTCTTAATTTGTGAGCTAATTACCAGAGGACCATTAGAAATAAAGGCCGGGGTCAACTTTTTTGCAGTCAGCTGTATACAGAAGGCGCCATCACTTTCCTAAGGAGTTCCAAGCTTTTTTTTTCGCACATCGACTGTGAGCTGTCCTTGCGTATACAGTGACAGTTCTCGTGAGCAAGGTTGAGCTAGTCGACATGCACTAACAAACAGATGTAAAGAGGCCGTTTCAAACAGGCTACTGTCAAAAATAAAGGATAATTTAACTGATTATATGTCTTGAATGTAATAAAATGAACGATTAATAAATGCATGATTCGACTGATCAAATTAGGCCTTAATATAATGAGATTAAGTATAACAGGTCATGAAATAAAATCCAATAGAAATATGATGCGTTGAAAATTATAAAGAACTAGATATTGACTTTTTCTCACAAAAAGACATTATTGTATCCCCGGATGGTACTATGGATTTGCGGTTGTCGCGCGTCCGCGTCCGCGCCCTGGCCCAGAACTACCCCTACATGAGAAAGACGATAGATGATAGATGATAGTGATACAACCCCAATTCCGAAATAGTTGGGACAAAGTGTAAATTGTGAATAAAATCAAAACGCAATAACTTTCAAATCACACAAGCCAATATTTTATTCACAATAGAACAGAGATAACAGAGCAAATATTGAAACTGAGAAATTATGCAATTTTATCCACGAAATGAGCTCATTTCAAATTTGATGGCTGCTACAGGTCTCAAAAACGTTGGGACAGGGGCCTGTATACCATGGTGTAGCATCTTCTTTTTAACAGAGAGTGGAGGTGTCTGGGCATTGAGGAGACAAGTTTCTTGAGTTTAGCCATTGGAATTTGATCCCACTCTTGTTTAATACAGGCTTCCAGCTGCTGGAGAGTTTTGGGGTGTCCTTTGATGGACTTTTCGTTTAATTATGCGCCAAATGTTCGCAATTGGTGAAAGATCAGGACTGCAGGCAGGCCAGTTCAGCACGCGGACTCTTCTACTACGAAGCCACGCTGTTGTAATAGCTGCACTTCGTGGTTTTGCATTGTCCTGCTGAAATACACAAGGCCTTCCTTGTACTGATGTTGTCTGGAGGGGAGCATATGTTGCTCAAAAACCTTTATATACCTTTCAGCATTCATGGTGCTTTTTAAAAAATGCAAGTGTCCCACACCATATGCACTAATGCATCCCCATACCATCAGAGATGCTGGCTTTTGAACTGAACGCTGATAACAGGAGGGGTGGTCTTTCTCCTCTTTAGCCCGGAGGACGCAATGCCTATGATTTCCAACAAGAATGTCAAATTTGGACTCGTCTGACCACAGGACACTTTGCCACTTTGCTACAGTCCATTTTAAATGAGCCTTGGCCCACGTAACACGGCGGCGCTTCTGGATCATGCTCAACAATGTCTTCCTTTTTGCATGATAGAGTTTTAGGTGGCATCTGTGGATGGCACGGCTGACTGTGTTTACAGACAGTGGTTTCTTGAAGTATTCCTGGGGCCAATTAGTAATGTCAATGACAAAATCATGCCGGTTAGTGATGCAGTGGCGTCTGAGCGCCTGAAGATCATGGGCATCCAGTAAAGGTCTTAGGCCTTGTCCCTTACGCACAGAGATTTTTCCAGTTTCTCTGAATCTTTTCATGATGTTATGCCTTCAAAGCCTTTGCAATTTGACGTTGAGGAACATTGTTTATAAAGTATTCTACAATTTTTTTTACGCAAGCCTTCATAGGTTGGAGAGCCTCTGGCCATCTTTATTTCTGAGAGACTCAGCCTCTCTAAGACATCCCTTTTATAGCCAATCATGTTACACACCTGATGCCAGTTAACTTAATTACTTGCTAAATGTTCTTTCAGCTAATTCTCTTGCATATTATTTGCTTTTTTAGCCCTTTTTTGCCTGTGTCTCAACTTTTTTGAGAGCTGTTGCAGCCAGAAAATTTGAAATAAGCTCATTTTGCGGATAAAAAGGTAAAATATCTCAGTTTCAACATTTGATATGTTATCTATGTTCTATTGTAAATAACATATTGGCTCATGTGATCTGAAAGTCATTGCTTTTTGATTTTATTCACAATTTACACTTCGTCCCAACTATTTTGGAATTGGGGTTGTAGAAGAATAACAGTATCAATATCGTCAAATTTTTGCTTCAGAAAAACGATTTTTCTTAACTACTAATTTGAATACCACTGGCTTTCTATAGATGAAGTGGTAGCTACAGAGGACAACAATTTTCTCTGTCACAAGAGCATTTTTTTAATTGCTGGATAGATAGTATGGGCAAGTATTTTGAGCAGTTTGCACATCAGGCTTAGCTGAGGAGTTTAATTCATGCAACTCATGGAAAAACAGGGTTGGGACTGAACTCGCCAATATTGTAAACAGTGTTTGAGGTCGGCTTGCTGGTGAATATACAATAACTGATCTGGGTGTGCCATCTAGTGAGAGAATAGTGTAACTGCGTGCATAAATAGAGCAGCTCCACGTCCGCTGGCATGAACATCTGCACAGACGGGTTATGGATCGGACCGAAACCGAACGTAAATATAGGGTAGAGCTGGGTAAGATGCCCCCCTTAAGTGAGAATTTTCAGAACTGAACGTAACATGAATTTATAATTTTTTTTTTGCTTGAAAGGATAGTGTGTAAAGTTGGCTACCACATCTAGAAAGATTTATGACACAGTCACTATAATAATATTTTTTAATGTTTGTTTAATAACTTTTTTTTTTTAAAAAAAAAGGTCATCTTGCCCCACCCCTGGGGTAAGATGCCCCATCTGTTTAGTGTTATCTAGAAGAACTTGTAAAGCCTTAAACATACTGGTTTTACTGCATTTCACATAATTATCATATTATAGCTGTCTTAATTGGCAGGTACGCATCATACAAAAGATCAACATGTTTTTAGAAATGTCCTTGCTAAAGAAATGGGGAAAGAAAGAGGTACATTCTCCTCAAGCTAACTTTTTATTAACTGACTGAACGCTGAGGCACAAGTGATGGCAAAGTACTGTTGGCATTAAATGCATCAAGGAATAGATGGTTATATCTTGTGGACTACTAAAAAATATGGGGCACCATATTTGATAAACATATAGCAGTATGGAACATATATGAGCATCCTTGAAAAGTCTTTAAAATTAAGAGTAACCACAATGCATTTCACCCAATATATTTCTTTTTAGGCATTTATGGGTATTGATGTATATATGATTCATTATTGTGTAACTCCATATGGCCCTACTTTTAACATGTATGGATACACTTAACTTTCCATTCCCAAGTTCTTTATAAAAATCATCATGTCTAATATACATTTCCTAAAAATAGAACATAATTTTTTAGAAAAAACCTCATAAAACAGAATGAATATGACTCAAAATGGGGTAAGATGCCTTCCTTCCCTAGGGGCATCTTACCCCAATCCATAAAGGGCATCTTACCCCTAGCACCACCATATTGGATTTGGCTCATTAACCCCAATTTCTCCAATTAACACCACAGAGGACCCCCTATTATACATAGAGAAGGCATCAGAGAGTTACAGGGACGAGTCCTGCAGACTCCTGAAGCATTCAAATACTTGTGGCAGAATGACTTATTTGGTCATTTTTTATAAGAAAGACAGTAAAAACATAAATACTTTGAGTTCTCACATGTCACTTGCTCTGTTGACTCATCTGTTGCTCAGGATTTCCCTCCAGGTGGCAGTACATTTGTCTAAGTCAGGAGCCACATACTGGGCTAAGCTGAAATTGAATTATAAGCAAAGGGCATCTTACCCTCAGGGGCGTATTACCCCGCGCTACTATATAGAAAAAAAAAAAAAAAAAAAAAACACTCACAGGTACAAACTCAAGCCATAAAAACCACCGTTGAAACCAGTGACCACAAAAATCGCGAAACAGAACAAATTTTATTTCAATTGTATGTCATTGTGCTCCACATTAGTCCTTTGTAAGTTTTCTTGATGCAAAGAAAATTACTTCAGATCATTTATTCATTCACTCATTATTCTTGGTAAATTATGTATGGCACGACAGGCTATTTGATTTGTTTATATGTTTTTTTTTTTTTTACAAGAATAGAACACAGTTAACAAAACACACAATATAAGACAGAGTTGTGCAGGATTGAGAATATTTCAAATATTTTTTTCACAAAATTAACAGACGAAATACATATCCGCGTTTGCTGAGGTGCTATGCAAACAGTTACGGGGAACAGAGCTCTTGAAGCTAGCAGTAGCGGCCAGTGGACAGAGAGCCATAAAGTTATCAGCGCAAATATTCGTTGGAGGTTCAGCTTATCTTAAAGGGACTTTGTCAGCCGGGGCGCATGCGCCTGACGAAGCGAAAAACTTGAAAACGTTAGGCTAACTATTCCAAGTTCATATGAGATATAGGTGTAAGTGTTTCAATCTGTTTATATCGTGTTCGTCCTTGAGAAGTTTATTGAAATTTTTACCAAAACACTGTGTTTATTGATCGTAGAGCCTATTCGTAGCATCAGTTTGTCATAGTTTGGGTTTTTAGGTCACCTGAGACGAAGTCTCAAAGTGACCAATTCTAATCGCCTTTTGTCCATCGTCGTCCGTCGTGCGTCGTCCATCGTCCATCGTGCGTCCGTAAACAATTTACATTTTTGACTTCTTCTCAGAAACCACTGATACGATTTCAATAAAATTTTGCTTGGTCAAATATGCACCAATATTTTGAATTATATGGTGCCCACCCCCAGGGGCTTAGAGGGGCGGGACTAAAACTGGTCAATACATTTTCCACTTCTTCTCAGAAACCGCTGATCCGATTTCAATAAAATTTTGCAGGAACCCTCCTTGGTCAAATATGCACCAAAATTGTGAATTATATGGTGCCCACCCCCAGGGGCTCTGAGGGGCGGGGCTAAAACTGGTCAATACATTTTCCACTTCTTCTCAGAAACTGCTGATCCAATTTCAATAAAATTTCGCCGGAACCTTCCTTGGTCAAATATGCACCAAAATTGTGAGTTATATGGTTTCCACCCCCAGGTGCTCTGAGGGGCAGGGCTAAAAGCAGTCAAATTGGCTGAAATTTTAAAAATCTTCTTCTCCAGACTCAGATATGCTGGAAAACAATACTCTTCATAGATGGAAGGCTCTTGAGGTGCTTTATCAAAATTGTGAACTTCATGACCCTTGAGCTCCATGTTTGCCCCTGGGGAGGGGGTGAAATTTACTAAAGTTTATATCGGAAAATTATACTTTTGGCTATATTTTGTTCATTTTCTACTGAAAATCATTCAAACTTGATTGGCATTGTAACCATGAGATGACAGTTTGATACTATGACATTTTTGACCCTGTCTCTTTCTCAGGGGCTGAGGGGTGGGGCCCAAATGGGGTCATATTGCCAAAAATTTCAACAATCTTCTTCTCCAGACCGAGATAGGCTGGAAACCAATACTCTTCATAGATGGAAGGGTCTTGAGGTGCTTTATCAAAATTGTTAATTTCATGGCCCCCAGGCTCCATGTTTGCCCCTGCAGAGGGGGTGAAGTTTACTATACGTTATATAGGAAAATGATACTTTTGGGTATATTTGGTTCATTGACATCAACAACATCAGTTTTTATATAACTCAGGTGACCGTTGAGGCCCATGGTCCTCTGGTTGTAGCATTATTATTGCATTTAAATCAGCCTTCGTTGATTGTTATGTCGTCCTATGGCGGCCCTCGAACTGGAAGCGGTCGCAAAAGGATCTATGACAGCTGCATGTCAGACAAAATGTTGTGACAAACAGGTTCTGCGAACATTAAAGACAATTGCTTGATAAAAAAAAATTCCCCAAACTTCTCAAGGATGCACGCGTTGCAAACAGATTGAAACTCCACCACGAATTCACTGGTTTACCTTACCTCACACTTTCAATGTGTTTTCGCCCAAAGCAATATGGATATATAGTATAATTTATTCTCCGTGGGTTTCGGCAAAGATCAGTGCGGTTACTCTATAGCAACTCGCATTTGCAGGCCATCTACTGTATTTAAAACAGCGACGAAGGTATGTTTACACAGGTACTAATAAGCTTGGGGTTTGTATTTCTGCTCCCTTGATATCGCACTGCATGTATGAACGTGTTTATCGACTGGACTCTACTATGCATGTGCCCCAGCTGACATAGTCCCTTTAATGGTAAGGCTGGCAAACAGATGCTGATGACTTAGCGAGCCTGTATTGTAATTAGTGAAGACATAACGTTTGCTAATAAACGTTGCATTAGGCAAACACTAGCTTTGCTAAGCAGTGGTTCCATTTAAGGTAGACTGCAAACAGTGGCATATCGCATTCATGAACATATGTTTCTCTTTTTAACATTACATTTCTATTGAACGCCTCTTTGTGTTTGATTGTTTGACACAGAAAGCAACGTTTTAAAATAGTGCTGAATTAGCTTAGACCTGCCAGTAAAAATAAACAGCCTGGAAATGGCGGCCTTGCCAGATGCGCGGTTCAGCTTTCTGCCGCTAGGTGTCCACACCTTCCTTCACGATATCCGGGGCGGTCGGCCGTCCTGCTTGTATGAACTGCCATTACATATCACAGCGTGAAATTTTGTTGTTAGCTTTCATCGGCTTTTCTATTGTCGTTCGTGTGACAGAGACATCTGGTAAATGAGATATACATGGATAAAGACTCCAACTATCAATTTCTGGGCAGAAAAATGGGTATTTTGGAGTATTAAATAGGCATGGGCAATACAAATGAATAAAATGACAACATTTCTTGAGTTGCTGAGAAAAAAGTTTTTATTATTTTCAAATGATTTTTTGCAGGTAAGTACAGAAGACACAGACAAAGAGTTTGCCACAAGTCCAACGCCTTTACAGGAAAGGGTCTCAGAGCCACAGGGTCCCAAAAATGGCTGATTTCGGCATTTATCAACAAAACCCATTGTGAAAATTGGGGGGTGAAGCCTGAGGGCATTTTCGAAAATGAAGTCTACTCAGAAATAAACCTGGCCAAATTATCCATTAGGGTACCCTAACAGAAATAATTGATGCTAAAGTCATCAACCCCTGTTCTGAAGTACAGCCGCGCCCCCTAGGCCCTTTTTAATGGAAAATGCATTGAATTTCACCCAATTATGTTCAACAAACATTAGGTTTTGCATTGATATTAAAAAATGGTATGAATGGGTTGCCTGTGAAGTTTTTTTTTTTTTTGGATCAATGGCCTGCAAAAATGTCAAAATTATCGGTGGGAGGGCAAACATTAACGCTACTCGCCCATTACTGTATAAAATGCAGTGAAGTCGCTGATGCCGGCAGTTGTTTGCCCTCCCACTGCTACTTAAACGTTTCCCCCTTCAATAACCCGTGGTGATTTAAAAAAAAAAAAAACTTTACGCTGTTTTTATAATGTCCATATACCCTCCTCCCATGATAGTTTCAATGAGCTACTGTGAATAATTCATAGTAAAACACAGTGACGTGCAGTCGGAGGTTAGTTTGGCGAGGCAGAAACCTCCCCTTTGCTTGATTAGCAATCAGACGATTAACTAGTTTAGTAAGACTATTCGGCAGAATGACGGGCCAGTTTAGGTTTCCGCGGCGTTATTACTCAGTATATCGAACCTGAAATGCTCACAGGACAGCAGATTTGTGCGTACTTGCTTCCAGGAAGCCGAAGCAATGTCATCAACAAATATTAAAACAGTTTGACTTATGCAGAGTTCAGTGCTTAATCAATATACAATGTATTCTCCTTTAAATACGCGCTTTTACACCCAAACAAAAAGCGGGCGCTTATTTTCAGTCTTCTTTCATAATCCGATTAACAAAATGTTTAAACGATATACAGAATTACCGAGAGCCGAGAATTTTTCCTAATTGATTATTCAGATTTCCATCCTTGCAGTCTCGAATTGAAGGGTATAAGTGAATGAATCTTGTGACCGGTGTTCGCGAGGTGGCATAGGTAGCAAAATTTGTCAGAACACTGGTAGGTTTTGAACGCCTGGCGCTGGTTTATTCCTTGGTATATTTTACTGAAACTTCACAAATAGGGTCACAGGATATTCTGTCAACTAACTATGTAGGTTTACAGTAAAAATACACTCACCTTTCTTGCTATTGTTGAGAAGAAGTCACGGCGAACTCGCGACGAACTTCAACAACTTCTGTCGAACTAATTTCACATCCCCTGGAGGTCTAGACTGGACGAACAGACTCGTAATTTCTAAAATTAGATGGCTGTAATTCAATCAGGGCCGTAGCTGGGATATCACGTCATCGCGGGCTATTTGAAATCTACCTCCAAAATGGATATTTTTGCCACGCCATGCACTTGAAAGTTTGTAAACACGGCGCAAATTGAGGTCACGCATTCATCCAACGGGCGAATAATAGCTCTGTTCAAATCGCGTTATTGGCCGTAATACGCAGAGTTCATGTATGAAATGCGGGTATCCTATTGAAAAGGTTGCTTTTAATCAAACCATGATGTTCTTTTTGTATGAAAATGGTATTTACATCATTTTTTTTATAAGTTTTCTGAGGCTTGTTTACCGCCCCAGTTCAGCTGTTACGCATTCCATTAGAGTTTATGCAGAGCGTTGCCCATGCCTATATTAAA
The DNA here is from genome assembly GCA_029692085.1 of Gymnothorax javanicus. Taxonomy (NCBI): domain Eukaryota; kingdom Metazoa; phylum Chordata; class Actinopteri; order Anguilliformes; family Muraenidae; genus Gymnothorax; species Gymnothorax javanicus. Next base: position 56,126,668 of record CM056205.1, on the reverse strand, counting down.
TGCATTTCTCCGCCGATAAACACCCCCGGGTAGCCCAGGTGCTGCTCATTGTATACAATGGCAGCCCAGGATCGTAATGGGTTTATAAAGCTTAGACTTTCGAAAACGTCTCGTAAAATACAGAAATCGTCCCTACCTTCCAATAAATTCTTGTTCTCCAGGTACTCCAGATTGTTATCCTTCGATTAGCTACATTTTGAAATAAATATGTCTATCGATTGGGATACAAAAAGATTGAGAAGATTATTGGATTCGTGGAGAAAACCTGGATTTATTTGGTGAGTAAAGCAGCTAATCGTCTTAATTTGTTAGCTAATTACTAGAGGTACATTAGAACTATCGGGCGCTGACAACGTTTTTGCAGTCAGCTGTATACAGAAGGCGCTATCACTTTCCTAAAAAGTTCTAAGCTTTTTTCCACTCATCGTGCATGGACTGTCATTATAATGACAGTCCAAGTGGGCTAACCCCCGGGTAACGAATATGCAAAGGCACAATAGCCTTTGGGAACTTCCAGCATTAAAACCGGGCCTATAGATGAGAATCCTTCCGTTTCAAGTCACTTCACATTGACAGCTGTTATCTCTAATGTATACTTGGTGATCTTACCATGCTGTGCATTCGAAATTATCCAAACAACCCAAGAAATCCTGGGGGGTTTGATCATCGACAGTGTTTCTCTATGCGTTTGTATGCGATCCGGACAAACAACAAACTGCCGCACGGGTCCGAACCGCCCCGGATACAGATTTAGCACCATCTGGCGATCGAGGTGTATGCATCTGGCAAGGTGTCCATTAGCTAGGTTACCTTTTCAAGATTAGGAATTCATACCATCAGGCGAATTTCAATAACCGAAAAATCGCTGGGTAGTTTAATTTCGTTGTTATGATGACACACAGAATGTACACTTGTCCACTCGCTCACTCACTGTCTTTATATTGTTTTCAATGTAGAACATTCACAACATAATGCCCTGCATAGTGGTTGAGTGTACATTTGGAACGTGGCCCTATTCTAACCAAATCATCTCCATGGGAACTCAGCTGAGCTGTTAGATATCAAATCACCCAATCACAGAGGGCCATGCCAGGGCTGGTTCCCCACGCACAGAGAATCGCTGAGTCACTTAGTCAAAGAAATCCTTGCTCGCGAACACCTCAAACTCCTGCTTCTCACGCAAAAAATGTACATCCTGTCACCAGTGTAACCACATCATTCAAGGCACGAGACTTCGCTGATTGTGTAGATGTCTTTTTTATTGTATATCCCCAACGACGATAGTCGGGAGATACTATGGTTTAGTTCCGGGGCCGCCGCCGCCGCAGAGATTTTTTGTTCTGGGCTCTGGAAGCCACAATTATTACAGGAATTTCCCCAAATTTCACACAGGCGAAGATATTGATTGGACAATGCTCAAGACCGATTTTCGCGAATTTCAGACGTCCGATATGGCTGCTGGCGGCCATTTTGTCCGAAATTTGGGGATCAGGGAGATACACGATGCGGTCCCTGTGGCGACCGAGTTATCTACTTTCTCTGAGTGATTTAATGTCGAGTAGAGTAGAGTAGAGCCGGTACCATGTAGTGGAAAAGCGCCATATATGGACTGCAAAAGATAACCTATAATCAAACCAAATGCCTAGATATTTGTAGGAAGTTACCCTTTCAAGATATGTGCCGTCTTGTGTTGATATAGTGCAGTCAGTGTGAGATCTTGAGATAACTATCAAATAAAGGAAAAATTCCCAAAAAAAATCTTTAAAAAAAAAAAAAAAAGAAAGGTCAATGAAAAGTGCTGCACATGTTTTTTTGTCATCTATGGCTGTAATGATGTTGTTTATAACTAAAGTTACAGCAGTTATAGTGCTGTGTCCTTCTCTAAAGCCTGATTATGTTGGACTTAAAATAATGTTATCATTTAAAAAATGTTTTAACTGCTCATTAACAAGTGATTCAAATACTTTAGCCATTACAGATAATCTAGATATAGGACGGTAATTAGCCATGACAGAGGGATCACCTTCTTTCAGCAGGGGTAGGATAGAGGCAGTCTTCCATGAGATGGGGATTGAACCACAGCACAAGCTAAGATTAAAAATAGAAGAAATGGGCATGGCAATAAGATCTGCTGCAATCCTTAAAAAATATGGCTCTATCTGGTCCTGGCCAGCTGATTTTTTTGAAGTCTAAGCCTAGTAGTGCTTTGCGAACTTGTGCAATAGAGATAGTGTTAAAATTAAAATAGGAGAGAGTCACGCCATTTGGACACTAAAAGTGGGAGAGACTGAATATGTTTGTGACATCCAAGTATTTTATGCAGGGTAGACCAGAGTGAGATGAAAAGGGGGTACATTAAGGGAACAAATGCCTGCATGTACACGAGACCTTAATTCTCTCTCTCACCCCCCTTGTTGTTAAAACATTTTCTAACTACAGTATAATGCGAGGAAAATTAAACTGTTTCAATACAGACTCTGGATATTATGAACTACCTAACAGCTTCATCTCCCATCCCCTTTAAAAACCAGAGGCCCTTGCACCTTAGCAAATTGCTATTATGAGGGCGTATCTGTTCAGTAGCAGCAAAAAACTGTACTGCTGCAGGAGAGAGAGTCTTCGAAGCGTGTGAGTAAAAAATTACGTAAAGTATGGACACCTGAAAACACTGACCTCCAAAAATGTAATAAAAACAGTTTTAAGCATTGTTCAGATTTGTTTTATTCCTATCCAGAAGTTAAAAATCATCATAGTGAATTCCCGGGGCTGCATTTGAACTTTACATTACATTTCAATCAAGACAGACCAATGAATTGGTAAAGGTGAACATTTCTTGCAAATTACAGAATGAGCAGATTAATGGCTGTGATGATAGCCTTTAAGTCTTTGGTGCTCAGACTCGACTGGGAGATTTTGCAATTGTGGAGCCTCTGGCCTGAGGTGCAGCTGGATAAATCCCCCAAAATTTGGGGCGCAAGCCCCTTTGAAAACACAGCCCTGTATGTCCCCCAAAAAATGATTAGAATGCTTACTTATTGAGCAGGAATGAAGGACAGTTCATTCAAAGATGGCATGGGCGGTTAGAGGATGAAATGCAAGAGCATGATATGGAAATAAAGACCATGACCAGCAGATTGTTTTTTTTGGAAGCCAAAATATCTAACAACTATGTGCACGCTTTGAGAAAACATGAATAAGACCAGCTCAATCACAAAAGTTAAGAACTGAGCTTACCATGTAGGTCTATAAATATTAACTAATCGAAAGGGCACAGTACCAACTCCATTTAATTGTTGCAAGAGTCTGTTACCCATTCTACTTTGTACCCTAAACCAACAGAGATCAAACTTCCTGATAGATGCTGTGGGATCCCGCAGTTAAGCTAAATGCGGTTAAACGTTATCCTTTTTGTGGCATCAATTTCAAGTGACACTTGCTTAATCTCTGATTTTGACCACTGATGAGTGATTCTATTTCAATGCTATTACAACAACTTTTCCCCTGTGGAAAACCCTAGCAGCTGACGAACTGTTCCTAGCCTGGCTTGCAGTCAGCGGAGACCTTAGGGCAATGCGAGAGCCGGTGTAGCAGGCCGGAATATACCCCTGGCCAGAATATACCCCGGGGGGCGGGCCAAAATTACCCCCTGAGTCTAAGTACTTAGACTAGATTATGGTTTAGGGCGAGTTATTTTGTGAACTTGAATGTACATTACAATACGTTTTTTTCCATTCATGGCTAGACTTGCTTCACATGTGTTGAAGATGCTCTGTAAACATACATTGTAAAGGTCAACTCACACTTTGCTAAGGCACATACATTGTACATGAACCACCATGCAATTAACAAAACCAATGACAGTATCACAAATAGTTTTTCAAGTCTTCTTCTTATTTCTAAGTGATAGTTCAAATATATTTACATCTTCTGTGCTGAAAAGCTGCTGTTGATCTCAAAACAAAAGATGTTCATAATACATGTACTAGACTTTGTTATTGTTTACATTTACCACTGAATAGTGCATTTCAAGTTCTATTTCCTTTGTGGACTTCATGACTTCCCTTTAAATAGGGTAAGAAACTATAGCTGCTTTCTTGAATAATGGTCATATAAGATGAAGTACAAAGTTTAATGTATACGCATGCATAAAGGCATGTTGAATGTGTTTGCAGAAGAAAGATGTCTTGCATAACAACTACAGACTAGAAGTTGGACCTGAAAGTACCTAAGGCACAGTGACTGGCAACCCATAAGGCAACAGCTGCCTTGCTGTTTCTATAGCAGGTTATAGTTTTACTAGAAGAGGTTGCTAGCCCCTTGTCCTACATGACAACAGTGAGCAATAAAATCTTATTTATGCAGTTGTACTCAATGAGTTCTTAATGCAGACAAAAAACAGTGCAATAAGAATACAATTAAGACACTACTTAAACAACATTCTATTTAATGCCTGTATGTTTAACCCCTTTGCACAGAAGCCAGATCTGGCTATTTATGTATTACCTTATTTAAGGCTTTATAATTCATAATTTATAATGGCGATAAGATAATGCCAATAACAATCAGCTTACCAGCAGTATATTTTACCGCTGCCCAGACAGCCTTAATACCAAATACTGTAATTTCAGCCATCACTGCAAGTTATCCTGTTGTCTACATATATCCGTCAGTTTGTGGTAGCTGAAGACATTTAATATTTCTCCATTAGAAATGTAGATGTTTTAACGTTTGTGAAATAAATAAAAATTGAGATATGCTGTAGTATTGATTATTTTGTGCACATGAAAAGGGGTATAATCTGGCTCAGATGGGTATGAAACAATTGCCTATCTTATAGAATATGCCCTGGGCATATGAACTCGACAAGCCTAGAACATACCTTGGGTAAGAAACAGGCTGGCCCACTAAAACCCTCAGCCTGAATGTGCGGAGTACAATATAAGGGGGTATAAAATGTCTAGCCCAGAAGATGATGTGGTCAAAACTGTGCTGACCCACTTTTATCTTAAACAAACATTGTTTTGCTCTTTGTGCATAATCAGTATAGCTACACAGTACATTGGACAGTGGATTGTACCTACCACCATTAATACTACAAACTTGGTGCCCAAATCCGTCCTCAGCAGGGAGAAAATTCAGCAACCATAATGTGCAACCAAAATAACAGTGTATCACTTGCAACTTACCAAGTCTTTTTGTCCACTTGAAAATGTATTACTACATGTAAACTCCTCGACAACAGTTTTAGGAATACCTTAGCAAAGTGTGAGTTGACCCTTACAATGTACTTCAACATAGCATCTTCAGCACAAGTGAAGCAAGTCTAGCCATTTAAAAAATGTGATCTTTTGACTACCCTCAATTGACGTTATACTTATAGTGAAAGTTTACAAAATAACTTGCATTGGAACATAATCTAGACTACTAAATTACGTAGAGTCAGGGGGTATAATCTGGACTAGGCCAGAATATACCCCGGGTATAATCCGGTTTAGGCCAGAATATACCCCCCCTTCCCCCCGGGGTATAATCTGGCCTGGGGGGGTATATTTTTATATTTTGGCCTGCTACACAATGCGAGAGCCAGAAACCGCTTGTGGTCAGCAGTGACTTTCACGCAATGAGTGAGCCAGCAATGGCTTGAATGTGATCAGCAGGACAACAAAATATTTATGATTTAAACTATTTTAGAATGAAGCAACCGAGAACAAACTGCCAGATAGATGCTGCAGAATCCTGCAGTTAAGCTAAATGCAGTTAAGCGTTATCCATTTTGCTGCAGCAATTTAGAATGACATACTTTAATTAGCTGGTTTAGATACAAGCATAAATTATTCTATTTTGAAGCAACTCGCAACTCAAGCTCATCATGCTGAAAACCTGTTTTAGAGCGATTGGAAAAAATGTTTCCTGGTGGGAAACTTCAGCAGCCTACAATTGAGCCTAGCCAGCAATGACTTGCAGTCAACAAACATGAATGCGACGAGTGAGCCGGCAATGACTTGTGGTCAGTGATGACCTTTAAGCAATGAGTGAGCTAGCAATGGCTTGAGTACTGTGGTGACCAGGGCAGCAAGTGATTAGTGCATGCCTTGGAAAATGTTGCTGACATTAATAGGATAGAGCAATGGAGACCAACCTGCTAGTTAGTTGCCACAAGATCCGGCAGTTAAGCTGAAAGAAATTCAAAACATGCTATCCATTTTGCAGCAGCAACTCAAAATACACTTAAATTTGCTGGTTTTGAACGCTGAATGATTCCATGTTAATGCAGCTGGTAACTCAAGCTCATTCATACCAGCAGGTCTGTTCTAGAGTTATTAGAACAACATTTCCTGTGGAAAACCTTAACGGCTAACAAATTATGTTTATCCGGCAATGGCTCGCAAACAGCAGAGACTTACATTCGTGAGCCTGCACAGACCTTTATGCATTGAGAGCCAGCACTGGCTTAAGCAGGGTTTACACATAGGCACGATGCGTTACGAATATCATTTTCCCGTTATTCGTGGCACATTCGTGACATTCGTAACGTGACTTAAGGTATCTGAATAGGGTTCTTAACAGCCTGTGTCGGTTTGTGACATTCGTGATATTCGTGGAGCATGTTTTTGGCTGCCAAAAAATCTTCCACGAATGTCACGAAACGCCCTCGATTCGTGGAGTTCGCAACTGAGCGTGTCGATTCGTGGTGATTAGTGGTGATTTGTAATAGAGCGTGACAGCATTCGTAGTGTATTCTTGCCATTCTTTGAGCCCATACTGTCATGCGTCATTACAAATCGACACGACAGCTGTCAAGAACTGAACTGAATGACGCGTGACGCCTCTGCCCCGAATCATCAAATTCTATTCAAATTCGTGATCATCGGTCACGAATTTAGATTCGTGGCATTCGTGACTTGTCGTCGTTATGTGTAAACCCAGCATTACATACTGTGATGACTTGGATGGCAAACGATTTGTGCAGAGCAGGTGAAAATATTGTTGCAGCCAATATTTCTCTTGTGCATATGTGAAATCCACTTATCTGCAGATGGGAAGCACATGCCTAGGGAAATGTTGACATTGGTAGAATATAGTGATGGTGACCAACCTGCCAGTTAGATGCTGCAAGATCCAGCGGTTAAACCAAATGCAATTTAAATCATGTTATCCATTTTTCAGCAGCAATTCAACCAATACTCGCTTAAATTTTCTGGTTTTGAGCATTGTGAAAATGATTTTAATGTAACTCACTACGAGCTTGTACAAGCAAAAGACCCTTTTTAAAGTGATTAGAACAATGTTTCCCCTGTGGAAAACCTTAACGGCCTACGAATGGAACCTATCCAGCACTGGCTTGCAGTCCGAGACTTGAATTAAATGCACCCAGAAGTTACTGTATTTATGAAGAATTACCTGAATTATGTCACAATCAATATTTAAAGCAAAATTGAGATATTAGGAGGTAAAGGTGGTTATGTTCATTCACATATGAAATCTTGGCAGGCTTGCAGTATAACTGCAAATGATTTGTTTAGAGCAGAGGTGGACGGTAAGGCTGGTATCTGTCCCAGGTTTCCACAAACTTCTGGCCTTCAGTTTGTTAATAGTCTTAGCTAGACCATTTATGAAATCTGAAGATTCTGCTGCATTACTTTAATTACCAAAAGACCATAAAAACTACATATCAACTTAGAATCTAAGAGCAAATGCATGTTTAAGTATACAACCAAATGGCTCGATTAGTCATTATAATTGATAGAAATAAAACCTGCATGTGCTCAGGTCCTCCAGGATTGGGATTGCCAATCTTTTGGTTAGGAATGCCAAAACTAATGGGAAACCAGTGAATAGGTAAGATGGCCTCATGGGCAGAATTTGAGTTGATGCTGAATGAGGAACTCAGCAGTGGATGTTACCCAGTGGCACCTTGGAAAGATTTCAAGACTGAAGATTTGAATACAAAATCATGATTAGTCCAGTGAATAATAGAATGCAATGTTCGAGCGTTGAGAAAGCTTTGTACCTGGTAGGTGCATAAGGGCCAAGCAGCCTCTTACCCAATGATTTCAATGACATACAGCCAAAAAATCTTGCGAGACACGCTTTCCTCTTTTTTTTTTTTAACAACCCGAGATTAATTGACTGCTCAAATATACGAATGAGATGCAGAGAAACTATTTGCGCCTTAAGTTGAAACCGGGAGAGAAAATGCCATTTGTAATGATGATTGCTCATCAGATAATGACAACTGCGCTGATACATAAACTAGCAAAGACACTTGCGTCACTCTTTGTGCCACTGTGCGCCAGGTGTAAGGTAGAGCTCCATAAGTTTAAGACGAGTTTGTTTTTCAATGTGGGACAGTTTTTTGTGAGAGGGGTTTTTTGTGAGAGGTGTGCATGTGGGGCAGCTTCAGTAAGTGTCTCTGTTGTTCCTCACTTTAATGCAAGAAGTGTGATCAGTTCAGACCTGGAGATACTAGTCTGATTTATCAAAGGACCTACCTGAATTTAGGCAAATTTTTCTGCCGTGAAAGGACATGAAAGAACGAAGGACTTCCGTGAGGGTCTGTTGAATTAGTTTATTAATGTGTCTATATATGTGCATGATAAGTACAAAATCAAGCCAAAGAAGTTGAAGCAGGGGGAAAAAGAGCTCATTTGGTGTCGCCGAGAAAATAATTTGCAATATTTCTAGCCATATTGCCTCCAAACTGACCTTACCTTGCAACATAAAGATAATGTACTATATAAACGTCAACATTTTTGCCAACATACAGATCTCAGATATTTACAGGATTTACCTTTTTCGCTGTATCAGCTCCGATGAGCTACCCTTGGGGAGTAGTAAAATAACAAATATAATACAACAAATACAAAATGGATTCTGAGTGCTAGGAAATTAGGCTTTACCTGAAGCTGGAAAACAGCTGTCCAAGCCTGCGGTCGATTTATCAACATATGAATATTGCTGTACTTGAATTTTGTCAACATAGGTGAAGAATACAGAAGATATGCAATATTCAGTTGAATCACAGATTTTCCAAAGGGCCAAACTCCAATGAACTACAGGTCTGCACTGCATATCTTATACAACCCCAATTTCGAAATAGTTGGGACAAAGTGTAAATTGTGAATAAAATCAAAACACAATGACGTTCAAATCACACCAGCCAGTATTTTATTCACAATAGAACAGAGATAACATAGCAAATGTTGAAACTGAGAAATTTTACCATTTTATCCACAAAATGAGCTCATTTCAAATTTGATGACTGCTTCAGGTCTCAAAAAAGTTGGGACAGGGGCCTGTTTACCTTGGTGTAGCATCCCCTCTTCTTTTTAACACAGAGTGGAAGCGTCTGGGCATTGAGGAGACAAGTTTTTTGAGTTTAGCCATTGGAATTTGATCCCACTCTTGTTCAATACAGGCTTCCAGCTGCTGGAGAGTTTTGGGTCTCCTTTGATGGACTTTTCGTTTAATTATGCGCCAAATGTTCTCAATCCGTGAAAGATCAGGACTGCAGGCAGGCCAGTTCAGCACACAGACTCTTCTACTATGAAGCCATGCAGTTATAATAGCTGCAGTATGTGGTTTTGCATTGTCCTGCTGAAATATACAAGGCCTTCCCTGGAATAAATGTCGTCTGGAGGGGAGCATATGTTGCTCTAAAACCTTTATATACCTTTCAGCATTCATGGTGCTTTTTAAAACATGCAACTGTCCCACACCATATGCACTAATGCATCCCCATACCATCAGAGATGCTGGCTTTTGAACTGAACGCTGATAACAGGAGGGGCGGTGTTTCTCCCCTTTAGCCCGGAGGACATGATGCCCATGATTTCCAACAAGAATGTCAAATTTGGACTTGTCTCACGACAGGACACTTTGCCACTTTGCTACAGTCCATTTTAAATGAGCCTTGGCCCACGGAACATGGCAGCGCTTCTGGATCATGCTCAACAATGGCTTCCTTTTTGCATGATAGAGTTTTAGGTGGCATCTGTGGCAATTTGACATTGAGGAACATTGTTTTTAAAGTATTCAACAATTTTTTTACGCAAGCCTTCACAGGTTGGAGAGCCTCTGGTCATCTTTACTTCTGAGAGACTCAGCCTCTCTAAAAAATAAAAGGGGAACTTTCTTGTAATCTCAGCTAAAAGCATCCCAATGACACTCTCTTTTAAAGAAATTAAGTAAAAATATATGGGTCATAACATATGGGCAAAAAAAAAAAAAAATCAATTTTTCCCTTTCTTGAAAAAGAGTGTTCCTTGGAGTTGGGCCCTTTGGAAACTCAAGGATTCAATTTGTTGAATCTTTTGTAAAGGAAAAAGTATGCATGCATTAAAGTTCCAGGTCAAAATAATTTAGGAGGAGAGCAAAGCTAGTCTTCCTTACAGTATGAGACATACTGGGCCAAAGCAGAACTGGTCAATCAATACCACATTGTTCAAGACCCAGCTTGTTTTTGAGTATAAAATGTTAGTACCATAGCAAGGGGAAAGAAGCCAAATGGTAATTTTTAACTCATTATGCATGTCTACTCCACATCTGATCAAACCTCACTTTCGCAGATCTGTGGTAAATTTAAATTCATGCATATTGAGGCCAAGGACATGTCCTGTTTTCCTATCATTCCAGCCCACTTTCGTAAACTTGCCCAAAGTTCTTCCAATTTCAAGTTAGAATTAGCAATACGTGTTGAAAGATCATATTTTGTCTTTTTTGTCTCTTACAAAGTGTTGATAAAGAATGAGAGACCGTGAAAGACACCCCTTTTTAGCAGATCTCATGTCAGTTGAAACTCTCCAAAAAAACCTCATTAGAATTATCCCATTTTCTTACCTATTATTGCAATAACGTATCCAGAACTCATATGGCACTATCTACACATAATAAACAATGAAAAATTGGCAAAAGTATCACATTTTATTTCATGACTTCTGACCTAGATACAGTTAACAGCAGCCTACATTACTATCAGAAGTCACTTCATCATGCACTTTCACAGTTAAAAACATCAACCTTGCCCTCTTCTGGGATTCTATTGTTTGAAATACACTTTAGATATGATAAGTCTGTACAACATATATCAAAGATTAGAATCCTGGAGGAGGGCAGGTTAATGTATTGGGGCTATAATACAGGAGTAAGAAATCTTGATAGTTTTATTGATATACAAAATATTCACAGTAGTAATGATGACCTAAGAATTTCTCATACTTATTAAAATGAAATGTAGGCTTGTTGGATAAAAAAATGTACAGTATGTACCATTCTTTGATGTCTTTATTATTATATCTGACAATTCTTTGAATAAATAAGACATGATATTTTTATCTTCATACTAATCTATTACTGTTCTATTCTACTAAAACTTTATTTTTTGGGTCATTTTCATAATTTTCTCTTCAGTCTGTGACTTTAATCACAAAAAAGCTGAATCATAGGCCTACCAAAAACTTGTTTTTTAAAAGACAAACCAGCACTACACAGTGTTAGTCAAGAGCTGGAGTCATCCAACACCAAGAATAACCTTTCACCCTGACACCAAGCATTACATTTTACTGTGACACCAAGCATTAGGTCTGAGAGCACAATGATAACCTACTTCTATGTCAAAAATCATGGTTAAAGGATTAATGGTTTTTGAGTGATCAAGCTCACAAGAAAACTGAAGACAGACTCACATTCACGCAAACATTTTCACATATACAAGCCCTGTTGCGCTGTCATGCAGGGAAAATTATTCTTCAACCATGAATAGATAGTATTCCAACATACAAACATATATACAGATGAGAAACCGAAAGTGGGCTGAAATGATAGGAAAACAGGACATGTCCTTATTTTAACCAAAGGGTTGTTGTCACCTCTGTGTCTGCCTGCCACTCAAGGTCTACTAACGAGTTCCTCGATCATTTTTTAAGACTCGGGGGATGATGCTTTCATGTCAGCAGCCCCTGAGCTTTGGAATAGTCTCCCAGTAAATCTGAGATCTTTGGACTCTGTGGGCACATTTTAAAAAGCAGCTAGAAACCCATCTGTTCAGACAGGCATTTAGGTAATGTGGTAGTTTCTGTTTGTAACTTGTAACTTGTATTTTATGTCTGTTCTCCTTGTGGAGCTTTATTTGGCTATTTAACCCTTGTTTTATTTATCTGATTGTATTTGATTTTATGTCTTTGCCTGTGAAGCACTTTGCAACTGGTGTCTGTTAAAGGTGCTTTATAAATAAATTCTGCTTGCTGCCAGCAGTTTGGTTCTGCTTGGCCGTCAATCTAACCGGTTCAGATCAACATTCTGGCAAACTGAGACGGACCCAAATACCTTTCTTTTACTGATCTAAAACATCATAGGAATAGAAGAAGTCTTATGGCCTTTTTCTAGGAGTATTTCTTCAGTTTGTGAGCCACTTGGCTCTTTTATTAACAAACGCACAGATGAAGCAACAAAGTGCAAGTAACATCATAAAACCTGAACTCCAGAGCAGTATAGGTTGTCGTACATTTAAATATAGCAGTTGACATTAGTTAAACTGTGGGAGGTCACAATTTGGGGGAGTCAAAGTAAGCTGCCCTTGAACTATTTTTTGGAATCAAATACACACAGGAGGTGATACAGGAGGTGCTTCATCATCTTACTGATGTCCCTCCAGTGCATCTCTTTGGGGTGGAGAGGGGGCAGTCCTGAGTTTGGGCCTCTGCAGAGGTGTCGGGGGGGTGGACTGTCATGGCACAGGCCCGGATCCCGCCCAGGGGCTCCAGAACCTTGAACACCTGCTCCCACTCGTCCCGCTCGGGGTCGTAACGCTGCACGATGTCTACCATACAGCGGCTGTTCCACGAGTAGCCCCCCACCACGTAGATCTGCCCTCGAAAGACTGCCACACCCACGTCGCTCTGGCCTCGGGGCATGGGTGACACAGCGGTCCACTGGTCTGTGGCGGGGCTGTAGTACTCGCAGCTCAGTACATCGTCGTAGTCGTTGGCGCCCCGGAAGTGGTTCCCTCCCATGACGTAGAGGCGGTCCCCGACCGTGCACATGCAATGCAGGCCCCGCAGCGTGGTCATGTCAGCACGCCTGCTCCAGCTGTCCGTCTCAGGGTCATAACACGAGAGCTCCTTCTGGAAGGTGTCCCGTGTGATTCCACCTGTGCAGGGGTGAGATATTGTTGCTAGGTTTAAAGCCCCTTTGCGCAGATATGGACGCCGGCGTCCGTAAATTCCGAAGTTTAATTCCTAAATAATTCTGTAGTTTAATTTTCAAACATTTTGCTTCACTGGAATAATTTTCCAGAGTCTCTGTGACAGAAATACTGAGTTATAAAGCCTAAATAGGCTCATGCATAACAGGAAGAAATGGGCATTATTTGCAGTTTGCGCAAGCGAGTTAATCTGATGTATTGAGGTATTTCAGATTAGGCAGAATTTTCTGAATGCAGTACTTTTCCCTTTTTTCTCCCAGTGATGACAGAGGTTTCTTCACTCTTAATGGTTTTATTGATTGAAATTTTTAAAAATATTATTGAAGAACTCATTTTCTGTTCAACACGTTCTGTTAGGCCTAGATTTGAAACACAGTTCTATTTTGGAGAATGAAATGTGCAGCTGGCAGACAGTGCTGTGAAAAAGTATTTACCTCCTTTGCGATTTTGTCTATGTTTGCATATTGTCATATTTAAATGTTTCAGATCATCCAGCAAATACAGACAGCATGAGTAAGCACGCAATGTTGCTTTTAAATTGGCTTTTTTTAATTTTAGTTAGAGTTATTCAAAACCTGTATCACCCATATGAAAAAATAATTCCCCCCCTAAACCTAATAACTGGTTCTGCCACCTTTGGCAGCAAAGACTCCAGTCAGATGCTTGTGATAAATGGCTACGGGTTTTTTACATAGCAGTAGGGAAATTTTACCCCATTGTTCTTTGCAGAATTGTCATAATCCAGCCATATTGGAGCATTTTTAAGTATGAACTGCCTGTTTAAAGTCATTGCACAGCAACATAGTCGGATTCAAGTCTGGATTTGACTAGGCCACTCCAAATCTTTAATTTTGTTTCCTTGGAGCCATTCAGAGGAGGACATTCTTGCTTTGGAGCATTATCATGTGGCATAACCCAATTGTGAGCTTTAGGTCACAAACTGATGGCCAGGCATTCTCCTTCAGGATTTTCTGGTTTAGAGCATAATTAATGGTGCCATCAATTATGGCAAGTTGCTCAGGTCTTGTGGCAGTAAAGCAGACCGAGACCATCATACTACCACCACTGTGTGGCATGATTAATGCCTGCTCCATTGCATCTAAACATCACTTAAATAGAACCTATTTGGCAATGTGAAGTAGGCAAAAAGCGACATATGATGCCTCAAACTGAACAAATTCAAAAGCAGATGATAAACAATGTTGTATATCTATTAGTCTACAAAGTGACTCATCCAAAGGGTCACAAAAGAACCCAGACTGACATCAAAAGAACTACAGGCCTCACTTGCCTCAGTCAAGGTCAGTGTTCACAATTTCATATTAAAAAAAAAGAGACTGGGGAAAAATTACATCTTTGGGAAAGCTGCAAGGTGAAAACTACTGCTAACCAAAAAGAGCACAAAGGCTTATCTCAAATTTGTCAAAAACCATCTTTATGACTCCGGACTTTTGGGATAATATTCCGCAGAGTAATAAGTCACAAGTGGAATTTTTGGAAGACATGGGTCCTGTTACATTTGGTATAAAGCCAACACTGCATTCCAGAATAAGAACATCATACCAACAGTAAAGCACTGTGGTGGTTGTGTGTTGGTCTGGGGCTGCTTCAGGACCTGGGTGACTTTTCATTATTGATGGAACTATTAATTCTGTTCTCTACCAGAAAATCCTGAAGGAGAATGTCCGGCCATCACTTTGTGATCTAAAGCAAAGCGTAGACTTACGCAGCAGGACAAGGATTTGAAGCATACAAGCAGAACCACTGCTGAATGGCTTAAAAAGAAGCAAATTTAAGGTCTTGGAGCAGCCTAGTCAAAGTCCTGACTTGAATCTGATTGAGATGCTGTGGCATGACATGCAGTTCATGCTCAAAACCCTCCGATGTGGCTGAATTAAAACAATTCTTGAAGAACAGGGTGTAAATTTCCTCCACACTGATATGTAAAAGACTCATTGCAAGTTATTTCAAATATTTGACTGCAGTTGTTCCCGCCATGGGAGGGAAACCACTAATTAGGTTGAAGGGAGTAATTATTTTTTTACATGCATGATACAGGTTTTGAATAACTCGTTACTTCCAATAAATGAAATGATCATTTAACATCCTAAAACCCAATGTTCCCCTAGCGGTAACGCCAGCGTTATGGGATATTCTGCGGCATGCAGTGCGCCTCTTGCCCTGAAATGCATAATTGCTTTCGAGCTGTTCCTGTTTAAGATTGATTAATAATCACACAATTTGATTAATAATCACACAATTTATTTACTGAATAATCAAGACCAATATATAAGCCTGTAATTATTAAAAAATTATCAAGAGGTGACAAGATCACCAATCGGCTACATTGACAATGTACTTAATAGTGATATTGTAGGGATGGAAAAAAACAAATAATTAAATAATTCAACAATTTCTCTAAATTCCATTTCCCTTTTCAACAATGTTTTTCAGCAGTGCAACCTAATTTATTATACGATTGCACTTAATCAAAATGTTTGCAGTGTTCAAAAGAATAGGCCACGTTTGCGGGGAAGCGCAGTTGCACGCTGGTTGCCACAATGTGACAATAATTAATTTATTAAATTACAAACGCTAGTTGTTGAAACATTTGCAATTGAATAATTTGGTTATTAGTGCATCGTGAAAGTTGAACATGCGTTGAACTTTCATGGTAGCAAAATCATTGATGAGGTCTTTTTGTTCAGCCTCGGGGAAAATTGTAGGAAGGCTACAATATAAGACTGTATGACTGGCAATTATCTAATTGTAGTCCCCGGACGAAGTTGGGCGGCTACTTTGGATTCATGCTTGTCGTATCCACCGCTGCCGCCACGTCCACGTCCATAGACACTTCCTTATGGACGCTGTACAGGCTGTAATTTTTGACTGATCACTTTCATATTTGGTATGGACATGTGCTATACTTTACTTATGACACCTATTAATTTTGGTTGCCATGGCGACAGTATTGACCGAAAAATGTGCAGATTTGTGGTAAAACAGAGATTTCCTTGTGGACACAGTGCAGGCTGCAATTTTTTACTGATTACTTTCATATTTGGTATGGACGTGTTATACTTCGCTTATGATACCTATTAATTTTGGTTACCACAGCAACAGTATTGCCCGAATAATGCGCAAATTTGTGCTGAAACATACACTCTTCCTTGTGGACGCAGTACAGGCTGTAATTCTTGACCAATTACTTTCATATTTGGTATGTAAATGTGTTATACTTCACTTATGACACCTATCAACTATGGTTACCACGGCAACAGTATTGGCCGAATAATGTACAAATTTGTGCTGAAACATAGACACTTCCTTGTGGATGCAGTACAGGCTGTAATTTTTGACCCATTACTTTCATATTTGGTACTGACCAGAGGCGGTCTGTTGGCAGTCACAAAGGCCTTCAGAAACCTCACCTTTCAATATGTAATAACCTAAACGTCTCGCAATGGGGACCCACCTGAAAAATAGCCTGTACGTAAGGTGAACTTCATTCTCTGAACCCGGAAGTCGGGCAAGCGAACAACAGGAGGCAATGTGCTGAGTTAGAAAAAGTAAGTTTTTAGGCGATTTTATCAACTTTTATTTTAGATCTAACTTGTGTTGACAATGGGGACCTGGGGTGCGTTTCCCAAAAGCATAATTTTTTAACTACGCTAGCAACTTACGTAGTTCGTCCATTCACTGTCAACGGCTCCAACTATGTAAGTTTGCACCTGTTCTTCTGAGAAACGCATTCCTGGCTCGGCAGAGCAGACTGAGCAATAGCAACAATGGCTCTGAAAAAATTCACTTCACCATCGACAGCTAACGGGGAAACACAGATAAGGGGCAGTCCAGATAACACAAACCGCAACAATAACAACCCTTTTTTCGTTTGCGCTTAGCCAGCTACAGAAATGCAAAAGCAACATGTTCAATGGTTGAATCACGGGAGGATAATGGGGGAGACTTCGTATTCATACTTTAATTTGTGACCCCTGTGACAGGTTTGTAACGGCAAGCTAGCTTGGTAACAGTTCGTGAACCTACTTGATAATACACTAGTTGTATGATTCTATGCTAGAATTGGAAGTTATTCCACCTATGTTGAAAGGATTTTCTTTCGCAGTGGCTGCGATTCATTTGTCCGGTATTGTTCATTTTGGTTTGAAAGTAGGCATTTTTAGATCGCAAATGTGATGCGATACCGCTTATTTCAAACCTCGCAATGTATGTAAAATATGTTGATGTTCAAGAATAATGCATCCCCATCACGTGACGATTATTCACGTTTTTCGTGATGTCATCCGGGCGGGTCCTCATTCAATTTTCCTGATTTGCAGCAGTTGCTCAGACTAATTGCTTGAACGACAGTCAAATTTAATTTTGATAGCATTGTTATACATTACACCGCCAAATTATTAGGCTCTTTCTTCTGCACATAAATGGTGACTTAAATATCAATATAGCTTTATAAATTCTGCGCTCACGTAGCTCGTGAAATGGCTCAGATTAGCGTAAATTAGTTTGTGAAGCTCATTAAGCAGTAAGATGCTAGAATCTGTTCTATATTCTGAATGAGGTCTCGGCTAAAGGGCGTTGTTTGGCACGATGCAGAGCTGAGTGACAATTGAAAGGATGGCGAAAATAAATGCTGCGAAGTCAGCGAAAGTTTTGGATTTTTTGCATTTAAATTGCCATCCTTACAATGCCATATCAATTATATAAATATAGGCAATAGGCATTCACTTTTTCATTATCATTTCTTATAGGTCATGCTTTGGTCTTGGTTGTTCAGTCGATAAATTGTTTGATTGTTAATCAGGCAAACCCCAACGAGAACAGCTTGAGGGCAATCGAGTGGTAAAGGGTGCGGTTACTGAAGGCCCTCAGAACACCTGACGGGACGCTGCTGGTACGGACATATGTTATACTTATGACACCCATCGATTTTGGTTGCCATGACGACAGTATTAGCCGAATAATGCGCAAAAAAGGGGGAGAAGCTAGCTTTCGGGGGCTACACCCATACGGTTGTGGCCAAGTTAATTAATTTAAATTGTAGCCTGCCTCTTCTTGACGCAAAGCCACATGTCTTAATCATTAATGGCAGGGCAGCTTACTGGTAGCCTATTTGCTCAGTCAAGTAATTCAATTTATTGTCCAATTCTTAATCGGGTTTGAGAAGTAATGCACTTTAAGGCGAGGTGAGAGCAGGGCTATCATCCCTCCGCTGACGAGTACAGGGTGGAAGAGGTTAATAGCTTCATTTTTTGTTTACTCACATTGTCTTCGCCATTGTCACAACCCTCATGTGAATCCCCTGTGTGTCTCTTCACAATTCAGCGGTTTGAGTGTCTGTTTGGTGCATGCGTGTTGTGATTGGTTTGCATGTTGTGTGTCTTTCGCCGGTCGGCTGAATCTCATCAAAAGGTTGTCCCCTAATGACCGTGTGATGAGTCTTAAGCCCTCAAGTTCACGTGCAAGGTGCTGGATTGTAAAGTAGTATTCATCCTGAAATCCCAGTCCTATGTTTAATAGTAAAACATCTTCATCTTTGTCAAATGCAACTTATACTTTAGTGACAGCCATTTCTCTGAGAAGTCTCCATTGTCATTTAGTTAATTCGAACAAGCTACCAATCCTAACCAGGGTCCATGATTGGAATCAGGTTCAAGTTAGCTCTTCTCAAGCCTGTTCATCTACTCAAGTATTCAAGAACAAGCTTCCAATCCTAAGCAGAGACTGGGACCACATTCTTGTCAACCCTTCCAAGTTTGTTCTCCTTGTCTAGTTTGTTGGGAACAAACTTCCAACCCTGATCCAGGTCCAGGACTGGGACTGTGTTCTTCTCAAGCAACCCTCCTCATCCTCTGAAGCAGTTCAGTGCTGGCGAACCCTGGGCTACATCTGGCAGCATCCCGGAAGCCACTGGCCGGTGACTGCAGCCGAGCTTAGCCAGATACTTCTGTGATTAACTGTCTTTCATAATCTAGGGTTCCGTTCCCACCTATTCTCTCTGAGGTTCCTGCCCCACTTAGTCTGTCTGAGGTTCCATCCCAGTCTTGTACTGTATCGCTGTCAATGAATTACCAATTCCATTCTACATCTGAGTTTGCATTTGATTCCTGGTCTGGACCATTACAGCCATTTAAAAATTAGTTGAATCATTGGAAACATTTAAGATGGCAATTAGGCAAAGACAGAAGAAATCTGGAGGGGGGCAAATATAGAACTCTCATGATA
This sequence comes from Gymnothorax javanicus, assembly GCA_029692085.1. Classification (NCBI taxonomy): domain Eukaryota; kingdom Metazoa; phylum Chordata; class Actinopteri; order Anguilliformes; family Muraenidae; genus Gymnothorax; species Gymnothorax javanicus. The sequence goes on along the minus strand of CM056205.1, from coordinate 56,107,224 downwards.
GGAGTCTGTGTCAATCTCTAGGTTAAACAGAATGCATTGAACAAAAAGTGATATCTTTCATAATATTAAATACAATTTCAATCAATCAGTGAAGAAAGTTTTATCTTCATGATAATCAGTCATTTAGAAAATTCTGCATAGTCTTAAATACCTCACTGAATTTGATAAAAACTAGCCATTATTTATTACATTGAGGAAAAACAGGATAATGAGGCAGAAAAAGTTTGATGACGGCACTTTCTTGATTAGAAAGACAAAGCAATAATATTTTTTATGCATGCACAGCGTGGCTGTACGATAAATAGCATTCATCCTTCGAAGAAACATAGTTGAGAAAAGGGGTCCTATACTTTTCAATTATAGTTTCTCATAAGTTTCTCTCAAAAATAGAAAAAAGTAGAGGTGCTACTCTCAAAATCTGATGTTCCAGCCAAGCATTTTGCCACCTGATTCAACAAATCATTGTTTAGACTGAAATGGTTTTGGCTCCTTTCCTTAGTGCTGGATTTATTGGTGACTCATGAGAGCATGACCAAGGCTCTCTAGGTCAGAGTGTGACAGAGATCTAGGAAGACCAATAATATCAGAGAAATGCACTGAGTAATTGAGGAAGCCCTGACCAGTGTCAGTATTTGCATTGTGCTTTTGTTGTTTTTCTGTTTATTATGTTATTTTCTGTATTTTTTTTTAAGGTTTGTCATTGTTATTTTAGATATAGTGTTTATATTGGAGAAAAATGACCTAATCAATCAATCAATCAATTAATCTACTGGGAATTGTTTTAATCGATAAGCTATTAGTATATGCAAGCTTGTAATATTATTAGTTTAAATTTTAATATTATTTTTAAGAATTAGAATATGATTATTATGTTTGTTAAACTAAGATAAGACTGTAAGTGGAGTGCGATCTTTTTTCTCCTCTGTCCTGTTCCTGCTTCTCAGGACATGGGCTGTGTTTGGGACTGGGGACCAGGATGTGTGTGCGTAATTAGATAGGAAACTGCACCATTTAGCTGAACACACTTACACACTTTAATTATTTGTCTGTCTCTGTAAACTTGCCACAATGATGACCGAATGTTTGAGATTTATAAATCAGTCTGTATCTTGATGGGACTCTGGTCAGGGTCAACTTGACCCAAAGTAAGCATGCGTCTGTAGGAACTAATCCAAATTTTGTCTGTCTCTGTGATTTCCACCACGTTCTTGGACACATGCCTTAGAGATGATTTGCGTAAAACCATTGTGATATTGTGTGTACTTCCTCGTGATGTAATTTTCAGGTTATATTTACTATTGTGTGTGCCCTGCATTTATACATCATATAATCTTAAAGTTAGCATGCTTAGCTTATCATTTCTTATGTGTGTGTTAGAATAGATATTAGCCTGTAAGAGAAGCTTGATCTTTTTCCTTCTCCCTGAAATTATAGGCCTGCCCTTGTGAAGACATTAGCAGCCCTGACTTGGAATGTGAAAACACTTAACTATATACGGGGATGGTTTTTGGTCAGGGAGGGCAGGGTCACCTGTTAGGGCCGGACCAGTGTGTCTGTGGTGTTTACTGATACGTCTCCCTAGATAGAAAACTTCCCCACTTGGCAGGACACAGTTTAGTTATATATTGACTCCTGGAGCCCTGTCCTAAAAGATGACCTGTGTTCGAAAAACAAGTGGTTGAAAGTGAACTCTGACATATCGAAATATATACTTTGTTCTTGCAGAATTGATAAGCTGGTTGTCCGCTTGATAGTTAAAACATGTCAGGCATGCAGAATGTTAAAACCCATGAGAATGGATACCCAAAATGAACAACGCCATCTGTTGCCACGCCACACAAGAACACAAAATATAAATTTAATACCCAATAGTGAAATTTCCCAATGACAGAAATGTAGCAATTAGGACCTTATATGCTCTTGCAAATTTGGACAAATTTCTACAAACCCAATTCCAAAATAGTTGGGACGAAGTGTAAATTGTGAATAAAATCAAAATGCAATGACTTTCAGATCACATGAGCCAATATGTTATTTACAATAGAACATAGATAACATTTCAAATGTTGAAACTGAGACATTTTACATTTTTATCCTCAAAATGAGCGCATTTCAAATTTTCTGGCTGCAACAGGTCTCAAAAAAGTTGGGACACAGGCAAAAAAGGGCTGGAAAAGCAATTAATATATAAGAGAATCAGCTGAAAGAACATTTAGCAAGTAATTAAGTTAACTGGCATCAGGTGTGTAATATGATTGGCTATAAAAGGGATGTCTTAGAGAGGCTGAGTCTCTCAGAAGTAAAGATGGCCAGAGGCTCTGCAACCTGTGAACTCTTGCGTAAAAAAAATTATGGAATACTTTAAAAACAATGTTCCTCAACGTCAAATTGCAAAGGCTTTGAAGGTCTCATCATCGACAGTGCATAACATCATCAAAAGATTCAGAGAAATTGGAAAAATCTCTGTGCGTAAGGGACAAGGCCGAAGACTTTAACTGGATGCCCGTGATCTTCGGGCCCTCAGATGCCACTGCATCACTCACCGGCATGATTCTGTCATTGATATTAGTAAATGGGCCCAGGAATATGTAAAGAAACCACTGTCTGTAAACACGGTCCACCGTGCCATCCACAGATGCCACCTAAAACTCTATCATGCAAAAAGGAAGCCATTGTTGAACACGATCCAGAAGCGCCGTGCTCTGTGGGCCAAGGCTCATTTGAAATGGACTGTAGTAAAGTGTCCTGTGGTCAGACGAGTCCAAATTTGACATTCTTGTTGGAAATCATGGGCGTCGTGTCCTCCGGGCTAAAGAGGAGAAAGATCACCCCTCCTGTTATCAGCGTTCAGTTCAAAAGCCAGCATCTCTGATGGTATGGGGATGCATTAGTGCATATGGTGTGGGACACTTGCATGTTTTAAAAAGCACCATGAATGCTGAAAGGTATATAAAGGTTTTTGAGCAACATATGCTCCCCTCCAGACGACATCTATTCCAGGGAAGGCCTTGTGTATTTCAGCAGGACAATGCTAAACCACAAACTGCAGCTATTACAACAGCGTGGCTTCGTAGTAGAAGAGTCAGTGTGCTGAACTGGCCTGCCTGCAGTCCTGATCTTTCACCGATTGAGAACACTTGGCGCATAATTAAACAAAAAGTCTGTCAAAGGAGACCCAGAACTCTCCAGCAGCTGGAAGCCTGTATTAAACAAGAGTGGGATCAAATTCCAATGGCTAAACTCAAGAAACTTGTCTCCTCAATGCCCAGACGCCTCCACTCTGGGTTAAAAATAAGAGGGGATGCTACACCATGGTAAACAGGCCCCTGTCCCAACTTTTTTGAGACCTGTAGCAGCCATCAAATTTGAAATGAGCTCATTTTGTGGATAAAATTGTAAAATTTCTCAGTTTCAACATTTGCTATGTTATCTCTGTTCTATGGTGAATAAAATACTGGCTGGTGTGATTTGAAAGTCATTGTGTTTTGATTTTATTCACAATTTACACTTTCTCCCAACTATTTCGGAGTTGGGGTTGTACATTTTTGCTTAATTCGCAGTCCGGTTCTCTCAGCAGTGCTTCATTTATCAGTGTAATGTATAAATATTTAAGGGCGCACAAACTCACCAGACACATACATCAGCTCCCCGTGCACTGTTCCTGCGTGTCCATAGTGCCGCTCTGTCATTGGTGACATGAATGTCCACTCATTCTTACTGAGGTTGTAGCACTCAACAGTGTCTGCATGAACACAGAGTGAACAGGCATCCGGTGACTTGAATTTCACCGTCTGATTGAGAGGGCCTTAGTGTTTACCATCAAGTAGAGCATGTAAAGAAATTGTGACATTTCATCAGCAAAATGCAGGATTGCATACATTTACCGGCTATTTTAATAAAAATCTAAAAGATGGGAAAACAGATTCCTTTCTGTCCCACACAAAAAAAAAAAAAAAAAAAAAAAACTACTTTTGGTGTGTTCCTCATAGTAATGCTGTTGTGGTACCCTAAGAAAGACTCTTGCAAATACAGGCTCAGTTCAACACCAGTAAACGTCTTTTAGGGATATGTTAAGTTTAACTTTTTGTCCCAGAATTCTTCTTTTTGTCCAAAATCACCACAGCAAATGTAAATCATCAGGTGACATTACCTTATTTAACATCCAAAGGTTTTTCTGCATTTAGAGAAAAGAATGAGAAGGAAAATATTGAGTTCAAATATAGTTGAAGGGTTAAAATTTTCCTTTAGACAAAGGTTTCTGTTCATGCTCAGAAAACAATTGGAAATTATCTTAGAGTATTATGGTTACATTTTTTTAAGTTTAGTATGCATAATGGTCAAACGGCCTTGCAATATCTTGTAATATTGTCAATCAGTTTGGGTGGATAGAGATTGGCCTATAAGCCAAGCTGCACAGAGATACATTGGCTGGGGCACAGAACATTTTGCACAGCGAGAAGTTACCATCAGCCAGAGGAGTGCACTGAGGTTATCTGAAACTCTGAGGAAGATACTGCCGCGGTTGTTTTGGGCTGACGGCTCGAGAATGTTTTGACTTCTGGCCATTGTGTGTATCACTTTTCCAAGGTTGTCAATTTTCAATGTTTATTCAATCTGGTATTTTTAGGAACTTCAAAAAAATGATGACAAAGCATTGATGTAAATTCAATATGCCTGAAACACAATAGCACCAAAATGTGTGCCTACAGATCAGTGGGGGACTGAGACAATAATTCAGGTGGGGAATTTTGACTCCATCAGAGGCCACTGCCACCTTGTTCACTTAAATCACCAGACAGTTAATCCTGTAAGCTATTACTATTTGTTGATGTAACTGGTACCAGACTAGTCATAAATTTGGCCAATATCCTCTTCTGGGGGCAAGTTAAAAAAAAAAAAAAAAAAAAACTCATTAGGAATACACCAATCATACAATCATACCATATACAAATGCACAATTAGCTAACATTTGTAAAAAAAGAAAAGGAAAGTGAGAGATGCACAGTTAGCACAAATGTTTATGTTTATTTTCAACTATCAAGGATATCAAAAGTATCAAAGACTACACACACACACACATACACAGATAGCAAATACTAAATAATACCCACTAAAGCATACTGTACACAAAAATATTATCATTGATGTGTACTGAAATATCAGCATCTGAAGCTCAGTACAGTGTGTTGCTTTTGTTTTTCGGCTGTTCAAGTAATAAGCTCCAAAACACACTGTGATTTTCAACTGTCAACATTGTCAATTTGATTAACTGTATAATCAGTAGTTTGAACTACTTTTTCTAAGTAGCTTTAGTTGACCAAACTAGATTTCATTCTGGGATAACTTTTCTGTCATTAAACTACAACCCCAATTCCAAAAAAGTTGGGATGCTGTGTAAAATTTAACTAAAAACAGAATACAATGATTTGCATAAACTGATATTTTATTCACAATAGAACATAAACAACATATTAGATGTTGAAAGTGAGACTTTTTACCATTTCATGAAAACTATTAGCTCATTTTGAATTTGATGGTAGCAACACATCTCTAAAAAGTTGGGATAGGGCCATGTTTACCATTGTTTAGTATCCCCTCTTCTATAACAACAATCGGTTAAAGTCTGGGAAGTGAGGAGACCAATTCTCCTCTTGCACAAGGTAGAATGCACCCAGGGGGCGCCAAAGTTAGGGTGTAAAGACACTTCCGGTCCATCCAAACTCCATTGTAAGAGGTAGTTGTTCTCCGCGAAAATAAAACAATTTCTTTTCACTTTTTTCTACTTTTATTACTTGTAAAAATAAGTTTTATTCGTGTGCTTCATTAATTTACCGTTCGATTTTTTGTTAGTGAGCAATTTTATTTATAAAAGGATTAAAGAATCTACAGCAGCCCAGCCCAGCCGTCTCTGCTGCTGTCTATGGGCTGGGCTGCTGTAGATTTTTAGATGCAGTTTTTTGCAGATTGGTGAATCTCTGTCCATCTTTACTTCTGAGAGACTCTGCCTCTCTAAAATGCTCTTTTTACACCCAGTCATGTTCCTGACCTGTTGTCAATTAACCTAATTAGTTGCAAAATGCTCCTCCAGCAGTTTTCTATTGGTACCACTTACTTTTCCAGCCTTTCGTTGCCCCTCTCCCAACTTTTTTGAGATGTGTTGCTGCCATCAAATTCAAAGTGAGCTAATATTTTTCATGAAATGGTAAAATGTCTCACTTTCAACATCTGATATGTTGTCTATGTTCTATTATGAATAAAATGTGGGTTTATGAGATTTGCAAATCTTTGTATTCTTTTTTTATTAACAATTTACACAGCATCCTAACTTTTTTGGAATTGGGGTTGTATTTTCAGGGTAAAGTAATTGGTAGCTTCAGAAGCAATGCTTTCAAAGTAGCTTCCGCAATACCAGTTATTTTTTAAATTAGCTGCCACAGCGTGGAACTTATTAAAGAGGGAATATATAACTTTTTAACAAGCAGTCCGGCAGTGTTATCATATGGCTGTTGCTAACGGATTCAATCAGACTTACAACAGAAAGGGCGAAAATATTGTCTGTCCATATGCATTCAAGTTGAGTGACTGACTAGCTAGTCATTCGCCGTTCTTGTTCTTTCATTAGGTTGATAGGTCGTCATCATCTGACAGGCGATATAGTCACTCCAACTGCATAGATGAACTTGTTCATATGAATATCAATGGACAGACATAAAATGTAAATGGTTATTACCTTTGCCATTGCCAGACAGTCTGAATCCGCTAGCTACCTACAGCCATACAATAATGCTACTGACTTGCTAGTTAAAAAGTTATCAATTGCCTCTTTAAGTGAGAGCTAGCCATGATGGGTGTGTGTCTATTTTAGCAAGTGTTTTTGACTGATCTGCTCCCTCACTGGCAAACATGTCAGTGATTTTTAATGACTTTGCTGCTTCTGTGGCCAGTGCCTTCCATTTTTTCATGCTCTCCCTCTCCGCTCCACTTTTCCATTTTGTTTTTTCTATTTTTTGAGCGTCTGAATAGCACGCAACAGTCGGCCGCTCTGTGCGTCACTGAGTGGCGTAATGGTTCCATTTTCACAGCAATTGCCCGATTCGTGGATTCTGAGAGATCCGTTAATTCATTCCTACTTCGGATATTAGCCTATCGCAGGTAACGCGTAGTGCACCGCCCCGTCAGGTCACCAGGAAATGTCCCAATACTCCCAATGGGCAGTCCACACCTGCTACAGATTTTAATGTCTTGTATTGCAAAATATGCTAACGTTTAGTTTTTAGGTCTTCAAAGTATGCTGATGTTTTGTCTATGATCCATTAAGACTAAAATGGTTCAATATATTAAAACTCTACCTAATGAGTGCACAGGATTGCGTGAAGAAACATGCTTTTTACTTTTAGGAGAGATATCTCTCCAATGTTACGCGGTGATCTTTATATTTTTGGTTCACTAACTAGCATAATCTAAAGGGCACCAGTAGGTTTGAGAGACCAGAGCAGTGCACGCTGCTAAAAATAAAACTTTTTTTCATACCGAAGTTCAGCAAAGCCTCAAAGCTGAGATAGATATTGATGGCGGTAAGAGCCTCACCAATCTCTCCAGAAGAGTTCCTGCCCCCGACTGCATACAGTCTCCCCTTCAGGGCACTGAGGTGGAAGAAGGTCCTCTTCTCATTGAGCGAGGCCACCTGCAGCCACCTGTCAAAGCGTGGGTCATAGCGATACACGCTGTCCACCGCCGTCTTGCCCTTGGTGTCATAGTTGCTCTGGCCACCCACGATGTAGAGGAAGTTGCCGATGAGGGCCACGCCGTGCTGGTAGCGAGGCGTGTCCATGGGCTGCAGGGCGTGCCAGGCCTCGGCCTCCTCATCGTAGAGCCGGAGCTCCCGGCTCACCAGCAGCTGCTGCCGCATTACCCCGCCCAGCGCCAGCAGGCGGCTGCAGTCAGAGCGGATCCGTGTGCGCTCTGTCTGCAGGGCAGGTTGCAAGAAGGGCATCATCTGGTAGTTGCTGGCCTCCAAGAGGAGGTTGAGACAGGCTGTGTCGGTCCGAAGCATCCCATCGTCCTCCTGGGAGATCTGGAGTAGCTCAGTAGGAGTCATGAGCGGGAAGCGGATGCACTTCATCAGAGCGTAGGTGTGGATGCTGCGGGCGGGTAGGTCGTACGCCAGCCAGGCCCGCGCAATCTGGAAAAGTTCCATCTCGGAGAAGCCCGTGAGAGAGTCGCTGGAGAGGGCGAATGCCACAGTCGGCTGGGACAGCTGCAGGTGCTTCTCACTCTTTACAAGCTGAGAGAAGTTCTGGCAGACGAACTCATTGATGTACGTCTGCACCTCCTCCAGGAGAAGGTCACTGGCTATGCTCCCCACCTCCACGCAGTTGTCTATGGTTACCTGTGAGAGAATTAGCCTGTTAGCAGAAACAGCGATTTGCAGACCAGTAGCAGGTGGAGAGCTGATATGTAATGGAAGCGCAGTTGGCAATCTTTTTCTACAGCTGTGCAGCGCCTTTATTAAGAAATATGGTTACATTGCTAATTTTGGTGCAGTAGCTAGAAACTTTATATGAAACTCTGGTGAAAGTTAAGTGATGAAACTTCTTCTGCATGCTTTGGCCTGTAGTTTATTTCTCATTTAATCAGCCCTTCACTCCTCTCATAGATGCTTGCTCATAATTCCTGCAGTCATATACTGGGGCTGCAGACATCAGCGGTCTTATCAGCTTTTCACAACCATCCAATAGCACAACAACACACCTGTGCTCTTAGCCCATCAGCTTGCTGCTGTCTTATTAAATATGATTCTCTCGCCGTCTTTAGTACTTTCACACTGCTGTTATGCGCACCCAACTCCCCACCACCGCCTATTCTTTGCAGATTCATTCGCTTCATCATTAATCAACTTCATCGACCTATCAGTCAATTAGGAGATAAACCTACAGTTTTTTTCGAACACGAGGTATTTATCGTAGGATAGATACCTGGAAATTTCATTTGAAGCTCGAGGTTTCAAATGTAAATTTCCAGATATCTAGCCTACGATAAATACAGAGTGCTCGAAAAAAACGGTAGGTTTATCTCCATTCTACCATGACTCTTGTCAACACCCCTACGAAAATATTGGCATGCTAGCTATGACACACAGTTTGATATCACTTTGGCTTGTTAGCTAGGAAGCCAACTAGCTCGCTAACAAGTATGACAGTGTACGCATTGAAAGCGAACTGCAGCCTTTTTAGCTCGCTAGCCAGTTGGCTATATGGCTAAATACATCGGCGCGCTAGCTATACTATTGCTAGCTAGGTAGCCAACTAGCTCGCTGGCGAGTAAGACTGTACGCAAACTGTAGCCTTATTTTGTCGGCGTAATCATGACGAGGTCTTGACCCAGTGCGAGGTAGTTTACCGGTGAATAGATACCTGGTGTTAACCAATCAAAATGCAGAATTCGCTGGAATGAATGATAGGATATAGTCATCAGCCACCACCACCATCAGTACCCAGACTCCTAAGGGGATTTATCCTGCTGTGGCTCAGGATAGATGCTCCTCAGTTAGAAAATCCCCCTGTTGAGTCCAAGCACTGAAGACTTTGTCAAGGCTATTATCACACCTTCAGTTAATCTGTATACTGAGTAATCTGGAAATAAATAATTACCTATACGTCATTCACTTGTCTCTCCTGAATGAAATACAATAAGGTTCTTAGTATCACCGGTGTCTCACTCTTTCGACTGTTCTTGAAAGCCTCCTTCAATAGTTAACCCATTAATTAATGCTACATATATTCTTGCTCATACTGCCCTGAGTTAACCCAGGGATGTAGGATGGATTTCTGCCCCCCTGAATGAAATTGCCCAAGGCCTCTCAATCTCCTGGAATTTGTGTGGACCTTCTCTTTTGGGAGCTCTTCACCAGCGATGGCCTTGTCCCTGCCCTGTATCTCACCTCACTTCTGAGGAGCTCTTTGCAGAAGCCCAGAACAGGCAGAACTTGCAGAAAGCTGGCAGCTTCCAAGGTTTCCTGCAGGCTGCAGAGACTCAGGGAGACACGGGCCGTGTAGATGAACTGAATGATGTTCCTCAGCCCTGTTTCGCTCACTCCATGCAGCTTAATAACCCTCTGCTCCTGCTCTCTCATCCCACCTATGAGTCAAGCAGGGGGAAAGCCTTGAGAAATGTGTGTTTGCTGATCTGATCTGCCAATTTAGTTTTGCAGTAAATTGTCCTTAACCTTTAATGGTCTTAACCTTGTGGGAGAGCACATTTTGAGTCATTGTATCGAACTGAAAGATGTGCTAACCTTAACTGTGTGAGGACACGCCTCCAGTCGTCCAGCTCACTGGTCTTCTGAATCCCGGAGCACACACCACCAATCATTCAATTATCATCTGGAATTATTCAATTATCATATACAGCTGTTCCCTGTTATCTCCGAGTGGTAGCACAGACTATTTAATGCTGAGTTTCCCCAGCCTCCTTTGTGGCGTCTGTGTAACCTCATGCCTGCGTGACACAGTCTTGTATAGGCTGTATTTCTGTATTCACGTATCTCTCTAAGAAACCTAGAATCCCTGCTGTTTGCTGTTTATTTCAGCACGTTTAATTTTTAAAGGAACCTTGTTTCCCATTTGCTTTCCTATTTATAATGCAACAGTCCTGAGCCAGTGTTTGTATTATCGTAGTGTGCAACTCAGGAAACCTCTGTTCCTTTTTGTTTATACTGCAACGTTTGTGCCGTATGCGGCGCACTTTATTATCAAGTATCAGCCAAATCCACCTCTGCGCTGGAGTCCAGTTCTCCACTTCCTGCCCTCTGTGCAACTGCACTCTGCACTACGGACAAAACGTTACAAACTGATTGGTGTTTTTCAGCATTACATACCTCAGCCAAATGGTAGAGATGGCTCAGTCAGATTGAGTTTAGTTTAACAAATCGTTCAATTTGATACAGTGACCCAAAATGTGCTCTACATTGTAAACCCTGGTAAGTGTGGTGAACTTAAATGTTTTGTGGAGACCGATTACCTCAAAAAAATTGAGTATGCCGACTTAATGATCTTGTGTTCACAGCACTTAAAAACGTTAAAAAAAAATACCTTACCTTATTTTATTTAAGTTCCTTTCCCACAGTGCAATTAAGTTAGCCTACACAATTTGTTTGAGGTAATCGGTTTCCACAAAACATTTGAGTTCACCACACTATCAGGGTTTACTGTGTACCACCAGGCTGAGTAGGCAGTTAGAAGGTTAAAGAGTCACAGTTTGGAGGTGTGAGAAGAGGGAATCCTGTAAAATGTGGCACTTAAAGGAAGAGTGAATATCAGAATTCCATCTTGTAAATAGTTGCACAGTGTTGCAAGTACTGTTGTCCATTGCTGGGTAAATGAGTAAAACCTCCTGGTTTTAATAGGCAAAAATATAATAATATAATACACAGTAATGTATTATAATGGGGAAGAAGCTAGCAGCCTGAATTGGGGGCAGACTTCCTCAGAATGTGATATTATTGCAGGAAGGACTCACCTGTGAACATGGCTTTAAAGTAGTCACTGGCTGAAGCCATGATTATTCTATGTACTGGGAAAACCATACTGCTGTCACCCGGAACCAGAGTGACGTCACATAAGGATTCATCTGACCGGAAGTATTCAAAGCCCTACAAATCAAAGCAGCCATGTATTCAGTGTGTTCTTTTAACCCCTTGGAACAAAAGTTAATGTCCTATAACTCAATTTTTGCAATTACCAGCAATGCTGGTTAGAATAGCATTGATATGTTGCATGAAAAACATTGTGATTGTACAACTATATTTTTACTGTGTGATCTCACACCTTAAAGGGTTAAGTCCATTTTGTAACAGTCCTTGTGAAAAAGTAACTGCCCCGTCCTGATTTCCTTTATTTTTGCATATTTGACACAATTAAATGTCTCAGATCATCAGACTAATTTTACTATAAGACAATGATGACCTGAGTAAACACAAAATGCAGTTTTCAAATGATGATTTCATTAATTGAAGGAAAAAAGCTATCGAACCCAACCTGGCCTGATATAAAAAAAGACATTGCTCCCTCAGTTACTAAATCCCCCATCTATCCGTTGTCTACACCAGTGTTTCCCAAACCTCTCCTGGCGTACCCCTTGTCCTGCATGCTTTAGATCTCTCCCTGCTCCAGCACAGGTGATTCAAATGATCAGGTCATAATTAACTCCAGAAGCTGCTTGACAATAAGCGAATCATTTGAATCTCCAGTGCTGGAGCAGGAAGAGATCTAAAGCATGCAAGACAAGGGGTGCGCCAGGAGAGGTTTGGGAAACACCGGTCTACACCACTTCTTCCTCTCTAGAGTGGCAGGTGAGCTGGAGCTGACTATGGCCTAAAGGCAAGGACCCACACTGGACAGCTTGCCAATCCATTGCAGGGTGCTCACACCATTCACACCAATGCGCAATTTAGAGTCTGAAATGCTTGTCTTTGGACTGTGGGAGGAAACTGGAGTACCCAGAGGATACCCACGCGAACATGAGGAGAACATGCAAACCCCACACAGAGCGGCCACACGCCGGATTCGAACCCAAGACCTTCTTACTGTAAGGCAGTACTGCTACCCACTGCACTACTGTGCCACCCTAAATCGACTGCCTGTCTGGCAATGTGAAGTAGGCGAAAAGCAGTACATGATGATGTGATCTGAAGAAATTCAGGAACAGATTAGAAATGAAGTTGTTGACATCTATCTATCAATCTGGAAAGGGTTTCAAGCCATTTCTAAGGCTCTGGGACTCCAGCAAACCACAATTAAGCCATTACAAATGGAGAAAACGTGGAACTGCGGTGAATCTTCCTAGGACTGGCTGGTCTTTCAAAATTCCTCTAACAGCGCATCAATGACTCATCCTGGAAGTCACAACAGGACCCAGACTAACATCTAAACTGCAGGCCTCAATTGCCTCAGTTAAGGTCACAATTCCTCAAAAAGACGGCGACTGGGCAAAAATGGCATCCATGGGGGAGCTGCAGAGTGAAAAACACTGCTAACCAAAAATAAAACACAAAGGCTCATCTCAAATTTAACAAAAAAACATCTTGATGATCCCCAAGGCTTTTGAGATAATATACCATCATACCATTAGTCAAATACAGTAGTGGTAGCGTGATGGTCTCTAGCTCTAGCTCCAGGACCTGGGCGAATTGCCGTAATTGATGGCACCACAAGTAAGCTCTCTACCAGAGAATCCTGAGGGAAAATGTGCGGCCATCAGTTTGTGACCTAAAGCAGCTGGGTTATTCAGCAGGGCGATGATACAAATCACACAAGCAAGTCCTCCTCTTAATGGCTCAAAAACAACAGAATGAAGGTTTTGGAGTGGCCCAATCAAAGTCCTTGAATCTAACTGAGATGCTGTGGCATGATCTTAAACAGATAGTTCGTGCTTGAGAACCCTTGAAGGTGGTTGCATTAAAACAAATCTGCCTAGAACATCTGGCCAGAATTCCTCTGCGGTGATGTAAAAGACTCATTGCCAGTTATTGCAAATGTTTTATTTCAGTTGTTGCTGCCAAGGCTGGCACAATGGGCACAATTAGGTTTAAGGGTTCAATTATTTTTTCACATGGATGATACAGGTTTTGAATGACTCTTTACTTTCAATGAATGAAATGCTCATTTAAAAACTGCATTTAGTGTTTACTTGGTGTCTTTGTGGGAAAATAGAGGAAATTTAAAAGGGTGCCAAATACTTTTTCACAGCACTGTACTTGTGTATTTGCCAGTACTGATGCTTAATTTTTGCAGCCCGATAGTCTACCTGTTTGTTTCTACCATGATCAGCCAAATACTTCAGGACTCCCCTCACCCTCTGGGTGGCAGTGCTATTATGTACCTGCAGGATAGAGGATCCGTGATCACTGCTGCTAAACTCCCGGGCCGGGGGCTCGGGGGTGAGTTCAGGGGGCTGTTTGAGAGCAGCAGGGGGTTTCCTGGCCTGAGCCGGAGGTTTTGGCGGCTCCCTCAGTGAACCCCTGCTCCCTATACGGGACAGTGTAGAGCGCATCTTGCACTCATCCTCACTGCTCCTGGAATGAAGAGTGAAAAGGTAATGGGACATTCCCACGGCTGCAAAAAAAAAAAAAAAAAAAACAAAGTGTCGTCATAGCTGTGCTTTGTGGTGATCGCACTATTAGTCTTTCCATCAGTATATCAGTATCTCATGTTAGATATTTGGTAATCTAACACGTAGTGCAAAAAATATTTTATTTTGCATGAGAGGAGTGATGTAAAAAAATTTGTATATCTACAAAAAAATACATCTGTGTATTTTTTTGCAAGCATACTTCAATTTATGTCTGGGGTCTTCACGGGCACAGGTAGACAGTGTATGCGTGCAACCCTCTATTGATTATTTGGGCATGCCTCATCCAGGCGACCAGTCCGTAGAACGTAAAAAGAACTTACCCCATTTTCTGTCTTCTCCACAAGATTGTTGAGGCACGCCTTTGAAATAGTTTTTTCTGATGAGATAAAATGATTTAAATCTCATTGTTGATGCAGTGAATAAGGAAGCAAACAGCATTAGCATGTTACCGGAGCTTGTGTCTAGGATGTTGCTTCACTGATGCTCTGACTTGTTTATTGTTCAAACTGAAAAAGGCTTTGCAAGATGAGCCAGTGCCATAAGAGGTAGAACTTAATTAGCTTTTTCTCAAGTGACCAAATGAGCAGATAGCATTTAGGCCTGCTCATTTTAATGCATTACTTGGTAGTAATCGTTGCGCAGGCAATCACCAGCAGTATCATGAGAAGATCATATTTTAATATATACAGTACTATGCTAAAGTCTTAGCCACATTTAAAGCAATCTCTTAGGGCAAATATGCTTGCAAAAATGATGAAATTAAAAGCTTCTAATAACTGAGAAATGTACTAAACAGAGCTGTAGACTGTTAAAAACTAAATCAAATCAATATTTTGTCTGATTACCCTTTGCCAAAAAATTTGGGACACCGTCTTGTTGTGTTACAGTTTTATACGATGATTGGCTTTTTGCTTGTTCTAAACAGAGTGGAGAACCTGCCAGCATTCGTCTGCAGACTGACTGTCTCACTTGCGTCTATCCCTTTAAAAATTACAAACGGCTATGATGATGTTGACATCAAGGCTCTGTCAAGACGATAGTATCTGTATCAACTAATTTTAATGGAATACTAACATTTATCTTTGATACTTTTCTTTAAATTAGCATTTGGAATTTCAAATTTACTTTTTATCTTCAGGAACTCTAATATGGAAACAAAGATTAAACATCTAATATAGATTTTAATTTTAAAAAGTGCAGGGTGCCTAAGACTTTTGCACCGTACTGTATATCTGCTGTATGAGGACAAAAATTATTTTTTGTTTCCTTAATGTAAAGGTCAGGTTGAAAAGAAGTACCAAAAATGCGAAGAGATGTGTGTTCGTAAGAACACAGTTTGAAGTACAGTTATCCACATTACCCTTGCAATAGGCAGGGCTTTTTCTTTTTTTTTTTTTTTTTTGCTCTGTAATGTTTTTGTACCTTTTGAAAGAATCAAATGCCGAGGGTGCAGATAGAGAACGTCGGCAGGAGTGACTTACCTTTAATTTTCCTTATTTACTCCTAATGTCCACATTCATGCCCCTTCTATGCTGTCACCAAGACCTGCTTTTACCGAGGTTCCGGGGTGCAGTGACACATTTCACCGAGCAAAAATAACCACCAGATTCTCAGTAACTTCCTGTGCAACAACTCTCTGTATTTTTGAGAAGATTCTAGAGTTAGTGTGGGTCCATGCCACAGCCTGATCAGCTAAATAGAGCGCACAGATGGAGAAGTTTAGAAGTTTCTGGTGAATGCCTCTTGAGTAATGGTGCAGTTCTTTTCATGTTTGCAAATGTTAAGATTCTAATCTGCCAAACCTTACCTGCTTGAATTGAACAATCTCGGTTTATTTAAAATTTACCTCCAATCAATTGGGTAAAGTAACGAGTAATGGCAGGTAAGGGGGTGATTTTTGAAAAAAAAAAAAAAAAAAAAAGGCTCCACCACAACAATTGGGACTTGGAAATGAATAAAATGTTGATGCTGAAGAAAACTGCTGCCGGTTAATGGATGTAAACTCAGCCACAGTGAACTGACTAACCACAGTAGTGATCACCAACCCTGTTCCTGGAGATCTACCATCCAGTACACTCCAACCCTAATTTGGCCAAATAATTCTACCCCTCAAGAGTTCGATGAGATCTCTGGCTGGTGATGGAGGTGCTTTGTTGCAGTTGGACTGAAAACCTGTAGGATGGTAGATCTCTATGAGCTGGGTTGGTCCTTAAAACATCTCTTCATCCCATGGCAACTAAACAACTCACTCAATTCCCCGTTCCTGGCCTGAATATACTCTCTCCACAAAAGCTACATATGCTCATTCTCAACTCTGCCCCCCTACTGGTAGTGTATGTTTATCACATTCTTCCAAGACATTCAATAGCCCCTGCTCATGTGAACATGCTCTGTTCTCTTAGCTGATACATTTAAAGGGCATCAAAAGTCGATTCTCAGACGGGACGTTGAACGCCCAATGTTTACAAACAAATCACTTGTTTTTGTCGACATCTTGCATTGTCACATGACCAATTTCATTCATATAAACCAATGGTTTGTGTTCATGCGTAAATAATCCTATTTCGGTTTGTTTGCGCAGGTGCGGCTCGCTGATTGGGCGATAAACAAAAACAATGGGAATCGACTTGAGATGCCCTGTAATTTGTAAACGTGTAACATTTTGCTCTAGTGCGGTAATTTTCAGCAGTTTTTTTTTTTTGCCTGAGAATACTGCGAAAATGGCATGTTCAATTATTACTGTCCTTGAATATCTTAAAAGGGACATATTATGAAAAACTCACTTTTTCAGTTCTTGTACACATACATTTTTATATTTACAGTGCATGCCAAGTTACCCACTAACTGTGAAGTAAAACAACCCAGTTATGTTCTGTGGGCTGCCCTTTTGATAAACTATGGCATTCGGCACAGGATTCAGATTTGGCTCCCCTTCCTACTGTACATCACATGCAGGCTTGTGAGAATTGTTCCACACCTCACTTGAATATCTCCACCCATGGCATATTTTTTTTATGGAAACATCTCTGCTTCAATCGACAAAAGCCCGTAACTTGCTATGTGTGTGCAATCCACATTTTGTTTGACTGCTTTATACTACAACCCCAATTCCAAAATAGTTGGGACAAAGTGCAAATTGTGAATAAAATCAAAACGCAAGGACTTCAAATCACTCCAGCCAGTATTTTATTCAAAATAGAACAGAGATAACATAGCAAATGTTGAAACTGAAAAATTTTACAATTTTATTCACAAAATGAGCACATTTCAAATTTGATGGCTGCTACAGGTCTCAAAAAAGTTGGGTCAGGGCCTGTTTACCATGGTATAGTGTCCCCTCTTCTTTTTAACACAGAGTGGAGGCATCTGGGCATTGAGGAGACAAGTGTCTTGAGTTTAGTCATTAGAATTTGATCCCACTCTTGTTTAATACAGGCTTCCAGCTGCTGGAGAGTTTTGGATCTCCTTTGACGGAGTTTTCCTTTAATTATGCGCCAAATGTTCTCAATCAGTGATAGATCAAGACTGCAGGCAGGCCAGTTCAGCACACGGACTCTTCTGCTTCAAAGCCATGCTGTTGTACTAGCAGCAGTATGTGGTTTTGCATTGTTCTGCTGAAACACACAAGGCCTTCCCTGGAATAGATGTCGTCTGGAGGGGAGCATATGTTGCTCTAAAACCTTTATATACCTTTCAGCATTCATGGTGCTTTTTAAAACATGCAAGTGTCCCACACCATATGCACTAATGCATCCCCATACCATCAGAGATGCTGGCTTTTGAACTGAACACTGATAACAGGAGGGTGGTCTCTCTCCTCTTTAGCCGGAGGACACGACGCCCATGATTTCAACAAGAATGTCAAATTTGGACTCGTCTGACCACAGGACACTTTGCCACTTTGCTACAGTCCATTTTAAATGAGCCTTGGCCCACAGAACACGGGCGGGGCGCTTCTGGATCATGCTCAACAATGGCTTCCTTTTTGCATGATCGAGTTTTAGGTGGCATCTGTGGATGGCACTGCAGACTGTGTTTACAGACAGTGGTTTTTCGAAGTATTCCTGGGCCCATTTAGTAATGTCAATGACAGAATCATGCCGGTGAGTGATGCAGTGGCATCTGAGGGCCTGAAGATCACAGGCATCCAGTAACTGTCTTCGGCCTTGTCCCTTATGCACAGAGATTTTCCAATTTCTTTGAATCTTTTGATGATGTTATGCACTGTCGATGATGAGACCTTCAAAGCCTTTGCAATTTGACGCTGAGGAACATTGTTTTTAAAGTATTCCACAATTTTTTTTACGCAAGACTTCACAGGTTGCAGAGCCTCTGGCCATCTTTACTTCTGAGAGACTCAGCCTCTCTCAGACATCCCTTTTATAGCCAATCATGTTACACACCTGATGCCAGTTAACTTAATTACTTGCTAAATGTTCTTTCAGCTGATTCTCTTGTATATTATTTGCTTTTTCAGCCCTTTTTTGCCTGTGTCCCAACTTTTTTGAGACCTGTTGCAGCCAGAAAATTTGAAATAAGCTCATTTTGTGGATGAAACTGTAAAATGTCTCAGTTTCAACATTTGAAATGTTATCCATGTTCTATTGTAAATAACATGCAGTGCCTGACAAAAGTCTTGTCACTTATCCAAGTTGTAGGAACAACAAATAATAACCTGACTTGTAGTTGATCAATTGGAATCAAGAATGGCTTATATGAAAGGCAAAGCCCTCTAGATTATGCGAAATATACCAAAATAGAGTTTTGTGTCATTGATTGAGTTTTATAATTTAATTTGTACAGAAAGGTCAGATTTTGCTTGGACAAAAGTCTTGTCGCATTGAAAAAAAATGTGGAAATTATACATACACTTTATTTTGAATACACAAATATGCCACTATAATATCAGAACATAAAGCCATGGTGCCTTGGAAAAAAGAATTAATATTGCGGATGACCCCAATGAGCTTGGAGGACTGCATCCATATGTCTTGGCAATGACTGAGATAACTTGATGATGAAATCATCTGGAATGGCATAGAAAGCAGTCTTGCAGGACTCCCGGAGTTCATCAAGATTCTATGGTTTCATCTTCCAAGCCTCCTCCTTCATCTTACCCCTGAAATACTCAATAATGTTCTTGTCAGGTGACTGGGTTGGCCAATCCTGGAGTACCTTCACCTTCTTCGCTTTCAGGAACTGTGACATGGAGGCAGAAGAATGAGAAGGAGCAGCAGTATAAGTAGGGCAGCAAGAACTTCTTGATATTTCAGGCTGTTGATGTTGCCATCCACTCTGCAGATCTTTCTCACACCCCCATGCTGGATGTTACAACAAACCATGATTTTTCCTCCACCAAACATGATTGTTTTCTGGGAGAATCTTGGGTCCATGAGGGTTCCAACAGGTCTTGTACGGCGACTGGCATGCAGTTCAATGGATGATTCATCAGAAAAATAAACTTTCAGCCACTTTTCCAGTATCAATCCTTTCTGCAAGCTGTGGGCCTTGGCAAATGCAATGGAGGTTTTTTGTTTTCTGTTTAATGCAGACTTCTGTGTACTAATTTGGCTATGAAAACCACTTTGAGCGAGAATTTGACAAACTCTTCTTGTAGATACCGGGATTTTTGGTGACATTTCCTCATGTAGCTTCGCTGTAGTTGAAGAAGGGCTAGCCTTGTACAGTTGAAGCAACAAATGGTCCTTTCAAACAGTTGTCATACTGGGGTCTGTCTGACCTGCGCTTGCCATGAACGTCACCAGTTTCTTCAAATCTTTTTCTCATCCCCTCCACTTGACATTTGGATACATTAAAGATGTCTGCCACCTCAGCAGCAGACTCATTCTTCAGGCTCTTGATGATCAGCACTTTGGTCTGTGGTTGAATCTTTGGTATGTTGTCAGAGGTCTAGTCGCACCTCATATGAAAGCCTGGTGCGCTGGGGTTATTTCTGTACACATCTGGGAATGTGTTAATTACAGTATTTGTCATAGGTTAAACTCTAATCTGCGATTTGCTGCATCATCTGAAGAGACGACAAGACTTTTGTCCTAGCAAAAACAGATGTTCTGGGCTTAGCCAAGCTGTGAACATCAGAACACTTTTTGACGGTTTCATTTTGCACCAAATTATTAATGTGAAAGCCCTTGACATTAAAATGGACCATTTATTGTAACAATTGGTTAGAAATAAAGTTATATGCAATTTTTAGTTACTATGTCCTTATGCGACAAGACTTTTGTCAGGCACTGTATTGGCTCAAGTGATCTGAAAGTCATTGCATTTTGATTTTATTCACAATTGATACTTTGTCCCAACTATTTCGGAATTGGGTTGTACAACACTGTGCTAACCTGGATCAGTACAAGGCAGGACTGATGACAAAATGTAATTTTATGTATAATGCTTGTCAGAAGATACAAAGAAGTGGAGGTTTTGATTTATTTTCAAGGATAATCTGTACCTGGATAGCTAGGTAAGTGTTTCCAATATCTGTTAATATTCAAACTGAATTCCAAGTGTAAGCTTATTTAAAGGTGCCCTGTGTAATGGACAGCCATAAATTAAATTCATACTCTACACACTCCAAAGAAAAAAAGGGGGCAGTATACCTGCAGAAAGTGAGTTCGTCTACCCTAGCGTAACAATCGAGAAACAGCGCAGTCCCTCCTTCCATCAAGCCTACTGTCAATGCTTCACCCCCACCTTCCCAACGACCCCAGAGCCATAGCCGACTATCTGCAATCCAAAGAGAGCCGCTCTGACTCCAAAACTCTGAAATATAAACACATGAACGAACGTCAGTTGATATCAAGTGATTCTGTACTATGACATCTTCAAGCTACTCCCCTTCACCCGATCCAATAAATATGTCTAAATTACGTGTCATGGTTCATTCGAAATAAATTCATTAGCTAGATAACATTCGCTGCTGTTGAGCAAGCTAGCGTCAACGTAACGTTACCTAATGTTAAGCGCTAATGCTGAACCAACATTTGCGTGAATAAATTTATCTAATGCCGGACTTTACCATAACCAGTCTCTGATCCCAAAATCAGCTGGCCAGTCGATCGCCACTGTTAGTTGACCATCACTTTACCGTACGTCGTCAAAGCAGTTATAGCGGAGTTCAAAATTATGAAGTAATCTTAGCTGCACATGTACAAGTAAAACTAGGGATAAGATCATTTTAGAACGTTACGTATGCCGCCCGCCTGATGCTAATTTCACAGTATGCAACCAGTTTGCCTGATATGCATTCTTCATTAGCAAGACCTCTTCTAGCAATCAAGTATCATTAGTCACAACTAAACATTCTGTCATGTTTCATTACATTATGCAATGTTTTCCGTTACGTTTTGTGCGTTCTTTTAGGGTTCATTACCATCGAAGCATAAAGCCTTCATGCTTATTGCGGTCGGCGCGGTCAGCACGGCCCACACGGTGAAATGACGCAATTGCGGCCAGGGCGCTAGAGCGCGGAGGGTCCGCGGAGGCTCTGAACGCCGAGCCGCGCACCTGGAGGAATTTGTAACAACGCGGCCGGGGTCGCACAGATCGCGTTGCAATGATTGGCTAGCTTCAGGACCCGGAAGTAAGTATACCAATTAAAATTAAAAATGACGGAAAGCTTTAAAGAAAAGCCATCTGAACATACAAACAGCTGAAAATACAAACATCTTTACGACAGTTCCTGTCGGATCTACAAGGATGCTCGTATGAATC
This sequence comes from Gymnothorax javanicus, assembly GCA_029692085.1. Classification (NCBI taxonomy): domain Eukaryota; kingdom Metazoa; phylum Chordata; class Actinopteri; order Anguilliformes; family Muraenidae; genus Gymnothorax; species Gymnothorax javanicus. The sequence goes on along the minus strand of CM056205.1, from coordinate 56,085,366 downwards.
TCGTTGGCTTATCTTACGTCATTCGGGAATACCCATACAGTCATTTCGGAATACCTCAACGTCTCCCCACGCCTTAATATTTCAATTCACAGTTGGCTTAACTAACTGGCAGACAAATTAAGCTTAGTTTGCTATATATAACAAGTAATCTCTATGCATCTGAAATCACACACACACACACACACACGCACACACACACACACACACACACACGTACAGATCATTGCCAGACATCGGTGCAGAAACTGCCGAAATGCAAACCATGTCAACTTAGTTTTCGGAAGTTTCAAGTAACCCGATTATCGTAATAGTGGAGAAAGAGCGGCCAGTAATATTTATTTTGACAGCGACGCACTGTCTAATCTAATTCAAAATAATCGAGCCGTGTGTTTGGTAATAATAATAATAATAATAATAATAATAATATTAATAATAGTTACAATATGATAGTAAACTTGAATGTATTGATCACAGAAATAAGATTCAATAGCGCAAGAATAGAACAGGCTCGTTCTTGGAGCCGCTTTGACCGCATCAAGCATGAAACGACTCGACGTTCGTGGGGACCGTGCGCGCCGTCCGCACTGCTGAAACCGTGCCGACCGCAAGAAGCATGAATCAGGCTTTAGCAGAGCTACCGCGGGGGCCAGGGGGCGGCCTCAGGGCCCACGGCCAGTGGGGGCCTCCGCTGCAGCCTCGCTGAGCTACATTCTCATTACCGTCTTTCAGAAAAAATGGCCATAGTATTGACATAGTGTGCTGTTACTGCATGCACTCCCGTAATTGAAGAGATAATGAAGCATGATGTTCTGTATATAAACCCCCATATCGGTAATCTAGTCACTATCATGGGTTTTTTATTTTTTTTTAAAAAATTATTCATAGCTATTATATGAAGTTTTCATGCTTAATATACCCACGTTTTAAAGACTATTACTAAAATCAACTATTTTCCTATTTTACTTGCTATTTTTCTTTCATACTGATATTCAAATTGTCAAGATGATTGCTGGGTAATGTGTTGCCCAATGTCAAGTCTGTATTTGATTTGATTATGTGACCACGTTAATGTCTGTAACGTCTGAGTTCAAGCGCAAAATCTGAACATCATCAAATTTGCGAATTTAGGAGCAGTCATTCCATTCAAACATAAAAGCAGTAGTCAAAAAAGAAAAGAAAGAACTGGAGGAGAGGGTAGCAAAGCTACCAACGCTAAGTTCATTTGGCTTCAAGCAGTTGCCGCACCACGGACGACCCTTCCTCAAGCAGCAATACAGCCAACAGGTATCAGATCAACATAAGCTTAAGTTTGACCTAAATAATGATAACGTCCACGGCTATTGTATTAATTTCAAGACAAGACGAGGATTTTGCTCAGCGCAAAGTTTGACGAATGCCATTCAAATAGGTGAGAAGGCCTACAAGTGACTTTTCTTTTAGTCCAGAGTCGATTGTTGTATATTTGAGATCTATGGCAGAAATAACGCAGTTAGTGTGCAGTTAATAGGTAATTTTATGGGATTTATGCAGACGCTGTTTTGTTGGGCAATTTAGGGGACATTGTGGCATTGTTTTAAATATATTTAAATATCGTTAAATATTGCAGCTTTCGTCCGTCTCATCGCGTGCTTTTTCAAGTCACTTATGTCCTGTCTTTATGTCACCTTTATGTCAGATATTGCACTCGTGAGGTAATTGCGCAGAAATGCAAGTTTTCGGACGTTATATGACAGTGGCTATTCTTACGTGACTGTAATCAATTGCAGCCAGGCTATTCTTACGTGACTTTCGGTCAGACATGCGCAGATTGAAATTGCCGGACTTCGATAATTTTCTTACCTCGTTCTCCCGTAAGAATAGCTAGACACGTTGATGGTTTGCGAGACTGATGCCCACATAATGTGGATATGTATAACTATTTTTACCGGAGTTCTCCTATCTGATTAACGGCCTAGTTCCAGATGGTACCACGAGATTTTCCAACCTTGGTGAAACAAGTATACTGAGCAACAAAAGAAACGCAAGTTAATGAAAGACAGACCGGAAAATAAGTTTGTGCGTAATTCTTATAGATAATCAAATTTATTACTAGCGCGTGCGCATTTACACTCGTTTCATCAAACATTTCTTTGTTTTGCGGTCACTTTACTGAGTACTCATAAGAGCACTACATTAACTAACTGGCCAATTTGCGTTTCTTTTGTTGCTCAGTATAGAAGCCCCGGGGGCGAGATTTCAATTTACCGGTGCCATGGTTACGGGCTTAACCCTTCGACCCTTGTACAAGCTCGGCCGCCAAATTGACCTGATTGACAAAAATTGCGCAAGAAAAGTCATACAATTTCAATCTGCGCATGCCCGAATGGGATTCGCGTAAGAATAGCCTGCCTGCAATGGATTACAGTCACGTAAGAATAGCCACTGTCTTTAACTGACCCAATTATCGTTGTAGGCTACAGGAATTCTTTCCAAGGTAATTGCCAATTTCGTTTTCTTCCCATAAATTTGACATTCGCTTGTGCCTCTATGAAATATTACCGGCAGTATTAACTGCTAACAGTGATACTCGTACAATGTTTTTCGCAGTAACCCAAATATTACTGGCGGTATTAACTCCTAGCAGTGGTATTCGTACAATGTTTTTCGCAGTAACCCTGTTACTGACCGCGCTGCCACACACTTGTATTTATGCATGTGCAAGTGACATGGTTTTGTTGTGGTGCGCACCAGAAAATGGGGCTCCCCCGAAAGCCAATCCATGGGTTCACGGCCGCTTTGTCAGAGTGCCCATGCCTAAAGATCAACGTCATTATCTCACTCTTTGCAGTAATGTAATGTTTCTTTTTTTTTTTTTTTGCTCATGTATACGCTTGTGGTCACTGTCTTGGCAGGGTAGTAAGCTTCGATATTTACATATCTTAACCAAATCTGAATTTACAGCTCTTAATCGCAGTCCTTAACTTAATTTCAGTAGTTTCAGAAATCTCTGTTGTTTTCTTTACCTCCTGCAGGCCAATAATTTGTCCCTTCTGAAACAGTACAGCAACACCATTTCCATGGCCACAGGATATGATCTGACATTGTTGCTTAAAAATGAGAAGCTACTAACTGCATCAGTTAGGGTTAAATAACTTGTTACCAGCTGAAACATATTAATCACTGCAGTAAGTATCCAATGGAAGGCTCTTACCTTTTTGTTTAGTTAAATCCAAGCGGTGACTTTTTTGGCCGGGCAGTGTACGATTTCACGTGATATTCCAGGCTTTTTCAGTCGGGCTTGTTAAATCTTCTGAGGGCTAGTGACTTTTTTTCTCTCACAAGCTCGACCGGCTAGTGGCAAAAAAATGGGAAGATCCTGCTTTGCCGACAAATCAAATTAATGAAACTCATGTAGTAATTCTCACTTTCACATGGCCGAAGGCTCGGAATAAATGAAAATGACTACTTTTGTCCTCGCCAAAGGCTTGGAATAAATGAAAATGACTATTCTCGTTTAACAGGCGTCTGGCAACAATACCCTATATGCTTTTGCTGCCAAAGCACTGTCAACTTTTTTTTTCTCCCTTTTCCCTCTGAACAATTTGATTGACAAAGTGGCTTCACTGTATTTTATCTGAAACAGATGTTTGCTTGGCTCAATAAGTGACAATTTGTGTTGGTTAGGATAGAATATGATGCAGACCTATCCGTTATTTTACAATTGACTGCAATGACAATCTGAGGGGCCCCTTGTAATGCTTTGGCCCCTTTAGGGTGAGAGCCTAGCTCCGCCCCTGCATCGAAGCCATTTCAAGCTTCTTAGCTAATGTACCTTCCACACGATTGACATCAGGTTCAAGTATGCCCTCAAGCCGTGCGATTTATTCGTGCACTGCAGTTTGGCTGGCTGTTATGTTGCCCACATACGGCTACCCATGGCAGAAACTGGTATTGTGACGCAAGACGGTGCGCAGCTAGTGATTTAGCGTGCTAATTCAGGTTGATATCTCTGCAGCACTATACCTTGTCATCTTTTTTATGACATCATTGCCCTTATTTCTTCTCATTCTTTTGCTGTGTGTAGCTCATTTTTTGGATATTTTGACCTCAATTCTTACACAGGGTACCTTTAAATGTGTATGGCTTGGTTGTTGATGTAAGTAGCTAGCTAGCTAAGTGCAACTTTCAAAACTTACTTAACTTTCATACACGCATAACCTTTCTATATAACCATAATAGCTGCACTTTACTGCTAAGAAGTGCAAGGGTATTGGGTTATGGAAATCATTAGAGGTTATGATGGAAGTATGTATGTTTGTTGATCCCAGATTATGTTCTATGATAAACATACTTTAAAAAAGGAAATCAGGAAATGACAGGGCTGCCACGGAGAGCATAACCATTTTTGTCTCATGTTGTACGTAGACGTGCTTTCTGAATGTCACAAGCTTGTGTGTGGTTACAGCAAAGAGTTTCATTTCCTCAGCTCTTTAACTGCTTGCTGCAAGCTGATAAAGAACAGGAAGTGATGACACTGCTGACAGCAAGCTCTTTTATTTTTGCAGATTTCAACTCTGTTTGCTTATGGTCTGTCTTCAGGAAACATATTGAATTGTGAGCAATTGCCATCATCATACATTTGCATTTCCACAAAACCACATCTTCAAGTTATTCCCTTATGTTGAGTAGCTTTCTGCTCAGACTTCAGTGGATCCACCTTCATATCATGTCTTTGCACTCCTCTCTGCGTCTTTCTTGCAAAGACCAGTTTTGACTAGATATTGTTTCCACGGATTTAGAGTCACAGCAAGGACAAACTGCAGATTTTTTTCAAACCTCTGACTTGCATGAACTGCAGACAGTCTCACCAACATCGCTGCTAAGCCTTCCAATCATCAACGAACATCACTTTGTCGAAAACTGCATCCGCTCCTGTCATTAAAAGGCTTGAGGCCTTGTTTTACACGCAGATAGAAAATCACACTGTAGTGGATACAGATGCGAACAGGAATTAACCCCTGAAAGCAAGTTTGACAACAAATATATCTGAGGGAAACAAGGTGGAAAGGTGACAAGAATGATGAAACCATGTACGCAGTCTATTATGTTTTTTTTTTTGTTTTTTTTTATTTCACCATAAGAGATACAGAACTCAGCATAAATATGCAGTACATTTTACTTTAGATACATATTTGACCTGTACTGCTTTTAAACCAATATCATTTTCTTCATTCAGGACTCTCTTCTGAGGCTGTGGTAGAATGGATTGCCCGAGTAAGTCAAAAATTTATGCAGGCCACGGTTCTGTCGTAAGCTTACAGTTTAGAAAACTGAATAAGATTCCTGTTGATCTCCGCAATGTTCCTGCAGCCTGGAAGACAGAAAATAGGGTGATGCCAGCAGAAACGAAATAACCTCCTTAATGATTTAAAACGCGCTCGTTTCCAGAGATAAAAATAATGGCAGTAATTCCGTCACCCTCACTGTTTTCAGGTTGTACAAACAGCAGTAAACTTAACATCTGATGATACAAATTTTATTTTGCTCCTTGTTAATTTACATACCCTGTTTTCTTGGGTACATGGTCCAGTACAGTAGTTTTGATAGTGATTCAACACAAATACGTCACAATTTAATCTACAGTATAGCACCCTGCATAAGTAAAAATATCCTTTATTCAGTAAAGAGTACATTTCCATGGTGAATATCTACATGTACTGACTGAATAAATTGCCATTTGCAGTTTGTTGCATACGGATAATTTAAGGTGTCAAATGTTCTTATGCAGTCGCTGGTCTACTGAATTCAAGCTCAAATGAAATTATTCCATGAAGGCTTGCCTCTACCCTGAAGTGTCTTTCTGCAGTTTTTCACGTTTTGGAGGATGTAGGGCAATGCCCTCGCCCCTTTTGAATTGGACATAGAACATTCGCCAGCTCAGTGTCAGGATGCTTCATCAGGTCTCAATACACAGCAGGAAAGTCTCCCAACAATCAAAGTACACTAGGGGAACTGGAACTTCGTAATTCTGTTCTGAAGCCAATTTAATAGCTGAATTGAATACCTATACTTAAACATAAGATGGAGCTATGTAATACAGACTATGTGCAATAGTTAACTCAATTTTGACCAAAATGTTTGTTAGAACCCTTATAATTCTAAGGTCTCAAAATGTAGAGGCAAAGTCAAACACATTGAGCAAACATTACCACAGAAAAGCGATTGCGACGCATATTTTACTTTTTAATACATGGAAAAACTGACAGATTTACTGGCAATAAGGATATGCATAAGTGCTATTCAGTTGCATGGCTGTTCTGGTAGTCTTCATTAATATACCTGTTGATTATTATTTTCATTTTCATGTATAATTTACAATCAAAAACATTTTTTAGAAATTAATTATAATATATTCTGTTTGATAAACACTGCATGTCCAAAATGTCCTGCCAAAATTTATCTGAACTAAATTTATTGGACTCTTAATTACTGGTCATACTAATGCAAAAGAGAGAGTTCACGGTTATTTAAATGAGCTGCACAGCAGGGAAGAGGGGCCCATCTGAGGACAGCCATCTGTTCGCTATCTCCTCTAAACACAAGATTTTTGCATGAGAGTCCTTCAGATATGAGGCTTCCATAACACTGAGTCCTTGAACGTGGAACAGAAATTATATCAGTTATGAAACAGATCTGTCTGCCTTGGGTTACTTCACATTTTTTTTCCAGGAAACATCCCAAACATCGTCATAACAACATGTCACACCCTTACTCACCAGCAAGTGCCATGGAAAGGCGGAATTCGTCATTGAGAATCTGCAGTACCTCTCTGACTCCCTCCTCACCCTAAAAAAGAGAATAGCAAATCAGAGAGTGAGTGATTTAGAAAATCTGTCAGTTTGTCATTAAGTCTATAAACTCATTGGACTAACTCAATAAGTTTTTTTCAGCCTTCTCTGATATGTATTAAGATGCAAACTACTCTAAAATATTTATCTCCCGTAACGTTACTTTACGGACCTTTTTAATGCATGTCAATATTTCATAAGTTCTACACATTAATATGCATACAACAATAGGTCCATAAGTACATAAGTAGGTCAATCTTCACGTTCAGGACATTCTATCTTTATGACATTTTACAGTGTGCAAAGCTCTCTTTAGACTTTGGGGGGACCAAATACAACTGCAAAATGCCAAATTTTATACGGAAAATTTGTGTGCTTGCTTCTGCTTGAAAAGTTAATCAAGATAAATTTGAAGTTTAGTAGTTGATGAAGTGTAAGTATGAGCAGTCATAGTAAAGTAGTTAAAAGTACAAAAAGATGAGAAAAGTTATTGGACTATATTCTGATGGAGCTGAGTAAGCTAAACATTTTGCAAGTGGAATAGGGTTTCTAGCTGAAAGTATTAAAGAGCAGTGAGTAATGAAAAATCCCCACATTTGAATAGTAAATACACTGCCTGGCCAAAAAAATGTCACCACCTGGATTTATCTAAGCAAATGGCTAAGAGCCGTCCATTAGATAATTACCGCAGTGATTAACATGTTACAGCTGGAAACCTGTTATTTGACCCTAACTGAAGCAGTGAGTAGCTTCTTATTTTGAAAACAACTGCGTGGGAAGACATCCTGTGGTCGTGGAAAGGATGTTACTCTGTTTCAGAAGGGTGAAATTACTGACCTGCACCAAGCAAAGAGAACAACGAAAGCGATTGCTGAAAATACTCAAATTAGGTTAAGAACTGACCCTTGCATTATTAAAACCTGGACTGGTAGTGGTGATCCATCATCTTTGAAGAAGAAATGTGGTCGGAAAAAAATCTTGAATTATCTTGATCAGATCACTGTAGTGTTTGTTGAAATCAAATCTTAAAAAAAAAAAAAAAAACTACAGAAAAAAAAAAAACTACAGAAATGGCTGGTTTTCAGTGTTCTTCTCGTTGACTGCCATTGTAAAAAAAAAAAAAAAGTTACATATTTAGCATGTAAGATGAAAAAAGTGGAAAAGTACAAAAATTTTAGTATGTAAGCTGAACTGTTGAAAAGTTGAAAGTTTGTTTCTACGAGACAGTATGCAAGAGAGGACAATTTAAAAAATCTGAATCTACTGAAAATAGCTAAAAATGGCTGGATTAAATAAGGGCAAAAAATGGCTTTTTAAACTTCATTTACAAGCCATGAATAATATCAAACATCTGTTCCGAGGCAGAGTTTTCCAGAACAAGCTGAACATTCTAAAGTGTTCGTTTAGCTGAAGCACGCACACAACAAATAATTTTGAAAAGATTGGGACCATCTCATTTGGCTGCGAATAGATCTGTGAACGGAGGGCGATGAGGCAGGTCCCTGTTCACTGTACCTGACAGGCCTGGTGGAAAGAACAGCTCTGGAAGTAATTAAAATTACTATTAAAATTCTCTGTGGTTTGGTTACCTCAAAGAACTGTTTTATTTCAAATTTTGCAGTTACAATACCATACTGTTATCACTACTTTTCCCTTGAAGGAGTGGAAATTGAACAGAAATTGTTTGCTGACTTGGGTGTTAAGGAAGAAAACCTGCACATGGATCCCAGTCTTATCCCGAAGCATCATATAGTGACGCTATCTGACCAGGTGTCGATATGCGTCGATATTTAAAACGAACCCTACCCCCAACCCCTAGCCCTTAACCCGAACCCTAAGCCTTAAATAAGGATGCTAAAAGCCTCCTTTTGCATTGTATAATGATGACTGGACAGGCAGCGTCATTATGTGACGAGTCGGGATGTGTTGGCAGATGAAGAACCTGAGGAACATGAGAGACTCCAGTACACTAAATACACGACTCCAGTACACTAAACACACAACTCCAGTACACTAAACACACAACTCCAGTACACGAAACACATGACTCCAGTACACTAAACACACGACTCTAGTACACTAAATACATGACTCCAGAGCACTGAACACACGACTCCAGTACACTAAACACACGACTCCTGTACACTAAACACACGACTCCAGTACACTAAACACACGACTCCAGTACACTAAACACACGACTCCAGAACACTAAACACACGACTCCAGAACACTAAACACACGACTCCAGTACACTAAACACACGACTCCAGAACACTAAACACACGACTCCAGTACACTAAACACACGACTCCAGAACACTAAACGCACGACTCCAGTACACTAAACACACGACTCCAGTACACTAAACACACGACTCCAGAACACTAAACACACGACTCCAGAACACTAAACACACGACTCCAGAACACTAAACACACGACTCCAGTACACTAAACACACGACTCCAGTACACTAAACACACGACTCCAGAACACACACATGCGCACACACACACACACCACACACACACACACACACACATAGAAAAAGCAGCGGGCCTTCGCTGTTGCACATTACCTTGTAAGCTAGGCCCCAGACTGCTGGCCTCCCAATGAAGACGCACTTTGCTCCAAGGGCCACGGCCTTCAGCACGTCGCTCCCAGTGCGGATCCCCCCATCCAGGTAGACCTCGATCCTGCCTTGAACTGTGTCCACAATCTCAGACAGTGCGTCTATCTGAGGAGCGAGGGGGAGGTGACCAAAGACCATTTACATTATTTACATAACCACAATAAGAAATCTGCATCTTCTAAATTTTCCAAAATCTTTTAGCCCTCCAACTTGACCTAGCCCTATGCTGACAAATGGCTTACATATCTTCCTTACAGTTTTTTTTACAATTACTTACACACTAAAATTAAAACTTTAATTAAAAATTAAAACTTACCTACAAATACCTTTTTTGCAAAACACTACACACAGTGATTTGCAAAACACTAAACACTTGTATACATTTGACACAGAAATTTATCATGATGTCAATTGGTTAAACACAGCCACCAGGTGTGCACACACACAGGTGCTTAATTGTAGACTCACCAATCAGGTTTAAGCACTATAAAAAGGCAACAGGTAAGTCCACCTGTCTTCAACAAAAATGGACGGTGTCAGAGGAAGAGGGAGAGTGCGGATGAGAGGGGGAATCCGGAGAGAACAAGGTGGAGGGAGAGGAAGAGGTAGAGGGAGCAGAAGACCTGGAGGAGGGGTAGGACATGCACAAAGAAGAAGACAACCAAATCTATCTAATGAAATTCTAGCTACACTTGTGGACCATGTAATAAACCACAGACTAACACTGAGGGAGGCTGGACTGAGAGTACAGCCTAACCTAAGCAGGTACACGGTGGCATTAATAGTTCGGACATTTCGTCAAGAGCACAGGTGAGAAACTTCTGTCAACAGAAAATCCATAGCTTACTGCATGTACTTTATCAACAGTTTTGGTATTTATTCCTGTATCATTTTACAGTAAGCTACATGTATTTTGTTTGGCCTACATATGATTGAACGTCGAGAAAACCAAGGAGGGAGGGGCCCCTTATTCACACAGGAGCAAGAGAGCGAGATCATAAACCTCGTTTCAGCCAATAATGCAATCAGACTTAGAGAAATTCAAACCCATATTGTCAATGATCACACAATTTTCAATAATGTCCAACAGATCTCTCTATCAACAATAGTCCGTATCCTTAAAAAACATCAAGTTCTGATGAAACAACTGTACAGAGTGCCTTTTGAAAGAAATTCAGACAGGGTGAAAGTCCTGTGGCGTGAATATGCAGAGGTAAGTTTTGTTCACTGACTGTATTGTGTACAGCACACATAACCTTTTTACTGTACATGTAATTTTACTGTATAGCAGACCTATTGTATATTGATCTACACAATGTGATCTTTTGCTGTATTTCAGAGAGTTTTGCAAATGGATGCGGAGGAAGTCCCGCATGAGTTTATATACATTGATGAGGCTGGATTTAACCTGACAAGAGTGAGAAGAAGGGGAAGAAACATCATTGGCCACAGGGCTACTGTCAATGTACCAGGGCAACGTGGGGGTAACATTACCCTTTGTGCTGCCATTACACAGAATGGGGTCCTCCCATGGCTGGCTGCAGCCTGCTTAGACTGGTGGTGCATTGAAAATTGCTGGGGGGTAGAGACGTTTGCATTTTCTTGACCGGGGGGGGGAATCGCTTTCCATTTTTTTACTGGGGTGGAGATTGCGTTTCATTTTGTGAACGCTTCTCATTCAATTCGCATTGCTCACTCCTTCTAATTGCGTGAAAATATTCGTTAGTAAGTCAGGAGACGCTGGAGGGGCGCGGTAAAAATCTAGGGGGGGCATAGCCCACCCCTGCACCCCCCTAGATCCGGCCATGGGTCCTCCTGTAATGGCCGGTAGTGTACGGAGGCCAAGCGCAACGACAGAGAGAAAGAGAGTAGCACGAACACAGTACAAACAAAGAATAATATAGACCGAGCGCAAGTACTCGCGCTTCCAAAGGACGTATAATAGTCCGAACCACGGAAGCAAAGCGAGATAGAAAAAGGGAGATGAAACTCCAATAATCAGAAGATAGAAAGTCATAAAAAACCTGACTAAAGATATCTTGGGCGAAGCTAAAAACAGACACTCTAGCGAAGGAGCCATGCCGGAACTCCTGCTGATATAGATTCTGGGGAAGCGCCGCCCCAGCTCAATCAACCAGCTGGGTACAGAATTTGATGGCCCAGGAATTCAATATCGTCCCAGGACGAGAGCTGCAAAGAAAAGTCCAAACAACACGCACACCTCACAAACCATGACACCTCCACCGCCATGCCAACTTGGGTCCTTGCAACACTGACCTCATTCTTACAATTTAAGACAGATTACACAATATTATCATAGCAGCAAACTAAAGGGACCAGAGGGGTATTCCATGAAGCAGGATTAGCAAATTAGCCTGATAAGTTTAAAAAGTGTCAGTGTCTTCTGAAATTTTCTCTATTACAGTTTTTACCCATTGCTTGAACACTATAGACACATGCTTAAACCAAAGTAACAAAACTTGAAGTTGTTTTAACTATACCTTAAACATAATGTAACCATACCTTAAACAAAAGCGCTGCTTTGCACTTTAGTTGCAATTCTGCAACACACTTTCTCCTTTCTGCAACACACTTGCTCCTGCACACTACACACAATTTCATACATAAGACACTTCGTTCAAAAATGAAATCTCAGGGTACCATTGGGAAAATACATCTATTCAAAATACAGAACACATTGGGTAATTGAAAATACTTAGACACACACCTGAAAATACTTACTTACAAAACTGAACTCCAATCAGCCAGCCACAAAAAGGCCTCAGTTAAGCCATTTTGAGAACTTTGCAAGCATGGAGGGCTAGAGGCAGAGGTAGAGGAAGACAGAGAGAGAGAGGAGGACGTGGTTGAAGAGGCCATGCGAGGACCATTATTTCGGATGACATAAGAGCAACTTTGGTGGACCATGTCATAAACCATGGCCTGACTATGAGGGAAGCTGGGCAGAGTGTCCACCCAAATCTAAGCCGTTTCACAGTTTCCTCCATAATAAGGACATTTCGACTGGAAAACAGGTATGTCTTCAACTCTCTACTCAGACTGTATCTTGAGTGTTTACAGTACTGTACCATATCACATTACCGTAACACATGCACTGTATTGCAGAGTGGCTAATGCTCCTTTTCTAACTAAAGTGGTGGTTTTGTGAAACATTCCGTGATAACGTGTTGAGATGTTTCAGTACTGTGTATGGTATATACAGTACTGTAAAAAAGAAGCAAACCAATAACAATTTGTGGTTGCATTTTTCCACAGAATGGCTAGAAGACCTACTGGGGGTGGACGCCAATGCCTGTTCACCCAACAGCAGGAACTTGCCATAGTGAACCTAGTCAGAGCAAACAATGCAATCCGGCTCCACCAGCTACGGCAACAAATACTTGCAGATAGGCAAGTATTCAACAACATAAATCGAGTAAGCATTACCACTATCAGACGCATCTTGGTAAAGCACAACATGACCATGAAGCAATTGTACAAGGTCCCATTTGAGAGGAACAGTGTCAGGATCAAAGAACTTTGACATGAATATGTACAGGTAAGTGTTACAGTCCTTTACATTTACAATACAGAATGGTTGCAATCCAGTAACAGCTGAATATGTACCATTGGATCAGTACCACATTCAGAAAGCTACACAGGTACCTGTGTGGTGGGGTGGGGCGGTTCTGTATGTGTAGAACTGTAGTTGTGTGCTTTGAGTAAAGCCATCCACAATATATATTTTTTGTTACAGAGAATCTTGGACATGGATGGAGCTGCACAGCCTCATGTATTTATTTACATTGATGAGGCTGGATTCAACCTTAGCAAAAATAGACGACGGGGACGTAATATAATTGGCCAAACGGCAATTGTGCACGTCCCGGGGCAGCGCGGGGGAAATATCACATTGTATGCCGCCATAAGCCTTCGTGGGCTACTGCACCATCATGCCAAACTGGGTCCCTATAATGCGCAACACATAATCACATTTCTAGATGCACTTCATGATGCAGTTGTACAGGACAGACCAGAGCAGCCCAGGTTTGTTGTTGTCTGGGATAATGTTAGTTTCCATCGGGCTACTCTGGTCCGGAACTGGTTCACCAACCATAATCAAGTTGAAGTTGTGTACTTGCCCCCTTAGTCGCCATTTCTAAACCCTATAGAGGAATTTTTTTCCGCTTGGAGATGGCCCGTATATGACCGCCAACCACATGCCCGCATGCCTCTTCTGCAGGCAATGGAACAGGCCTGCGGAGACATTGAGGTAAGGTCAATCCATGAATGGATTCGGCACACAAGGGGATATTTTCCCCGATGCTTAGCGAGAGAAGACATTGCTTGTGATGTTGATGAGATCCTGTGACCAGAACCCAACAGACGGCAGGATCCATAAGCCCACTTACACACAATTGTGTTTTTCTGTGTTTACAGTAGTGTATTGTTTGTTTTATTTTTTGTTTTATTTTTGCTTTAACTGAATTTACTTTACTGTAAAGTACACTACTGTAATGTACAGTATTGAGAATTTCATTTTTTGGTTGTTGTGAAAACGTGCCTTCTGTGGAACTGAATAAAAACAATGAAAACGAAAGACTGCAGTGTTTTATATAAAGTGGACTAGTGTGTTGCTGCTGATCTGAAAATGTATTCATATGATGCAAGTGGGTATCATTTTGTCATCAGAGTGACATTTTGACAAAGGATTGTTAGGTTTTGATAGCAGAGTTTCAATTTGACATAGATGTGAATGGTTTATTTCCCATTGTTGTGTCTTATTTGTTTGTGTATAGAGTTTTGACACAACGAGCCTAGTTTTGCAAAACGTGTTCAAGCAACGGGCAAAAACTGTATTGGCAACCATCATGAGGGATGACTGGATCATTATCCTAAACCCAACATTCAACCTTTGTTTTACTGATTCAAATCTCTACCATCAGGATATAGCATCATCTTTTCCACAGTTATCAGGCTAACTTTCTAATCCTGGTTTGTGAAATACCCTCCAGATGCAATACGTTGTCATCTGGGACAATCTTCCCATCATTCTGCTCTGGTCCAAAAGTGGTTTCATCAACACCCACAATTTACAGTTCAATACCTTCCACCATACTCCCCCTTCCTAAAACCCACCGAGGAGTTCTTCTCAGCATGGCGGTGGAAGGTTTATGATCTCTGACCCTACGTCCAGGTGCCCCTCATTCAAGCTATGGTGGAAACGTGATCAAATTGATGCAGCATCAAAACAAGGGTGGATTCGTCACTCCAGAAGATTCTTCCCACGTTGCCTTGCAAATGAAAATATAGCGTGTGATGTTGATGAGGCCCTGTGGCCAGATCCAGCTAGGCGGAGAGATGATGTTTAGTTTTCTTTTTTTTCAGTACTGATTTGGGTGCGTAATTTATGTTACAGTACTACTGTAATACAGTACAATGGTACGTTCAGTAATACTGTATGAAAACTGGAAAATGTGTGGTTATGTTTTGTTGAAATGTTCAGTATTGACTTACTTGAGTATATGAAAAGAAATAAATATTTTCACTAGTCTGCACGATTGGTGTCATGTAGTGTTGGTGAATTAATTTTCACACTTTCTCTGTGTAAATGCTAAAAGTGTTTTAGGTTGAGCACAGGAGTGTTTAACTGATTCAAACAGAATCAGACCATATGATGGATGTGTTTATGTTATGACAAGAAACAGGGTTTTTATAAGGAATTCTACAGTTTTGACTAAAGTGTTCCATTTTGCAGATGATCTGAGGTGTTGTGCTTCTTGGGTGTAGTGTTGTGCTAATTGTGTGAAGTGTTTTGAAAAACTGGGCCCTGTTTTCAAAATTGTGCTTAAGCAATTGAATGAATGGGGAGTTCAGTCTGTGGTAGTAATAAATAAGTTTCTCCATCTATCCACTCAAAGCCGTCAAACAGCAAATTGATACTGTATTTCAAGAACACAATTCAAAACTCATATAGCCTTGATATACTCTATGTTCATTTTCCTGCAAGGTTGGACTGGCCTTCTTAAATAACGGGTTAATTCCCAGTGGACAGGTGGCCATTTTGAGCTGTTATATTTTTATGAATTATTTATTTTTTGGCCATGAAGCAGGGACATTGGCCCACATTGGGGTATTTCACAACAGACACTGGGCTGACCCAGTCACTTCTACAGTATGTAAAGCTTGCCTCTCCCCTCCCCCTTCTCTCAAGGCTGGCTGAGGTAAACTGATTGAGAGGAAAGAGTCAGAGTGAGAGAGAAAGTGAGTAGAAAGAAACCAAAGTTGTGCAGGAGCAGCAGGTGGAAGCAGGGCCTTGGTAAGATGAGGGAGAGATGAGCCAGCTCAGAAGCAGAAGAGTGCAGTTGTTCAAGTGGTAAGCATTCGCTAACATGACTAAGGAGGGAGGGATCCATGACAATGATGAAACAAGATAAGACGGATAACAAAATCTTAGCCTTATCAATGGGGTCCCAAAGTGAGACTCAGACCATCGCTGAATGGCTGGTCAGACATTTAATTCAAATGGTCTGTTTTGAAGTAAATGTACTGCATATTTCCCAAAAGCAGTCACAACGTTGACAGATTCACATAAGCTTGCACGTTCTGTTTGCAGTGTCGCTTTGCTACTTGAGTTGCAGGGAGGATAAGCACTCAAGATGTGATGTAATCGCTATGAGCCTTCCGAATAAGAGGCAGGAGCCAAATGCTGTAAGGGCTGTTTCTTGCCTACTATTTTGTAGAGACACATTGATCATCAAAGGAAAGAACCTACTAATAACTGTAAGAAGTATAAAATTGCATATAACTCGCTCTTATTGAGAACCCAAACAACTGTGTGCCTTTAAGACCATTTAGGGACAGAGGAAAGAAAATGTCAGGTGTATATCCAAAAAAAAAAATCCATGGATATTTTTATTGACTCTTCATTTGGGCATGTAGATGTTCACCAATGTATTCACTGCAATGTTGTTGAATTATTTACACAGTTTCGAGCAGTTGTATTGGGTGCTGTCTCATTCACCAAGAGTAACTAAAATTCATTCCAGGGAACACATCCTCGTCAGATGTCGTTGTGGCTCACCTCGCAGGACATGCTTTGATTTACTTCCCTAGATGTAAATGCTCAATGCTTTGACAACATTCCCTGAAAAACTGTTTTTCACCAAGAGTTAGTTGTTGAACTTAATCAACCTTCAAATGAGACTTTATTTCACTACTGCACCATTCATGGAGTTAACTAAATTCTGGTTAGAGAACCAGACCACACCAACACAATCCATTCGTCCACGTCAGAACCAATCAGCTAATTGATAACACCATCATTCTACAATCCTGTTCTTTCTCGTTCAACATATCTAGCATTCTACCAGACCAGCATTCTACCAGTCCAGCTTTCTCTCTGACCAGCTTTCTCCCTGACCAGCTTCAAATTGAATCGTTAAACCAAACCCAAGTATTCAACCAAATTCTCCAATGCTTCCAGCTCAGATGGCGTCTTCTCATTCCTGATTAGACCGTCCATTTTCTGTTAGCAGATCACTAACAGCTGTTCCTCGCCCCGCATCTCCACTGGGCTCTCCAACGTTGAACAAGCAACAACTTCAGCAGCTCGAGCCAACGTTCAACTGCTCAGCGATGACTCGACCCAGCATGCGCTTGCTAGTCAGTTTTGACATCTTCATTTATTGTCAGCTCTATCAAACATGCGCTCAATCAACCTCACCCGGAACTTGCCATCGGTAGGATTATAGCCTCGCTCTCACCTCGCCTTAAAGCGCTTTACTTCTCCAAACCAATTCCCATTTACATTTCCTAATCAGCAACTAAGTGTTAATTCGTTCAGCCACAAGGATCAATCCTTAGAATTATGGTCCATTTCCCCTCAGCTTGCATTATTGTTCATTGCAATAATTTTCAAGAATTTTCTTATCCACGTTAATAGTGACATAAAACGTCAATGTCTTTTGAAGCTTCTGAATTCCAGAAGCTCACAAGACAGTATATATTTTTTTCTGCCTCAGTGTCCAATCGGCTTGATACGCCTGAGAAAACGTTTTAAAAATTTGTGGTTCTGTCGACTCAGATCCACATGTTAAATTTACTTGTAAAAATAAAACTCTGTCCACTACCACAGCAGACAATTAATTGAATTAATGTACTGACAAAATAGGCCACCAATAAGCTGTGTTCCCATTAACGATTAAGACATATAGTTCTGCTTCAAAGAGGAAGGCTACAATATTGCATGGGCGGCAATTAACTGAAATTTCTCGAAATTCCATCTTGAAGTAGAATTTTATATAGTAAATGCTGCTGAAGATTGTAAGTAGATAAGATTTAGATTTCACTTCTGATTTATTAATTAGATACAACCCCATTTCCAAAAAATTTGGGACACTGCATAAAATGTAAATAAAAACAATGCAATTTCAAAAAAGTTCGGACGGGACAATAAAAGACTGGAAAAGTTAAATGATGCTAAAAAAAAGACAACTGGCGGAACATCTCACTGCTAATTAGATTATTTAGCAACAGGTCAGTAACATGATTGGGTATAAAAAGTCTTTCAAAGGTAAATGCAGTGAGGGCTTAACCACTCTAAGAAGGTCCGCATGGGGAAATAATTCAGCAATTTTGGAAAAATGTCTTCTACTTAAAATTGCCAAGAATTTGGAGATTTTATCCTCTCTGGTACATAATTTCATTAAAAGATTCAGAGAATCCAGAAAAATTTCTGTATGCATGGGACAAGGCCAAAATACAATTTTCAGTGGCTGTGATTTTCAGGTCCTCAGACAGGATTCTGTTGTGGAAATCACTGCATGGACTCAGGAACACTTCTGTAAACCATTGTAAGTAAACACAGTTTGTCACTGCTTCCACAAATGCAAGTTAAAACTCTGCCATGTAGAGATATATAAACAAGATCCAGAAACACTGCCTTTTTCTCTGGGCCCGAGCTCAGTTAAAATGTGCTGAAGTGAAGTGGGAAACTGCCCAGTGGTTTGACTAATCAAAATGTGCAATTTTTTTTTTTCAAATCATGGATGCCACATCCTCTGGGCGAAGGAGGAAGGAGCCATCCTGCTTGTTATCAGCAAACAATTCAAAAGCCAGCGTCCATGATAGTATGGGGGTGCATTAGCATACATGGCATAAGTGACTCGCGCATCTGTGAAGACATCATTAATGGTGAACGATATATGGAGGTTTTGGTGCAACATTTACTGCCATCAAAATGCTTTTTTAAGAGAAGCACTTGCTCATTTTAGCAACAAAATTCCATACACCATATTCTGCATGTATTAGAACGGCATGGCAGTCTGTGGTAAAAGAGTCAAGGTGGTAAAGTGGTCTGCCTGTAGTCCAGACCTGTCACCCAGTGACAATATTTGATGCATTGTGAAATGACAAGTATGGCAAAGGTGGCTGCAAAGTAATGAGCAGCTGAAATCCAACATAAAACAAGAATGGGAAAACATTTTGCTTTCAAACCTACAGCAGTTGGTCTCCTTTCCCAAACACTTACAGTGTTGATTGAAGACGTGATGCAATACAGAGGTAAACATGCCCCTGTGCCAACTTTTTTGAAACGTGTTACATGCATCAAATTCACGGTAGGAAGGCTTTTGCACACCTAGTAGGCTGACAGGTGCATAGGAGAGGACCAATGGTCGGCAAAATAGAAATGAAAAACTCGCACACTGTCTTCTCTGCAAAAAAAACTATTGTCAACAACGTTTCGGTCATGTGACCTTCATCAGGTTGATTTACATGGGTACTGCAGTGACCCCATTTTAAAAGAAAGGGAGGCACATATTAGCCAATCAGAAGTCAGTGAATCCACCCTTTATAAGTAAGAGACAGATATTAAATAGCTTATTTTTATAATTAACATAGATATCTATTTCTAATAAGAAAATAAAGCGAAAAAATGCAAAAAAGAAAAAAAAAAAATGCCAAAAAAAAAAAAAAACAGCATATACAGGCTACCAAAGAACAGGATAAAAACATCTAAAAAGGGAAAGAGAAGAGAGAAAAAACAAATAGAAACAAAGCATATTTCTGGTGGTGCCAGGGTTTGTAGCGTGAAAAAAAAGGATATCAGGTCCCTATTTTTTCATTTGTTTTCAAAGAACAGGATACATACATCATTTTTACATTCTGTCCCTAATAGTGCTCTTATGTTCACTAATCCTTTGTTTCAGTTTCCTAGTTGTTTTACCCACATAGGATCAAGGACATTGATAGTATACGCTTTTTTATTGGGAAATCAAAGTTTTGACGTTGTTGAACACCTTATTTGTATGTGGAGGGTATGAAAATAGCAGGGTTTTAAGGGACTGGGTGTTGTTGCAACGTAAATTGTGTTTCATCATTAGGACCCTCTGATTTAAATTCCTTCCATGTATTTGTTTTTTTTTACAGAGAAGACATTGTGGGAGTTTTCGCGATGCATCAAATTATAATGAGAATATATTTTCCAAATAACAATAAAATCTGGTCAGGGGTTTGCAGCGTGTCACGCCTTTTTTAATAACAGGTTGGTACATTTACAGTTTCGATGCCACAAAACTTTAAAGTAGAAATAGCGTGGCATCATTGAAGTATACAGCTACAGGGTAGTCACGATCATTCCTCCGAATAGTGCTCTTATGTTCACTAATCCTTTGTTTCAGTTTCCTAGTTGTTTTACCCACATAGGATAACCCACAAGGACAATGTAGCATGTATACAACATGAGTAGAAGAACAGGTGATAACGCTTTTTATTGGGAACACCTTATTTGTATGTGGATGAGAAAATGTGTGGGTTTTTTCGTGTTGTTGCATTGTGCGCATCTCCCACAGCGATAGTTGCCGAAGGGTATGGGACATAGCAGTGTCTGCGTAAGTGGACCGGGTTTGTTCCGTGCGAAATCTACGTGGACTAGCAAATCCCTTAAATTCCTTCCATGTTTGTACACAAAGAGAGGAGGCTCCTTAAAAATCGGGGCTCTGATATACCCTTCGGCTACTATTGTTGTGAGAGTTGCGCACAATGCAACAACACGAAAAAAACCCACACATTTTCTCAACTCAACGTCATGCTTTGATTTCTATACTATCAATGCCTTGATCCTCTTCTCTCTTTTCTTCCCCTTTTTAGGGACAGAATGTAAAAAGATTTATATATCCTGTTCTTTGAAACAAAGAAAAAAATGAGATATCCTTTTTCGGTACCAGAAATATGCTGTATTTGTTTTTGATGTTTTTTGGGTAGCCTGTATACTGGGGGTTTTTTTTTGTATTTTTTCGCTTTATTTTCTTATTAGAAATAGATATCTGTGTAATCATAAAAATAAGCTAATTAATATCTGTCTCTTACTTATAAAGGGTGGATTCACTGACTTCTGATTGGCTAATATGTGCCTCCCTTTCTTTTAAAATGGGGTCACTGCAGTACCCATGTAAATCAACCTGATGAAGGTCACACGACCGAAACGTTGTTGACAAAGTTTTTTTTTGCAGAGAAGACATTGTGCGGGAGTTTTCGCATGCATCAAATTCATAATGAGAACATATTTTCCAAATAACAATAAAATCTGATTTATTGTCTTTGTACTATTTTCAAATATGAAGTTTTGAAAATCATTTTATTCTGTTTTTATTGACATATAACAAAGTGTCCCAACTTTTTTGGAAATGGGCCTCTAATTGCAGTCCATACAGTCTCATATTGTTGCCTTCATACAAATTTTCCAGGAGCTGGACTATAAAGACCTCGTTTATGATTCTGCTACCATGGAAGTTCAACGCATGGCATGCATTTTTAATGATTTTAAATGCATGCCATGCTTTGAACTTTCGCAATGCACTTATAACCAATTTACCTAAATATTCAATTACCAGTGCTTCGACATAAGAAACATTGGTAAATTTTTTTTTTTATAGATTATTTTTTTGGGAATTTTTCCTTTATTTGACAGTTATACAGTGTAGAGAGACAGGAAAGTTGGGGAGAAGAATGGGGAAAGACATGCAGCAAATGACCTGAGCCAGAGTCGAGCCCAGGTCACAGCGGGAAGGACACAGCCTTTATGGTACGCGCGCTTAGACTGATGAGCCACCGGGGCGCGCCAAGCATTGGTAATTTGATCAATAAATTATTATCGCTTCGCCGTAACCAGTATGCAGCTATGTTTCCCCGCAAATGTAACCTTTTCTCTTTTCTTTGGAATGAGGAAAACATTTTGATCAAGTTCAATCCTAAAATAAATTAAGTTGGACTGCTGAAAAAAGATGCTCAAACGAGGGATGGAATTCAGGGAAAGTACTGGATTACTGGATACTACTGTACTGGTATTTAAGGTACTGGATTTTTTTTTTGTTTCCCCATCCCTATGATACCTCTGTTAAGTACAATGTCAATGCAGCTCTTCGGTGATCTCAGTGTTTCCTTAATGCTTTCTTAATAATTACAGGCTTATATATTGGTCTTGATTATTTGGAAAATAAATTGTGTGATTATTAATGACGCGATCTTAAACAAGAACAGCTTGAACGCAATTATGCGTTTAAGGGTCAAAGGCTCATGGCACGCCATTGAAAATCCCGTAACGCTGGAGTTACCGCTAGGGGGGATCGTTGGGCTTTAAGAAGTTAAAGGACTTTTCATTCGCTGAGGCTTTAACAAAGCAATAATGACTTCATCACGATTACCAGTGCCCCTCTGCAGTTCTTAAAGCAATAACAGTCCACAACTGGTGAGCTAGTGTAGGCATTGTCACATCCCCAGTTACTTGCAGTAGTCTGTGTTCTAGGGCTCCAGCTCATCGAATGACTCTGTAAAGCTTATTGCCTCTACTGGACTCCTCAAACTTTTGGGAACTCAAAGGAGCCTGTGTTACTCCAAGAAGAGATGCAACCCCCTCCCTGAGTCTTGTTGCCTGGGGCTCCCCTTTATCCTACACTGGTCTCCATTGACTCAACTCCATTCCATCCTACTTCCACACAAATTCCTATGCCTAACCAATTCAATAAATATCGTTTCAACGACTATTTTAGGTGTGGTCTGGAATTAATTAATGCTACCATTGCTCAACTGGCATAGGATTTAATCACGCATTCCTTACATGTACAAACCCCAATTCCAATGAAGTAGGGACGTTGCGTAAAATGTGAATAAAAACAGAATACGATGATTTGCGAATCCTTTTCGACCTATATTCAACTGAGTACACACAAGATATTCAACATTCAAACTGATAGACTTAATTGTTTTTTTGGAAATATTCATTCATTTTGAATTTGATGCCTGCAATACACTCCAAAAAAGCTGGGACAGGGGCAACAAAAGACTGGGAACGTTGAGGAATGTTCAAAAAACACCTGTTTAGACCATTCTACTGGTGAACAGCTTAATTGGAAACAGGCGAATGTCATGATTAGGTGTAAAATGAGCATCCCCGAAAGGCTCAGTCGTTCACAAGCAAGGATGGGGCAAGGTTCAGCACTTTGTGAAGAACAGCGTGAGCAAATAGTCCAATAGTTTAAGAACAACGTTTCTCAACGTGCAATTGCAAGGAATTTAGGATTTCATCATCTAAAGTGCAAAATATCATCAAAAGATTCAGAGAATCCGGAGAAATCGCTACACGTAAGCGGCAAGGCCGAAAACCAGCATTGATTGCCCGTGACCGTCGGTCCCTCAGGTGGCACTGCATTAAAAACCAACATCATTCTGAAAAGGATATTACCATGTGGGCTCAGGAACACTTCTAAAAACCATTGTCAGTTAACAGAGTTTGTTGCTACATCTACAAGTGCAAGTTAAAACTCTACCATGCAAAGCGAAAGCCATATATCAACAACACCCAGAAACGCCGCCGGCTTCTCTTGGCCCGGGCTGATCTGAGATGGACTCACACAAAGTGGAAAAGTGTGCTGTGGCCTGACGAGTCAACATTATAAATTGTTTTTGGAATTAACATAACATAACATAACATGAACGGCGAGAACAGGCCGTTCAGCCCAACTAGGCTCGCCAGTTTCTTTATACTATTGTGAATGTATCACTTCAGATATTCAATGACTCAATGGTATCTAGCTTTAAGTCAAGCCTGCTCTTGAAAACTCCCAAGGTCTCTGCCTCATCCAATATGGTCAGGCAAGCTATTCCACATCAAAATTACTCTTTGGGTGAAGAAATATTTCCGAATATCAGTGCTAAATTTACCTTTGGTCAACTTCCATTTGTGACCCCGAGTTCTACTAACAACACTTGGTCGAAGGAATCCTACATAATTCACTTTGTTAATCCCTTTAACATGTTTAAAGACCTCACCCCTAAGTCTCTTTTTCCTAAGACTAAAGAGATTAAGGATCTTCAGCCTCTTGTCATAGCTTTCATCTTTTATACCCGGAATTAGCTTAGTGGCTCCTCTCTGAACTTTTTCTAGAGCCTCTATATCTTTCTTAAAGTATGGTCCCCAGAACTGTACACAATACTCCAGGGGCCTGTTGTTCGAAAGTAGAATAAAGAAATCCAGGATAAGTGAAAAAGCCAAGTTAGACAAAGTCTCATAAGTCCATCCTGGTTTAATTGGTTGTTCAAACACTGAGCCAGGCTGATGAGGGGCAGCTTTGTCAAGCCAGGTATAACTAATTGAGAGTAAAGCGTTGGCCACGGCCTCCTTCAGTAGACCACAGAGTTTGATCACAGATTCACAGATGAGAGGACAGGTGTGGCTACTTTCCTCCAATGAACAGCGGATCTTAATGCTGACGTAAGGTGACACACCTCTTATAAAAGGAAGCAACGCCGCCGTCATGAAGCTCTGAGACGCACGGCGGACTGATTAAATAAGTAATCCAAAACTATAATCTGCTCTTTGCTTTAATGATAAGCAGTGGAAATTGATCCATTGCAAAAATGTCTTATAATGTAAAGTAACGTTCATACTGCACAAGTGGTCAAAAGGTGAAAATTGAATATAAGAACATTATGCAGTCTGGTGCTTGAATAAATTGCTGATAATGTTCAAATGAGGTGTGTGAATTCTTTGGAAGGATCCTGCTCACACATTAATTTTATTATTTTCTTCAACCAGCATTTAGTCTTTACAGGCGAAATGGAGAGGACACGCGCAGCTTACTTTTCCCCGAACGAGCAACAGCTCTTAATGGAGACATATGAAGAGGTTAAACATTTGATCAATAAAAAGGGTAACACTGCCGCTATAATTAAAAATACGGGAGCATGCTTGGCAGACAATTGCGGACCGACTCAATGCGTAAGTAATCTAAAACAATACACTTTAAGCTCCAATGAATCCTCATCATTGTAATTCAAGGTCTTTTTGCAAATGCTGTAGCCTTAAATATGAGCAGTGGGAATTGATTCATTGTGCAAATCTTTTCTATCTCATGTAACGTTCATACAGCACAAATACAAGTGGTCAAAAACGCACCTGGCAACGGGTGAAAATTAAATGCAAGAATATTTTGCAGTCTGGTAAGTGCTTCAATAAATAGCTGATAACTATGCACAAACGAGGTGTATAGATTCTTTGCAAGGTCCCGCCTCACACTTTTAATTTTATTCTTATTTTATTACTGCAAACAGCATTCATATAGTTCAGTATAGGTTATATTTTTTCTGCTCCATGCCATTTTCGTCCATTTGCATGCCTTTTGCCACAGCAAATTCCTTGTTTGTGTAGAGTTACTTCAATAAACCGTGTCTCATTCAGATTTTCATGTATGCACGGATTTTTAGCAGTCAAGAAGAAGGCACACAGGTCTGGCACAGGGGGTGGCCCACCAACCGCTGAGTTGTTTAAAAATGAGGCCGATACGCAGCCTCCATCAGAACATGGAATAACTGTATAAAACAAATTGATTTCTGATCAGCGCAGCCGCTGACTCCACAGATAAGACAACAGAATCAACTAAGCCTGGCATTTAGCCTGGTCTGGAGCAGGCTAACTGTGGAGAATAAATCACGATGGTAAATTGACCAGGATGAAATTATCCAGCTTTCAAACAACTGACTGCAGGCTAAATTAAGCCAGGATAACCAACATATACCGGCTTAATCCCTTATCTAGGTTTCGAACAACAGGCCCCAGATGCGGTCTGACGAATGTGTTGTACAAAAGAAGCATCACCTCCTTGGATTTGTATCCAAGCATCACCTCCTCAATGTTCCTATCAAGGTCATTAATGTAGATGAGGAACAGCAGGGGTCCCAACACTGATCCCTGGGGGACGTCACTCCCCACCATACCTAGCTCAGATGAGATACCACTGACCACCACTCTTTGTGTTCTGTCCTGTAACCAGTTTTGAATCCACTTCAGAATACCTCCTGTAACTCCAATGGAGCTCATTTTAAAAATTAGTCTCTTATGCAGTACTGTATCAAATGCTTTCTGAAAATCCAAGTATATGATGTCATAAGCCCTGCTCTGGTCATAAGTCTTGGTGGACTCTTCAAAAAATTCCAAAAGGTTTGTCAGGCATGACCTTCCCTTACGGAAACCATGTTGGCTATCCCTCAAGATAATATTACCTTCAAGAAATAAGTCCAGCTCATCTTATGATAGATTCCAGTATTTTGCATGCAATGCAAGTTAAACTGACTGGCCTGTAATTTCCTGGCTCAATACGGTCCCCTTTCTTATATATTGGTATTATATTGCCCTGTTTCCAATCATTTTGTATTTCTCCAGTTTCTAAAGACCGTCTGAAGATGGCGGATAGCGGCTTAAAGATGATCTCACTAACTTCCCTGAGCACTCTAGGATATAAGCCATCAGGACCCGCTGCCTTATCTGCTTTAGTTTATGCAACTTGTCTAATACTTTGTTATCCCTAACCTCAATTTCCGCTAAATAATCTTGAGCATTGGACATGCCCTCTGGCCGAATAAAAACCCACTCTGAGGTAAAATTCTCAACAAAGCAACTGTTTAAAGGGATAGTCCACCCAAAAACTATAATTTGTATATCAATTACTCACCATTAGATGTCTCGAACAGACGAGGTTATTTTTTCACCTGGTGCTACTTTATGGCCACTGGAGAGTTTTTAAAAATTATCCAAATTCCTTTTTTGCTGGAAGCAAATGGGGTCACCCAGTAGCAACGGTAAAAAGTCCACAAAACGTCCGTTGACAAACTTTCAAACCATCGTCCAACGATTCCTCTTTTCCCTCAAACTCCTACGAATAGCTGTGGTCATCCACTGAGGATTCTGCTTTTTCAGCTTACTTTTGGACACCTTTGGAATGAATTTGCATTGTGAATCAAGTAAAACCCCCTTAAATCTTTCCCACATCTCATTTACAGACTCACAGTCCAGGAGTGTCTCCCATTTTATTTCACTTAGCTATGAACGCATCCTGTCAAAGTTTGCTGGCCTAAAATTGAAAATTTTTGTTTTTGAAGACACCTTTTTAACTTCCCATGAAACGTCAAAATTAACAGTAGAGTGATCACTTGTCCCAAGTGGCTCCAGTATCTCAACATTGCTAATTCTATCTGGGTCATTACAGAGCACTAAGTTTCAAATTGCCTTCTCTCTTGTAGGTTTATTAACATACTGCACCAAAAAATTATCATTTATAACATCTAGAAATTATTCCTCCCCCCTACCCTGTCCTTTCACCATTTCCCAATCGATACCAGGATAATTTAAGTCTCCCATAATAATAGTCCCTCCTCCTCTACAAGCTTGCGTAATCCTCTTGAAGAGCATTTCATTGACAATACTGTCCAAAGCTGGCGGTCGATAGCATACTCCTATGTTTAAACCTGTCTCGTATTTGCCAATGAGCCTGACCCAGATATCTTCACAGGGCAAGGAATGTTCAATTTCAGGAATTTCCTGCACATTTATGTTTTCGTTCACATAAAGTGCTACACCCCCTCCTCGCCTATTACATCTATCCTTCCTAAAGAGCTTATAACCTTCTATATTATATTCATCTCCGTCCTCCTCACTAAGCCATGTCTCTGTAATCCCAACGATGTCATAGCCCTCACTAATCATAACGGCCTAAAGTTCTGGAAATTTATTTTTTATGTTTCTTGCATTTAGATAAAAACGTTTCAGGTTATCATGAATGCTCTTCTCCTTCGATTTCCCATGTGCCCGCTGCTCCAAGCCCCTCACTACACTTTGTTGCTTTAAAAATATGTCATCAATAGTGCATGTAACACTGTCAGCTTCCATCAGGGCAGTCTGCATTTCCCTCTGTATAACACTCTCTAACCTCCCTGCCCCCCAAGTCCCTAGTTTAAATAACTCTGTGCTACCCTCAGCATACACTGACCCAGTGCAAAGGTACCTCTCCGGTTCAGGTGTAGCCCATCCGGCTTGAACAGGTCACCTCTGTCCCAGAAGTAGTTCCAGTGCCCCATAAACTTATACCCTTCTTTCCTACACCAGGTTTGTAGCCACGTGTTAAACCTCCAGATAAAATTCTGCTTCCCTCTGCTTGCATGTGGTACTGGTAGAATCCCGGAGAAAACTACCGTGGAGGATCTGCTCCTAATCTTTTCAGCAAATTCCACAAATTTGCCTTGCAGAACCTCAAACCTACCCTTACCTATGTCATTTGTCCCAACATGGACCATGACAACTGGATCCCTCCCCGCTCTGGCCAGGAGCTTGTCCGCACGCTCCAGGAGGTCTCCTACCTGGGCACCAGGCTGGCAACACACCATACGAGACTCCTTGTCGCGCAAAAAGACTACATTGTCTATTCCTTTAAGTATTGAGTCCCCACTATCACTAACTCTCTTTTCTGAGGGGTAGAGGCCAACAGTGTTCCCTGATGCTCATCAGTCCCCCCAATCTCAGGGTCAGGGGCTAATTGGAGTTCCTGCAAGGGCCAGAATCGGTTGGACACCTCAACCACAGGAGGAGCTGTCGCTGTATGGTGTGCACGCCCTTTCCTGCGCTGACGTCCTGCAGTCACCCAACTTTCTCTCCCTGCCTACTCTGGGGTCCCCGCACCACCCTGCTTTGGCGTACACACCATTTCTCTAAACGACATACTACTCAGTTCCTCTAGGAACTCTACTGATTGCGAACTTTAATCAGTCAAAAAAAAAACTTCACACTCATAAATTTCTAAATATTTTCTTGAAACTTAATACAAGAGATATTATTATTATTATTCGGGGTAAATGCGTTGTCAAAGACATCATGACACACAGCAACTCCGACGTGCACAAGCATGCAGCACGTGCGAGCATACATCAAGGTAAAAGCATGTTTCCTCGTGTTCCTAGTCACGTGACCTTATGAGACACGTGCAATTGAGCCCACGTTAGCACGGTAGAGTGACATCTCGGAAAAACAAGTTCTTACAGTCAATTATCCGTTGATTTGCAATGCCACGACTGTCAAACATTCAACGTGAACGCGTGCCATTGGCATGCTGAATACGGGCGTCGGTCACTGGCGTTGCCAGGGTTATGGGATGCAGTCGACGGAATATCCATGATCTTCGGACATGTCTCCAACAAACTGGCACCACAGCAGACCAACCTCGTTCGGGTAGACCACGTGTGACGACACAAGCAGAAGACCGACAAATCGTCTTATGTCATTTTGCGTAATCGATTTCTCACTGCAACGTCCACTAGGAATGAATTGTTTAGAGGTCGTGTGACTGCCCAAACCATACGTAATCGCCTGCGCACTGCTCGTCTCCATGCACGTCGGCCATATCGTGGACCAATTTTAACCCAGTTACACCGGCGTCAACGGCTTCTCTGGGCAACGAGCTGAGATGGACATCTGAGATGGACTGGAGCGGTGGTGGGATTGGAATAGGGTCGTTTTTAATGACGAATCCAGATTCACTTTGCCCTTCGCTGATGGGAGAGTTAGAGTTTGGAGGAGACGCGGTGAACATAACGCCCAGTGTTGTGTGCAGGAAGTGGACCGTTTTGGGGGCGGTAGTGTTATGGTTTGGGGTGCCTTTAATTGTCCTGCCCGTTCCCAACTGATGGTCGTTCAAGGAAACCTAACTCCTGCAGGATACAGAGATCAAGTGCTCATTCCAGAGCTTTTGCCATTCATGGCAGCTAATGCCTGACCTCATACGGCCAATTTAACGTGGAATTTTCTTAGGAATGCTGGCATCAATGTCATGGAGTGGCCCTCAAGGTCTCCCGACCTTAATCCCATAGAACATGTATGGGATGTGTTGGGCAGAAGACTCCGTCAAGTAAGGAACCCTCCACAGAATTTGCAGGAACTTGGTGCCATGTTGGTTCAATTATGGCGACGCATCCCCCAAGCTGTGTTCAGACGCATCATTCAATCCATGAGGAGACGTTGCGTTGCAGTTGTGAACGCTCATGGAGGGCATCTGGCGCTATTGACATGCTTTCATCAAGTTGTAACTTACCATTTTTACTCTCTTATATTTCCGTAGCATTTCCGGTGGAACTGGTTACATTATGAACATGATTTTTATGGTACACCGTCCTTAATGGGTACAGAATGGAATTAAATCATTATTTAAAACCACTTTTCTTGTATGTTCAACTTATCGACCTCCAAACAAGAGTGAAGTTTCTTTTTTGACTGAGTATATGTTGCACCGCCAACTGGCCCTGAAGATCAAGGATCTTGCTCTCCAGATGCTCAATTAGCTGGCACCGGTGGCAGACAAACCCACCCTGAAAATCTCTTTCCAAAAGTGCGATCATCCTGCAATCGTCACATAGTTTTGGCCACATTTTGAACCCCCTCCCTAACGACCTCGCTCACCCTAGATAACAAAGAAAATTACTAATGCCGAGACTGAAGCTCAGGAACCAGAATTTATTAATTTATTAACCTGAGAAGCCCTAAGCAGCAGTCACAGTAAAAACTGTGGGGAAACTATGTAAATGGATAATAAGCCTCTTTTAACAGGGGCTTAGTTTCAGTTAACAGAAATGAAATACCAAATTGAGACAAACTCTATAAGTAATAATCACTCCTAATAAGCCGACTTGAGTTTATTTAGTCCCATTACTATTAATATACTAACCTAAAAATATCACAGGGCTTAGCTGGTAATTCGATAATATTCTTGGCGTTGAGAGCCTGCTGAAGTTCGTTCGCTAAATCAGCTACAGAAAAACCAGGCGACAGTAGCTCAGTCCTTGAAAACAACTGTTTTACTTTGTATATCATACAATTCACTTACTTAGCCAATTATTTAGCGTTTAAATTTATTGTTTAAATTTAGCATTTAAATTTATTTTACTTTACCTTACTTTGCTCCCGGGAGACTGAAACACCCCAAAAAACCCCCGTTGCCTTTGTTTGACCAGATTGGCGACTTAATTTGGCTGTTTGCTTGCCCAGTTGTTACAAGGGGGAAAAAGGGGAAAAAGAATGGGGGAAGATTCTCCCTGCCCCTAATGCGACAAAGGTTATACCTCGGGAGCAAATTGTCTAACCTCTATTAATGTTTGAGCTTTAACACACAAATTATTTTCAGAAAAACCCGTTTGCACAAGAGTAAATCTTCAGCTTCAATCCCTCCACACGTCTTTCTCTGTCTCAACCCAAGCAGACTGATCACCAACGAACAGCGCTACAGCACAGCTAAGAGCCATCGTGTGGACGGGCTAAATTCATGGAATTCATGGATGTCATGTCCTACGGGCTAAAGAGTACAAGGACCATCCAGATTGTTATCAGCGCAAAGTTCAAAAGCCAGCATCTGTGATGGTATGGGGACGTGTTAGTGCCCATGGCATGGGTAACTTGCACATCTGTGAAGGCACCATTAATGCTAAAAGGTACATACTGGTTTTGGAGCAACATATGCTGCCATCCAAGCAACGTCTTTTTCAGGGGCGTCCCTGCTTAAATCAGCAAGACAATGCCAAGCCACATTCTGCACGTGTTACAACAGCGTGGCTTTGTAGTAAAAGAGTGGGTGTAATAGACTGGCCTGCCTGCAGTCCAGACCTGTCTCCCATTGAAAATGTGTGGTGCCTTTGAAGCACGAAATACGACAATGGAGACCCCGGACTGTTGAGCGAATGAAGTCGAACATCAAGCAAGAATGGGAAAGAATTCCACCTACAAAGCTTCTACAATTAGTGCCCTCAGTTCCCAAATGCTTATTGAGCGTTGTTATTAGGAAAGGTGATGTAACACAGTGGTAAACATGACCTTGTCCCAGCTTTTTTGGAATGTGTTGCAGGCATCAAATTCAAGATGAGTGAATATTTCCGAAAAACAATAAAGTTTTTCAGTTTGAACATTAAATATCTTGTGTTTTAGTGCACTCAATTGAATGAATATAGGTTGAAAAGGATTTTCAAATCAGTACCCCGCCCCACCCGAAGCGTGAGGGCAAGGGGTTTTGTTTTTGGTTCAGTTTGTTTCTGTGTTTGTGCGTTTGTCTCTGTGTTTGTTTGTTTGTTAACACTTTAGCAGCAAAACTAATGGCCAGATTCACCCCAAATTCAGTTTAGGGATTGCCACTGGCCCAGAATAGATGCCTATTGAATTTCGGAAAAGTAGGTCAAAGTATGAGGGTGGGGTTTGTTTTGCCTGGCACCACTTGTTGTATTCTGTTTTTATTCACAATGATGTCCCAAGGTCATTGGAATTTAGGTCTGTAGATGTTCATTAATGTGTACCCTACAATGTTGGCACATTAGTTATTCAAATTGCCTTGGTGAGTTTTCATTATTCATTTCAAAGTAAACTGCACTATATAATACCTCCCCTATAACGCTCATGCTTTTTGGCCTTATAGATGAGAAAACCAATTCACTGTCATTAATAAATTTAAAGATTCAATCCTAATCAATGGTTCAGCCTTCCATTGGTACTTACATACACAAGTCATTGATCTGAACCACCTAATTTGCATTATAGCTCAAGAACTACTGTAGATAGCCACTTAGTTACTATTAAGCACATATAGGAAATCACAAATGGAGATGAAAATGACACCATGAGCTTTGACCTTGATTGACCTTGAAAGTTCAACCCAAAGGTGATGACATTTCAGAAGGCTATATCTCAAAAACTACTGAGGATAGCCACTTGATTACTATAAATCACATATAGGAACTCATAAATAAAATGACATCCTGACCTCTGACCTTGAGTGACCTTGAAAAGTCAAACCCAAAGTCATGAGATTTCAAAGGGATATATCTCTTTATCTAATGTAGAGAGCGACGTGGTTACTACTAGTCACTCATAGGAACGCATCCCTGGGAATCTCACTGGTATCATTACATTTGACCTCAAAAGGTCAAAGCCAAGAGCACTTGAACTTGAAAAGAGGGTCAACTCATTGAACAGCCAAAATATGTACGAGTGGTGGAATATGCTGTGCCAAGCACTCCTGCACACTTCTGATTGGCCTAATAAATCCATCTTCTTAGTAGAACATTTCTCCCTGTTGTTAAATATGCTGAACATTTCTATTTGTATTTGTGCTTCTTACTTTGACCTTCAGAGGCTCTTTGAATGGCTATTGGTGGAGAGAGCTGAGCATTGTATATGCTCTGGGGGTGGGGCTTTCTCTCACCGTTGCGGGGCCTCCATCCAACTGTCGACCCCCGTGATTGGACACAATGATGCCCTGCACCCCATGCTCCACCGCCAGCTCTGCATCTTCCTTAGTCAAGATTCCCTTGATGATGATTGGCAGACGGGTGAGGGACTGGAGCCAGTAAATATCCTTCCAGCTGATGGAGGGGTCCAGAGTGTTGGCTGGAATCCCGTACGGCTCAGCGCCTGCATTCTCCTGCAAGTAAGACCACATAGAAACCCAGTTCATGAATGGGGTCTGAAGACGTTGGAACTTTAAGAAGGGAAAAAGCTATCCAAACCTATCTGGCTCTATGTGAAAAAGCAATTGCCCCCCTTTGTTAAATCATGAAATAACTGTGACTAACCATATTTTTTGAGTTCATTTTCACTAGCCACACCCAGGCCTGATTACTGCCAGACCTGTTGAATTAAGAAATCACTTAAATAGAACCTGTCTGACAAAGTGAAGTAGGTTAAAAGATCTGAAAAAGCAACACATCATACCGCGATCTAAAGAAATTCGAGAACAGATGAGAAACAAAGTCATTGACATCTATCAGTCTGGAAAGGCTTACAAAGCCATTTCTAAGGCATTGGGACTCCAGCGAACCACGGTGAGAGCCATTATCCACAAATGGAGAAAACTTGGAACAGTGCTAAACCTTCCCAGGAGTGGCCAGCCTACCAAAATTACTCCAAGAGCGCATCGCCGACTCATGCAGGAGGTCATAAAAGAACCCTGAACAACATCTAAAGAACTGCAGGCCTTACGTGCATCAGTTAAAGTCAATGTTCATTATTTAACAGTAAGAAAGATATTGGGCAAAAATGGCATCCATGGGAAAGTTCCAAGTCGAAAACCACTGCTGACCACCAAAAAGAACACAAATGCTCGTCTCACATTTGCCAAAAAACATCTTGATGATCCCCAAGACTTTTGGGAAAATATTCTGTGGACTGACAGGACAAAAGGTGAACTTTTTGGAAGGTGTGAGTCCTGTTGCATCTGGCGTAAAACTAACACAGCATTTCATTAAAAGTACATTATACCAACAGTCAAACATGGTGGTAGTGTGATGGTCTGGGGCTGCTTTGCTGCTTCAGGACCTGGACGACTTGCCATAATTGATGGAACCATGAATTCTGCTCTCTACCAGAAAATCCTGAAGGAGAATGTCCAACCATCATTTCGTGACCTCAAGCTCAAGCGCACTTGCGTTATGCAGCAGGACAATGATCCAAAACACACCAGCAAGTCCACCTCTGAATGGCTTAAAAAAAAAAGAAGGTTTTGGAGTGGCCTACTCAAAGTCCGGTCTTAAATCTGATTGAGATGCTGTGGCATGACCTTAAACAGACCGTTCATGCCATGGTTTGTGAGGTGTGCGTGTTGTTTGGACTTTTCTTTGCAGCTTTTTCTTTGCCAACTTTTCTTTGCTAACAAGCTGCTCTCTCGTTATGGCATGGGTCTTGCTAGCCTGATCAATCAACAGGTAGAGTTGGCGGAAAGAGTCTGCCTTCAGGCGAATGCCATGGAGAGACAGGAGAATGTTCTGTTAACTCTCACTGAGAGTATTAGATCCTTGTCCACGCAAATCACACAAAATGTTGCATAAGCACAGTCCGTACATCTTCCCCGAGAGCCAAAGCTTCAATTACCCCCAAGATATGGAGGCGAGACAGGAATATGTAAAGATTTCATTGCCCAATGTGAGAAATTTTTTAAAGTCCAGCCTTCACGGTTCGTGAATGAAGAGTCTTGGGTTTCATTTATTTTATCCCTGTTAACTGACACAGCACTCACTTGGGTCCACCCACTTATTCAATCTAATTCACCGGTAGTGAATACTGTGGAGACTCTCGTTGGAGAAATGGTATCGGTGTTTGATCAGGATGTTTGTGGCCAGGAAGCGGCTACGAGTTTAATGCATCTAAGGCAGGGCTCTGAGAGTGTTGCTGCGTTTTCAATCACATTTCGCTCCTTGGCGACAGAGACAGGCTGGCCAGAAGTGCCTCTTATGACAGTGTTCGTTCACGTTTTGGCAGAGGAGGTTAAGGACGCTCTGGCTACATTGGAGCCTTGTTTGTCTCTAGATTCATTGGTTCGCACTGTGATGCGAATTGATAATCGCATCCGCGAACGTAACAGGGAGAAATATACTGCATTGACTCTTGCTGGCAATGGGCTAATGCTACTAGCAGCATGCTTACAGCTCCCATTCCGCCCATTGAAAATTCCACTCCTGGTGAGCCTATGCAGGTTGATGGCTGATATGAGAGCCGGGCTCGTAAGCCCATTCGGAGATGTATAATCTTCTATAATTGTAACAAACCGGGACATATCCGTCCGCGCTGCCCTGAGCTTCAGGGAAACGGGAAGTCCCTCTAGCGGTACGGGGGGCGCTAGAGGGACAGACCCAATTTCCCTTCCGAACTTTATTCCCTGTAGAATTGACTGTGGGGAGACAGAAAATATTTATCGAAGCTTTTGTGGACTCTGGCGCCGTGGATTGTTTTATGGATGCAGAGTGGGCTAGGAGACATTCCATTCCTATCCGCCCTCTTTTACATTCACGCTCTGTTAGATCTTTGGATGGTCGCCCGCTGGGAACTGGATTTATAACCGAAGTTTCTGAATCATTGACTATGTTCATCTCTTTTGGTGGCCATTCTGAGGAGGTCCGGTTTTTTATTATCAGTTCTCCTGTTTTCCTTGTCGTTTTAGGACACTCTTGGCTACGGGAACATAGGCCTCATATCATTTGGGGAAGTCAGGATAACCCAATCGTCCAGTGGGGCACTGATTGTAGCTCCCACTGTAGGGAGAGTTTGGCGTGTCATCCCTGGCATTGACCTATGGGGGAGGCTGACGCCTGGAGTGATTCTGAGGAGTTTGCCTCACACAACCCTCCATATCTACAGAAAGGGGCGGAGGAGGGGTTGGAGTGGGATCCTCAATTTGACTGGCGGCAGCCAGAGGAGCATTGCTATTCGGAGGATTTCTCTGACTCTGAATCTGACTTAGAGGGGGCAGGTTCCGAACAGGGTGAGAATTTGGGGGCTGCTCTGAACTTTTGTCTGCCTCCTAATGTTCCTGACGATTACGCTGATCTCGCGGAGGTTTTTAGCAAGGAACGGGCCTTGACTTTACCTCATCGCACGTTCGATTGCAAGATCAATCTCCACCTGGGCACCACTCCCCCCAGGGGTTCATTATACTCGCTGTCAGGGCCTGAGCGGAAGGCTATGCGAGAATATATTCAGGAGGCTCTGGCTAATAGATTTATTCAGCCCTCCACGTCTCCTGCCGGAGCGGGGTTCTTTTTTGTGGGCATTAAAGATGGCAGCCTGAGACCCTGCATTGATTACAGGGCTTGAATAATATCACTATTAAAAACCAATACCCACTTCTGTTGATGAACTCCGCATTTGAACGGCTGCAGGAGGCGTCGTTTTTTATTAAGCTAGACCTCCGGAATGCTTATAACTTGGTTCGGATCCGTGAGGGGGACGAGTGGAAAATGGCATTTAATACGCATGACGAGTACTATGAATATTTGGTCATGCCGTTTGGATTGGTTAACACCCCCTCTGTGTTTCAGGCACTAGTTAATGACGTCCTCCAAGAGATGTTGGAGAGATTCATCTTTGTCTACCTTGACGATATTCTGATTTTCTCTTCAACTCTCTCGGAACATAAACAACACATCAGACAAGTGTTTGAGGCCCTCCTCAAAGCCAAGCTTTTTGTCAAGGCTGAGAAATACGTTTTTCATGCCAAGACAGTTTCATTTCTTGGCTTCATGATTTCGGAAGGGTGCATGGATCCTGACAAAGTGGCAGCGGTCAGGGATTGGCCTGCCACTCAAAACGTTAAGGAGGTGCAGCGGTTTTTGGGGTTTGCTAATTTTTATAGGAGGTTTATCCGTAATTTTATCGCGGTAGCTGCTCCCATTATCGCGCTCACTAAGAAGAATACCTCCTCGTCGTTTGTTTGGTCTCCAGCAGCTGAGGCTGCTTTTCAGGAGTTAAAGAAACGATTTAGCTCAGAACCCATTCTCGTTTTGCCCGACTCCTCCCTCCCATTTGTTGTAGAGGTGGATGTGACGGAGGTCGGGGTAGGTGCCATTTTGTCCCAGCGCCCCCTTTGCCCCAGTGCCCCCAATAAGTTGCACCCATGCGCCTACTTCTCCCGGTTGTTGTCGGCAGCCGAACGGAATTACAGCATTGGTGACCAGGAGTTGTTGGCCGTCAAGTTGGCGTTAGAAGAGTGGCGCCATTGGTTGGAGGGGGCTGAACAGCCGTTTGTGGTTTGGACGGATCATAAAAATCTCCAATACATCCAACAGACTAAACAATGTAATTCTCGGCAGGCGCGGTGGTCGTTGTTTTTCAACCGCTTTAACTTTACGTCAACCTATCGCCCGGTCCTGGCTCCGGTCGACAAACCCCCACCGCGGATGATTGAGGGGGGGCCGATTTACACTGCGCGTTCTATTTTAGCCGAGAGGTGTGAGGAGCAGTGCTGGGTCCCTTCTCGGGATATCCTGGATCCTACCCTTATTTCTGAATTCCGTGCGCGGGGCTCTCTCGGAACTTCTGGGGTTGTTCCTTAGAGGGGGGGAGGTCCTGTCATAGTTTGTGAGGTGTGCGTGTTGTTTGGACTTTTCTTTGCGGCTCTCGTCCCGGGACAATATTGAATTCTTGGGCCATCGAATTCTCTACCCAGCTGGTTGATGAGCTGGGGTGGTGCTTTCCCAGAATCTATATAAGTAGGAAGTCCGGCACGCCTCCTTCGCTAGAGTGTCTGTGTGTAGCTTCGCACTGTGGCCGAAGATGTCTGTGGTCGGGTTTTGTGTGACTTTCTGGCTTCTGGTTGTTGGAGTTTCTTCTCCCTTTTTCTATCTCACTTTGCTTCCGAACCAATTTCCGTGCTACTCTCTTTCTCTCTGTCGTTGCGCTTGGCCTCCGTATACTACTGGCCATTACAGTTCATGCTTGAAAACCCTCCAATGTGGCTGATTTAAAACAATTCTACAAAGAAAGTGGGCCAAAATTCCTCCACGGCTATGTGAAAGACTCATTGCCAGTTATCGCAAATGCTTTATTGTAGTTGTTGTCGCTGAGGTTGGCACAGCCAGTTAACATAACATAACATGAATGGGGAGAACAGGCCATTCAGCCCAACTAGGCTCGCCAGTTTCTTTATACTATTGTGAATATATCACTTCAGATACTCAATGACTCAATGGTGTCTAGCTTTAAGTCAAGCCTGCTCTTGAAAACTCCCAAGGTCTCTGCCTCAACAATATGGTCAGGCAAGCTATTCCACATTGATTTTACTCTTTGGGTGAAGAAATATTTCTGAATATCAGTGCGAAATTTACCTTTGGTCAACTTCCGTTTGTGACCCCGAGTTCTACTAACAACACTTGGTTGAAGGAATCCTACATAATTCACTTTGTTAATCCCTTTAACATATTTAAAGACCTCAATCAGATCACCCATAAGTCTCCTTTTCCTAAGACTAAAGAGATTAAGGATCTTCAGCCTCTTCTCATAGCTCTCATCTTTTATACCCGGAATTAGCTTAGTGGCTCTTCTCTGAACTTTTTCTAGAGCCTCTATATCTTTCTTAAAGTATGGTCCCCAGAACTGTACACAATACTCCAGATGCGGTCAAGAAGCATCACCTCCTTGGATTTGTACTCAATACTTTTGGCAATGTATCCCAGCATCCGATTGGCTTTTTTAACTGCTACGGCACAATGGCTAGAGCCTGTGAGGGTTTGGTCAACAATCACTCCCAGATCTTTTTCGTGTGGAGCACCTTCCAGTTTTAAACCTCCCATGAAGTAATCCCGTTTAATGTTTTTATTACCTACATGTACAACTTTACATTTTGCTACATTAAATTTCATTTGCCACATTTCTGCCTAATTCTGGATTCTATCCAAATCATCCTGAATCACTTTAGTGGCTTCTAAACTATTTGCCAAACCTCCCAATTTATTATCATCGGCAAATTTTACTAATTTGCTCTCAATATTCCAATCAAGGTCATTAATGTAGATGAGGATCAGCAGGGGTCCCAACACCGATCCCTGGGGGACGCCACTCCCCACCATACCTAGCTCAGATGAGATACCACTGACCACCACTCTTTGTGTTCTGTCCTGTAACCAGTTTTGAATCCACTTCAGAATACCTCCTGTAACTCCAATGGAGCTCATTTTAAAAATTAGTCTCTTATGCAGCAGTGTTCGACCTTAACGCCGGTCCGTCGGCCATTGGCCGACGATTTTCATTTGGGGCAGACAATTTTCTGGGTGAGTCGGTCCGGTGGGCCGACAGCATTTTTTAGTGGCGAAATCGGCTCCACTGAACTGGAACAACTATCTCCGAGTCCAGCTCACTCTGTCTGTCCGTCATTATGGCCAATGACGCCACCTCGAGTAAAGCCAGGCAGCATATTTTGTATTTACACCACAGCGAAGGGTTCCCTCAGGATTCTAACCTAATGAGCATGCGCAAAGGGTTCGCATGTGATCAAGGCTTTAACATGGCAGGCATAGGAAGCAATGGATAGCAATCAATAGTTCTAGTAGCTAACGTTAGTTCGCTTGCTCAGCTAGAAAGCTCGCTTGCTTAGCTAGCCAACAGTTCTATTTGACGCATGAAAGTCAATAGGAAAAAAGTGAATAGCCATTATTTTGCGAACTAACTTAGCTAGAGTTGAATCGCAAGCATTTAGCTTGCTAGCTGCCATTAAAATGCACCAAATAAAAAAATTCTGCCGACGGACGATGACTAAAGAAACCTAGAGTAAAGGTTAGAAATTATGCCTTGCCGTAACTAACTTTAGTTTAGCCAGGTGAGACTATGCTAATTTGTTATCTACTGCAAGGTCTAACATACTTAGTCCGGCTTACCTTGCTAGATATCAAGTTTTGCGACAAGTACCAATTTACATGAATAGCCAAGTATCTTTGGCAAACATTAGTTCGCGTAAAAACTCTGCAGCCAGCGAACGAGCTGATCAGTCTCCTCAATGTGTAAGAAACCTAGCAACACAGCCAATTCATGACTACTTACTAATCTGACACGAGGCTGAACTTTGCTCCTTATTCGCAAATTCTCGTCTTTAATCAGACTAAATAAGTAGCGGAATAATTGCAATTCACTGTAATTATTTATTTATATGTACCGCAAATAGCTAGCTGAGCAGGCGAACTAGCTTGCTAGCCTTGCAAGCAAGTTGTTGGTTTATTTAGTAAATGTTGGAAGGCTAGAAAGCTTTTTGCCGACTTTGCTTCAGTGCATGTAAATGCTGGGTAGCGAACTAAATGGTGAAGTAATTATTCACCGTTATCCATTGATTTCTTTGCATCACATATACGGCCATAATCGCGAGAGAAACCTTTGCGGAGGTTCACAAGGTTGCAATTCTGTGTGAACCCGTCGCTGTGCTGTAAATACAAAATATGCTGCCAGCCATCTATTCATATGATTTAGCGAGTATTCGAACTTCGCATCAATTTATGCGACTAAATGGGATTCAATACATTTGCTAAATATTTGCCAGTGAAAATACACTTCACTTTGTTGATCGAAGGTTCGAGTTCGTCTTTTCGTGTATGAAAGTTAATACGGAGATATTTTTGCAATGTTACCTAGCTCTGTCTTAGTCTTAACCAAGAACATTATATAATTGTGTACAGTTGAGTTTAGCATGGCGAAGCGAGCGAGAGGGTGAATTTCGTGGCTGGGCAAAGAAGAACCGGCAAAAAAGAAAGATAGTGAAGGATCTCAGATTTATGAAAAGGAGAAGAGAAAAAGGCTCTCCCGAAGGGGGAGCGAGGTTATTGTAATCGGGTCCGTCCGTCCTTCTGTCTGTACGCATATTGAGGGTTTGGAGCACAATGGTTATATGTCCATTTTGGAGGTTTTGAGGAAAATTGATTTTTAGGTTTCCAAGTGTTCCATTAAATCAGGTATTTTATTTATTTATTTTTTTAACCAGTCACTCTATTTTGCTGCATGGTTCAGAAGTATATTGAACACCTAAGTTTTCATAGGAGTGTAACCGCAACATCATGGTCAAAATTGCCAAAAACGGACATGTCACCTCAGTGCTCCAACAATTCTAGCACATGATGTGACATAACACAATGGTGATTGGTTGAAGGTAAGTTTGTTTGCAATGGAAGACAGACTATTCTGTAATAAAATTCATGTTTACTCATCAAAATGTCAATGTTGAATTCATTTAAGCAGATTTTGTTGGACATATCACAAAATGAAAACGTGAATTCTGATTAAAAATGAATGCAGATGGACATATAGTTATTCTGCTCCAAGGATTAGCTAATATAAAGCTGTGACAGGGGGTAAAAATCTCAAAACCATCCATTTTGGACATATAACCATTGCGCTCCAAATCCTCGATATCTTAAAAACTATTGGCACGATTTACATAAAACTTTCACAGCAGAAAGGTCCTACCCGTGGCTCGGCCCTCCTCTAACGTCAGACTGCTACATCAAAAATCAAAGTCACAAACTAATGTCAAGGGGGCGAGGGTTTGCAATCTGGTTGTCTTGTTGTCTGTTCAGAAGACAGCCTGCTAGCTGCCTCAGCACTTGACTTTTAAAAATCCAAGACCCCGTTGTTGCTATATTCTGAGAAATAAATGTTTTGTTCAGTAAAAAGTTGTCTTTTTTTTGGGTTTTGCATTTGAAAAAATCAGGGCTGACAAAAACTCAGCCGGGCTGACAGATTTTGGGGTCTGTCAGCCCGGCTGGCTGACAGCTGAAAAAGTAAAGGTCGAACCCTGTGCAGTACTGTATCAAATGCTTTCTTAAAATCCAAGTATATGATGTCATAAGCCCTGCTCTGGTCATACATCTTGGTGGCCTCTTCAAAAAATTCCAAAAGGTTTGTCAGGCATGACCTTCCCTTACGGAAACCATGTTGGCTGTCCCTCAAGATATTATTACGTTCAAGAAATAAGTCCAGGTCATCTTTTATGATAGATTCCAGTATTTTGCACACAATGCAAGTTAAACTGACTGGCCTGTAATTTCCTGGCTCAATATGGTCCCCTTTCTTATATATTGGTATTATATTGCCCTGTTTCCAATCATTTGGTATGTCTCCAGTTTCTAAAGACCATCTGAAGATGGCGGATAGCGGCTTAAAGATGATCTCACTAACTTCCCTGAGCACTCTAGGATATAAGCCATCAGGACCCGCCGCCTTATCTGCCTTTAGTTTATGCAGCTTGTCTAATACTTCGTTATCCCTAACCTCAATTTCCGCTAAATAATCTTGAGCATTGGACATGCCCTCTGGCCGAATAAAA
This sequence comes from Gymnothorax javanicus, assembly GCA_029692085.1. Lineage (NCBI taxonomy): Eukaryota > Metazoa > Chordata > Actinopteri > Anguilliformes > Muraenidae > Gymnothorax > Gymnothorax javanicus. The sequence continues at coordinate 56,042,978 of CM056205.1, read as the reverse complement.
ACCCGGTCTGAGGTAAAATTCTCAACAAAGTAACTGTTTAAGGTATCCGCAATATCCCTGTTATCACATAGCAGCGATCCATATTTATTCTTTATGCACTTAACCTCCTCTATGACTTTCCTTTTTCTGCTACAGTACTGAAAGAAGCGCTTAAGGTTAGTTTTTGCACCCTCTGCAATTTGTCTTTCATACAGTCTTCTAGCATTCCTCAGCTCTTTTTTTGACCACAGCCCACATTTTACAGTATTCAGCCTTAGTGTTCTCATTGTTATCCTTTATATCTTATAAAGATTCCTCTTTTCCCTCAAAATCCTACGAATAGCTGTGGTCATCCACTGAGGATTCTGCTTTTTCAGCTTACTTTTGGACACCTTTGGAATGAATTTGCATTGTGAATCAAGTAAAAGCTAAAGTTATTAGCTTTAGGGGGCAATTACTTTTTCACATAGGGCCAGGTAGATTTGGATAGCATTTTCCCTCAATAAATGAAATAATCATTTAAAAACTGCATTATGTATTTACTTGGGTTATCTTTCTCTAATATTAAAAATTGTTTGATGATCTGAAACATTTTAGTGTGAAAAATATGCAAAAAAAAAAAAAAAAAAAAATCTGGAAGGGGCAAATACTTTTTCACAGTACTGTATATATAGGATATATCTCAGTTTGCCGTTAAACCTTTCATATATGTTACACTATTTTACCTGAATCTAATTCTTTTCATTACATTTAAAAAGCATTGACAGAAGATGCTATGGTATGGTATGGAGTTTTGCTGCTAGTGTCTGCCAGCACAAGGCCAAAGACATTTGACTGTGGTCTGTAAAGATCAGTGCTGTTCAGGTTTCCATTTCACTCATGTTGGTAACATTGGAAAGCCTTGTAAAGAAACTGATCACTGCTATGTGGTGCTACTCAACACCTGTGCTCCGAGACAGGCTAGAACTTAGTTTATCAGCTTTACCTCATAGACTCCATCGAAGTTCTTGACCTTTAGGTGCGGTGGAAGTCTGAATTGGTTTCGGATGTCGTTGCGCCGCTTCCCGGTGTACGGAACATCCACAGTGAGCACCAGGGCCTTGTAGCCAAGCGCCTCCACGCGGTGCACAATCTGCTCGGAAATCTTGCGGTTGCGGTACACGTACAACTGGAACCAGCGGTACCCATTGGGCGCAGCAGCCACAATCTCCTCCACTGAGCATGTGGAGTAGGTACTGGTAATATAACAAGTGTTCACTGCTTCTGTGGCTGGGACACAGAAAGGGGATTTTACTAAACATCAACTGGAAACAGTTCAGGAGAAAATTCATGGACCTTCAAGATAAAATAATGCACTGAAACAATTTGTCTCGGTCAGTTTCTCCAGTTAGTCTAAACAGCCTTTTCCTCCTTTTATAGGAAACAGACTATTGTTCTCTTTTAAGTTAGCTGATTATATTTTTAGACTTTTAATGACTTCAGTCACTTATTAGGAAGTTGAGCCATCACATTATTGCTGAGGTAGTTTCCCGCCGATTTTGCCCTTTATATTTTGATATAATGCATGCATGCACGCACAAGCTCTGCTTCCTTCGTGTAGCCGACTGCCACTGATATCATTCCCTCAAGCCTCATTTCGACTTAACAGACTGGTTCAGTTCACTTAGTTACACATTAGTAACTTTAGGTAATTTTTGCATTTGTATTGTCAAAAGTTGCGATTGGTACCAAAACAACCAATCCAGTCCATTCCATTTTCTCGTTACCATTTTGTCAGGGTACCAGGCACACTGATCCAACACTAAAAGGTGGAGTTTGTCATGAGAGAATTGACTGCTGGATGGAGCGTGAGAAATGAATGTATTCCAGCATGTTTCTCTGCACACCCGTTCCGAATTTCAGAGTTTACATGGATATTATTCTTTGCATAGTAACTGGCTGACTGTAAAATAATGTGAATTGTTTTCAAGGGTTATGTTGCAAATCCACCCAGCTTACTAGAGGCATCAAGGATTTCCTAGTGACTAATACGTAGCAGTAAAGAGCAGACCTGGGGTGGATTACGCATAATCGGTACGATTATGATTACGATGATTACGAGACATTTTTTAAAAGATTACGATTTCAGTCCTCCAAAAATTTATGATTACGATTAAGATTACAATTACATGGGTTTAGAATTTATGATGACGATTACAATTACAATATAGATTACAATCATGATTTACGACTGGTTAGACTAAGGTTTCTTTGTGGAGATATCTTATAATGGTACATGTATATTGATGGATTTATATATTTATAAAATAGCACGTGTAATGATTAAACATTGTTTTTGTATTGTAGAATTACTTGTGAAATAATAACAACTTGTACAACAACAAATAAAAACAACTGTCCCTGCAAAATTAGAAATTACGATTACGATTACGGGCCCATCGAAATTAGTGATTATGATTACAATTGTAATCGTAATCCAGATTACAATCTGACCCCGGGTCTGGTAAAGAGTGACATTCATTTTATTTTTCTTCACTTTTATCAGAACTAAGTCGTGAAACACAGACTGTACACAGTGGGGAACAGCATGCCCTTGTCACTGGTGTGGTTTGGACAGAAGGACCAATCCAGGATCTAGGAAGGGAATTCTGCCAGACTATGCTCGACATCTTTTGATTTAAAGAATACTTTTCAGCGGAAGACCATTAAAAAACTGGAATAAAAGTTGAGCTTTATAACAGCTTTATTTCCACCATGTGCATTTGGACTAACTGTATTGGGTGTAATAGTTAGACTACCTGCTCCCATTAGTGGCACACTATCGGTAATGCTGATGTCTAAAATCCTCTCTGTCTTGCAAGCTGTCTCTTGATGCTGACAAAACATGTCTAATGCAGCGGCTTGATATCTTATGGCATATCTTTCAAGTTTGGAGACCTCCAGTGATGTTGTGCGAGGCTTACAAAGCTTTAGGTAGCCAAGCCTGGTCCTGGAGAACCAGTACCTCATGGTTTGAGATCAGCTGCTTTGGTTGCAGTTAACTCACCTCACTGAGGTTCTCGGGTCTAATGCGGGTGGTGAGAACAAAACCAGCACACCCTGTCTCTCCAGGTAAGCATAAACAATTTAAAAATTGCTGGGTATTGTCACATGCCATTTCTTCTCAATACATGAGACTGCAGATCTGTCCCAAATGTGCGAGTCTCACTAAGCGACATGATGCTCAGACATGAATTAGCAAAAACAGGTGCGCCAAATTATCAGAAAACCATTTAAGACCGTAGATTTCCAAGAACAGGCTCAAGCTAGTCTGGATTAGAGACTTTGGCCCTCATTTCTCAAACGTGCGTACACCAAAAAAATGGGTGTACACCAAATCTCCCTCAAGGATCGGCATTTATCAATCTGAACGTGAGCGTACGGCACACAAAAATCTCATGCTTGGTCTGACCAGGCGTACGCACATTTGAAACCAGCTCCTGATGGTCTGGGGTCATGTTGATCATGTGAATAAAATATTCTACGTCATTCCTTTACCTCTGGCAGTGGCCATCTCACCCTCGTGCCAGGCCAGGCAGTGGAAGGCAGTAGGTGCGATGCCCACAGGAAAGCTAATCTCTGTGCCCTGCACCGTGGTCCTTGTGTCACTGATGGACACGTCCCTTAAGATCCGTGGTCGCAGTCGGATACTGTGGACATGAGAACAGGATCATAATCGATT